>OY998177.1:83367643-84577352 GCA_963921935.1 Galeruca laticollis
GCTACATAACCTTTCATTTGGGCCCATATTAACTCTATCGCATTTAATTCACAATGGTATGGCGGCAAACGAAGCACTGTTATCCCACGATTCTTGGCTATTTCATCAATAACAAACTTTTTAAATTGTAGCTTGTGATCTGAAGCAACATTTAAAAGTTCTTTTTTCAAAATATCATCTTCAAATGATATATCTTTTACGATTAACCAGTTTCTAAAATCAGCTTTTCTCCAAGAGGTAGATGGAAGATTTTCTGTTAATCGCGAATGATAAGTGGCATTGTCCATAACGATTACAGCATTATTTGGAATTAATTCGACCATTTGTGTAAAATACATCTGCAGTCATTTCTTCATGATAGTCTTTGGTTAATGTTGACTGAAACTCCAGTAAACCACCTTCAACGAACCCTTGATTGCATCCAATATGCGTTATTATTAGTCGGCGACCTTTACCGATAGGAGTTTTCAGTCCCGTAGATAAACCTTTTCTATGAAAGCTTGACGACTGGTTTGAATACTTTTGTCCTGCCATGTTTTTTTCACTGAATGTCCTTCATTGAGCCATGTCTCATCTAGATAATAGATTTGTTTTCCCTCCTGTCTGTATTTTCGGATATCTCGTAAATACTGGCGTCTCCAACATATTATTTCTTCGTTGTCGATTAGCACTGATTTGCGACTTTGCTTCTCCCAAGTAAAATTTAATTTGTGTAATATTTTCCATAAAGTTTTTCGCCCTATGACAGGCTAATTCCCGTCCTCCTTCACCATTCTTAGAATTCTGTCGAGGGTTGGGATCTCTTTTTTAAAATATAATTCATGTAGTTTTCGTCTTATTGTATTTTGCTTATGTTCATCAAGGTCAAATGGTTTTCTTCTAGTTGACTTTTTAGGTGGAGATATATTTCCATATTTCCTCTCTCTTAGAAGCCTGTAAATAGTAGATTCACTAACTCCTGTCATATTGGAACATGTCGAAACTATATTTCTAACAGTAGCAGCCGCCATTTTATGCACAACAGCATCATGCACATTTAACAATACAGTCTTCGTTTGTAAGCTAATCACGCTCTTACACTTTACTGGGGTAAAACTTGAAGATATTTTTCACAACACAGTTAACACTTATGAAACCTAAGCGTTTCTAAGCAAAACAAATTATACAAATTCGGGCGAGACCAAGTTTCACCGTATATACCTGCAAAATTTCTAAGTAGTCATTGGGACAATCCCTAGTAGGACCCTATTGTAATGTTTCTTGGAAATGTTATTATCAACATTTCGAAAATCAGAAAGTAATTATCTGGAGAATGAATTGATAAATGGTTTGTTAATATGCCTCCCAAGAATTGACCTGCTTCAAATTCTCAAGATAATTAATGAAATATTCAGTCAGAATAGTTGCGTTACAAGATTATTTCAAAAATAATTTATTGTTTTAAGTGTATGTACTCTACAAATGTATGAAGGTCACTTAGTTGTTTTAACTAACCGAATTTACATTTATATTACCTTATATATCAGATCGGGTGTAAAATTAAATAGTAAATAAATTCCTTAGATGAACTGTGACGCTCATGCTTTACTACCTGACTAGCATCTGTGACCTTTTCGCGTGCTGTCAGTCATTAAGAAACAGACTATAATAAATTAATAATAATAATACTTATTAAATATTTAATGGTAATACAGATCTTTGATAAACTTAATAATTATTTTTATTTGTACTAGTCGAATCTCTACTCAGGTCGTGCATATTACCTTAACATTGCAAAGCAATAAGAAGTGCTGTTTTGGTACAAATGACTTAAAATGACTCAAAACGTCGAAAAACCGATTTTGAATTGATGCCGAATTTCGTATTTTTGAATTACTGAATTTTAAAACTATGGTATATATGTAACGTAAAATTGTATTCTCTATAACTGCTCTATATTCAGTTACCGGTATCATTGTATAAGGATAGGCCTATCCTTATACAATGCCTGTATAGTGTTTGTGAATCAATATACGTTTCAATAGTTGGCAGTTGTCTGTCAACTGAAATTATTATGCGGGGGAATTGACACATTCCGATATATATATATATATATATATATATATATATATATATATATATATATATATATATATATATATATATCATGCCCTGCGATCTTTTATAGCCACTGCTAAACTGCCTTTTTAACGCCATCTATTCGCTTGGAAGGTTACTAACGACATCATAATGTCAGGAGTAAAACAATAGCAAATGGATCAGTATATTAGAGACTTTGACAGAGTTTTATTGTATTTGTCATTTTTTAAAGAGAAATAATTTTTTAACTTGTGGATGACTTTACTGTAGCACAAAGAAAAGCCAAAAAGGCTTTAATTACAACAGACCTTTCGTCTAATTCCGATATTTACAAAGGACGGGGATCAAGGATACGGAAAAAAAATACAAGGTATATGTCCCATCACTCTAGTTCTGATTCAGACGAGAGTCCCTCATTAAATCGTAACATTTATCCTTTTACCCTTGAGAATAAAGAATCAAATGATATGGCGAGATTTGCTGTTCCTAGAGGTAATTTATTTCTTAATCATAATTTATAATAACCTAAAGTTTGCATATTAAATTTGACTTTTAGTATAAAAATTCTTAATTTTATAATGTACCTTTTTTTAATTTTTTTTAGAGTCACAACCTTGTTGCAGTGGAATCAGATGAACACTTCACAAAAGAGATAAATCATCACCACAAATAGATACACTTGATGATCAAGGTGATTGAACTAAATAATTTTAATTAATTTTTATATTTAATCATATTTTAAATTTATTTTAGTATTTAAAAGGTTGATGATAGATGAAATATCTCAATTAAATTTAAAAATCAACACTTTAATTGAAAGCGTTGGCACTCTCTTGAAAACACAAAGAATTCCGTGTAACCTGCAAGGAACATCGTTTGAAAATAATGTGAAAATGTTATATGAAAAAATTCCAGTAATTCGACATTCGACGCATATTTTTAAAATCCAAATTCAACGTACTCGATCAAATACTGTCCCTAGTATTGCAAACCGACATTACAGATCATTTCTCAACAATACTACAGGTAGTACTGGAAAAGACCAAATGCCCCAAGGAACGAGGAATAGTGAAATACATAGATGAAACAAAACTTAAAAATACAATCAGGCAAAAATCTTGCGATTTCTTAAACTTGAATCCAGATCCTAACTATGCAACGAATACTTTCATTGAAACACTTAAAAAATATATAGACGACTGTACATATACAAAAAAAATGTAAGAGGAAAAACACGAAGATCGCCCCTTGGATGACAAATACACTACAAAATGCAGAATGTATATAAGAAAAAATTAGTGTTTGAAAAACATTGGAATCTATTATATTGTATCATATGTGTAATATTTGTTAGCACATGCTATTATCAATAAATTATTCTTATCTTAAGTTTGAGAAGAAAATAAAGAAAATCACCTGTACCATTTTATAAACAAAATTTTATATTAAATTTTTGAAACTATTTGTCGACATTCGTCTTTTAATAAACTATCCTGGTTAATAAAAACGGATAAAAGCTTTAAACAACTTTTTGAAACAACCTATCCTACTTTTAAGCCAAAATAAAATAACAGGTTGTTTCAAAACGTGTTTAAACTTTGTGTGACTGTTTTTATTTGTTTATTTAAGAAAAAACAATATAGGCATAATTTAAAAAACCTTCAGTATTTGCTTGGCTTGCCATCTAGTAGTAGCTAGTAAACTGTGACTAATCATGCAGATCTCTTCCTTTATTTTTTCCCTGTTGGTGAATAGTAACCTTCCACCACAATAGATGGCGCCGCACTCGACAAAACTTTGTGGCTTCGGACTCAATACAGGAGATTCCATTCTTCCCCGTACTAAAAGTATTTATCAATGATATATGTCGATGTAGATATATTATATGTATGCTGCCAAACGAATTCTGTTAAGTAAGTGATATAATAAATATAGAAATACAAGTAATACTTTCAGTACAATACAACATACACAACAGCTGGCGACGAGGACGACGAATCTACAGTTCGAAATTGAAATAATACGAAAATTACGAAGTTTCTGTTCCAACCACGAAGATAACCTAAAAGTTTGACGGCATCTCTTTACTAGGTACAAATTTCACAAATTAAACTTTAAAATGAACGAGAATAATGCCAATGTTCAACTACATACTACACATGCTGTACATTACGGTATTCTCAATTGAAACCTTCGATATAACTAAAAGGTTCGATAGATCGTTAATGCGCTTTGAAAGTGCATTTGACGTTTTTGGAGTTCCTACAGACAAAAAGCGGCATATTTGCTGCATTACATGGGGCCTGAAGGATACGACATTTTGTGCGATAAAATATCACTAGAAAAACCAGGAGATAAGAATTATGATGAATTAGTTAATACAATGAAAGTATACTATAATACGGATCCATTGGAAATTGCGGAAATATTTCGATTTTTACAAAGAAAACAACATGATGGTGAAGGGGCTCAGGATTACCTGACTTCATTACAGCGATTGGCAACTACCTCTAAATTTGGGGAATATCTTAAAAAGCGTTACGAAACCAGTTTGTGTTTGGGTTAAGAGCCCAAAATATTCAAAGTAGGCTGCTAGAACAGAAGGACCTCACAATGGAGCGTGCTTTGGAAATTGCTATTAGTATGGAAACTTCTGCCAGATATGCAGCGCAGTTACACCGTTCACAAACGAAAGTTAATGTACATAATGTTGCGACTCGGAATGAAGAAAAGATAAAACCAAATACATCCTGTTCCAGAAACAATATTAAAGTGATTAAAAGTGATACTAATAAATATTTATTATGTTTTAGGTGTGGAGATTCGAAGCATTTAGCAAATAACTGTAATAAAAAGAACTTTCATTGCAATAAATGTAAGACTAAAGGTCACTTGGGTAAGGTTTGCTTAAAAGTAAAAAATGATACAAGAAACTCAAATGTTGATCAAATAGATGAAATTTTGTCAATTACCACACAATACACAGAATACCCACATTTACGGGAAAAATTTACAGTTCAAGTACAAGTAAACAAGGTGAGTATTACATTTGAACTAGACACTGGAGCAGCAGTTACATTAATAGGGTTTACAGATTTTAAAAATCACTTCCCAGATATACAATTGCAAAAAACTGATACAAAATTAGTTACTTATAGTAAACAACAACTAACAGTAGTGGGATTTGTACAGGTACAGGTAGCATATCACAACGTTGTCAAAGATTTAAACTTATATGTTGTACATACAGATAAACATGCCTTGTTAGGTAGAGAATGGATGAGACAATTGGGAATTGGGTTTTACATTAGGTAATAGCATTACACAAATTACATCCAGTAGTAGGTTATAAAATCTTTTACAAAAGTATTCAACAATACGTGATAAAAATATGGGTAAAATTATTGGGTTACAAGCTAGACTGAAATTAAAAAAATATACACAACCTTTTTTTATTGAAGCACGTACATAAAGTACCTTATTCACTACTGCCAAAAGTGGAGAAGGAACTTGAATTTCTAGAGAATGAAGGTATACTTCAGAAAATAGAGAGTTCCGAATTTGCTACAACAATTGTCCCGGTTATTAAGGCCAATGGCAATATACGAATTTGCGGGGATTTCAAATGCACACTAAACCCAAACTTAATAGTTGACGAATATTCTATACCTAGATTAGATACATTATTTTCTTCAATATCAGGGGGAGATAAGTTTACAAAGTTAGATTTACAACAGGCCTATTTACAAATGGAAGTACATCCTGAAGATAGAAAGTATCTAACATTAAGCACTCCTAAGGGGTTATACAGGAGTACTAGATTAATGTATGGTGTTGCAAGTGCTCCTGCCATATGGCAGAGAGAAATTGAAAATATTTTGAAAGATATTCCAGGGGTATCCGTTTTTCTTGATGATATAAAAATTACAGGGCCTGATGATGACACACACTTTCAAAGAATGGAAGAAGTTTTTAGTAGGCTAGCTAAATATAATATTAGAATAAACTATGAAAAGTGTCAATTTTTTGCAAAACAAATTGAATACTGCGGGTATATACTAGATGAATACGGGGTACACAAATGTAAAAATAAAATGGATGCAATACAAAATTCTAAAGTTTCTTCCAATGAGACAGAAGTTAGGGCTTTTGTTGGACTTGTGAATTATTACAACAGGTTTCTGAAAAATGTAAGTTCTACTTTAAAACCTATTTACAATTTGCTAAAAGAGAATGCACCATTCAATTGGGATAAAAACGGTCAAGTGGCATTTAACTCTGTAAAAAAAGAAATAATGTCTGACAGAGTTCTAGCCCACTTTGATCCAAGCCTTCCATTAATATTTGCCACAGACGCTAGTCCCTATGCTGTTAGGGCAGTGTTGTCTCATGTGTACCCAGATGGTTCTGAGAGGCCAATTCAATTCGCTTCTCAAACTCTCACACCAGTGCAACAAAAGTATGCCCAAATTGATAAAGAGGCATATGCTATAATATTTGGCATAAAAAAGTTTTATTACTTTTTATATGGCCGTCCTTTAATACTTTACGTGGATAATCAAACACTGATACAGATTTTTTCACATTCAAAAAAATTACCAACCCTAACTACAACACGTATGCAACACTATGCACTGTTCATGCAAGGTTTTCAATACCAAATAAAATATAAAAATACAAAGTCACACTGTAATGCCGATGCATTCTCTAGGCTACCTGTAACTACGACTAGTGAGTTTCAATATGATACACCTGATAAATTTGAAATTTTTCAAATAGACACATTACCTGTCACAGGTGAAGAACTTGCAAAGGGAGACTCTACAAGACCCCACATTAAAACCACTTTTACAAGCCCTTAAAACAGGTGTGGAACTTAAACCTAAAGAAATGTTTAATATACCTCAAATTGAATTTACCCTTCAAAATAACGGTATTTTTAGACAGCAAATTGCTGTGATACCTAAAAACTTACAAAATAAAATATTACAGGAACTACATTCTGCACATTTTGGGGTATTAAAAATGAAATCTCTAGCCAGAGGACATTGTTGGTGGCCAGCATTTCATATGATATAGAAAGAATTTGCAAAAATTGTATAGATTGCAATAAGATTAAATCAAACCCTGAAAAGGTGCCACTACACTCATGGGAGGTGCCTACTAAACTGTTTGAACGTGTACATATTGACTTTGCTGGACCATTTATGAATGCTTATTACTTTATACTAGTAGATGCATATACTAGATGGCCAGAAATACATATAATTAAAAATATTACAACATTAAATACCGTTACCCTACTTAGGAAATTTTTTGCTACATATGGTCTTCCAAAGATTTTGGTTTCTGACAATGGACCAAGTCTTGTTTCTTATAAATTTAAGAAATTTTTACAAGAAAATGGTATCAGACACACATTAAGTGCCCCATACCACCCCGCTACAAATGGGCTAGCTGAAAAATATGTACAAACATTGAAGCAATCACTTAAATCCCTAGGAGGGAGTGATATAGAGAGAGAGAGAGAGAAGAAACTCTCAAATGTCCTTCTACAATACCGAAAAACACCGCACAGTTAAACTGGCGCAAGTCCAGCATATAATATGATGTTTGGAAGAGATATCAGATCACGCCTGGATATTTTACGCCTGGAGGAAATTACTATGTTACCTAAACCTCAATTGCACATAAATAAAACACGAGAATTACAAGTTGGCGAGCGTGTAGCTTGCAGAGACTATATACATGAGTTTAAATGGGTTTTCGGTAATGTTAAAGAAATATTAGGCCAGTTACACTACATAATTCAATTAGATAATGCCAATACTTGGAAGAGATATATTGATCAGATTAGATCAATAGGAGAAACGATTCCTATTATACCCCAACCCTGTAATGAAACCACAGAACCTGTATCCTGTGAGACTTCCACTACTGCAATTGACAACAGTGTCCCTAACTCTGAAACTGAAGTTCTACCTAGCTTAGAATATCAGAAAACAGTCCCAGATTTATGTAATAGAAATGAAGTAGCATTGCCCAGCCCAAGCAACACTCCACAAAGTCTTCGAAGATCTTCACGGACAATTAAACCTCCCAATAGACTTAATTTGTAAAATTGTATATACGAGGGGGGGGGGGAGAAAGATGTTCTATATTCATTTGAATGGTTTTAAATGAAACTCACGGTCTCTAGTTAATTCCACAATATAATAAAAGTTATTGAAAATTCTAAAAAATTGACAATTGTTTCGATAAATCAATATCATCGTCAGAATGACAGAAGTTACATTTCATTTTATGCCTACCTGATGTTTAGTAGTTATTTTTGGCTAGACCAAGAAGTAACCTAACTTGTGATTGGCTTAATATATGTTTATAGAAAAAAGAAGAAGATATGATATTACAAATATTGAAGCTTAGATATTATTAGCCTTATGGTGATATCCTGGATATCATTTTTCCAATTAAGATCAGTATAACTGTGCAATGATATAGAAAACCAGGAAAACTATATCTGCTGATCTTTACAATTATCACTTAAGAAGACAGTTTATTAGTGGAGAACTCCCTAGATTTAACTGTTCATTGACAACTTCATATTGTGGGTTTCTTAAATGTCTTCTAATTTCCAGTTCTTCAAGGAAATCCAGTTCTTGTTTCTTTTCACAAATATGCAGCACTTCTAGTTCTGTGTTAGGTGTAAATGAATGATTGGTGTCAAGTAGATGTTTTGCGTAGTGGGATTTATTTGGTTGTTTTAATCTGTATGCTCGTAAGTGCTCACTGTATCGTATTTCAATATTCCTAAGGGTCTGACCCAAATAGACAGCACTACATTCTGGACATTTGAGTTTATATATACCTGACTTCTTTAATAGTGGTATTTTTGTTTTTACATTTAACAATTTTGTACTAACGTTACTTTCAGTTACCTGTATAGTTGGCAGTTGTCTGTCAACTGAAATTGTCATTCTGGGGAATTGACACATTCCGATATACGAGTATATGTCGATGTAGATATATTATATGTATGCTGCCAAACGATTTTGTTAAGTAAGTGATATAATAAATATAGAAATACAAGTAATACTTTCAGTACAATAGAACATACACAACAATAACTTCTTTCCGTGGATTTTTTTAATAGGAGTATCTGTTTTCAAGCTATATCGTCTTGGAAAGCCGCAAAATGTAAGTTTGCACCGAAATTTTCTTCGTTTTGATGTTTTTAGATGTCGTTAGACGCAGAATGTAGTCCTCTTTATTATTAAATGAAATAACATTTTTCGTCCGACGTACCGTTTTCCAGCTACAAGCAAAAAACTAAAAAAAGTGCAGAAATTTGGAGTTTTTTTTGGCTACCAAAAGCTCCTCACTAACTGGAATGGTGCAAAATCAAATTACACGCATTTAGGACCAAATAGAGGTATGAAAACGACTTCCAGCTTGCTGGAAATTAATTCCTCAGTACGGTTTTTTCTATTTAATTGTATTGGCCTATTGGTTTTATTATGCTGTTTCGTGTATTTTCTCAGTTAAACATCCTGCTTATGATAGTTTTACAATATTTTCGAATCTTTTTATAATATTCAAAGGATTTTTTAATTATCATCTAAGTAATTATGAACTACTATATGATAACATTGACATTTCATGACGTTATTTATTTTTTTGCGAAGATAAAAGACAGTAACAATAAAAGGGATTAAGTATTTGTTACAACTATAAAAACAGAAATTGCTCAAACTGAAATTGTTGTGACTTCATGTAGCAGGTAAGACACTGAACGAATATTTTTTTTTCTAATTTGAATTGACAACAATACACAAAATGGAGGGTTTTATACAGATGTCAATTTTATGTTGGCGTCTCTTTACTTGTAATATAGTTATTAAGGTAATCAAGGGCCTTATTTCGCTCAACGCCCACAGTGCCTACAACGTTTTATGTCATCCTTGTAAATAATAGTAATTTTATTGTAAGATATAAATGTTAAAACTATTCCCGACAGAATGTTGAGTTAGGTATTTGTTGATTGTAATTCCAATTATTAATCTCATATTGTCAATTTTGTCCTGTCATCATGCTTCGCGTCGTTCATGAAGGATCAAGAAGTTGATAATTTGCCTGAAATCGTCCTACTGAGAGCAGGGATATAGGAATACAAAATGGATTGCTAGCCCACTGTTCAGTAAATGACCGTAGCATACCATCGCATGACAATTTCTGTTGGCAACACTGAATATTACATCAATCAGCCTTTAAAATGTATTTATGTTTAGCTTCTAAAAATAACTTCAATTTTTCCAATATTTTTGTGGGTATATTACGGCTAATTTTCGTTGCGTCTATTGTTACTAAGCAGTAAGTATCCAAATATTATTAAATTAAATAATTTTATAGTCATAGCACATTAGAGAGCGTTGGGTTATAATTTTGTCTACCTGTTGTTTATTTAATGTTTCAAATATAAGTAGCAATTTCACAGCATTATAATCATAGTTTACTCGGATGTCAGTGCATTATTTTAATATATTATTCATAAAAAAAGCTCTTCAAACTACTACGCACTGTTTAGAGTATAAATATAAATCTATAGTGGAAATGTACCTAAAATTTAAATAATTCCCGAAATAACAGTAACCAAAGCAGGATGTTACCTTTTTTTCTCAATGATTTATTCCATATTTCAAATTCTAGAAACTCTTTTGGAAGAGGTATAAACACACCATAGTTTTGCCTAAGACAAATAAGAAAACACCTATTCTTGGCTTTTTGATTTCTAGTATTTATATAATTGCTACATTTGAATCCCAATGCAAAGAAGAAAAGAACCTAAGATACTTACTAACATACAAATTAAGCCAAAATCATTTGGAGTTATTTTTCAATGTTGTAAGGTGAGTAACAGTTTTTTTACTGCCTTGCAATACGAAGTCCATAATATTTTTTTTCGGTTTTATATATGTACAAATTTTGAATTGCTTATATTTTATAATAATTCTTCCTTTCATTAATATTTTTTTAGATCACGAAGTGGCCCCAACAACAATCCTAGCAGGCTTACAATTTTTTTTAAATACATAGAAGTATATGATAACCCACATTGATATTCATAACAACACCAACAACTGGAAGTACCAACTTTGAGTGTGGTTTCAGAGCTTCAATGAATTTACAGAAAATGTAGTGGCTACACAGCTAATTTGTCATAAGATCAATTATAAAAAGACTATCTTGCGATGTTTGTTGTGAGGTACTTGGACCATCAGGGTATGAAGATGATGTAACTTTCAAATTAATTTACAGGAAATCTAGAGACGGTCCATTATTTCCTTCTAAAAGTGGAAAAAACATGTGTAATGAACAAATATTCAAAACTGACAGTGGATAAAAATCAATAAAAACCTTACCTTTACAATCTTTGGTATTTTCCTAATTCAAATAAATGTATTGGAACTAAGTTTACATTGTTATATATTCAATAAGTTGCTTTGAAATATCAATATATGTATTTATTACTCAATGCAAGTTTTATTTTTTATTATTTCAGTTGTTAATAAAAGGCACGGAAAAGAGAATATGAACATATAACTATTACATGTACTTTAATTAGTATCTCAAACATTGTATTATGTATCCAGTAGATAGCAAGTACCCCTGCTCACAAACTTAATTATAGCTATTCTGAAATGCATCAACCAAATAAATATTAGTGTTTTAAATGAATCTCACGGTTTCTAGTTAATACCACAATATAATAAAAATTGTTGAAAATTCTAAAAAATTGACAATTGTTCCGATAAATCAATATCATCGTCAGAATGACAGAAGTTTCATTTCATTTGATGCCTACCTGATGTTTAGTAGTTATTTTTGGCTAGACCAAGAAGTGACCTAACTTGTGATTGACTTAATATATGTTTATAGAAAAAAGAAGAAGATGTAATATTACAAATATTGAAGCTTAGCTATTATTAGCCTTATGGTGATATCCTGGATATCATTTTTCCAATTAAGATCAGTATAACTGTGCAATGATATAGAAAACCAAGAAAACTATATCTGCTGATCTTTACAATTATCACTTAAGAAGACAGTGAACACTTACAAGCATACAGATTAAAACAACCAGATAAATCCCACTACGCAAAACATCTACTTGACACCAATCATTCATTGACACCTAACACAAAACTAGAAGTGCTGCATATTTGTGAAAAGAAACAAGAACTGGGATTTCCTTGAAGAATTGGAAATTAGAAGACATTTAAGAAATCCACAATATGTAGTTGTCAATGAACAGTTAAATCTAGGGAGTTCTCCACTAATAAACTGTCTTCTTAAGTGATAATTGTAATGATCAGCAGATATAGTTTTCCTGGTTTTCTATATCATTGCACAGTTATACTGATCTTAATTGGAAAAATGATATCCAGGATATCACCATAGGGCTAATAATATCTAAGCTTCAATATTTGTAATATCACATCTTGTTCTTTTTTCTATTACCATATATTAAGTCAATCAGTTAGGCCACTTCTTGGTCTAGCCAAAAATAACTACTAAACATCAGGTAGGCATCAAATGAAATGTAACTTCTGTCATTCTGACGATGATATTGATTTATCGAAACAATTGTCAATTTTTAAGAATTTTCAACAATTTTTATTATATTGTGGTATTAACTAGAAACCGTGAGTTTAATTTAAAACACTAATATGAGTAGATTCCACGAAGTAAGGGTCGAGACAGTTAATTTAACCAAATAAATGTTTACTTCACATCCTAATTGAATAGTACCTTAATAAGTTAGTTCTGATTTTTTAAATTTTATGTTTAATAGTTGTATTTTCGAATACCACAGGCTGAGCAGCCTCGAAATTGCCTTAATGTGGCGCTAGAAGTCAAAATTAAAATTTTGAAATAGAAATCTAATATGTACTCTAAACATCTATGGTTTATTTTCTTGAAAAAGTGGTTGATTTGGTAAAAACAACCATGCTACTACGCTTCGTTAAAATTACTATATAAAAAACTACACTGCCGAGCAAAAAATGTAGGCCACTTTAAATAATTTGAGAAATTGCAAATTATTTTAAAAATAAAACTAATCAGGGAGTCATAGGTCTAGTAGGCGATGAAATTTATATTTTTGGATGGATGCTACTTGTCTTAGTTAACGCCTGTCACATTCTGACACTGTATTTTGCACCCTTTGCTAAACAACAAAAATTAGTCCTATATAACATTCATATTTTGTTGCTTATTCTTCACTTAAATGTAATTTTTTTCACTAAAACTTATTTGTTGTATGGCTTATTGTGTATGGTGACGTTTCATTGCTCTTAGTTTTTATTTACTATGCCACAATGCCTTTAGATCCTATTATCGTTGCCCGAATTGTAACGTTGATACAAGATGGTGGAGGACAACCTGAAACCGCCAATATTGTTGGTAAAAACCTCTGTGCTGTACAAAATGTGTACCAACGCTACCACGAGAACAGTCTTGTAACCAGACGACCCGGATATGGGCGCAAAGAGATGATCGGTTTTTGTTGCTGTCAAGGTTACGGAATAGAACAGCTTCTGCGGTTTTGCTGCGAAATCAGCTTCAAGAGGTTAGAAATGTTAATGTTAGCGAATGGACAGTAAAAAGAAGACATCGTGCTAATGGATTGTCTTGCAGAAGGATGACTACAGGGCTAATATTGAGCATTGAACCGCCAGCATCGAATTGTAAGATTGGATTTTGCTCGAAATCACTTGGCATGGAACGATGATGACTGGTGCAAGGTACTCTTTACAGTTGAGTCATGATTTTGTCTCAATGGACCAGATGGACGTCGACGAGTATGGGAAAGGCCCGAGAAAGATATCCCCCGCTTGTATTGAACATAGACGTAAATTTGGTGGTGGGTCTGTTATGGTTTGGGAAGGTATCACTTCAGAAGCACGTACAAAGTTGGATTTCGTAGAGAATGACTCTCTAAAGGCTCACAAATATGTAACGGCGATCCTGGAAGATCATGTCGTTCCTTTCATGTTTACAATGGGCGAGAAAGGCATTTTCATCCATGATAATGCAAGACCACACACTGCCAGGATTGTAAGTAAATATCTAGATGAAGTAGGAATTAGGCGGTTTAATTGGCTATCATGCAGTGCATATATGAATCTCATCAATGGAATGTGTTAGAGCAACGTATCCGAAGGTATACACCAGCCCCAAGAACTGCCCAGGAGCTGAGAGAGTTGCTCTTGCAGGAGTGGAATAACATGTATCAGAATGTAATCTTTAATTTAAATCAAAGTATGTGTTGTCGAATGCAAGCAGTTATTAATGCAAGAGGGGGTAATACGCGTTATTCGTTATCATTATCAATTTTTCAATATTGCTAGATTTTATTCCTTCACTTCGTTCCCAATAACAATATTTGAACTTCATTTAAAATGTAGAGTTACGGTTTTTTCAAGAATAAATCGTAAAAAAAATAAAGTATGTTGTCTGATCCCTTATTTAAAAGTTACGAAAATGCAGTAGATAGATTTACAATTTACAGTTATAAGCTGATACATTGAATTTTTTGAATTCTTTGCAATTTTTCAAGTTATTTAAAGTGACCTAAATTTTTTGCTCGGCAGTGTATTCGTTTTTATAAAACAAACAGAAAATTAAGAAATAATCCAAACAACAATTTCAATGTTTTGACTTATTCAGTGTTAGCAGCTTAGTAATTTTTGGTAATGGGCGACTTGAATGCCACGGTCATTTTAAGTAAAAATTTTCAATAACGGCTGGCAATCCATTTTGTTTTCATTTCCTGAGAGCACCAAAAGCTGTGGAGGCATTAGTGCTTCAAAAATCTAAATCCTTTTACGATAAGGAATACTGCCGGTTCGAGAAATGGTTATAAGACCTATAATAACAATTAACGAGACTGTCATGTTACCTTATTTTCAGGAACTGCTACGTTTATAATCATTGTTTGGAAATTAATTATAATATAGGTACATGTGTTTGTTACAGTCGGAATCATTTTCTCCTAACTCGTTGTGGACTAAATTTTTTATCTTGAGTAAAGAATTGGGTGTTCAAGTTAAAATCTTACCCCCCTTTTTTAACCTTGGGCTTTTTAATGAAATAACAAATTTTTCTGTTTTATTTTTTAGTTTAATATGAAAAAATTGAAATATTAAATTTACTGCATTCATGCAATTTTTAGTGAATTTTGCAATTTTGGCTGTATCTTTACAGTTACGTAGTCCAAAACTGTCAAGTCAAATGTCAAATGACAAATCGTTCACCAATCACCGATTTATGTGATGATATGCTCTAGTTTTTTCTATATATAACGAATGCATTAGCGTACCTATTCATCTTTCGATTTTTATTGTGTATTTGATAGCAACATCCGAGTTGTTGTTTTTATCTAACATTCATATAAACGCTTTCTCCATCCGTGTCTGTAAAATCTGGAAAATGCTGTTAGATCTCTTTTTTGTATGCAGATGTCTATTTTTAGGGCGGGTGTTATAACATGTCTTGAAGTTATCTCTGAATTTAACCACTGAAATGAATAAACATACTGGAACGTGCACGTAAAGGTGAAATGTCTTTCAAATTTGAAGCCACATTGTAGACAAGGACAGATGCCGTGGGATGGAATTCTTTCTCTTTCTAATGTGTTTTGAGAAATTATTCTTCTTAAGTTTTTTTATTTGTTTTATTATTGATTACAAATATATATGATGACAATAATCTTCCTGACAGACTATATGTATTCTAAATACTTTCAATTAATAACTTTATTTAAATTTATTCATTGCACACGTTAGGAAAAACTCTAATTGTACAAAATTTTACTTAACTGTTCTAAATTGATTAAAATAATAACACTGAATGAAGTCAAATAAGTAATAAGGAAAAAGGGTATAATAACAAAACGCTGTTACTTTATTACTTGTTTTCAATTTATTTTAAATATCAAAGCTAATTGAATATTTAAAAAAATTGTTAGTTACCTTGTGCTACATTTTCGTACATATAGTAAAAAGGAGTTCTTATTATTTAGCATCCCTAAATTTTTCTTTCAAATTTAAAGTTAATAGTCACATTTCTGCGACTTAACTGCATGAGTGTAACAAAGATAGCATTCACTCCCACAGCAGTTGTTCTAGTCTAAGTGGCTTCATTTGTATGCTGTGCCGTGGTTGTTCCAGTTAAGATTATTAATTTCAGTGAATTCAACTGTAGGTTTTTAAAATAAAAAGATGAAACGGGCAAACGAAAAACATAACCTAGATTTTTTTAATTGGCCCGACGTCGATTTTTTTTCTAAAATTGATAGTCTATAGATAGATAGATAGACGAGCCATGAACATTTCTAATGAGGAAATTCAATATCTTATCAATATTCATATTGCAATAAGCACGAAATATGGCAAGGATACTTAGGGATACCCTATATAGATATAATTTTCTTTAAATCAAATAAGTCGAATTCAATTAATATAAAAATAAAAAACGACCTACAGCAGAAAAAATTAAACAAATAATTTACACAATCCACAAGGTCGACAACAATAATTGAATCAAAAACACACCGATGTTTTGATTATCAAAAAAATACAGACAAATATTGCAACTTAGCATAGAAAAATTAATTGAAATTAACCTTCAATTACGAAAATAATAAAATATAAAGCAAGGGCAAGTGAGTGTAATTAAATAAACACAGCTACAGTTGATGTTTTGAATAACAAACCTCGTCCCAAATCTTTAGAAATAAATAGAAGAAAATTTGGACGAGAGGGCAGAGAAAACTCTAGGAGTTAACGGGCAACGTGTAGCCTGGAACTCCCCTTTTACGACGGCCCATGTGTCTGATTTGTTTTTTGTGATTGTGATATTTCAAACCGTAAGTTTTTGAACCTGTCATTTTTTTTAACCAAAAAGCACATTGATATTGATTTAATTTTTGATGCCCGACGATCCATCCTGATCATATTCGTGCACTACTGAGACATAAGCCCTATACTACCAGATTTAGTGAAGAGTACGATTTATATCTTGTTTATTTTTTTTGTGAACATAAGTTTTATTCAAGGAAGCTATCTGGGTTATTTTCTAATATATTATACAGAGATATTTATTTGCGAAAACCGTCTATTTCATAATCAAGGAAAACTATTTTCAGACCATGAAATACATTTTATTCTAAACCTGCTATTTTCTAATATATTAAACAGAGATATTTATTTGCGAATACCGACTATTTTATGTCATAATCAGGGAAAACTATTTTCAGACCATGAAATACGTTTTATTCTAAACCTGTTATTTTCTAATATATTATACAGAGATATTTATTTGCGAATACAGACTATTTTATGTCATAATCAGGGAAAATTATTTTCAGACCATGAAATACGTTTTATTCTAAACCTGTTTTCTAATATATTATACAGAGATATTTATTTGCGAATACCGTCTATTCTATGTCATAATCAGGGTTAAGTTATTGTATTGTCTAGTTAGTTGGATTGTAATATATATGTATATGTTATCCACCCAGACTGTTTCCTTTACCAACAAACTTCTCCCCTCGAACTAGCTGGATTGAACTGGTCGACACGACCTGCCTTCGGACTCAGGCTTGCCACATCGTATAAGCCCAAGAGGCCCCACGAGAAACCCTTCCGCTCGTGCCAGGTAACCACCTCACACGAGGTTACCCACAGGGGATTCCTGGCTCTATTGTGCACTATGGCACTGGTGACAGCACGCTGCAAATCAAAACAATACGGGACAAGATTGTTACACTGGTGACAGGTCTCATTCGTTACAATATCATCTTTATCGTCGATTGAAAGTTCCTCAAAAATATCTTGGATATCGTTTGCCAGCATTGCAAAATTCAATGTAAAATAAAGTAAACGGTTTTAAAGATTAAAACTAACTTTTCCGCATCTGTAAGATGCCCTGATTAATATTCTATCACAAAATTGTCACTTGTATACACTTCATCGGGGGATGTATCGTGTTAACAAACCGAAATTTCTCCAAAAGTAACCAAAAATGCAGTATATCTGGATTTATAGGATCCGCTGTACGCGCTATAGTACGCTGAAAATCAAAGGGTACATCTGTGAGACACCTTGAAAAATATCCAATTATAAAATTGGCCACTTGTATACACTCCGGAGGCTGTATCGTACTAAACCCGAAATTTCTCTAAAAAGGACAAAAATGTGGCACCTCAGGTACCATAGCACCCGTTGTACTAGCTCTGGTGAGCTGAAAATCAATAAGGTTCATCTATAAGACGCCCTGAACAATATTCAATCATAAAATGGGTGACTTGTATACACGCTGGAGGCTCCATCGTGCTAACAAACTGAATATTCTCCAAAGATGACAAAAATTTGGTACCTCAAGTACCATAGCACTCGTTGTACTGGCTATAGTGAGCTAAATCTCAATAGGGTTCATCTTTGAGGCGCCCTAAATAATATCCAATCATAAAATTGGTCACTTGTATATACTCCGGAGGCTGTATCCTGTTAACAAACTGAAATTTCTCCAAAAATGTCGTACTTAAAGTACTGTTGTACTGGCTGTAGTGAGCTGAAAATCAATAGGGTTCATTTGTCAGATGTTCTGCACAATATTCAATCATAAAATTGGTGACTTTTTGCACTCCGGAGGCTGTATCGTGCTAACAAACTAAAATTTCTCAAAAAATTACAAAAATGTCGTACTTCAAGTACCATAGCATCCGTTGTACTGGCTATTGTGAGCTGAAAATCAATAGAGTTCATGTGTGATATGTCCTGAACAATATTCAATCATAAAATTGGTGATTTGTTGCACTCCAGAGGCTTTGTCGTGCTAACAAGACATGTAACGAAAATTGGCCGACGACAACGACGACATACACACAGGATTTTTTTCTAAAAACCATTTTTTCGTGTTCTTGACGAAAAACGTAAAAATAACTCAAAATATGGTTTCAAAATTTCAACTTTTTTGTGGGTAAACCAATACTTTTCTCGCATATTAGATAGGTTGGGCGGAAAAGTAAAAAACAATCAAAATATTCACAATATAATTAATTGAGGTTATAAATGCCAAATTGTTGACAGAACCGACAGAATAGACCAACTCGAAAACCAGGTTTTTCCACAAAGTTAACTTTAACCGATATCCCTTCCTCCCGACAAAGTTAACTCGGCCATTTTGAAGTTAACTATAACATGTGACATCATTCTACAAGTTAACTTTTAGTTGTGTGTATGTGTGTTTTAGTTATTGGCCTCAGTCGTAGACCAATTGTCCAGCTCTATATTTTTTGTTAGTACTATATCTAATACAGTATAATACATTTTTTTATCTATAGATATTTTTTTATACACACCTATTTTTTTTAAATAAACTAATATTTCTTATATTATTATATATATATATATATATATTATTATTATTATTATTATTATTATTATTATTATTATTATTATTTTCCTTTTTGTGTCACCGGATTTACAACCGGCGTGTTTCAACAACAGTCGGCCTCAACAGCAAGACTTTCGTTGTGTGTCACTATTCTAGAAATGACCTAACAATGTTTGTCGCATCCAGGATTACAGATTTTTGCATTAATCGGTAGGTTGACTCAGGAATATCAATGTCTTTGAGGGAAGTACTTAGTTTCTTGGGAATTAGCCCCATACAGGATAAAACAACTGGAATGATCTTGACTTCTTTAAGATTCCACAATTCTTTTATTTCGGTCCTTAGCTCGGCGTATTTGCTTAGTTTTTCATTGTATTTGCTTTCTGTGTTAGAATTATTTGGAATCGATATGTCAATAAGCAGAGCTTGCTTGGATTGTTTATTAATGACTGTGATGTCCGGCTTGTTGTGTCGTACTGTTACGTCCGTCATGATAGTTTTATTATCCCAGTAGATCTTAACATACTGATTTTCGATAACTGGAGGGGGCTTATATTTGTAATATGGCTCGTTGTTTTGTGGATCAAGGTTAAGTTTTTTCAGTACTTCTAGGTATACTACTGTGGCAACTTTGTTGTGTCGTTCTAGATATTTAGTTTCAGCTATGCTTTGGCAACTAGAAAGAATGTGTTCAATCGTTTCTTGACTTCTGTTGCACTTTCTGCACCTATCTGTTGGTATTTCTTCCTTCAAGATATACTTTTGGTTATTCCTCGTTTTTATAACCTGATCTTGTATACCAACCATAAAACCTTCAGTTTCTGGGAACAGCGTTCCAGTTTTAAGCCATTCAACCGATTTAGCTTGATCTATCGTGTCTTTCTGTAAATCATTAATGAATCTTCCGTGCAATTCTTTTGAACGCCAATTTCTAATTTTATCTTCCTCATTTCGTGTATTAAAGGGCGTAAAGTTTTCCATGCTTAGGTTTAAAGGTGTATAACCCGTATCTGTTTTCACTATGGCTTTATGAAGTTGACTATTTTGGTGGCGGAAAAAACTCCTCAAGCCTGCAATTTGCTGAGTGCAAGCTTCCACAACATCTTTTATTCCTCTACCTCCTTTTTCTCTAGGTAAATTTACCCTTTCGACGGACGCTTTTGGATGGTGTTTTCTATGTTTTGTTAGCTCGGTTCTAATCTTTCTATTTACTGCTTCCAGGTCCGTTTGAGTCCATTTAATTATTCCGAAGGAGTACTGAAGAGCGGATATGGCGTAGCTATTTATGGCCGTGGTAAGGTTTCTTGAATTTAACTTACTTTTTAAGAGGTTGTAAAGGCGTTTTTCGAATTCGGTGGTTAATATGGCTTTTATTTCTTTATGTTCTATCTTGTGTGTCTGAAGGATTCCTAAGTACTTGTAGGGTTTGTCTGTCATGGCTTCAATATATTTGCCTGGCTCTAGTTCTATAGGTTCTCCTTCTTTCAGCTTTCCCTTTTCAACCGATACAGTTTGGCATTTTTCCATACCAAACGACATTCCGACATCTGTGCTCCACTGGTGCATGAGTTTTAAGTTGGATTCTAGGTGTTTTTTGCACGCGGCATATAGTTTCAGATCATCCATAAAGAATAGATGACTTATGGTTGTTGAGTTTCGATCCGCTCTAATAGTTGCTCCATATCCTGTGTGGTTTAGGCCACGTGATAATGGGTTTAAACACAAGCAGAACCATAGAGCGGAAAGTGTATCTCCTTGAAAGATTCCTCTTTTAATACTGATAGATTCAGTTTCTAGTTCTGTGTGATTTAGGTTAATTTTGAATTTTGTTTTCCAATTACTCATAGTACTTTTTAGAAACCTAACCACCACAGGGTGTATATTGTAAATTTCCAAAATTTTTATTAACCAACTGTGGGGCACTGAGTCGAAAGCTTTCCGATAGTCTATATAAGCCATGTATAGATTTCTGTTCTTCTTTCTGATTTGTTCCAATATCACATTATCGATTGTTATTTGTTCCTCCCTCCTAATATTTCTTATATTATTATATATATATATATATATATATATATATATATATATTATTATTATTATTATTATCATTTCATGTATTAGTCTCAGAGTTGTTAAACATCTGGTTCAAGAAGTAAGGGGCCCAAGCAAACCTTACTCAAATTCCTGATTAGGCATGTTCAGGACTGTTCGTACGATGCGACACGTTTCGAGGATAACATTCTTCTGCATTTTTGGGATCAGAGTGTTTGGGTCGAGCTGCATTTTCAGTATTAATTGTGACAGATTTTTGTTGACCAAGCCAGTTGCCGTTATTACAATGGGAACGATTTGTACTGATTTTAATCTATGAATTTCTTTATATTCTATTGATAACGGAATATATTTTTTTATTTTTTCCTCTTCTGCCTTATTGATGTTGTGGTCATTATTATTATTATTATTATTATTATTATTATTATTATTATTATTATTATTATTATCTCTCAGCTCTCGCTTTATATGCGGGTTTTCAAGGGCCATCGGCGGGCAGCAAGATGGCTCTCACTATTGCAAACTTAGGGCCTTCCTTACTATATTGCAGGTAGACAAGATGACAGATTTCTACATTGTAGTTATAATGTTTGGGTGCAGTCCGAGTGATTTGAGGTGGGCCGGTAACATTCTAGGTACAACCCCCGTGGATCAAATTACAAGTGGGACTATAATAACATTTTCTTGACGCCATTCCTGTTTTATTTCATAGGCCAGATCTGCATACTTTGTGAGTTTATTCGTCATTGTGTTTTGTAAGTTGTTACTGTTAGGAATGGCGATATCAATCAGCCAAGTCTTCTTTTTCAGCATGTCTCTCCAAACAATGTCCGGTCTATTCGCGGCTATTGTATTGTATTTATTATTATTATTATTGTTATTATTATTATTTTAACTAGTTCTCTTCTTAAGGCATTTTACATAAATTCAGCCCTTTTGGTCTGAGTGTGGTTTATTCAAATATACAGATAAAAATCTATCAAAGCATATTTGGCCTTCCACTTTTTAGCGTTATTTTCCCAGTACTTTCCATACAATGGTGCAAGTGCCAAGAATAGCTGTTTTCTGCATCTTTCCAATTGCAGATGGACTGATTTTAACAGTATCCACAGCCGTACAAAGCTGCCGTGGTACAATGCCTGTTGTGGATAGGATAGTAACTTGGTCTACTTTCCACTGCTCTTTGATATACTGAGCGAGGTCATCATATTTTCGAAGCTTTAGGTTGATTGTGTTTTCCATGTTGTTATTATTCACAACTGCGAAGTCGATAATCCATACCTGTTTTTCTCTCAGGCTCCACAGAACCACATCTGGCCGGTTTGCTTCATTTGTCCGATCAGTAAATATTGTTCTATCCCAGTATAATTTGTAGTGGACGTTTTCTAGGATGCTTGCTGGTGTATACTTATAAGTGAGTTTTTCTGTTTCGGGTATCAAGTTATATTTGGAAGCCAGAGCATGGTGTACTATCTTTCCTGTTTGATCGTGGCGTTTCTTGTACTCAGATCCGGCGAGAGAGCTGCATCCTCCAGTAATACGTTGGTTTCCCCCATCCTGCCACACATTCTACAAGTGTCATCTATCACGGTTGGATCTTTAATGATATATTTGAGATAGTTCCTAGTTGGTGCAACCTGATCCTGTATGGCGATCATGAACCCTTCAGTTTCAGGGAAAAGGTATCCTGTTCGTAAGTAGTGATTCGACCACTTTTTATCTGTGCCCTCTGCGGCTAGGATAGTAGGATGTCTTCCATGCAGTGCTTTCCTCTGCCTTGCTTCTCGTCTTTTTTGTACAGATGTTGGGTGAATGTCACAGTTATTAGTTAGGTTCAATGGGGTGTATTTATCATCTTGAGAGCATATTATATTATGAAGCACGGAAGTCCTTGCTTTTCTATGGAAATAGCTTCTCATTGATTTAATTTGACGAATGTTCATGTCATAGAGGTTTACTATGCCCAATCCACCTTCTTTGCGGGGTATATAAACTCTTTCCACAGCACTTTTCGAGTGACGGCTTCTAAACTTGGTCAGTTGAACTCCGATCCATCTGTCCATATCTTCTAGGTCTATATTGCTCCATTTCACAACTCCCATAGAATAAGTGATGACTGCTATGGCGTATGTGTTGATAGCGATAGAAGTGTTCTTGGAAGTCAAAGATGTTTTCAATACCCTTCTCACTCTTTTCTGAAACTCGCTCCTAAGTTGTTGTTTAATCAGCGTATGCTCGATAGTTTTGCTCTGGTTCATCCCTAAGTATTTATACAGCTCATCCGTAATTATTGACGTTATTGTTTCCTGGTGAACGGTTTCATATGTTAGATTTTGGTTGAGTTTCCCTTTGTTTATACTTTGGATTTTGCACTCATTATTATTATTATTATTTTTTATTAATTCACACTTGTCAGTGGAGGATTGGCATGTCCAGGCTGGGATTCTCAAGGCTTCAGCAGCCTAGTCATGTGTGAGCACTCGTCGGACGGTTCGGCATGTTCCCAATATAGCTGCTTGTTGGGCGGTAATTATATTCTTATCAACATTTTCCAATTTCAGTTTCTTTAACTCGTTTTGTAAGTGTACTTCAACGAGACCAGTAGTTGAGATAACCAGCGGATGTATGGTTACGTGTTCTAATTGGTAAACATCCTTTAGTTCGTGCGCCAAGTCAATATATTTCTGTATTTTTTGGGTCCTAGCTTCTTTAATGTTGTGATCGTCAGGTAGGGTGATGTCTATTATATTAGCTGTCCTCCCTTGTTTTTCTAGTATTGTATCTGGTTTATTGTGCGCTGTAATTATCATTTTGTCCCAGTATACTTTTACATTTTGGTTTTCAAGTTGTTCTTTCGGGGTGTAATTGTAATAGGGCACTTGTTCTGTCAGCAGGCCGTATTTTATGCAGATTGCCTGGTAGAATACTTTGGCTACATAATCGTGTCTTTTCTTGTGGTCCCGAGATACCAAGTAGGAGCATCCTGCCAAGAGGTGTTGAATGGTCTCTGGTTTTTCGTGACATAATCTGCAACTATCTGATGGTATTTCCTGTCGGATGATGAATCGTCTGTAGTTTCGTGTGCTTATTACTTGATCTTGTATGACCAGTAGAAAACCCTCGGTTTCGGCCATGAGTGTTCCATTCGATAGGTACAGATTTGATAAGCGTTTATCCACCTCTTCTCCTGCTAAAGCTGCAGCATATCTTCCATGCAGTTCTTTACCTTTCCAGATTTGTTCTAGTTCAGTAGTTCTTATTTTCTTTTTCAGGTGGATTCTCGTTCGCCAACTTTAAGGGTGGAAGAGAGGAGTCAATAGATGTTATTGCTCTATATGCGGGGTGTGTTACGGACTTCAGATAAGTAAACAGCTTCTCACATTCTTTATTGTGCATTTCTTTTAGATTTATAAGTCCTCTTCCGCCTTTGCTCCTTGGGAGATATAACCTGACTGTAGATGCATTGGGATGATGTAACCTCCTCCTTGTAAGCGATGTTCGCATCAATTTGTCTAGACTTATTATTATTATTATTATTATTATTATTATTATTATTATTATTATTATTATTATTATTATTATATTTTCCTTTTTGTGTCACCGGATTTACACCCGGCATGTTTCAACGACAGTCGGCCTCAACAGCAAGACTTTCGTTGGGTGTCACTATTCTAGAAATGACCTAACAATGTTTGTCGCATCCAGGATTACATATTTTTGCATTAATCGGTAGGTTGACTCAGGAATATCAATGTCTTTGAGGGAAGTACTTAGTTTCTTGGGAATTAGCCCAATACAGGATAAAACAACTGGAATGATCTTGACTTCTTTAAGATTCCACAATTCTTTTATTTCGGTCCTTAGCTCGGCGTATTTGCTTAGTTTTTCATTGTATTTGCTTTCTATGTTAGAATTATTTGGGATCGATATGTCAATAAGCAGAACTTGCTTGGATTGTTTATTAATAACTGTGATGTCCGGCCTGTTGTGTCGTACTGTTACGTCCGTCATGATAGTTTTATCCCAGTAGATCTTAACATACTGATTTTCGATAACTGGAGGGGGCTTATATTTGTAATATGGCTCGTTGTTTTGTGGATCAAGGTTAAGTTTTTTCAGTACTTCTAGGTATACTACTGTGGCAATTTTGTTGTGTCGTTCTAGATATTTAGTTTCAGCTATGCTATGGCAACTAGAAAGAATGTGTTCAATCGTTTCTTGACTTCTGTTGCACTTTCTGCACCTATCTGTTGGTATTTCTTCCTTCAAGATATACTTTTGGTAATTCCTCGTTTTTATAACCTGATCTTGTATACCAACCATAAAACCTTCAGTTTCTGGGAACAGCGTTCCAGTTTTAAGCCATTCAACCGATTTAGCTTGATCTATCGTGTCTTTCTGTAAATCATTAATGAATCTTCCGTGCAATTCTTTTGAACGCCAATTTCTAATTTTATCTTCCTCATTTCGTGTATTAAAGGGCGTAAAGTTTTCCATGCTTAGGTTTAAAGGTGTATAACCCGTATCTGTTTTCACTATGGCTTTATGAAGTTGACTATTTTGGTGGCGGAAAAAACTCCTCAAGACTGCAATTTGCTGAGTGCAAGCTTCCACAACATCTTTTATACCTCTACCTCCTTTTTCTCTAGGTACATTTACCCTTTCGACGGACGCTTTTGGATGGTGTTTTCTATGTTTTGTTAGCTCGGTTCTAATCTTTCTGTTTACTGCTTCCAGGTCCGTTTGAGTCCATTTATTATTATTATTATTATTATTATTATTATTATTATTATTATTATTATTATTATTATTATTATTATTATTATTATTATTATTATTATTATTATTATTATTATTATTATTATTATTATTATTATTAATATTATTATTATTATTATGCTAGTTGCTCGAAACTTGGTTCGGTAATTATTTAAGATTTTGTGACGGGCCTAAGCCAAGTCACATCCTCTTTCTATTGCAAAAATTTTCTTACTATTGAAGTTGTCTGTAGTATAACGGCTCTTTGTATGTTTGTGTGAGTAATTATAGGCTGAAGGTCGATTGTTTTTAAATGTTGTGCAAATGATTCAGTTGTTATACCTGTAACCGACATAACTATTGGAACTATTGAAATTTTATCCTGTTTCCAAACTTCTTTCATTTCCTCGGCTAAGGGTGTGTATTTTTCAATCTCTTCAGTTTCTTTCTGTATTATTATTATTATTAATTATTATTATTATTACAAATTGATGAGGTCAGAGGAGCTGGCTCCTATTATGCCCAAAAAAAATAGATTTCAAAACAAATACCTACTAGTAGTGAACAAACAAATAAGAGGAAGAAGAAATTACGATTAAGCTCTAAAAGTTATTAAATAAGTTACACTGATCTAGTCTATTTTTGAATATGTTGACACTTGTTGCTTAGAGAATTTCACTGTCCAAATCATTCCAAATATTGAAAATTCTGTTTGGTAAAAAGTTTTGTCTCGATCTAACCGCAAAATTTTCTTTTTTTAACTTGAACTTGTGTCCTCGAAGTCTCGTGTCCGTATTTAGGGTGAAAACTGTATTTAGATCACCAAAATTATATTTAAGAATTCGAAAGGCTACAATAAGATCGCCTCGTAACCCACGCAGCTCAAACGTGGTAAGATTTGCCATGGATAATCTTTCTTCATATGAAGGTCTTACAGGTCCAAAAGCAACTCTGGTTGCCTTCCGCTGTACACTTTCCAGCAACGTTCTATCACGAGTTAAGTCCGGGTACCAGGCTGGGCCAGCGTATTCAAGGATAGGTCTGACGTAAATAGCATACAATTTGCAGAAGTTCTGAAATGATACTTTTGAGAAGCGTTTCCTAATAAGATAAAGTCTGGTATTTGCACGTTTGGATACTGAGAGCACATAATCGGAACACGATAGTTCACTATTCACGATAACACCCAGGTTATTATGAGAGGTCACTGTGATTAGAATTTGACCGTCAATAAAATAATCAAAATGTGGGTTGTTTTTACCGACGTGAAGCACTACACATTTTTCAGTGTTCAATGGAAGTACGGTTCCGAACACCACTGATGTATTGACATTAGGTCGTTTAGAATAGATAGATGACTTGTGACGGGATTGTCATATATTTTTGAGTCGTCGGCATATTGCGATACTTTGCTGGAAACGTGAAACGGTAAATTGCTAGTGCACATGTAAACAAAAGTGGGCCCTAAACTGAGCCCTGCGGAACTCTACTTTTAACTGGTCTTTTATTAGAAAAAGAGTCACCAAATCGAACCTTGTAGAAACGATCTGTCAAAAAATTTTCAATCCATAGTTTTAAGTTTCCTCTAATACCGAAATGTTATAATTTGTACAGTAGTCTTCGCTTGGGAACCCGGTCGAAAGCCTTGGAAAAATCTAAATACACTATATCAATAGGTTCTTTATTATTCAAGAATTATGTCCAGTCATTCACACAATGAAGTAAGTTGGTAAGTGTTGACCGCCCTGGAATAAATCCGTGTTGTTGTTTTGGAACAATATGTTGTTCGAGGAGGAAATCCATCATAGTCTCGGAAATAATGGATTTCATTACTTTACTGACGACGGGTAATAAACTTATTGGGCGATAATTGTCGCTATCGATTTTATTGCCCTTCTTAAAAATGGGGGTGACAGAAGCTAGTTTCCAACTAGAAGGCAGAGAGCTGTTTGTGAAGGACGATTGCATTATTAAGCATAGCGGAGTAGCGAGAGCGTCGGAACATATTTTAAGACAGTAGGGTGTCAGACCATCTAAGTCAGGTGAGGCGTTAGTACGCAGGTTTAGCAAATGCTGTTTGATTTTATCATTTGTGAACAGAATATTGTCAGGAGTGGCGAAGAGACAGGGGGATATGATATCAGGCATATTGTCATTAGGAAGTTCGTTTATAAAAACTTTTGAGAATGTCTGTGAGAGTGTTTCGGAAGTCTCTTCATTTGACGAGCAAAGGCTACCGTCATCTTTTAGAAGCAGAGGAATAGCGACTTTAGATGATAGTGAGGAACGTATGTATTTAAAAACTTTTTTTGAGTTTCCGCTGGCTATAATTGATTCTTCAAAGTTGTGCCTGAGATTATCAAGTAGTATTTTGACTTGATTAGAAAAGTTGCGATGGTTACTTAAATCTACAGTAAGCCTTGTTTGTTTATATTTTCGCCAGAGGTGTCGCTTGTGTCTGATTAAATGTATTGCCTTGTTATTTATCC
Organism: Galeruca laticollis; assembly: GCA_963921935.1. Taxonomy (NCBI): domain Eukaryota; kingdom Metazoa; phylum Arthropoda; class Insecta; order Coleoptera; family Chrysomelidae; genus Galeruca; species Galeruca laticollis. The sequence continues at coordinate 83,396,482 of OY998177.1, forward strand.
AAGGTTTTAGGTTATTTTTAGAAATTTTACGTTGGGTTGTATTCTCACTAATTGTTTTACTGGTGATTTGAAGGAAGGTATACCACATTGTCGAATGATCAATAGACATATTCAACACAGAATGCCAATCGAGCTGGGATAAGTCGTCGTTAACTTTGTTAAAGTCAGTTTAATTGTAAGTGAGTGTGTTACTCAAACTTGGAGAGGAGTTTACATTAAACTGAATGTGAGTTGTTATGACTGCGTGATCAGATTTACCTATTAGGGAACTAGTTTCGGGAGTTGTCATCATTGGTAAGAATACGGTCCAGAGTAGACGGTTGGTTGTTGATTCTAAATCTGGTGGGTTCTTCTATAAGTTGGGATAGGTTCGAGTTTAAAATAAAATTTTGAAAAAGATTAAGCTAACTAACACCATCAGATAGAGATGTCGTTTTTCAGACAATTTCAGGAAAGTTGAAGTCACCGACTAGTATAAGATTATCAAGCTCCGACATTTCCCACAGTTTATCAATCAACAAGATGTCATTTTCACGGTGGGTGCCTGGTGGTCGATATAAGCAAACGAGATTAATTGAAAATAAGTTTTTAGCAATGTACAGATGGATGACATCTATACTTGGAATATCAAAGTCACCCACCGTGACTGAGAATGAAGAAGTAATGACATCAACCAAGTACAAGCACACACCTCCACCTACACGGAGTTCTCTATCTTTACGAAATAATGTGTATCCATTTATATGGATTACAGAGTCGAGTATGGTTGGTTTAAGCCAGCATTCCGATATCATAATAATATGTGGTATTAACAATTGCACAGTGCATAATAATTCATTAAATTTGCCGGTCAGGCAATCAAGATTGGTATAAAAAAGTAGCCAGTCGTTAAAGTTTGAAGAATGACAATTGTTGACGAAATTTCGTTATCTTTGGAGTACCTTGAATATATTTTATTGTCAAGTCATGTTCACCATTGTTTTTTCTAGTTTCCAATTCATTGCGAAGATCTTTGAGTCGCTGCTGTTGGATAGGTGTCTTATCATCTATTATGGAGAAATATTCAGTGGCTTGGTTTTCCAACAGTTTTGATTTATTTCTTAGTATCTGTTTAGCTTGGTATTCCGAAGGCATTACAACTTTTAACATTGATTTTGGTTTAAATACTCTGTAGAATGCCAGGTGATTTTCTTGACAACCGACAACGTTCAACACTGACTTTACTTAAATCGTGATCCTTTTTGGACTGAATATCGCCCGTGTGCTCTGGAACGCCCCTAATCAAAATATTTATTTATTTATGCGGTCCATAGCTTCATTGGCGATAGTATCGGTCATTTCCGTTGATTTTAAAGAATTCATTTGATTTAATTTGTCATTTAATTCTGACAATTTGTTTTCAAACTCAGTTATTTTATAATTAATATCCTTTTTAAAATCTAGCAAAAGGTCTTTAATTTGTGCAATGTTTCCAACGTTTGAATTACAAGAGTTGCATAAAATACATAGTTCTCGTACTTTCTGCCTCGTGACACATCAGTGCAAGTAATGTGGATCGGTTGTGTTTACAACCATCACACTGAAGCTTGCGATCGGCAGCTTCTACCGAATTCGAACAATTAGCACAAACTGATAACGTAGGCATGGTCTACTTCTTGTTGGGTTGATCGATACTAAATTCTTAAAATTAAAGTTTTGTACTCACGGTAAATTAGTTTCTATTACACTTGCACTTTTAGAAATAAATTTAGCACTGTTAATCTCTACTATATTACTGCGTTGGTTTATATAGATTTCGTTAATTGAAGATATTTAATTCTTTGAGAAATTAACAATATTTAGGGATACAAAAAAAACGTTTGCTCGCCATACTAGTGGCGTATGTTCATTGCTTCACTTATATTCTAGTATCTACATAATCAAAATGGTACGTGCTCTAGCTGACAAACTAACAGCTATCTTAATTATTGGTGAAAGTAGACATCATTTTCATACGGCGAAACGCATTTTTAATGACAGGTACCCCGATTACCCTATATCAAGGACTTATTTGAGCGAGCTTTTTCATTAGTTTCAACAAACGGGTAGTGTTCGTGATGCCAAATGATCGGGTCGACCAAACATTGGCATCGATAAACACATTGATATAGTTACAGAAATTGTAGTAAACCCTTCTTCTTCCACAGCTCAAGTAGCGTCCACAAACCAAAAACCCTTAGACATTTCTCGCAGGTTACATGACCTTGAATCAAATTTTTAATACCGAGACTAATCTTCAGGGCGGCTCTGTAGGTCTCTTCTTCTCTTCTTGGAGCAGAAATTATAGGTTGAGGTTATGGTTCTGTCAAATTTGTTTTTGATTGTTCAAGTCCTGTGCATATTAATTTTTTGGAGAGAAGTTATTGAGATTATTTTCGTATTATTATTGTGTGAATAAACATTTTTTCGACTGTGGGTGTCCAACATGGTTTATCAAAATAAATGTTGCATTCCGCTTTGTGAAAATCCATCTGTAATAAGGCATACATTTCCTAATCCCAACAATGATATAAGTCGATTTAAAAATGGATAAATGCATGTAAAAACTCCATACGCTTTGAAATGGAGCCATGGAAGGTTTTAAAAGTCTAAAAGACTGTGCCATCAACATTTTGAGCCAAAATATCTCTCTGGTTGGTCTCCCAACTCGTTCCCACACTTAACGTACCCGGTAAGTATAAGCACTTCTTGAAAAGAATGGAAATAAATTCACTTTTTTTTAGATACTTGTTCACCTGTTATTGACGAACTAGTGTGCAATATGTCATCTGTATTCACAACAGTACATGAGATTTCAGAATGTAGTACATCTGAAATTGTTGAAGGTAAGAAATATGTATCTGCACTCGTTTTGTTCTGTTCTTCAAATTGAATTCCTACAAGAAATTAACTTTTTCACTACAATAATTATAGTAAAATAAACATATATTTAATCATCAATTAAATTTTAAGACACTCATTTTTGTAGATAATATTCATCTATTATTACCATAAACCAGAGCGGGGTTCCTAAACACAGTCTAACTCCCAAAAAAGAATGCAGCCCTAAAAAAATTAAACAAAAGATACAACATGGAGAAGAGTAGGAAAAAATCATTCTAGCGTAGGCTGTTTGAAGCTAAGAGTCACGATCTTGTAGGTAGTGTATACTGTCGCTCCGAAAGGGGTATGCATCTTTTGTATCGTAACCTAGAACTAGGAATATTAAATGCTTATGATTAAATGTTACTGATTAAATAACCTTTTTTTCCCTTTCCAACCCCATATTTAAAGGACCACTGCTTCAAAAAACTGTTATAAAGAAACTATAGGCTAACTAATTTGAAATTTCAATGGCTTCTTTAAGTGCGGATCGTATTAAATGATGTAGACAATACAATATTTCAAAAATAATCAAATTGTCCTGTCAGTATCAATATTTAAATTAACGTTATAAATGTAACTGTTTCTAAAAAAATTCACAATATAATGAAAGAATTATATAAATTCAACAAAAAATTGACAATTGTTTCAATATTACTAAATATCTAAACAATTGTCAATTTTTATAATTTTTTCATTATATTGTGGAATTTTTTAGAAACAGTTTCATTTATAACATGACTAGATTCCACCCAGTAAACTTAATATTTAAATTTCCCGGCACATAGTAGTTCCTAGACTAATCTTCAGATAGCGCTTGTTTTTGTCTCAATTGGATAACATTGGTGAGAACCGTCTAAGAGTTTGTGGTCTGTGGTAGCGTCTACACAGGGTGTTGACCAAAAACAAATTTCATTCATACAAATTACAAATGATACATCAACTTTCAGATGACGACCCCGACCGAAGGCTGCAATTCTGTGAAAATATCTAAAATTCTCCAACAGCGAGACTATGTAAGGACAATTTGTTTTAGTGACGAAAGTACTTTCTTCCTTAATGGAAATGTTAATACTCAAAATGTGAGCTATTGAAGTGACATGAATCCTCACATGTTTCGTGAAAAACATACACAGTTCCCATTAAAACTAAATGCCTGGGCAATAATTTTATCGAGTCCGACAAGAGTTTGATAATAAGTTTTACTGCCAGGACGTCGATCGAGCACATTTTGAACAATTATAATAAGAACTTGTTCTTAAATATTTATTGATTAAAAGCGAAACTCAAATTTTAGTGTTTTTTTATTTTAACCATAAAAAAGATCGTAAATTCAAAAAAAAGTTAGTATGATTGAATAGGTATTCTACATACTTTTTAAACGAGATGTCACTTGCATAATATTGTTCCATTTAATATTATTGGTTTCAATTGCCTAGCGAACCTTACAATAGTTCATTTTCACGCTCCAAATGCGAAAGCACTGTATGTGTTAATACAGCACAAATTATTGTAAACTAGATAATGCAATAGTTTTTATTTGATTGAATCGAACTTTTAATTATGAAAAAAACATGAATTTATATTTTATTTGACCACCGGATTGATGGCAAGGAAAAAAAATGTTGACATTTATTGTCAGGCGTTGTTAGCGGGCGTTATGAAAAATAACCCGTTACTACAGTTGTATTAAAAACAGGGTACAAGGATTAGAAACTGATGATAACGTCATCATATTTGCGTAAAACCGGCTGGGATTATTGGAGGTTATTAAATGTCATAGGTTGTTAAAAAATTGAATTTATAAAGAACAATTATATTATATTTTTGACAACCTATGACATTTCATAACCTCCAATAATCTCAGCCGGTTTTACGCAAATAGAATGACGTTAGCGTCTCTTTCTAATACTTGTACCCTTTTTTTCAATACAACTGTACCAAAACTTTCGTCGCTAAGTTAGAGCGCGTTTTTTGCCATTTAACGTTTCTTAAATTAGATATGTTATTACTGAATAATGAATAAGAGTGACATAATAGTTATTTGTAAAAGTGTCACAATGACTCGTTTTGTAGTACGAGTGAAATTTGCGCAACGAACCGCGAAGGTTAAAATCAAATGTTAAATAAAAATACATACAATAAGCAACTGTATGAGACTAAAAATTACTAAAAAAGTGTTCAAAGAGACTTCATTGTGACACTGTAAACAATGTTATAATAAGGTCTCTTTCATACGCCAATTATAAAATAGTTATTTGTAAAACAAGTGTCATAATGACTCGTTTTGTAGTACGAGTGAAGTTTGCACAACGATACGCGAAGCGGTGAGTTGTGCAAATCACGAGTACTACAGAAAGTCATTGTGGCACAAGCTTTACACAATATTTTTTATAATTCGCATTTATTGAATTATTTAAATAAAATAGATTGTCATATAATCCCTGTTTTTAAACTAGGGCGAGTGGTTTGAATTTAAGTTGGCAATCTGTAGATTCCTGATTGGTCAGATCACAGATGGTTTTATTCAGCACTTCTGACTTTTGACATATTATAACCGAATAATTGTGTAAATTGTAAACAAACTTTCATTTAAGCAAAAAGAGGATGATTATTTGTTTAAAAAAGAGCTTCTTCGTATATGCTCTTGCGATTCTGTATACCTATATATTGATCCTATACAATATAAAAATAAACAATTGACAAATCATTGATAAATAAACGTTAGCGTACTTTATTCATTAATATTTTTAATATATAAATCATTCTAATTTACCTTTTATAATTTGCTAGCTAGAACAACGCTAGACCATTTTATTCATAATTTATGTCAAGGTTAAAGTCAAATGTCAAATAAAAATATAACTAAACACAATAACCAACTGTACACTAAAAATTACTATAACAGTGTTCAAAGAGCTTCATTGTGATACTGTAAACAATGTTATAATGAAGTCTCTTTTATACGCGAATTATAAAAAAAATATTATGCACCCTAATGAAGATTGGATGGATTGGTTGAAATACTAAGTGGGAAGAACAAAATCTGCAACTTTCTATAACTAGATCACCATGCAGAAGCTGATCCCACTATTACGAATGTTTTATTTGTATCTATGGTTTAATTTAATACAGAAAGGCCACTGCGAAACCTAAGTGTTTAATTTAATTGATTTTTAGGGTAATATTTTCGAGATGTTTTCCAAAGTGGGGATTGTACTCATTTTAACGGTGTTGTCTTCTGAAATTGTTGCAGCTACTACATGTAAGTATGATTGTTTTAAATAAGATTAATTTAATATATTCAAGGAGCTTAAGAATTTCATTTTGAAAGCGTCTTGGTTGTTTTAATTAACAATTTTTTAAGAAACAGCTCAATTTACGTCATGATTATTGAAAATTTTGTAACACGCGCATCCAAAACCAGGCTGTCACCAGTTAACAACAACAGCCAATGTCGGTTGGTCTTTCTCACAAATGAGACCACCGACCTCTAATTCATGTAGGGAAGATGGTAACAGACTAAACGACAATGTGCGCTGTCAAGTTAAAATGGCAAATATTTATGTTCCATAGTAGATAGTTCGCAATTCCCCACCAGAGGCGCAAGTTTTCGGCTCTGGTCTCATTTACGCCATTATTTACTCTATTTATTTGCATGTAACTGTAATGAGAATGTTTAAGAATTGCTCAAATATTTGGGAGAATATTGGGATTTTTATCATTTGTATTTACAATGATTAGCCTAGCTTTAAATAGGATTATTACCAACTTAATTATTGTTGTGAACACTGTGCCTTGCGCCATTATATTTTAATTATTAGTCAGCCTTTTATGTTGACGTATATTATATACATTATATAATAAAATGAATTAAAATTTCATAAACTACGAGGTGTGTCTATATGAAAAATAAATTTCGGGTTTCTACTGCACCTCCGTTTTAGTCAAAATTTCAAAAATTTCTACATATTGGCCTGACCGTTCTTCGAAGAGAAAAACAACTACTTTCCTGGCTAATAGCACGCAGAATATTGAATTACATTCCTTTCGAAGAACGTGACGTCGATCGACCCTTTTGTCGATACAGACGTCTGTGGTGATTCGCAACCGAAAGGAGAAGGGCATAGTACACTGACCGGTTTCGACCTTCTTGGGTCTCTTCTAGAGTGCCGTATGCCCTCTGGTTCAGAGTTTCTAATCTGAACTAAAGATTCCGTCCTCCGACAACCTCTATGGCCCATGTGGTTACACACTTGCGAGAAGTAGTCAGCTGGCGCTATCTTCACTTGCAATTGCGAACTACCACCTCAGATATTATTTGACCGTATAAGTCGTATGAAATAAAGTGAATAAAAATTTCATAAAATACGAAGTGTGTCTATATGAAAAATAAATTTCGGGTCTCTACTGCACCTCCGTTTTATTCAAAATTTCAAAAATTTCAATATATTAGCCTGAACGTTCTTAGAAGAGAAAAACAACTACTTTCCTGGCTAATACCACGCAGAATATTGAATTACATACCCTTCGAAGAACGTGACGTCGATCGACCCTTTTGTCGATATTTTCATATAGAAACACCTCGTAATTTATGAAATTTCAACTCATTTTATTTCATACGACTTAAAGTGAAGTGAAGGTGGCGCCAGCTGACTACTTCTCGCAAGTATGTAACCACACGAGCCATATAGAGGTTGTCGAAGGACGGAATCATCAGTTCAGATTAACAAATCAATGTTGGGCAAATTAGAGCTATTTGGCTTGATACAACCTTGTTCCGTCGCCGAGGATACTTGGATTTTGTATTTTAATCACCAAACACGAATAAAAAAGCAAATCAACTTATGAAATGATGTAGGAATCGATCGAAATGCGTAATCGCAACATAACTTCAAGCAACAGTTACGGAGGTGATTATTATTTACTTAGGCGTGACGACATGCGCTGTGATTGGTGTTTTGGTTCGTAACACTCTCAAATGATAATTTTTGGTCTTTGTCTGAATCAAATTTCATGAGGTGACTGTTCGATTGAGGATATATGCTGCTGTGTGGATCATTTCAGCACAAAGACTTTGATCAAATATCCGTTCTCTAGCATGCATTAGAATTAGAGCTCTTGTGGTCTTAACAATAGTGCTATTTTCTCGTTCTGCTCAACCTTTTTGTTGCGGAGTGTAAGGCATGCCAAGTCTATGTTGTGAAATTCTCATCCATTGTCAGACAGAACTTCCTGTACTACGTAGGCTGTGGCTCTAATCTGTTCTAGAACGTTTTTCAGCTTATATACGACCTGAGATTTGTTCTTTATAAAGTAAATGTATCGGTATCTGGAAAGATCATATTTTAATGACACAAAATAGCGATAGCCTGCGTTTGAGCTGCTATAGGTCGACAAACATCGGTATGGATTCTTTCAACTGGTGCACTAGCCCTATCTCTTGTGCCAAATTTCAAAACGTGAGTGTGATATGTGAAGGTACATAACCCCAAAGGTGGACTTCTGGAGGAATCAAACTATCGAGTATATGTATCACAGGGATTTCTTTCTACGAACTAAATAACACTTATAAATAACTTACTTATATTACGATACATACTTATAACAATAAATACACCTGGTATATTGCTGTATTCGTATACGTCGGTGAAGTGCAATAGAGTACAATTCCCTGAGGTTTTTGATGACGACTATTAAATACTAAAAACTGACCTACGTATAAGTTCATAAAAACCATGTATGTTTAATAAAGTTGTTTATATTATTATTCTAATGACCTGTTGTCATGGTTTGATTTTACCATTAAACATTTTCGAGCCACCCTGTATTCATAAATTATAATTCTTATTATTTTAGTTTAATCTCGATATATTCAAGTGAAATAACTGGTTAATTTACACACAACTGACTGTTATTATGCCCAGTTCACATTCTACTTCTGCAACTCTTTTAACTAAATCGTGATTTAACCTTTTAAAATTCAAATATCTATATAATGTTTCGTTTTATGTTAGTTGCATACAGGCAAATAGCTTTGTCTTTTGCTAAAATCAATATTTTTTTACGAATTAATTCGGTAAAATGTAGGGTTTTATAATAAAAGAAATTGTAATCTATTATTTTGAAACAATGCGCGTACCTCTTCATTTTCGTTTCTACACTTTCGTTACTTACCAAGCGGATTAGTTTTTGCCATCTAATGTCTTTTTATTTGATTTATTTTTATCGGTGTTTGAGCACGGGCTACAAGTTTTTGAGTACGGGCTACAAGTTTTTGAGCACGGACTACAAGTTTTTTTGGCTACGGGCCACAAGTTTTTTCGAGCGGGACTATTACAAGTAGCTTCTGTTTGAAATACAGCTACATCGTCACGTTTCACCAGCTCCCAGCTATTAGTACTACCCGGCTACGTCCGGATATTGGTGATTTTTTTGTGTGTTACCTTTATTATTTTGTTTATATCTTTAGATATTTTGCTTCTAACTTCTCTGTATACTCGTACATATTTTTTTTTGTTAAATAGATGAAAGTTGAAGTTCAACTCCGTTGTTTTATTTGTTCACCACCAGGCCTCTGCTTTCAGTTGTTTAGATCTTATTATTATTATTTTTTTTTCTTTCTTTTAATAATGATACAAACATTTTACTCAAATATACATATTTTTTTCTTATACTACGTTAACTGATAGGGAGTTCCAGGACAACAAGGAGAGCTTCTGCTTTGGCTCAGCTAAGAAAAAAAACAGTGGCCCCCTTTCAACATAACCCACCCCTACTCTTCGGCATTTGAAATAGCTCGACATAATTGCACGCTCACTTCGCTACGATCTATCAGCTTAACTCTTATTTTCTATTTTCCATATTTCTTTCATTTCCATTAATATTTTCTTTAACTTCACAATAATTTTTTTTTCTGTTCTCGTTAATTGATCACAAAGAAAGCGCGTGGCAATTTTTGGCGCCCAACGTGAGGCGTGGGGTACCATTAAACATTTTATAGTCCCAGAAAAGAAGATAATACCAGTTGGTGCACATATTGTGTAAGAGCTTGGCCAGTTATTGATCAAGAACTACAAAAAATTGACTCTAATTCTCACTATGTCAGGGTAGAAGTTGGAGATTTGCCAGTATGGAAAGATCGCTCTTGTCCATTCAGGCACGATCCCAAAACCAAATTACGGGTTCTTCCAACTTTAGTGAGACGGGAAGGCCCACAGAGGTTAGAAGGAGAACAATGTGATAAGGCTGACCTAGTGAACATGCTCTTAAATATGATGAAGATTAATTCTTAGTTTTTGTTACAAATTTTGTGTAGCTAAGACAACATTTTATATAATAAAATTGTGAATTTATCTACATAGAAAGTACATACATTTCTTGCAAAAAAAGCAAAAATTGCCACGCGCTTTCTGTGTGATTCGTTAACGAGAAAAGAAAAAAAATTATTGTGAAGTTAAAGAAAATATTAATGAAAATGGAAGAAATCTGAAAAATAGAAAATAAGAGTTAAGCTGATAGATCGTAGCGAAGTGAGCGTGCAATTATGCCGAGCTATTTCAAATACTGGAGAGTAGGGGCGGGTTAAGTTAAAAGGGCGCCACTGTTTTTTTTTCTTAGCTGAGCCAAAACAGAAGCTGTTCTTGTTGTCCTGGAACTCCCTATCAGTTAACGTAGTATAAGAAAAAAATATGTATATTTGAGTAAAATATTTGTATTATTATTGAAAGAAGGAAAAAAAATTAATAGTAATTAGCTCTAAACAACTAAAAGCAGAGGCCTGGTGGTGAACAAATAAAACAACGGAGTTGAACTTTAACTTTCATCTATTTAACAAAAAAAAATAATATGTACGAGTATACAGAGATGTTAGAAGCAAAATATCTAAAGATATGATCAAAGTAATAAAGGTAACACACAAAAAAAAACACCAATATCCGGACGTAGCCGGGTAGTACTAATAGCTGGGAGCTGGTGAAACGTGACGATGTAGCTGTATTTGAAACAGAAGCTACTTGTAATAGTCCCGCTCAAAAAAAATTGTGGCCCGTAGCCAAAAAAACTTGTAGCCCGTGCTCAAAAACTTGTAGCCCGTACTCAAAAACTTGTAGCCCGTGCTTAAAACTTGTAGCCCATGGTCAAAACTTGTAGCCCGTGCTCAGAAACCCCTGGGATAGTTTACAGGGGTTTCAAAGAAATGTGTAGTCGGTGGTCTCAAAATCCTGAATTTCAGGTAAATATTCACGTATTCAACCAAAGAACCAGTTCAGAACTAACCAACCATGGACATTAGGGGAGGGTGGGGACACTTTGGACAATTTTTACATTAGTTCATTTCTTATCTTGGCGTAAGTAATTTTTGAAAATCTGATATATGTGGTTCTTAGCGGCGACTTTCGGCAAGGTAAAAACAATTTTACATTAAACTTAATGTGTATGGTTTTCTCAAAAACTCAATTAATAATAACCTTTACGGTTGTCCAAACTCTCCCCGTCCGAAGGGAGACATTGGACAAGCGACGGGGAGACTATGGACAAGGTTTATATCTTTATATTGAATCAAAAACCATCATAACTAAGAAAATGTGATTTATTTTAGAATTTTAATACAAAAAATGGAAAACATGCAACTTAAAGGAACATGAAAACGCAATTAATATAAACCAAATGCACTAATATCGAAGTTGAAATACAACATATCCTTTAATCTTTCTCTTGTTTGGATAATAGTACGAGGAAGCTTAAATAGAACATCTGCAAATAGCACAAATGCTTGATCGTTCTCATGTAGAGTGAATCTATTTGAGATTACATGGCGTTTTAAAAAATTTACTTCATTGTCATTATGAAACTTGCTAAGAACTTTGGCCGCGTAATTTCGAATTTTCCGTGCACCTTGACTATAAGATAGTCTCATTCAGGAACATCTTTTAAATTTGGAATATCTTCATCGCTATCAAACACTAGCTCATCTTCAAATGAATTGTCATGAAAAGAAATTTTGTCCTCTTCGTCGGTGTCCTCATCTTGGCCTATCTTGCGTTTTACAGATTTTATATTCTCCTTTTTCGGTTTCTTCTTAGCATGTCTTTCCTCAGGTTCTATTTTTTCTGGAGTGTCAGTTGCTATTCTGCATTTTCCTTTGTAGTCTAAGATCCGGGATTAGAAAAATATACCCTCATCTGTTATTTAAATGAAACAATTTTTTATAAGCTGATTTCAATATCATGAACTTATAAAAACAACCTCTGCCATCATAAGCCTGCTGCAATTAATAGTAATTAACAACTAATTTATTTTTAATTTTTACTTTCTCATGTAAGTTACATGTAGTAAGTTAAAACCGTCAATATTTTACATTATATACCTCACTGTAGTAGGCACCCATCTCTATGATTGCTATACTTACCTGCAGCCAGGTGAGGAAAGGTAGATAAATGTAGCTTATTTCCCTTACATGTTAATTAAACAATCCAAGTACAATAATAAACGGCGTCGAATTCTAAACATAATAATGTTTGGCTATCTTATAAAAGGCTGATGCAGCCAAAGATAAATAATAAAAATAAAAATTAGCGGCAAAAAATCAGATTGTCTGTCTCTTTTATCAGAATATATTTTTCTTAAATTTTCGAAATTGAACTTTTTATTATAAAGGCTACTGATGAATTCAAGGTAACTGCCACATCTAAATAAATTCAATTTTTTTTTAATTTTCAAATCATGCTCGTAATTTTTAATTAACATGTGAGGGAAATAAGCTACATTTATCTACCTTTTCTCACCTGGCTGCAGGTAAATATAGCAATCATAGAGATGGGTGCCTACTACAGTGAGGTATATAATATAAAATATTGACGATTTTAACTTACTACATGTAACTAACATGAGAAAGTAAAAATTAAAAATAAATTAGTTGTTAATTAATTAATTACTATTAATTGCAGCAGGTTTATGATGGCAGAGGTTGTTTTTATAAGTTCATGATATTGAAATCAGCTTATAAAAAATTGTTTCATCTAAATAACAGATGAGGGTATATTTTTCTAATCCCGGATCTTAGACTATTGTTTCTTGGTGCGCGGATACTTTTTCTTGGTGGGGCGGGGTGTTGAATGAGCGGATAATTTCAGGGGATACAAATGCTTGATTTCCAGAAGTTACTGGCATGTTCAGTTCCAAATTTTTGCTTGAATCATTAGATTTTTGAATTATAAAGGTTAAATCACGATTTAGTTGAAAGAAGTAGAATGTGAACTGGGCATAATAACAGTCAGTTGTGGATAAATTGACTTGAATATATGGAGGCTCGAAAATGTTTAATGGTAAAATCAAACCGTGATACTGTATATTGATACAACCATTTTCATACGTTTAATAAATATAAATTAAATTGTTTGTTTTGAATATTGCTTGAGACTTTTTGGAATAATTAATATTTAGTATAACCTTAATTTGTCTTTTAATAAAATCATGACAAGGTTGAGTTCACGCAATATCCACTACATGAGTAGCTCATTATTAAGCTTCACATCTAGATCATTTTCAGAACTTTTAGTAGACCAAATCTCTAGTGATATAATTGTAGCACGTTCTCTCTGAATGCTATGTTGACTTGATTTAACATTTGTGGGTTTACATTTCTTATAATCAATTTGTATAATCCTCCAGATTGAATTATTTTTCCAATCAAATCTTCTTCTCCTGCTATCTTCAGTAAAATACGATCTGCTACCATGTTGCTGTAGATCGTTTTTTAAAGAATTTTATGAAGAATGAAATTAAAATTCTGTCGACGTAACTATTTATTCGACTTTTTAAACATCTGTCAATGTATGGGAGGGAAATTAATGGACTGTATCATTTTTCTTCATATTTGGTTCAATGCATAGATTGATACCGGCAATAAACGTGATGCAAAAAAATCATATAAAAAAACAGGAAGCAGATAACAATTACCCTGGTTATGACAGTAGGTCTTCTTGTCGGTACCGACTGAGAATGAAGAGAGGACCACCACGTGAATTCTAAAATCTGGAGTTACACACTTAATTTAAAGGTAAAAATAATTTTTACCACGATCGACAACATGTACTGTCCACCGTTCAAACGCTACTCGAAGGCTTTCGCCTAAAATCTAGTTGGCACACGCTGAACTATGTTTTAACTTGAGGGCAATGCTAAATGCTTCCAAAAATTAATTAAGTAATTGCTGTGGGGATTGCACAGTCAATTATCCGCCAATCAAAAAACAACAATAATAAATATTATATAATTGGACAAACATTGAGAATAGTTCGTACTTCAACATAAAATATCTCCCGAGTATTATTTATCCCCTCCAGAACTCGCAATTTTATATAAGGCATCTAGAATACGTAATTAATTTCTATTGACGTCACAGCCCGACAAATATCGTCTGCTTCCTGGGATGCACATGCACTAATAAAAAAAGCGATTGAATTAGGTGCACCCTCCACTTTAAGCTATATTTGCATTGACAATCTACTTACGCTTGATACAAACGTGTAACCAATACGATTCCAAATCTCTTCTACGTATATGATATGTTATTGGTATAATATTAATTAAGTAACAATGACAGTCATTAGATGTTTTTTGTGTTACAGCTGAAGTCGTGTGTTATCAAGGAACTTGGTCGAGATATAGAACCGGAAATGGAATGTTTTCAGTGTCAAATATCGACCCTTCTTTGTGTACTTATTTAATATACAGTTTTGTGGGAATAGATAGTATTACAGGCGGAGTAGTATCACTTGATGCGTACCTAGATGACACTTTAGGTTAGTATTTGAAGTTGTTTTAGACTTGCTTAGTCGTTATAACTTTACAGAGCGTTCTTTTTACAGGCAACTTAGCAGCTTTTACGTCATTAAAATCTTCGAACAATAATCTGAAGGTTTTAGTAGCAATCGGTGGATGGAATGAGGGTTCCGTAAAGTATTCCACTGTTGCCGCGTCGTCTGAATTGAGAAGTGCGTTCATTGCAAGCGCCTTAAGTTATTGTCAAAAAAACAATTTTGACGGATTTGATATTGATTGGGAATATCCTTGCGATCGCGGTGGTGGTTTTACCGATAGGGTAAGTTTAATGTCATGAATTATCGATCAACATTTTATAGGTTAGGTCAATCATCACAGAATTTAATGAAATTTACTGTTTCGACCCTTACTACGTGGAATCTACTTATATTACTTTTTTAAATGAACTAACTGTTTCTAAATAATTCCACAGTATATTGAAAAAATGGTAAAGATTCTAAAAAATTGATACTTTTTTCGATATTACTATCATCTTCAGAATGGCAGAGGTTACATTTCATGTGATGTCTACCTAATAATTATTTTTGGGTAGACCGAGAAGCAACCTACGTTGTGATTGACTATCTGCCGATCTTTACAATTATTACTTAAGAAGACAGTTTAATAGTGGAGAACTCTCTAGATTTAACTGTTCATTGACGACTTCATATTGTGGGACTCTTAACTATCTTCTAATTTCTAATTCTTCAAGGAAATCCAGTTGTGTCTTATCACATTCTGGATATTTAAGTTTAGTTGAGTTGAGTATTAGTCGGCTGACTAAGTTAAGGAAATCAAAATTCTTAATAGGGTCTTCAGCCAAAGGAGAAATAAAAAGTGGACTCTTTATTCTGTTCAAGCTTTCGAGACTTTATTGATTCTTCATCAGGAACTCTACGATAAATTATTGAATGTAAATACAAATAACAAGAATTGAAAATTATTACTTACGAAAGTGAGGTTAAATATGTTTGATGCGAATAAAATATACATAACTGACGCTATTTTTACGAAATCATCACAACACGTGATAAATACATTATATTGATAAACAAGTACAATGATTAAAATTAATATTAAAAGGAAAAGATACTAATTCAATTACATGTTCAGGAACACGAGGAATTTCTTTATTGATAACTTGACAACTGACAACTGACACAACCACAGAATTAAAATTCTGTCAACCAAATTCAGTGATGCCAATATGTATTGAAACATGAGTGAAAGAGGGAAAGGTGTAACAACTGAAATTTATTGTGAAATAATAAAGTTAGTGTTTGTAACATGAGATGGTAGACTAAGAAGGTAAGAGGAAATAATGCTGAGGTTTTCAATATCAGTTCTGGCATTCATAGCTTTAGGTTCTTTAAAAATGTGAGACATCTTCAAAAATGATCTCTTAGTGAGATTGGACTCGCGATCTAACACAGTGACACCATCGTAATCAGGTATGTGATCCATAGACAAAGTGTGACTAGCCAAGGTGCAAGCTTCCTTGAAATTTCTGATATCACTTTCATGTGAGCAAATACGGTCTTTAAGCCTGCGCTTAGTTTGACCGATGTATTTCTTATCACACTGCGAGCATGGAATGCAATAAATCACATTGGATTGATCCAATACGGGATCTTTATCTTTGATTTTTGAAAAAGTGTTCTGAATTGTAAGAATGTTTCTACTGGCTAACGTTATAGAAGGACATTTTGAAAAAATCTTTTTAAATTTGTGATTAATAGTGTGAATATTTGGTAACGAAAGATACTGTCTAGGTAGGTTTTGATTTAAAAGGGTTGCATTAGAAGGAGGCTCATCACCGATGGAAGACCTACTGAACAACAAATAATAAACCAGTCTTCTAGGATAACCACTGTTCATAAAAAATACTGAAAGTTTATATATATATATATATATATATATATATATACATATATTTTTAAATCAGAAAATCAAAACAGATGATTATTCTGTGGTAATTATCGACCGTACTATTTATATAAGCAAAAGGTGATGATTGTCAGGTATGCGGTCAGTATAAGAAATAAAACTCTATATTCTCATTCTCAATATTTCGCTATTGTTCAATAGCATCATCAGGAGACACTACAATAATTAAAATATAAATAAAATGACAAAGATAGGAACACAAATACTTACAGATGTTAAGAGTCAGTAAGAGTTGATGTACACCACATTAAGGTACTAACTAGACTAATTGCTAATGATTAATTTGTAAAAATGGTTGTGGTGTGAATTGATAAAAACAAGAAACAATTTGAGTTAAAAACAAAACAATAAAATAAATAATCTGAAACGTATGAATAATTGGGGTGACAAAACAACAATATTAAAATGAATTTATTGTCACCTGTTAAATTCATTTTAATATTGGCCAATAATAAGAGTAAAAAAACTCAAGAACTCAAATCAGTGCATAATTTCATAAAATTTATAAACTTTGCGGCAATGATCGATTTAAAAATAAAGAAAACGGACTTTATATAATTAACCAATTAAAAAATAATTAATAATAATTAAAAAGGCCTAATTCAATGTAAATAGAAGCTTATACTTACGCCATTTTGTCATCTCATAAGATAAATGCATCATCAATTGTTCATATAATATTTCCATGTGTATATAAATCCTATAATTCTATTTCTTCCACAGCAATTTGTATTTTATATGTGTATATTTTCAACATAAATTCTTCTATGTGTTAAAACATTTGATTATATTCATCGACAACAAACGATGCATGTCTAATACTACAGATGCTCCGTATCGTTTTTTGTAAAAGTTATGTTCGTTTCACGCTATAAACCACATGACTAGAGTTTAAGCATGCGTACATGAGAATGTATAAAATCAATAATTTCATATCGGAAAACCATAGGCGTCGCAACTTATAAATATTAAATAAAAAAAAATTCTTTAAAAATTAAATTTGTTTAAAAAGTAAAGTGTTTCTTTTTATTTATATATAAGTGAAATATATCTACGAAAGCCAGGGTAGACAGAGTTTCATGCTCCCGAATAATAATATAAAATAATAACATAATCATAAAATATAATTACTGAGCTAGCCACAACAAATAATAAATTCAATAAACAATTAAATATTTAACTAACTGAGCTATATTAAATTATTAATTATAGTTTAATATATATATATATATATATATATATATATATATATATATATATATATATATATATATAAACTAGTGAATATTGGGGATTTATTCCTAACTAGTCAGCAAAAACTATCTTTCTTATATATATATATATACATATATAAATATAAAGTCAGTCTCAAGGTAGGTTACTTCTTGGTCTAGCCAAAAATAATTATTAAACATCAGGTATGCACCACATGAAATTTTTACCATTATTTCAATATATTGTGGAATGTTTAGAAACAGTTCCATTTGAAAAAAAGTAATCACGGAATTAGTTATCACAGAATCAAAATCGGTATTTGGCGCTTTGATGGAATATATTTTGTAGGAAAATTTTGTAACTCTCCTTGAAGAACTAACGACAGTATTTAAAGCAAATAATTTGGTTGTAACCGTTGCTCTAAGAGCTGCAGCTACAGGAGTAGCTCTATCCTATGACGTTGCTGGGATTTCACAGTAAGTGTTTTTTATTAATTATTATTTTGAATGACATTTTATATCATAAATATGATCGAGTTAGAGATCAGGCTTTCATCCTGTTCTTAGTGACAGAATTAAAAAAAATATTACAATTCAAAAATCTTACAGATCAAAATAATGGTAGTACTGTGCTCATATTTCAGAGGGGCACTTTCGAAGGATAAATAATTACGGAATAAATTTAGGAGTGTTTTAACGTGTGCCATTTCAGAGATACGGGGTGTCAAAGTGGAACAATCCTTTCTAAAACAGACGAAATGAAAAATTTATTAACTGATAATCTTTGTTTAGGTACGTTGATTTATTAAACGTTATGACATACGATCTACACGGATCATACGATGGGGTCACTGGGCACAATGCTCCTTTGTACGCTTCCTCCATAGATATTACATCTTCTGCTTTGGAATTAAATGTCGTAAGTTTAGATTTTTGCTAGTAATCCAACCACGGAGATTTTTTATCTATTTTAAGGATGCCGCGATCACTAATTGGATTAATCAAGGTGCTAACGCCAGTAAAATTACTCTAGGTATTCCATTTTACGGAAGATCTTTTACTTTGAGTAACACAGACAATGTTGCTTTGGGAGCTCCTACTTCGGGAGCTGGTGTAGCTGGTCCGTATACACTAGAAGCTGGGTTTTTAGGTTATAATGAAGTAAGTTCACTAATTTTACTTATCCATAGGCGTAGTTAATACAATTTTTTTATGTAATGATCAACACAAAAATATTTTCTACCGATTTTCACCACAAATATGGAGTCAGGAAAACTGAATATGGTGAATTACTTGGATGCATATCTTGTCTATCGAGTGGCGTAACCCATAAATCTATATCTGCTATACTTTTGGAATTATTAGAATTTTTATCAGAGTATGTCCCTTGGATACGAAATTTTTTTATTAAAATTTCAACTTAGATGTCTTGTAATTGGATATTTAATATCATCGGCGTGTCTATTTATCTTTTTATAGTTGTCGTTTGTCTTCTTATCAATAACTATTATGGTATTCCAATCGCCTAGGCGTGGTTACTAAATTTTTTTCTAAGTACCTAATGCTTATCACAAAAATATTTTCTTCCGAATTTCATCCTGTATAATTCCCACAAATACACAATCAGGAAAACTATATATGGTCAATCAATTAGACTGATCTTTTGTCTATCGAAGGGCGTAATCTATGAATTTATAACTTTGATAGTTTCGGAGGAGTTTGTCCTTTGGAATCGGAAAAAATTGGAAGTTCAACTTTGATGTTCTATAATTCGGTTTGTATTATAATTGGCGCATTTGTTTATTTTTTTTATAATTGTATGAAAATTTTTTTTTTCAATATATACCAATTATAGTGTTCTAATCCCACAGAAGTAGATACTAAATTTTTTTAAAGTAATGCACGTCACAAAAATATTTCCTCCGAGTATAACTTCCCACAAATATAGAATCGGGAAAACTAAATACGGTCGATCATTTAGATGCATATTTTTTCTATCTAATGACGAGATAGAAATCCATATCTTTTATAGTTTCGGAATTTTGAAAACATTTAATGGAGTATATCCCTTGGAATTGAAAAACTCTTTTTTATTCTTCAACTTTGATGTCTTATAATTCGGTTTGTATTATTACCGACGTATTTGTTTATTTTTTTATAATTACATGAACATTTCTCTATCAACTTATATGTATTATAGTATTCTAATCCCATAGGCGTAGATACTAATATTAATGCACATCACATACAAATTTTGTCCGACTTTCACCCTGGATAATTTCTACAAATATAGAATCGATAATAGTGAATCATTTAGATGCAATTTTTCTCTATTGAATGGTATAAGGAATCTATATCTCTTATGGTTTTTGAATTATGAAACATTTAATGCCGATGTTTATTTTATATTTCGTGGCCAAAAATATGTAAAAAAATATATTTACATCGTCAAGCTTTGTCTGGATCCATTTTAAACCCCCTCACCTAACTTATTATACCTTCTTCGAATTAGTCTAATTATTTGATTCGTAGATAATTGAGAAACAGCTAGCTGGAGGCTGGACAATAGTATGGGATGACGAACAGAAAGTTCCTCATATGTATAAGGGTAATCAATGGATAGGCTATGATAATGAAGCTTCCATAAAATTGAAGGTAAGATAATAAAAAACAAGAATGAAAGATGTAAGATAACATATATTTATTTAATGAAATTGACTGTCTCGATTTATCGAAACAATTGTAAATTTTTTAGAATTTTCAATAACTTGTATTATATGTGGAATTAACTAGAGACCTTGAGTTTCATTTAAAAACACCATATATTTATTTATTTATTTATTTATTTATTTATTTATTTATTTATTTATTTATTTATTTATTTATTTATTTATTTATTTATTTATTTATTTATTTATTTATTTATTTATTTATTTATTTATTTATTTATTTATTTATTTATTTATTTATTTATTTATTTATTTATTTATTTATTCATTTATTCATTTATTCATTTATTCATTTATTTATTCATTCATTTATTTAACCCAAACAAACAATTTACCTTTATTACATGGATTACACTGAATTATGTGCTAGCGCTACAAAATATGATAGTTAACATATAGGAATACACAAATCCAAATACCAGAACTGCTGTGGGGTAATAATCATACATTATTTTATACAAATGTATTTATTTCGTGGTCGATGACAATTTTGTGAAATTTAGAATGTGATAAAGACCAGCGAAAACAAGTTAACGTATTAACATTATTAACCAGTTTCGTGCATACATTTGTTTTTGACTTCATCTTTTCAATTTATAGGTTATAGAATTCGTATTTTAACAAAACACCTTTTTTACAACTCAATCTGTGGGACTTATTTTAAACGATTAACTGTTACTAAAAATGGAGGGAATAATGATAAAAAATCTAGTAAGCCAGAAACAATACAGTTAAATACGAGTATATTTAAAGGAATCTATCTTCAATATAGCGGATATAAAAGAATGCATAATAATTAACTTCATATATTATCATATCATATATTATCTTTAAATCTAATTCAAAAAATGATATTTATTATATTGAAAGGTATAAATTATTAACTATAATTAAGTGCAACGTATAACTTTTAATAAATAAATCTCCTCTCTTCATTTAGATTTAAAGATAAAAAATCTAATTCTTTATAATGTATGAAGTATATGTTCACTCTTCTTTGTTTTTTGTTGAGCCAACTGTACTTTTATAATTTGTATAGAGATGGGGACTTCACCTTGCACTTTCGTCAGTCTCAAATAACTGTTATTTTGGAAGTGTTGTTTCATTTTGTTTGTTTGCTTTGGTAACACTTATATGTGTGATAGATAGATATTTATTAACTACTTTACAATAAAATGTTTGTAGCACGTCAAAAAAAATACATGCAAAAGAAGTATACAAAATATATCTTAAGATAAAAATAGAGTAAAATGCCACAGCAGAGATACGGTGTTGAGATTGCCTCGACAATACACAATGTAATCATCAACAGAGTAGAAACAATATTTAAGAAAAAAACTTTTTAAAAGCATTGGAGCTCAAGGTTTTTACAATTGATGGCAAAATATTAAAAAGCCTATAGTTTGGTGAATTTGATTGCGTCTTAATTAGGCGAAAGTAGCTGCATCTGATATCATGAGCATTACGAGTGTTGTAGTCGTGGATAATAGAATTTCTAGACAACATTGACTGTTTCCCTGAAACCAAGATCAGCAAGCACTCTTATCGCCTTTTTTTGCATTCTAAATACCGTTAAAGCATGGGAGGAATTACCCCAGAGGGTGATGCCATAGTTAATATGCAAATGAATGTACTTGGATTAGTAATATTTTTCAACTGTCGTAAAATGAATAAGGAACTTAAAAGTTTTTTGACTAAATGCTCAATATGTGCCTGTCAACTTAGCGTGTGGTCTAGGACGAATCCAAGTAATTTCACATTTTTTGTGTTTTGGTGAAATGACAATTGATTACTTGTAGATATATGCATAATTTCAGTTTTACTATTATTTAATTTTAGTTTGTTCGATGAAAACCATTCATTTGCCCTGTTACTAACGCAATCTAGAGAGGCGGCTAAATTCGTATTATCTTTCTCCGGAACAATAAATGTTGAATCGTCTGCAAATAGAATCGACATATAGGATAACATAAAAAGGTTCAGATCATTAATATAATTGATCAACAAGAGGGGGCCTAGAACCGACCCCTGAGGGACTCCATGACTTACCTCTAGAAAATCTGATGTTACACCATTCACTGTAACACATTGTTTTCTGTTTGACAGGTAAGAACCAATAAGCTTCAACGGAATTCCCCTCACTCCATAATAATTTAATTTTTCTAAGAGAATGTCGTGAGAAACGCAGTCAAATGCCTTTGAAAGATCGCACAGCATTATGGCCGTACCATGTTCAAGTCCTTCCACTACGCCACTCACAACATTAAGAACTGCCTGGGTGGTTGAGCGGGAATTTCTAAAGCCATATTGGGAGCTACTGAATTATTCGTTTGAATCAAAATAGTCATACAGCTGTTTTTTTATTAATTTTTCAATGACTTTACTGAATATTGAAATAATACTGATAGGGCGATAATTATCGATTACGGAAGCATCGCCTTTTTTAAAAAGAGGAAGCACTTTGGATAGTTTAAAAATATCGGGACAAATACCGGTGTTAAAAATAAGATTTATGAGTTCCGTAAAAGGTTTTGCAGCAATAGAATTGGTCTCCTTCAAGATGCGGCTATTGAGTTCATGAATATCAAGACAATCAGAATTTTTCAATGAATTAATGGCTGAAGAGACCTCAAAGTGAGTGACCGGGTGTAAATAGAATGATCCGCAAGGATCAGGAAAATTTCTAAAACATAAGAGCTCGGCATTAGAAATGTTAGGAAGAGATTGAATGATATTGACAGCAATTTCACAAAAGAAGGTATTTATCTCATTTGGTGACAAATCAGGAGTTAATAAGGAGTATTTCGATTTTCTTCTTTCATAGTTAATAACCTTCCAACAAGCCTTTGCTCTATTTTCAGACGACATGATAAAATTATCATAAGCTGATTTTTTAGCGGATTTTAGCCTGCTATTATACACTACCCTCAGAGTCCTATACGTTTTTAGATCTTCTGGCTGTTTTCTTGCATCGGCTATTAACTTCAAAGATGAAAGTTGATTTCTCAGGTACCTTAAATCATCTGTAAACCAAGACACTGGAGAATGTTCAGTGCCTTGCTTAGCTTTTCTTAGGGGAAAACACTCCGAACTTAAATTATGAAAAGTGTTAACAAGGAAAGATGCCAAAACGTCTAGATCCGATAGTCCCGATATAAAAAAACTCCAGTCAATAGTGGCTAGATGATGTTTTAATCTATTTAGTCCTTTATTTGTAATACAACGTCTCATAACAGATTGCGACGTATTAGTTGGATTCATATTATTGTCTATGACAATATATTGAGCCCGATGGTCAGAAAAGCAAGGCTCGAAAACACCGTCCAAAAATTGTTGTTCCGCGATATTGGTAATTATATGGTCAATACAGTTGGACGAGGTAGCGGTAATCCTTGTATCCTCTAAAATGGTGATTACCATGCCGTACGACTGCAGCAAACATTTTAACCTATTCAAAATACCAGTTTCAACCTTAAAATTCAAATTGAAGTCTCCTAAAATTACCAACCTTCCATATTTGTTTAATAAGTTGTGCAATACACGTTCAAAATTCACGAGAAACAGATCAATGCTGCCTTTACCAGATCTGTATAGTGCTATAACTGAGATTTTTATTGATGGCAAGTTAATTGCCGTAAATTCTGAATTTTGTTCGCTGTTAAAGTCGTCCAAATTAATTGACCTAAACTTTAAACTATCATTGTTTTCTTTTACGTAAATAGCTAGGCCTCCATGAATTTTATTACTACGGCAAAAAAGGTAGCCAATGTATATCCAGATATATTAATATGTTGTAGACAAATTCTCAGTCTGCCAGTGTTCAGAGAAACAAACAATATCAAAATGATAATCAGAAAGAAAAGCATTTATTGTTTCCACTTTATTAGAGATGCACTGAATATTAATATGAAACATACTTACCGCACTCTGCTGATTACACCTTTTTAACACACTAAGAACATTGGTTGTATTAAATTTATTTAAATTGTTTGGATTTACATTTCCTTGTCGGTCGTCTGGTGTTGGTGAAAATTTCTTTTAAAATTAAATCTTCTTATAGCTGCTTCTTTGGGCCAAATATGCAGGTTATAAACTTGGTCTATATTCTCAAAGTGAAAACACACTTTGAATGTGGACGCATATTCATTTTGACTCCATTCTACACAGGAAAAGGATACGTCAGGAGCTGATTGTTTAAGAAAGTCTAAAAGATCACGTCGGCACTTATGCGAGAGACATGTACATGTTCTTGTCGTGCAATGGTCTTGAATTTTGAAACATCATTGCTTCCAATAATCGGTTTATATTTATTTATGCTGGCGTTTTTTTGAGAGAGATTCCCAATGGAGTTTCCCCGTATTAATTGTGTTTATGTTTACAAATGGTTTTTGTACAGATTTTTGTCAAGTTGGCTTTTGGATAGTGATCGATTTATATTTATCAGTACTAGTTTTTGTACCTTGATTGTTTGTGACGAATATATTGTTTGAGACAGATTTTTTGTGGTTCCGAGTGTTTGTAGAGTTCGAATTTACGCAGTTGACATTGTTGACACTAGATGCCTCTGCTGTATCCAGATTATCGAAAGGATTTTGATAATTACATTGTTTAAGCAACAAAATTATCATATAGTATCAGTATATAAATATACTGTCATTATATTAGGTTATATTTTCTCTTAACAATAATATTATTGTAAAAGAAAATTTTATTTTAGGTTCAGTATGCAAAATCTAAGGGCTTAGCTGGTGTAATGGTATGGTCTATAGAAACTGACGATTTCCATGGTTTATCAGGGGTAAAAAACCCTCTCCTTAAAGCAATTAATGAGGAATTGGTGAGTTTTTACAGTGAACTTGTCAGTTCTTGAAAAAAATGTTCTATTTATAGGATGTTTCATTCAACAACAGCGAAAATCAATATGATTCTGTTTTAGGAAAGTAAAAATTCATTTCTGAAGTAATTTTCCGCGTAGAATTCGAATTTTGTTCCATTACATCAGCAATTTAAGATATTTAAGGTTATGTTCGCAAAACATAGTGGTTTTAGCTACTTATGAGATTATCTACAGAATTAGTTGCATATTCTCGGGTTTACTTCTTTAATTACATTATCTAGTACCTTAATTTAAGAGCTACATAGTTCAGTTACAATTTTTCTTTCCTAAGCTACACCAATTTCATTGTAATAATAATACCATAACTACCCGTTGAGGCAGACATTTTTCTACAGCGTATTTCCTCTTGAACATTTTAACTCGGGGTTTTTGAGGTTACTAAGTACGAGACAACTAATTTTTCAATTTCCAATATGGCACAGCCCATTCTCAATCTATCTACAGTGTGTAGTTTAGTTTTGATTACATCTTGTACTTCCGAGATATCAAAAAAAAATCCCAATGGCACAGGACCAATTGGACAGGCTTATTTCAGTAACACTTTTGCATAAAACCCAAAATAAAAAATTAGTTACAAAAGTAATAGAATGTTTTGAGATGTACAAAAAACTAAAGTAACATTTTGGCATCAAATCAAAATAAAAAAAAATCTGGTAAATTTGTGAATTTTCTTAAATAAATGTTTTAATGTACGATTTAGAGAAAAATGTTATGTTATGTGTTATATATATAAATATATATATATATATATATATATATATATATATATATATATATATATATATATATATATATATATATATATATATATATATATATATGGAACGGAGGGGTGATTTTGGCATCAGAGAACACCAAAACCAAAAACTGCATTGACATTTTTCCGACGTCGCGTCATGCTACTCACTACAATAGCCTTATTTCATTCTGAAATAAGCCTAAAATAGATAACTAAATGTTGGTGAGCATAGGACTGGCTTTAATATAATTTCCTAGCTATGTTTTATTTTTAAAAATAAACTCATTTCGTTCAGTATTTATCAAAAACTTTAGATGGGTGATACTTTTGAGTGCTACGTGCTATTTTTATCTCGTAATTATTAATATATTATTGCAGGGGAATTCTGCTAGTGATTCAGGTTCTATTGCTTCTACAACAACAACTAGTACTTCTACCACCACTACCACTACTTCTTCTCCCAATTCTAACAGTTTGGTCTGTACTGAAAGCGGTTATTTCAGATGTTCCAGCGACTGTTCTATATATTACTACTGCAGCTCTGCTTCCTCGACTCCTAATGTGCTAAGGTGCAGTTCGGGTCTTTATTACGACACCTCGACTGGAGTTTGCAACTGGATTAGCCTCGTAGATTGTTAATATTGAATTTTTAAGCAATTATAAGTATTGCAGTTGATATAAAAATGTTAAGTTTAGGAAAAATAAAACATTTTACTTAAAAGACTTTATTGTTTACAAAGCTAAATACCACTACTTGACCTCCTCAGCAACATATTTACATTATTTTTATTCTAAATGCGATTGCATTTCAAAAATATCGGTCGTTACATCCTGTATACAGCCTCGAGTCTTTATTAGCGGAACACCCGGTATAATAATCGATTTAACTCGTTTTTTGCAAATATTCTATAAAAACATTAAAATATTTGCATTGTTATATCTGAAATCGGCCTAGGAGTAAATAACGTCATAAACAGACCTAGGAAGATATTCAGCAATAAAAACTTGAATTTTTTCTTTACGAGATACAGGAGTGTACTTTGTTAGCGGAAAAGTACGGATGACTGCATCGTTGAGGGCTCTAAGGACAGGAAATAGATCGACCTCCTGGAAAAAAATAAAGATAGTCAAAAACAAAAAAATATACTTGCAGCGCAAACTTCAAACTAAAATCTTACTAAGTTATCAATACTTACTTGCGCTTTGGTATGTTTCTCTAAACTTCTCAGAGCAGTCTCGAAATAATGTTCTCCATATTCGGTTTTTTGTTCTTGTCCAAGTTGTTTCCACATATCTTTTGCTTGATCAATTATATGCTGATCCGAAAGCCATGAAGAACCGGAAGTGAGTTCCCCCGGAGCTACCACCACCACGTCGACACCTAGAAAACAATATTCAACCAACATGTATCATAAATCTTATGCACATGCTCGAGATAATCGAGTAAAGTTACCTCTGCTTTTTAGCTCTTTTCTTAAACATTCTGCTTGCGATTCCAGCGCTGCGAGTAGTCCGCAATGTATACCTCTGACGGGTGACGATACTCTGCAAAGACCGGAAGTGACCATTACGATACGACCTTTGGCGCGTCGAACAAGAGGCAGCATGATCTGGGTGACTCTTGTTGGTCCGATGAAATTGATGTCTGTCGCTTTCCTGATCACCTACAAAAGAATCAAAGGTCATAGAACAAGTCTATCTGTCAGAATGTGACAATTGACAAATAAATGAATATTGTTGTATAATTATAGAATAGACACAAAATAGGTTTTTATTAGAAACATATCGCAAGCGCAAACAGTATTACCGTATAACGACGTAAATAGTGGATACGGACTATTTTAACGCAAGCACCCTAGAGAGTTATCGCAAAACTACTGTACGAATTTAAGATAAGCTTAAATTCTTCCCGTTTAATCATACATTAATTAAATTTATATTCCACCTGATAAACGAATGCCGGCATGTGAATAAGGTACTTATTACTCAATCAAGAATTTCGTATATTTGATTATCGAACTTTAAAACTTATAAATACAGTGTGAGAAGAAATTCAATGCTTAAATAATTTAAAAAAACATTTATTCCATCTCATGATTTAAAATTTTAGTTTGGGACACTTATAACAATTTCAATGACATTGTGTAAAACAATCATTTATATTATACAATATCAATCAAAAGTATAAGTACTCATCATTATAGAGTGTGTGTTAGACATTATAACATTGCAACAGTCGTATAATTCTTAAAAAAGGCAGGGCTGTTTGCAAAAGTATAAAAATATCGTTAAGTTGATGTGAGGCACAACTGTTATTTTAATATAATCCAATTATAATAAAGCATTGTTTTATATTTCATGTTAAATAATTAATATATCATTGAGAAAATGTATTCTTTAAAGACGCAACGTGCCAGTTGCAAGGCAGCAATTACTCGCATTTATAACTGGTTCCATAGCAACCTGGATGAGTCAGACAAGTATGCTTTTAAATCCCTAATAGACAATTTAGATAAATGCCCAATCAAACTTACAATCTCAGAATGAAACTCATATTCGTTTACCTTCAATAGAAATACCAAGTTTTGCAGGAGATAGTACAAAATATACTGCTTTTATAGATCTGCTCAATGCATTTATAGTAAATAATACCCGACTTACCTCGAAAACTGAAAAATTCTATGATTTGAAATCATACTTGCGAGGGAACCTTCTAAATCTAATTTCGCAATTACCACTGAATGAAAATAATTTCGATGTAGCTTTAGACTTGTTAAATTCTAAGTATAATAACACAAGGCAAATTGTTACTGCCCATTTCAACCGTTTGACAGCTTGTAATAATATATAAAAATGTACTGCGAAACAATTAAGAATATTCACATCTGAAGCTAGAGCTATAGTAAAATCGTTAATAAATTGAAACATTAGTAAGGAAGATTTATTTGATGCTTCAATTGTTCATATTTTAAAAACAAAATTAGATTATGGTACTAAAAAATCTCTTGAAGAAAAAGTGAGTGATCAAAATTTAATCACAAGCGATCATGTTTTTGACTATTTGGAGAAGAAATGTACTATTTTGGAAAACTTGCTTACCCAAGATTCTAAACCTGATTAATCCCATCCGCATCATAGTCATTCTTCTAGTGTGACCACACCAGCCAACAGAGTAACTTTATTTACAAATCAACACTCACTCCCTGATCAAACCTTACCCAACTCACCACGCAACAATGATCAACGTAACCAACCTTTTTCCTGTGCAGTTCATAACTCTAACAACAATCCAACATGCTCCTTCTGTGACAAAACAGGTCATAAAATTTTTTCTTGCCCACAATTCAGAGTATTTCGATACCTGATCGCAACAAATATATAAGAGAAAATAAAATGTGCATCAGGTGTTTAGGTTCCAAACATACACTCTATAACTGTCTATCTACTCGATCATGTTCCATTTGCCAAAAAAGGCAGGCATTACACTTTACTTCACTCAACCCCTTCTTCCACTTTCATGCATCAAACATGACACTCCAAAAATCGCTATGACAAATTCCTTTCATTCTTCTGTTGTAACCACACCACTTAAACAAAACTTACCCTCAAATCAATACTCTTAAATCACAAAACACTTTTAACTCAAAACTCACCCTCAAATTAAAACACTCTTAACTCAAAACTCATTATAAAACTAAAATGTAGACTCAAACAAACAATTCACTTCCTTACTCAACTTTATTTCAGTGCCGAATAGCACTCATTCATTACTACTTAAACTCTTTTCTCGTCAAAAAAACCAAACATTTCGTCCTCTGGAAGAAGAGGACAGTGATTAACCCAATTAGTTATATTCTTAGACACTTAAGATACATTTAAAAAAAACTTTGAGAAAAACTCAGACATGGACACTTAAACATTTAAAAACCTGGACGATTAAAAAACTTAGACACTTGGAAATCTTGGATGAAGAAGATACATGGATGACGAAGATACTCGGATGAAGAAGATACTTGGATAAAGAAGGTAATGGAATGAAGAAGATACTCGGATGAAGAAGATACTTGGATGAAGATGATACTTGGAAAAAAATTCTTGGATGAAGAATAAAATACTTAGACGAAACTTGGAAGATTTGGATGAAAAGATACTTGGATGATGCAGACACTTGGGTGATGTTAAGAAAGCATCATCCCTCTCCTCATTTGTGACTTGAAAACTACATTGACGACACTTTGAACATGGAAAGACTTGACAAATACAAAAACACTAAAACTAATATTTCTTACCCTCTTTTTTCTTGACGAGAACAGAAATAACTTTACCCCTCATATACAAAAAAAATAAATCAAACATTTTAAAACTCTTTCTCGCCCGCAAAAGAGCCGGGCTCCCTTAAGACAAACATCTATAATCATAAAACAATTTCAAAAGAGTCAGACTTATACACTCGTGGTCACTTACACACTTACAAATGAACTCTTAATAGCACTCACATTTAAACTTGCACTCGCACTCACTTGTTGTCGCACTTACTTACAATTCACTTCACACTTTCACTTGCTCTAGTCTCATGAGAACACTCACTTACTCACATATACATTCTTAATATAAATTGTAATCAATACATTCTTACTTATACTCTCACTTGAATTCACAACCTCACTCCAATTCTACTCGCACTCATAGTATCACTCACTTCCAGTTGTAATTATAATCTCACTCAAACTTGTGAATTATTAAACTTGAACTCACTCTTATACCCATACTCTTGCTTGCACTTGAATACTTACTGATACCCTCTCTTGCATCATACTCGTACATGCATTACAATCTCAATCGTACTCGTACCTTACTCACAACGATGAAAAGTCCAAGGTTTCTGGACCGTTACTCATAAAACAAACTGGTACCACACTTGTCGAACTGGAATCGACTTAAACATCTATCTCTCTCTTCTCTCATTATCTCATAACTATATTAATTCTTCACTTAAAAAATAAAAATCACAAAAAAGAAATTAACTTTAAATACATCCTCGCCGCGACAGAGCCGGCTCCCCCCATTTCAGACAAATGTTCTCTCTCATAAAATAGCTAACACCTTTTATACAAACAACCTCATAAGCCAAAAGGTCTCTAGCATATTTACTCTTACATTAGTAGTCACATTACTTGTACTTATACGATCATTCTCACTCATTAATTAATCACACATCACTTATCCAAACATTAAATATCACATACTTTCACTTACTCTCACTATACAACTCATTCCTCCGCGTAGAAAGGGAGTAGCGCAAGCTACATTGGAGTTTTCACGTACTCCGAGGAAAAACGTTCCCTTTCTTACCCAGCACTATTCATTTTGTTAAAACAAAACACTGGAAAATTGCCCACATGAGCTTTCCATGCTCTCTCATGTAATTTTACACCCCTTCAAAAACAAACTGGTGCCACACTCCCAGGTTCCTCTGCTGTTACTCGTTAAACAAACTGGTACCACACTCCGAGGCTCCTGGACCGTTACTCGTGAAACAAACTGGTACCACAATTGTCGAGCTAGAATCGACCTACTCATCTCTCTTTTCATTCTCTTCACTTAACTCATTAACTCTCTCATTTAAAAACAAAGGAGACACTTGGGTGATGTTTAAAGAAAACGCCATCCCCCTCCTCATTTAACTCTCTCTCTCTCTCTCTCTCTCTCTCTCCCTCAATCATTTAAAAAAGCTCAAGGGTACACTTGGGTGATGTTAAGAAAACGTGACCCCCCTCCTTGCCCTCTCTCTATCTTACTTAAATAAAACTCTCTCTCTATCTCTCTCAATCATTTAAAAAAGCTCAAGGGGACACTTAGGTGATGTTAAGAAAACGGCATCCCCCTCCTTGCCCTCTCTATCGTACTTAAATAAAACTCTCTCAACTCGAGGATACACTTGGGTGATGTTTAAAGAAAACGTCATCCCCCTCCTCACTTAACTCTCTCTCTCTCACTCATTTAAAAAACACAAGGAGATACTTGGGTGATGTTTAAAAAACGTCATCCCCCTCCTCATTTCACTCGTTCACTCTTAAAAAAAAGAGACTCTGTAAAAAACTGCCGCTTGGCCCTTTCCCTTCTCTCACTCTTTAATCTCCTTCTCTTATAAAACAAAACCTTTCTCTTACTCATTTACAACATTTAAACTTTAAACCTTACTACTCTACAAATTAATTTCATTCTCTTCACTTAACTCTCTCATTTAAATCTCTTCTCACTCTTATACACTTATAGTTCATACTTATTCACTTCCTTATACACTTATATTTACACTTATTTACGTTATTTTACACTTATGTATCAGAGCCCTATACACTCTCAATTTACATAAATCCATTCACTAACATCATTATTTGATTTCTTATTACATCCATCTCTCACCTCTATTCCATTCTTCACGCGCCCCCAATATGTACGAATTTAAGATAAACTTAAATTCTTCCTGTAAAATCATACATTAATTACATTTATATTCCACCCCTGTATAATAATCTTTATACATTTCTATACCTACACACATAATTTCTGCTTAAAATTCGTTCATAATATCTATTTAAAACTTCAAAAACCTCAAACATCCAATTTGAACGACACATAAATACAGCTCCAACCATACAATACTTCACTTTTCAGTCACCCATCGTACAAAAAGGTATTTACATTACATCTTTAGCCGGCATTGTACCGGTATCATTAAAATTAAAACAATCATTAACTACAATCAAATAATGTGCTAATAGTACACCTTATAGCTAGTAATTAGTGATACATTCTTCTGCAAAATGAACAATACTTATAATAAACTTTGAATAAACCAACCCGTGATAATGTAAAAGCATTTAATTTTATCCAACCATCTAACTCCTCAACGTATAAAACGTAATCCTTGCCACGATAAGTGGCTGGTCCTTCGAAATTGATGTCCCACTTTTTGCGATTTTACTAAAGCAAAGTGAGATAACCAAACAAGTACAATCGACTACATTAATTCTGACAAGTGAAATTTGTCGGTAAATGTAACGTAGAGATTCTTATTGTCTATGTTTACTGTTTTATTGTGATTATTATATTATTAACACGTTAACTGCGTATATAATTTATGATTATTAGTGCGAGGCGGACGATTCATTTTCAGCAGTTGGAATGAAATATTTGCTAAATATTTGTTCAAAATAAGTCCAAAATACTTTTTTATATGAATCGGGGTATTAGAGGCCTTGACGTGTAAACACGTCTAGCGCACTCAACTTATAATTTTTAACCAGGAGCTGATGACGTGCTCTCACGTCATATTTTTTTGAATTTTTTGGTAAAAATAAATTACTATAAAACGATAATGATAAGTAAAAAACTGTTATTTATTTATCTTATATTACATATATGCATAAAAAGTATTACAAATATATAAATAAATATAAATTCTTAAGATACTCTCCAAAACACAGAGCAGCGCACAGAGCGGGTTTGTTTACACAAGCTGCGGAGTAATAAGCGGTTTCTTTCCTGATTTTCGTTTTATAACAATTTTGACACCGTCTGCAAGGTATTCTTCCCGATTCAAGAGGATTATTTTTGACTGGTACGTGTTGAGTTGCCTGGGATTAGTCATGACTTTCGGTTTTGGTGGCACTAAGTCTTCTATCACCTGCATTCTAAAATCGTAGAATGATATCTTGGATATAGTCTGTTTTTTGAAAAGAGAATACGAGTTGAATAACAGCAACTGCAAGACATGGATTCCAAGCTTTTTGTACCAACGCAGAGTTTTACGTTCAAAAGGATAGTAACTGAGCAGTTGGTCTTGACGATCAATCCCGGCCATGTACTGATTATACATAAAAGTTGCCTCTGGTTTTTGTTTATCCTGTTCCCTTTTATTTTGATATTGAATCATGTTATTTCCATATTCTGAAGATATATCATGCACATCTCATTTATCCCGCCATTTTCCCACCATGATTTCTTTCGCATAACGAGCAATAGTTTCTCCGGATTTCAATTCTTGTTGCTTTACATCCGTAGGATTGTTTTTACGATCAATTCTTAGTGTGCCAATACAGTAAGTGTTTCGTTTTAGCAATTTTTCCGCCAATTCATAGCTATTATAGTAATTGTCCATGAACACAGAATGGCCAACGTCTAATCTTTCTTCCATCAAATGCAATACCACGTTAGCCCGTGACCCTTTCCGCCAAAATCATCTAAATTTCCTGTGCAAACGGAAAATTTTAGTACCGTTCCGTCCGGCTCAGTAAGTACATAAAGTTTTATGCTATATTTATTTTTAATAGGTATATTGCCTAAAAGACAACCTTCCTCTCCAAAGAACCATTGACTCGTCCAATGAGAAATTTTTATTGGGCTAATAAGTTTTCAACACTGTGTTGTTGAAGTAGTCAACCAACGGGCGTATTTTAAATAACCTATCCTGAGGTTTTGGCTGATTTTCTGATGGATTCTCAACAAAATGGAGATATCTCATAATGAGCATAAACCTGTCACGACTCATATTTGCGGAAAAAAATGGCAAACTAAAAAACCGATTCGTCTTCCAATAATCTTGCAAACGATTTATATTGATGGTTCCCATATGGAATAAAAGCTCAAAAAATACTTTGAATTCATCAGCTGTAACATTACGTCATTTTGTTATTCTAGATTTTTCCCTTTCACCTGCACACTGGAAAATTTGCTCTGCATACTTGTTGGTTTCATTGACGATTAGCTCATAGAAATTTTCATCAACCCATAAGTTGAAAAAATCGATTGGACGATTTCCTGAAAAAAAACATATTTAAAATTCACGCCTACTTATGTCGCCATTTTGTTTTTACGAGTTGTGAATCATAAATAGGCTATAAAAACTAAGTTTCTCGTGATCCAACATATTTTTACGAAAATGTCCACGTTTCGTTTCAATTTACAAAAACTTTCTCGTTTACCTATATAAAAACTATATATTGATATTACCTTGGAGCAAAGTCAGAAACTCATTTTTCTTCAAAAAAGGAATTTTTGTGAATCCGGACGAATCTTCTACCCAATTTATAGGGCCATCATCTTTTTGTTGTTGACCTGCCTGTTGTTTTTGGGGTGCCTGTATATTCTGTAAATTTGGCTCATTCTCTTCACTACCATCCACTATATCACGTGGTATAGTGTCATCAAAATCCGAATCTACATCCCTTAAAAAGTCGGCATCGTCAAAATAAGGATCAGCGATACATAGAGGAGTTTTTCCATCTCTGCATCATTTAATGGGGCCCTATATTTGGATTTTACTTCTCTTCGAAGCTTTTTCGGTTCAAAAAGTATCCGGTTCACAGTCACTCATGTTTACTCAAAAATCGCAAATTTTCCACTTATTTATACCTTTCGCTAGAGGCTGACGCAATACCGACAACGTACTCGCAAGACTGACAGTGTACTACTGAATACAATAGAAATCTACACTAGACGTGTTCACA
The DNA here is from genome assembly GCA_963921935.1 of Galeruca laticollis. Lineage (NCBI taxonomy): Eukaryota > Metazoa > Arthropoda > Insecta > Coleoptera > Chrysomelidae > Galeruca > Galeruca laticollis. Next base: position 83,432,241 of record OY998177.1, read on the forward strand.
TGTCAACCGCCTGGGGGTATGGGTGCGCGTGACGTGTCGACACGTCATGCGCAGTGAAGGTGTTAAGCAGTATATGCGCAGTAACTATTTAAAATACCTATAGTATATTGTTAGAAGTAGAGATGTTAACTTTAAAAAAAGAACTTACTAGAATTGAAATAACAAAAATCTATTCACAAGTAGGTATATAAACCAAAAAGTCAAAAAAACTGTTACTAATAAGCACAAATTACAAACCAATACACAATGCCTCAAGAAGCAATAATACTTAGTGAATAATATAAAAAATAACAAATTCGGATAGTACCAATGATTTTATTTATAGAAGAGGGAAATGTGGAAATATTTATAATTCAGGCTAAATCAATTTCTAAATAGAAGATGATTCCCTATTTTTAGTTTCTAAAATTTCTGTTCTATGAATTATATTTATGTTTCATCCCAAATGTCAAATTATCGTATCACGTTAATACCTTCCTTTATGTGAACCCAAATAGCGGAAGCCGTTATCCACAATTTGCGCTTGCGTACATGTCAACATTATTCATTCCGCTATTAGCGTGTGACAAAAACGCACTCGCGATATCTCTCTATTAACAAAAGAAACAACACAAACTGAAGATAATAAAAGTAGAATTGTAAAACCTGTCAACAATATTGACAGAAACAAGGTGGCCGCTTGTAGGAAAGTTCTCTTACAGAATAGGGAGAATGGGAAATAACACCTCATTCACCCCCTATTCAATAGCAAGGCAATCACAGTTAATTACTGTTTTAAATGAAACTGTTTCTAGATAATTCCACAATATATTGATAAAATATTAAAAATTCTAAGAAATTTGACAGTTGTTTCAATACTAAATATATCATCGTCAGAATGACAGAAGTTACATTTCATTTGATGCCTACCTGATGTTTATTAATTATTTTTGGCTAGACCAAGAAGTGACCTATATATATTAGTCAATCACAAGATAGGTCACTTCTTCGTGTAGCCAAAAATAATTATTAAACATCAGGTAGGCATCAAATGAAATGTAACTTCTGTCATTCTGACGATGATATTTAGTATCGAAACAATTGTCAAATTTCTTACATTTTTAACATTTTATTAATATATCGTAGAATTATCTAGAAACAGTTAGTTTCATTTAAAACAGTAATATGAGTAGATTCCACAAAGTAAGGGACGAGACAGTAAATTTTTCAATCACAGTTAATATAATATAATATAATACATTGAACAAATACAAAAATACATACAAGTTGTCCCAGGAGTTCACACCAAAAACTTGAAAGATGATAGAAAGACTAAAAATAATGATGGTATTTCATATAAAATTTTTTCTTGACGACCTCCGTTAAGCGACTATGAGGTTCTTAAGTTGGGAATTAAAAATGGTTTTTTATTTATAATTATTAAATGGCTGATTGGAACTTTTATCTAACTACTATCGTTTAGTAATTTTCTATGTTTAACTCAAGGAGATTGGGTAGGGGGAGGATTATCAATGATTGGGATTTTATTTATAGATATTAACATTTAAGGAACTAGTTTTTAATGCATTTACGTCTAGTTTAGGGGGGAACTCGAAAGTGCGTTCGCTACCTTGTTGATATTTTATTTTATACTCGAACTCTTCTAGCTTCAATCGCCAACGCATCAGGCGAGAGTTCGTCTCCTTAAGGGAAAACAACCATTCTAACAGCTTGTGATCAGTTAGTATTTTAAATTGTCGTCCGAAAAGGTAGGAACGGAAGTATTTGCATCCACACACAATTGCTAGGAGCTCCTTCTATATAGTAGAGTAGTTGATCTCAGCAGAATTTAAAGTTCTGTAATAAGCACAAATATGGCAAGGGAATTTAGGAATACCCTATATATAACAAAATTTAAATCAAATATAATTTTAATCAAATACAAATAGTCTAAAAGAAAACGATGTAGTTTTCTGTTATCGGAGGCAGTAAAACTTGAATAAGCAACTATGAAAAATCAACAAATTAATCCAAGGTTGTCACGCATAAATGTCGAACACCAAAACACCGTTGTTTTGAATATCATGAAAATACAGACGAATTATGCAATTAGTATAGAGAAATTTAGAACAGCAATTAAGGATAACCTTCAACAATCAAAACACAAAACATATAGAAGCAAGGACGAGTAGGTGACGCATCGAAAAACAGCAACGTTTGCTGGGATGGCAGAATCAACTCGTCCCAGAAAAGTCGGAATAAATAGAAGGAAAAACGACGACGACGAGACAGTTCGGCACAGCTACAATACAGTACGGTACTTCCAGTGGTTGTCGACATACGACAGCGCGCGTTTTGACAGTGAGTTTTAGTGATTTTCGCGAAGTGCTGCAATCAGAGATAGCCGATCAGAACTCATCCCCCGTCGACCGATCGAGAATAGAATCCAGACGCCGCTTTTTCTGTGTTACGTTCGATCCGGATTTTCCAAACTGTAAGTTTGAATCTGAAAACCTTTTTCATTTTTGGGAAAATCATATTTTTTTTTGGTCTGATTATCCATCCCGCCATATAAGTGTTATACTGAAGCTTGAGCCGTATATCACCTTACTTAGAAAGTATTATACTTCGTAAATTTTTTTATTATACAATTTTATTCAGGGGTGTTTACAAGAGATACACCCCCCTAAACTTGAGCTATAGAGATTACTCCAATTATACGCTGAAAAAGTTCAGTATCAGTTATTATAGAGTTTTATTCTGAGATATCTATTTATGTTACTGTCGACTTGGGATACTGTATGTTCTTTTTAAGACTAGTGAATCAGCTGTTTACACTTTAATTAGGGAGAAGTATACTCAATACCAGTTTCTACCCCTGGTATATAAAAGACGCCAATGACCATATATTTATAGCATTAATTGTATTCGCTTCAAAAATTAAGATTTCATTAGTCAGTCAAAATTTATCGGGCGCCGAAGGTCACCCATGTGAGCAGAAAAGTCCGGTTACAAAATCATTTTCTTGCAGTAAGTAATTTCAATGTTATGAAAGTCAATGAAGTAACCATTATCTAGGTCACGGTTTTATATTTTAGTAAGGAGACGCTAGATATTTTTTTCTTAAGAAAAACACTGGCGACTTTTTACTGACGAGATGAACTTCGTTGTCCTTACCGGACGCTAACTGGAAGAGAGAATCCTAGCTATTCTTCCACGCGCCGAACAAATAATTATTATTGTATTATGCTTTCATCGTATACCGTAGGCGTCGAAAGTGTACCCTAAATAATTTCAATTTTTTTTGTTGTTAACTTTATTTTGCTACTTACTTGTTCGTAATATAGGCATATTTATATGTTATCTACCTAGTCTGTTTCCTTTACCCCCGACAAATCCCCCCCTAGACACAGGCGGACTGGACCCCGGGGACATACAGGCACTGGAAGACACGGCGAACCTCAGAGCTCAGGCTTGGCACATCGTTTAAGCCCAAGGGGGCCCACGGCACCCTCTCGCTCGAGCTAGGAAGCTACCTCCCCTCTAGGTTCTTCAAAAGGGGATTTCCTGCTCTCTTGTGCCCTACGGCGCTGGTGACAGCAATCGTTGCAAAAACAAAGGTGAATAATAATCCAACGACCGATGAGCCATTACACTGGTGACAACCAAATTCAAACTATAAGAGAGCGTTGGTTATTACACTAGTGACAGTAATTACACTGTAAAAAAACACATGGTAAAAGTACCAAATTATTATAGTTCCGGACGTATAGCATACGGGGTGATACTCTTGACTTAAGATAGCTCCAATGGCATACATTGATGCGTCCGTCATTATTTCAAAGAATTTCTCGAAATTTGGATATGCTAAGATAGACTCGGAAATTAATAGATTTTCTATTTTGTTATTATTTTTGACACAATTAGTTAACAGCTTTAAATTGCGAATAAATTTCCTATTGTAGACTAAAAGGACAAAAAAGGATTTAAGGGCGTTGCCCGGCTTCGATCTCTTTGGGATTGGGTTTAATCACGTCTGGCGAAATACTAATTGCCACTTCAAAACTCACTCTTTAAAAACACTTCTATTAACTATAATCAACTGTTACAATCAAAACTACACAATACAGTTGGTAAAAACAAAATAACTAAAATCAGACTATAATACAAATAGATCAATTAATTTATACAATAGTATATTATTTAATGAGCGAGTAGTCGCCATTACTCTAGAAACACAATATAAGTTTAATAACATATATTATTAATTTAAGTAAACATGATAATTATAATGAATAGTAAATATTACTACAGTTATTAAAAGTTACAGGTGGATTTTCTTTACCTGTCATATTATACTTCCTGTGGTAGTTGTTAACACTTTATATGGTACAGTTATTCTTGTTAGTTGCTTCCACAATTTTTCATCCTCGTGCTAACTTGTTATTTATGTTGTAGTCGATATAACCTTCGGCAACTGCAGTTGATTTCCACCCTCCTAGTTTTTCACAGCTGTCATGTCACCACCCCCGCTCACACAAATTGTTGCCGATGATCGACGAAATGAATGACCCGTGTAAAGCTCAGTTTCAGGAACATAGCAATTTGTTTGCCCATAGCAGCCAACTTATTTATGCCAACATTCCGCAAGGCTCGATACTCGCTCCAGTATTATACTTAATTTATACGTATGACACACCCATTCCACGACATCCTCAAGACAATATCCAACTATATGCGGACGACACCGCTCTAATAATTTCCGCCCCTGACATTCGCTCTCTCAATATTCTATCCTAAAATCTTCTGACCCAATTTTCAAATTGGTGCAGGAAATGGCGGGTGACTCTCAACCCTCAAAAAACCCAATCCATCGTTTTCAAACACCCCGATACCATGAGCGAACGACTTGTGCCCAGAAACTTCCGCCTCGTGCTATGGGGAAATCGACTTGAAATCCGCAGGGAAGTCGTTTATTTGGGAGTGAGATTCACTCACACTCTCAACTTGATGGCCGACCTCATGGACACGTTGAATAAAGTCCGGCGGCGAGTTAATCTTCTCAAGGCGCTCGGCGGAAGCTTCGGACGCACTCATCCAACCACCCTACTCCATACGTATAAGACATATATCCGTCCCATCATCGATTATAGAGCAAACGTCTATTGCTCCCTTCCCGACCGCCTTGTAAAAAGGCTCCGATCTTATGAGCAATCTACTGCCAATATAAGGCACCCTACTCACCCAGTAACACCGTCTATACCAATATCGACATTGAGCCCATTCCGTTCCGTCTAAACACCCTACAAGCCCGATACGTTAATCGCACTATCGAATCGGGCAGCGAAATCTCGAAAACGCCCTCCTTACACCGTGGATCGCCAACAGACGGCCTCTTGGCAGTTTATCAAGAGGAAGCTCCCATTCCCCCCAATACGGCTTATAGCCACGGTCTACGACGATCTCCCAGACATATACATCGACTACCTAGACCAATCCCCAATTTCAATCCGATAACCAAACATTGCTACCATCACACATACAATCTTCTATATCTCTCTTTATTCCTCTTTAACCACACAACCCATAATCTGTAAACATGCTCACACATCTCACAACAATTAGTCAACGCTTCTGACAAACTCTTTAACCACCTCCACCCACCCGCCGGGATACAAGTTTTCTGCGGTTTCCCTGTAACACGGTGAATCTATTCAACAGGATGAATTTTTCACTAGCCAAATGGACCGACGGGCCAATCACCCAATCACTCAATCGACGTAGGGAACAATGCAGCCGCAGCTGTACCCGCCCCCCCCAACGATGTTTTTATTATTGTTTCAAAATGCAATACACAACGAGAATGCTTTTCCTCTGGAACACTTTCTAGCGACAAGCCCACTCCAAAACCTCGACTCCACCACCTTACCTCTTCGAGTCACAAACTCCAAACTTCTCAACCAACCACTTCTCACCTAACTCAACTCAAACGCTCACAAACCCCCCAACACACTCCCAACCCAGCCCTGCAGAGGAAACTAATCCTATATCAGGGCACACATCTAAAACAAACATCTCAACTATAACAACACCATCCAACACAAACCTTCTTTTGAACTTCTCTCTCCCCCCATGGTGCATTTACCATTCTGGTGATTCGAAAATAGAGATTTTGATGTGTCATGAGGTGGTCGCAGTGAAATATATTTTCTACAAATTTCGTAAAATTCACCAGTTACGGTAAACTGTCTAGATGTCTTTGTTTTAGTCACAGGTATATTGACTATAAGATCATGATTAATGCAACATGTGCAAGACACTAATGAAATATTTTAAAATTGCGTTTTTGATGATTTACTTTGGTCTGAAGAAATTGATGATCTGGTGCTTCTTTAAGGAATTTATTCAGTTCCTTCGGTGTAAGTCTTGGCTTGTTTGGTCGACGGCCTTCGAACTGGCATTTTAGGCACACTAGTAGCTTCATATAATTTTCCAGATGGCTGTTATGGTGAATATTCAGGGTACTTCCAAGCATCGAGTAGAAAGCACATCGTGAGGACGACTCTTGTTTAATTCAGCTAAATACACGAGTAACACATTTTCAGAAAAAGAATCCATAGCATTCTTGTATGCAGTATCATAAGGTATACCTAAGGTATGAAGGTACCAAATATATTGTAATAAGCAACATGCCGTTCTCAGGTTGCACAATTATTTTTTAATGGAAAGATTTAGGTTTTTAAACTTGAACAAAAAGGAGTATTTCCTTAAAAAAATTTGATATATTTTAAAACTACATTAAAAATTATTAATTCAGATTTTTAACCAATGACTGTTCTACCGACCAATGTTAATATACATTCCCATTACCGACCGATTTTGTCCCAATTAACGACCAGGAAATAAAAAGAAGATAAATATAAGTAAGGGTGTGAGCGAATATATTTTTTGTTAATTTATTTTGCGGAATATACGAGTAATAGACCAAGACTCTCAGACGAACTTAAAATAAGAATTAAGTTATGGTTAAGTATCACAGTTACTAAGTGTATATCTGACTAAAGCCAAATAAAACTGTTTTAATGGATTTTGCACTGATCAGAGAAACTACATTTAAACAAATAATGAGACGGTTAAAAGAAGGTGAGTAAAAACATCTAAGGGTATTTCAACTAAATTTTATGCAAACATTTTAAATGAAGTCGTTGAAAAAGACTTCAGTTCTACGATTTTTTAATTTCTTCAATTTTAGGAACGCAAAATCTTCCACGGGGTAATTACTGAATTTGGAGGCTGGATAACACGAATTAATCGAGTATGCTAAAACATCTTCATTTTCTGGCCATCTCCAACGAGGACCACCACATTGTCATTGCTTTCACTAAAAATCCTATGGATCTGCTCCAAGAACTTGTCCAGGAAAAAATTCATCTTCGTAATTGACTATCACATCTCCATTTTAAAGGTAGCAGTAACTTGGTCTTCACACTCTTTAAATTCTGTCGTTTCATGATTTGCTGGATTTCTACGATTTTCGGCTTTAAGATATTTTCTTTAACACCTTTCTTTGGTTTTTTTGTTACTAGATTTTTGTTTCATTTATTTTGTCTTTTCAGACTTTGCATTACTTTTTCTACCTCTTTCCTATTTTTTTCAGAATCTATGCATTTTTGGTATTCTATAAACTCTTCTGACGTTGCTACAGTTGGTGTAATCTTTTTTACAACCCTTTTTATTTCGTTTTTGTTTCTATTGGGCCAATACATTGCAAATTTGAATGGAGTAGAAATGTCTTTGAAAGAAGTTGGAACATTTGTACTTGTTTTGTTTATGTCTTCCATACAACCTATACTTGTCTGAATTGTTTTGGTGATGTTTTTGTATTAGGTGTTTTTAGTAAATTACTAACAGTTTCTTCAATGTTACCTGCATTTGGTTCAGTAGTTTTTCTTGGTGGTGTCTTGAAATTAGGTTGTGTTAGTGAATTAGTATTTGTAGTTGTTAAAAACTTCAATAGGTTTTGGAGATGAAATGTTTGTATTTAGTTAGTTACTAGCACGGTAAGGCACTCTTTCTCATCAATTGAGATTCTTTTATAAACCTTTTTTGATCCTCTTCTGACTATCACAAATTTTTCTTTTGGGCTGAGGAAGAAAGCAGATTCGTCGCAGTTAAAAAATTTTCTAGGATCTTCCAGAACTTCCTCTAATTTATTTTTGTTATATAATCTATAACACGTACAGACCAACTACGAATTTGTTGTTACGTTATATTTGCCCTAGGTTTCGTGAGATGCTGTGAAACTCTATGAGCAAGTTGTGGGTGTCTTTTGAAAAAGTTTTCGTACCAGTGTCGACCCGATTTGCCATTTTTGAAATTAAATTATTATGTGTTTCAACGCGACGAGCTAACTCAGCCACAGTTTCTAGCAACTGATTTTTGTTAATGTGAAAGCCAACAGTTTCTAGATATAAAATCCAATCCACAACTATTTGCTCTTCTGCTGGCGAAAAAATACAGTGGGTACCAGATTTCGCTCCTGATGGAAATATATTGTGCATTTTATCCGCAAATGTTGTTTTTGGTATTTTGAATGTACGTGTGAAGCCTGTGCAAAGAATAAACCATTTGTTAGGGACTGCAAAGCCAATATTAAACTTTCTTCAGTATCCCTATTAACGTTGTCCATTGATCGGCTGGTCAGTTTGGTCAGTTTAATATTAAACTGAAACAAAATAACCATACGTAGATTTGGAATATTATCGCATCACAACACACAACAATCAAATACCAAAAGTTATTTCTCTTGAAGATCCGTTTAATACTGATGAGCTATCAAAATTATACTGAGCTGGTCGGTAATCGAAAACGAATAAATTTACTGAACCTAATTACCGACCATCAGTTTTTTGCGATTTGCTAACAAAATGGAATTTTGTTTAACAAATAACTAGATAATTATGTCCTCGAAACGTGAATTTACATAAATAAAAAATATATATCGTACTTTTAATTTGTCCCATATTTAACCCCAAAACTCTATAAAAACAATACTGAATTTACGTATTTTACTCACGAAAATACTTTTTTAAAAATATTTATTGAGAAAACATTTGCTACAATTTGAGATTCAGCTGTACAATTAATGTCAAACTAAAATCTAGAACAAAATACACTTAACTATCGTTATACGAGTATATTGCAATGTTTTTGTTATTTATTTAAACGTTTTTATTACGAGTGGGATAAACTTTAGACACACGATATGGTTACTTACGAATTTATTTAAACACTAAACTACTCACTAACACTTCATTTATATACACTTAATTATTCACTTAAATTTAATTTATCTACACACAACCTTAATTATTAATTTACATCAACACTTTACTGTTCGCTATTTCTATCACGAGATCACTTTATCAACTATCTAACTCTCCCTGGTCGGACCTTTATATATTAGTGCCTTTTTTTACTAGATAATTCTAGATTGCGGCTTACACAAAAACAATTAGCTTTCTGGCATTTTCTAGATAACACTGGTCACGAAAACAATGTCTAGATAAGATAGTCACAATAGTAAACAGTTCTATGAAATCCCTGCGCATCCGCCATAATATTAACTTTCATACATGGCTTAGACAGAGTCGGATTCATGGATTATACCAGTGTGTTGTTTCGTAACAATACATAAATAAACACTGACGCTGCATCTTCTTTTGTTGTTGATCTCGAATTTTCTAGGTCTGTAACTCCTCCATCCCTAAGACTGGAAAATAATGGAATTATTTTTTGGTTCTAAATTTATTTCTTCTAATTCAATTTCTTCTTATTTGCTTTTTTCTGATCTTCTTTTTGTATCTTGTTATAAAATAAAATATTGTTATAGCAATACAAATAATTATTATGATCGAAAATAAACCAACTCTTGTGTGTGTTTTTGGAGTTTCTACTTTTATAATTGGTTTTATATTTTTGACATTTTTATTAATTTCGTACAGTCCTTCAAAATCAATTCTACTTAAATTCGGTGAATTATATTTTTGGACTTCTTAGAATTTTGCATCTAACTTTGGTAATATAATTGATTTTCCTCTTCGAATTTGCACATTAGTTGAAAATGTTTCTTCTCCATTTGTTGCATTTATAACTGAAAAAAGTTATATTTACCAAAAAAATGCCGTATCCACTATTGAACTTAGTCCGTACCTGAGTTCACAAGTACAGTATATACTTGTTTATGACGCCAAAAAGTGTGAAATTGTGGTTCTTATTAGCGGTTAAAATTTTACTTATTTCCAATCAGCCATTTAATAATTATAAATAAAAAACCATTTTTAATTCCCAACTTCAGAGCCCCATAGTTCGTTCGTTAATGAAGGGCGTAAATAAATTTTTTTATATGAAATACCATCATTATTTTTAATCACTCTATCATCTTCCAAGTTTTTGGTACGAACTCCTGGGACACCCTGTATATAAGGAAAATAAAAAGTTTGGCGACACGTTTTTCTTTTGAAATTTATCAGTTACTTCAAATATAATCAGGCATACCATTGAGTTTATTTCATGTCGAACGAAAGTTATTTGCCACAATAATAATTTCGAAAGTTTTATGATGATGCAAGTTGTCAACTAATAAATTTCGTGACGTGGGATGTACGAACTAAATATAAATTTATTTTCGTAAATTTTAGAGGCGGCGACATCATTAAATGTAACACTGACCGTGGCCAAAAGTTTCCTAATATTTGAAATGTATTTATTAAAACTGAACTTACAATTCCATTAATTATGCTGTGATTATTACGCAAACTAAAAATATATCGCAAAATCTTGTAAAAAATATTGGAGACTTTCAAAACTGTTTTAACTGAATGCCAATATAAATTGAATACATTTTCTAAAATCCATTCAACACCACTAACCATTAGAAAAACAAAATTGTATATAAACACAGAAGAAAAAACATTAGAAAATCGAATATAGCTTTCTAATGATAATTTTTAGACTACAGATAAAATTTTGAACAGATACAGTGAATATAAATTTCTTTAAGTGGAATAAATGAAATTTTTAACTTTATGTCTGTTACCTGTGGTGGAATCCATTCGATCTCCCCTAACGCGACCCATGATTGTGCATGAACGACGGCCCAAAGCCCGGGAGCTCCGTCGGGTAAATGTTCGACGGCGTAAAGGGATGCTGCTAAAATTTGAGTCTCCGAAGCGACATCAAGTTGTAGCACATGCAATCTACCAGAACATACTTCTTTTAATTCCTCTGCTGCCGAACTAGTTGCTGCGTTCTGGAATCCCGCAAAAACCGTGAAACCCTGTTCGTCTAGTTGTCGTGCGAGAGCGCTACCTATCCTAGAATCACAGCCTGTTATTAAAACAGCTTTGCCCGCTGCTGTTACCTGTAAGAGAAAAATGAAAATAATAACGATCAATATAGTGGTTTTAGTCGGGTGACTGGTACATATCAAGAGATATTGAAATATAAAGAGAAATAGTAATTTAAAATAGTTTTTCTTTGCTCCATTGTTAATGTTTTTAATACTGTATTGTATAATATAACAGATCTTTCAATAACAGTATGGGAAGCTGTTTTGATATTATCACAAATCGCCTACTCTATAGATAGTTCACGACAATGCTTTCTTGAAATGACAAAAACTAGCGCCACCTATAGAACTGGAGCACAATTAAGTAGTGGGAAAATTGTTCCTTAAGTCGCTACTAGGGAAAGAAGAATGGGCGCTAAATTTAAATTGCGGTTATCTTTACTGTTGGTTTGAAGATCCTTGTTTATTGTAAGTAAATGACAGGTTTTACTAAAAAGTCTACTATATTGTGCACACTCAATTGTTTGCCAATCATTAACGTCGGTAATATCTTGTAAATTCTAATATAATTGCCAAACAATTTATCACTGTAGATAAATATATTAGACTTTTTAAAAAATCAAGTCATTTACTGAGCAATATTTAAAGAAATTAACAGTTTTTTGGCAATTGACTGTTTACAGAAGGGCCAAAATAAGAAACATATGTTATTAAAATATTTATTGAAAAAAGTATATTCACAAAATAGGAACAATGTACAAAGTACATGTAGATACAACAAAATATTTTCAACAGTAAAATGATGAAAGTTTAGCTACTATTGTTACTGCAAAAGCTACAATTGCAATAGAATAAATCTGAGACATATCCTGAAACAAGAATATTGTAAACCGTAGATATAAAACATAAAATGAATTTATGATTTTGTAGCCATGTTACAAAGTTATAAAGTTTATAATATAAACTTACTGCTTTTTGTTTTAATTATATAATAGAAATACATACCACTGCAAGGCAATAACAAAGGTTCAGGAGTGTGTGTATTTTCAAGTGACATAACTGCAGCTTGAAAAAAATAATTTACCAGTGATATATAATGTAGGTCTGAAATTTTTTCAAGAAATCACATATGTTCATTAATATTTGTTCACTACATTTTTCTCTTACCAGGTAAAAATAAGGATGGACTAGCAGTTGAATACAATCTATTGGGCCAAGCTGTAGTGTACTTCACTTCAAAATGTTAATGGCATATATTCTCTTTGCTTGATATACAGCTAACGACTTCATTGTCTTCAATTCATCACAGTTTATTGCATGGCCTTGAATTTTTGGGAGTCTTTATTTGGATTTGGAAATATATGTCTAATATTAGATGTTGGTGTGCAATTAGGCACACAGCATTTCATATAACGTGGCATCATAAAACCTGACACACACTATTATTTAAAAATTGTAATTTATCACTCAAACTGACTTTATATCATTTGAAAACGAAATCTGATAAAACAGGAAAAACAAAACTATAAAGCGTAATAACATAGTTATAAACACAAATCCCCTCGATTTGTGGTTATAAACAGGGCTGCCACATGCACCTGATCAAATATCCGTAGATTGGTTCGGAATTTTCCGTAGAATTTCCGTAGATCCAGAATAGAGCTTCAACATACAGTATGGGGTTATCTGAACATCTGATCCTTAATGACCTTGAACGCTCAAGTAGCGTGCCTGTGTGAATTTTGAATTTGTTTATTGGACGATATACAATTTTTCAGCTTCAAAGTTATGGCAACTGTAATTGTTTTTAATTTTTTTTGCATGGAGTAGTCGACTCTGGGTAGGTATTGATAATCAATGAGTTTCTGGTGCTAGTTTTGTTTATATTAATTGAAGAAAAAATATTCTTTCTACTGCTGCAGAAATATGAGAAAGAATTCTAATGTGATTTGTTAATTTTACTAATAAAGGAAATATTAGTTCATCATTTGCATTTTTAAAAACTGATACCTTGGGCCAGAAGTTTTCAAAACTATCCGAGAAATTTAATTCACATTTACTTATTACTATAGGAAAATCGGTAGCCGAAGCTGCAATAAATGGATTTCTTTTGTTTTATATTTGTGCGAATTAAATAATGAAGATTTTTAAGTTTTTCGTCTGTTTTTGGTTATGGTTATATTCATAATTCATGTGAGTTAAACAACCACAAAATACAGATTGGTATATGTCAGGATATCTACTATCCGAACTCTTCGTTTTCATAGTAAGTATTTTGTTAGTGGGTAATATTTTGAGAAATAATTTACTCAGAGAACTCGGAGCAAACAGTATAACAGTACATAGTAATTATTATCATTGTTATTGAAAATTCCGTAGATTTTCGAGACTTTTCGGAGATTCCGTAGACATCTTCCGAATTCCGTAGATGTACGGAAAATTCCGTAGATGTGGCAGGCCTGGTTATAAATCAAAATTATTGACATTTGGCAGATGTGAGTGGGTAAAACAGGAAATTTTACAATACAACTAAAATTCAATGGTGCTTCCATCTGCTTGTCTGAAACACATACCAATAAAATAGCTTGACCTTGATCCATCTGCGTGAAACATCTATTGAGTATGTGATTTGTGGATATTATCATCTTTCATTCTTTGACACTTGACATACCTATATCAATTACATAGATTGTATAAAATCGTAGAGGTATTGCCATAAACTTATTTTTATTTTTCATACAATAGGGAAATCTTCATAAGTGATACTCCCTCTGACGAGTACTTATGTAACTAAGTTAATATATATTGTTTTGTTTTGGGTAACTTAAGCAGTGTAAAATTGAGGTTGTTAATTTAATTATTTTCTCGTTTTATTCATTTTCATCTATTTCTACAGGACCCAGTATTGCTCTCAATATCTCCCTTCCAGTTATTCTTAGTTTTTCCTCTTCCTTCTTTGTTAACGTCATTGTTTCTACCGAATACATCATGATTGACCTCATCATCGTTTTATATATATTTAATTTTGTTTGCTTCGTTAAAATTTCACTCTTAAGTAGCTTTTTATTTGCATGATATGCTCTGTTTGTAGCGAGTATCTTTTCTTCAATTTCAGTAGTTCTATCTCCAGTATTGCTAATCATAACCCCCAAATATTTATATTTTTTAACTTCTTCAAATTCATAGTCGCTGATTTTTCTTTTTTTTTTTTGGTTTAGGTTCCCAAATCTCATTAGCTTGGTTTTATTTTCGTTTATTTTTAGCCCCATATTTCCTTCCACTGTGAGTACCTCCTTTAGCATATTTTCCATGATTCTTCTTCTTTTGGATACAAGCACGATATCGTCCGCATTGGCTATTATTTGACTGCCACTCGACCTTAAGCTACCCTTGTGTAATTTTCTCATTGTGTGCTCTAATGATAGATTGAATAGCGTTGTGGACAAAGAGTCACCTTGTCTTGCCCCTCTATTAATCCTAAATTGATCTGTTTCTCCTTTTTGCGTTATTACACTGATCTTTGACTCATTCATGGTCATTTTGATTAGCCTTTTCAATTTTGCGCTTACTCCTTGTTCTTTTAATGCTTTCATGAGTTCACTTCTTTTGATTGAGTCGAAGGCTTGTTGAAAGTCAATGAAGAGCATTTCTATGTCTAATCTGTATTCATGCGCTTTTTCCATTATTTGTTTTAATGTATGAATAGCATCAGTTGTTGATCTGCCTTTTGTGAAGCCGTATTGATATTGCCCTATCACTTCCCTTGTACTTTCCACAAGCCTTCTGTTAATTAACGTGGATAGTATTTTATACGCAGTGTTTAATAATGTGATTCCTCTGTAATTTTTACATTCATGTTGGTCTCCTTTCTTATGTAGAGTGACATTTTGCCCAATTTCCCATTCTTCCGGCATCCTCTCCTCGTTCCATATTTTTTTAATCAGGTAACATATCCTTTTATGTAGAGTGCTCCCTCCATATTTGATTAGTTCTATGTTTATTCCATCCTTTCTGGGTGCCTTTCCATTTCTGCTCTTATTTATTATTTCCTTGACCTCCTCAATTGTTGGTTCTTCTTCTAATATATCTTGTTTCTTATCTTCTGTCACTTCTTCATCTTCGTCTCAGTAATGTGGTTCATTTGATAGTTCCCTAAAATGGTCCACCCATGTTTGTTTATATTGGTGTTCTTCTTCTGTCAGCCTTCCTTCCTTGTTTTTTATTCCTTTTGTTTTGCCCTTATACGTCTTGTTGTTTTCGTTAATTTTTTTATAGAAGCTTTTCGTATTTCCCCTCGACTTTTCTCTTTCAACTTCTCTGATATTATTATCTATCCATTCTCTTTTTTTTCTAATTATTTTATTACTTTCCTCCCTTTTTCCTCGTATTCATTCCTGTCCTCCGGATTATTAGTTATAATCTATTTTAGTCTTGCTTTGGCTTTCTTCTCTACCGCAGTGTTGTATGTCATGTCAAACCTCTCCTGTCTTTTCCCGTTTTTTTTCGCACCTAACTGTATTTCCGCTGCTGTTTCCAAACATTTCTTCATATTGCTCTATTCAGACATTATTGTTTCCGGTTGGTTTTCGCCCTGTGATAATATTTTCTCTACTTGTATTTCGTATTCTTCTCTTATATTTTTATTTTCTAGCCTGTCCACGTTCCATTTCTTGTTTTTATAATGTATATCAGATGTTTTCCTTATTTTTTGTTTTATTTTAGCCATTACCAGGATGTGGTCGGAGTCTGCACACGCTCCTCTATATGTTCTGATATCTTTTATCGATGTTTGTTTTTTTTGTTGACCAATATGTGGTTTATTTGGGAATACACATTTTGGTCTGGTGATATCCAAGTCATTTTGTGATTTTTACTATGCCGGAATTTAGTACTGCTTATTATAAAGTTTTCCCTCGCTGCGAAATTACATAACCTTTGTCCGTTGTCATTCGTTTTCTCCTGTATCGTCTCTTTCCCTGCTACATGGCTTATGTAATCCTCTCTCCCTATTTGTGCGTTGAGATCTCCCAGTATTAGTATAGTGTCTTGTTTAGGAATTTTTTTCTAATTCTTCTTCCAGTTTTCCATATAATTCATCTTTGCCTTCTTTACTGCTACCTTTAGTTGGAACATACACAAGGATATTTTGAATGGTTTCGCTTCTATTCTTAAATATGCCAGCCTTTCATTTATTGGCTTGAATTCCAACACTTTTTGTCTTAACCCGCCAAATATCATGAATGATACCCCATGTTGCCCTTGTTTCTCATTACCTAAATATCTTAAACTAAAGTGCTTATCTTCTACGCTTCCTTGCCCTTTCCATCTTATTTCCTGAATTGCAGCAAGATCTGCTTTCAATTATAAGCCTACCTCTTGCATCTTCGCTAACAAATTACTAAAACGAAAACTTTATTATGTTGAAAAAGTTATTAAAATCAATGCATCCACCCAAGAATATGAAATTATGTTTTTAAGAAATCAAAATCAGAAACTAGGAACAAATAGATTTGTGTACCCGAATGTTCCTGATATATCCGTGGATCCTATTTCAGATATAAAGTTTATCATGCCACCTCCACACCTAGTTGGTCATATAATCACAGACCGAGCTTCTTTCACTTTTGAAATAGACTTTAGTTTATTAAATATTCGTTAGATAATTTCATTTTCATCTTAAACTTATATTTTGTTTGTAAAAAGTTAAGTTTAATAAATATTTTTTCAAAAACAAAATGTTTATTAAAATTTGGCAAAATAATTCATTTACATTTACAACACATCTATATTATACTGTCTCATTGTTGGACACATGCTGTCTTAGTGTTGGGCCTTATGTCCACCAGTGAAACAAAAAATCTTAATTTACTTTTATATATGCTAAAATATAAAACATGAGTATTTTCAAAGTTGACACCAAAAATCGTTATCGAAAACCTTAATGTATGATTTAATTTTCACAAAATTAAGTTCGACGCAAAAATATGAATTGTTCATCTATTAGAACAAAATCCGTCTCACTGTTGGGAACTCTACCCTACTTGCGTCACCAAGAGGTTTTTCGACTGATAATAAAATAATTATGAATACAGAAAAGATCTTAACTATGTAATTGAAATGTGTCAAAATTGAACAAAGAAAATACTTAAATAAAATTAATAATCTCCGTTCATGCTTCTCAATCGATACCGCTTCGAGACTGGAAAATTGTTCTTCAATTGTGAATTGAAGAGTTTTATCAAAGGTTGTTTTTTTTGTCGTGTCAATGTGATGACACTTATTATTTAATAAATGATAATAAAAAACTTCATGTTTATTTAAGTAATTTTCCTAATATTTGAAATTTTAGATAGTGTCAATGACTTAAGCAGAGTTTCCAGTTGTGCCTGTTTGTTATAGATGTGCTATTTTTGAATTTTCTGAACAAAATTTAGCAGCATTGTGATATTAGCATGACAAATATTTTAGTGATCTAATTGACAGTCAAAATAATTTAATTCTATGATAAATACATTATAGAAAGACTGAACCCGGAAATCAATAATATATAAAATGGATTCTTGCTGGATTTTTATAATAATTTTATATTAAATGTCTCAGATTATTACCAATACGTTGTTTTGTTAAATAAAATGCGCTTCATATTTATTTTCGTTGACTGTTATCTCCCAACAGATCGATCAGAATATACGGTATCATTTCTAAAAATAGGATTTTATTGCTGCCCTTCCGACTAAAAAACTACATATATTTACACGTTGGTAAACATCAAATTGTATTTTCGAATTTACACATTGTTTATCTGTATGAAAACTAGTTCAATTCAACAACAATAATATCGAACGCATGTTGATAGAACCATTGGTAGCATAATTCAAAAGCAATCAGTGTGGGTGATTTGATTTTGATAACTTATTTGGTCTCCATTGGCCAACTGTAAATATATTGTAATGTTTTTCTTATTTATTTAAACAGTAAACGGGTGGGATAAACATTAAACACGCGGTATGGCACGGATTCAGGGTCTACACTAGTGTGCTATTTCGTAACATTACCCCTCCTTAAATAGAAGTACCTCCTAAAACTTTTGTGTTGCCGAGACTGGATGTTTGAATCTGCAGCTGGCCCCATTTGTACACTTTCCGATCTTATGGAAATAGCAGGACACAGTCTTCATCGAATACTGATAACGGGGATTGTAGCTGCAAATTAATATCTGGACACCGGTATCTTGGAAGATAATCTCTACCATGTTCCTGATGGCTCGCCAATCCAACTGGTTACTCGCTATCTTAGGCATAGCCAGTTTCTCCACGCTGGATTCTAACACATGGTCTCGGAGGTTTCGAAGTGCTTCCCACACATCGCGGTAGGTAGATCGATCTTGAAATTTATTTTTAGTTACTACGTTGAAGACGTACCGCGAATTATATTTCAGTTTCAGTGTCTTGCCAGGGGCTGGAATCTGGTCTTCAAGTTTTTCTAATTGCCCGAACTTCTTTCTAAAGACGGATACCAACCCTCGTGCGTTCTTGATACGGGCGGGGATGTTGTATGCCAGTGAATCATCTCAAGTATGGACCTTCCCAGGATTTTTGTAATTTTGGAGAAAATCCTTTTCTCCTCGTCGGGTTGTGTAACCGTACTTTGTCCCCTTATTTAAAATCGCCTTCTGTGGCCTGCGTGTCGCACTGAATTTTCATTCTGTCGCTGGCAACTTGAAGATTTGTTCGAACTAATTCATGAATATCGTCCAGCCTTCTTCTCAATTGGATCACGTAGTCTTCTCCTGCTAGATCTTCTCCAGGCCGACAGCCAAATTCGAGGTCACAAGGAAGCCTCATTTCACGTCAAAACAGGATTTTCGCAGGTGTTTCACCCGTGGATTCATTGACGGCAGATCGATAAGCCAATGCCAATAGGGAAATTTACTGGTCCCAATCTCTCTGATGGCTGGAAACTACTTTGGACAGGTATTTTCCAATAGTCCTGTTCATTCTCTCGACCATTCCATCTGACTGTGGATGTAATGCTGTTGTCCTGGTCTTCTTCATTCCCAGCTTCTCGCAAATTTCCTGGAATAGATGGCTTTCGAAATTTCTTCCCTGGTCACTGTGAAATTCCAGTGGTACTCCATATCGGCTGATAAATTCTTTCACCAGTACATCCGCGACAGTTGTGGCCTCTTGATTCGGGATCGCGTGAATTTCCACCCACTTTGTGAAATAATCCATTATAATCAGGATGCTGCTTCATATTCAAGAGCAGCTGTCAATGCGCCAACTAATGTTTTCGAATGGGCTAAACGAAGCGTCCTCTGCATATCGGGGTCACGTAAGTCATCAATAGAGGCCTGTATGCCCAGATATTCCATCATGTTCTATGCTGCTGATGGATAAGCAAATCGAACGAGTCGGGCAATATCCACTTCATATCCTTGAAGTGCTTCGTCACGTTTCTGCCTTCGGTTCTTCAGCTGGGATTGGTCGAAATGGTCTAGATGTTCGTGGCCATATCGCATGTCCAACCTGTTCTTCAGCTACTCGAAATCATCCGTTTTTCCAGATGTATCGTCTGAAGTACATCTAAGACATTTCCCCGAAGCGCGATAGTTAAGTTCACTGCTTTATCCTTGCCGGACCAATTATTAACTCTAGCGGCTGCTTCAAACTGTTTTACGTAATTGGTCCACGACATCTTTCCATCGAACGTTGAGGCCTTGACTCGGGTAAAACTGCCAATATCATCTGTCTTGGGTTGTGTTTCTGGCTTGCAGATCTCGATCTTCTTTTCTTCTGCTGAATTGTCTTGTGTTCTTAAATCGGTAATCTTTGTCTCTAACTCCTTGATTTTCTCGTCCATCTGATTTTCCATCGATTCTCCATGTCTGATTTTATTTTCTCGTTCATCGTTGTCATCTTATTCTCAATATCCGATTCTAGAGACGAAATTTTATTCTCGACTTCAGCAGCAATGTCATTTTTCAATGATAAGGTACAGATAAGTACAGAAATATCGTTCTTCATAGCAAAAATCTTCTCGTCCATATTAGTAGAAACCTTGTCCATGTTAGCAGAGATATCGTTCTTCATGGTTGAAATCTTCTCGTCCATGGCAGAAAAATCGTTCTCTATAGCAGAAATATCGTTTTTAATATTAGTTGAAATCTTTTTTTCCATGGCAGAAATTGACGAGATTACGGTGGAAGCCTCGTCATTGAATAAAAATAATTCTGGATCAAAGCCGTAATTTTCTAGTGCCTTTCTACTAATTCACTTTTCTTACCGGACGTTTCAAACTCACGATCTTACAATTCTGCTCTTAATTCACAGGGTCCTTTATATATTAGTTCCTTTTTTACTAGATAATTCTAGATTGCGGCTTATAGAAAAATAATTGGTTTTCTGGCATTTTCTAGATAAGACTGGTCACAAAAACAATGTCTAGATAAGATAGTCACAATCGTAAACAGTTCTAAGAAATCCCTGCGCATCCGCCATAATTTCAACTTTCATACATGGCTTAGACAGAGTCGGATTCAGGGTGTACACTATTGTGCTATTTCGTAACAATATATTTCTATACGAAGCTGCATATTTATAAGTTATTCGTGAAACACGGTGGACATTAAAATGTTACACGGTCAACAATAAAACACACCCTGTGTTATAGATTTCTGAAAAGTAGTTCAACAATACTACGTCGGATGATTCATGAGTATCAATCACAACAAACGAATGTTATAAAAACATTTTGGTAGTTTTTGTAGAGAAATTTAGATACGAAAGTTTGAACAATTAGCAAATACATTTAATAAAATAGTATATTGTGCAACAAGTGGGGAAAGTTCAACTTTTCCCACGAGTGTGGAAGTTTGTGGCACGAGCCAAGGGCCAGTGCCGCAAACACACGAGTGAGAAAAGTACTTTTTCTACTCCCATATTATAATATGCGAATTAAATATCTGCTTCCGATTCATTAATATTGTTCATTTTAACACGGATTTTCATTTCGATACAGATTTTGGCCAATGAAAATACGTACTTTTCATTATGAAACGAATTTTCGGCCAATAGAAACAAGTACTTGGGGATAATCAAGTGGTCTATGTTTCTACATACCTACTTACCTATTTGACATTTCACAACGCGTCAAAAGTAGGAAAATGTGTTGTTGGTTTATTTTGAAGAACTTTCAAATAAACTCAAATCTTCAACTTTATGGACACATTATTCCATATTAAAATTGATGTTGAGTATCAACTATCAAACTGACATTTGAAAATACCCACGGCTACATGCATTTTTGAAACGGAAATCTGAAGGATACGTTGGAAAGAAATCCAAAACATTCCAGCCAAACGAGCTTAGGAAATTCATCGAGGAAGCCCCAGATTATGATTATTTAATGATAAAAGTAAGAAAATCTTTATTTTGAAATTCTTTTGAAAACCCTTTCTATTTCCGCTTGATACAATGATTTAATTTGTATATGCATATTGTGCGTAATTTTTCAAACAAGTCTTCATAGCTTAGTTGATAACGCTTGAGGTCGTGGCGCATGAGTGCGTTGCAGATCGTGGTTCAGATCCTGGGCGGGTAGAATTTTTTTTTTAGAACATAATGTATTTTCTTGAAAGAAAAACTAATTGCATTGTTTGTATATTTCTCTTTTTTAAAGTGGAATCATTGCAATTAAATAATGCTATTTTTTTACAGGTTGCCTTAATTATGAAAATTACGGGAGCTTGTTTGAAATTAATTCTTATTTTCATTTTATTATTTATCGGTCGTGGAAAAAATAGTGTATGCAACTCTCATGTAATAGTTATTAATACACTCGCATAAACCATATGAAACTCGCCTTCGGCTCGTTTCGTATCCCGGTTAATGCTCGTGTATTAATAACCTTCATTACATGATCGTTGCATAATATACTATTTCCCACTTGTTGCACACCATACTTTTTCTACAACTGCACAAATTTAAGGAATACAAGTAAATAGTTTTGTAGAAAAAGTCTAAGCATCGAGGACCACCCACCGGAAACGGCTGGGCATCGACGATCCCCTATTGGATTCTCCATATAAATGTAAGTAGTGTGGGCAAAGTGCCCTGAGAAATAATATTTCTCACAGTGTGAGCAGTATATGGTTTTGAAAGTAAGTAAGCTATGAGAAATACGCTACTTTTCATAGCAGTTGTAGGAAAATATATTTTTACTGTAACACGGCATAGAAAACAACCGATGAAATAATTAATTATCAAATTTTTCGTTCATAATTTCGGTTTTATTTATTGTTGATGTAGATATATTACATTCGGTATTTATAAGCGTACAAAACTGAAGTTTTTTAAATGTTTCAAGATTTTTTGTTAACAAGTAAAGCACATTTTAATATAAAATTAATAAATATGTATTATGATATTGGGGAGAAAATCTTTCAAATGAATTTAAAGACTATTGTGTTGAAAGAGGTATTATCTATCAACTGTACCACACAGAACAAAATCCTGTTGCAGAACGTATCAAGGTCAATTACATAAAAAGACCGATCAATGGTACATGATGCTGATTTAGATAAAATATTTTAGGGCGAAGCAGTCCTAACAGCAATATATTTAATAAATCTGACACCTACTGAATCCCTAAAACAAAACAAAACACCTTTTGAACTACGGCATAATAAAACGCCCAGAATAGATCATTTGAAAATGAAAAGATCAAATGATAAATGTTGCAGCAGATAAAATTACAGATGTATTTGATATTAATGAGGACAGAACTAGTGAATCATTTAAAACATGAAACATTTAAAACTCAAAAGAAAAGGAGAACGTGAGAGGAAAGCTTCCAATGTTGAAAATAAAAGGAAACAAAATAAAAACCAACGTTATTGATATTGAGCGTGTCAATAAAACAAACCGTAAATTAATTAAAGTACAACAAGTCTCAAAATAGTATATTGTTTAACGAGTGATGAAATTAGCATTTTCTGCAACGAGAAACTAGTTTATCAAACTCGGCTGCGCCTAGTGGTTCGCACGAGAGCAACGAGACGAGATTTCCACAAAGTCTTGTCTCGTGTCGCCGATGCAATGATAAGCCTCGTCTCAGGTCTCGTCTCGCAGCCTCCAGTCTCGTCTCGTCTCGTTTCTCGTACGAGAGTCTCGTAAAAGTATCGAAATCTCATCATTCATAATCTTATTGTTTCAGTGCAATAAGGAATACTTAAATACTTGCTATAATATAAGAGTCGGAAGAGAAAATTACAATTGTTGAAAAATAACATGTATTTGAAAGTAATACAACTAAAGAAAATAAAAACATAACATTATTTTATAAATAAAATAACTGAATAAATCAAAGGTGAAAACAGCCCTTAGTCCTCTCGGTTGCAAATGTTTTTGTTTTTCACTCAATCGTTTAGACATAACAAACATCGTGCAGATTCATTGTTGAGGCGATTCCGATGTTTTCTTATAGTTAATGCAGCACGTGAGAATAATCTTTCCACCGGGACTGAAGTAGCCGGTATGCTTAAGAGATCTCGTGTTATTAAACTTAGAATAGGAAATTCAGAAGCATGCATTTTCCACCATTGTAGTATATCTGTTTCTCTATAAAATCGAGGCATAGAATAATATTTTTGAAGCACCTACATCCATTCTCCTTCTGCATGCGTAGGGTTTACTGCATTCAAAACATCAAAATCAATTGAAAAATCTGACTTTTCCGGTGCACGATCTTCTCGTTCTATCGCCGCCGTTTTTTTCTGAATCTTCTGATTGATTAAAATAGGCTTAGTATATATCTTGAAATTTCTGAATCGAAGTATCTTTTAATTCTTGGCCCCATGTTGTCATATCAAAAGCTTCTTATGCCGCGGATCGAGAATTAAAACTGCAGCATAAATCCAATTATCTTTACGATAATTCTCGCAGCCTAAAAACTAACAATAAGCTACTCTTCGACAGCGGTTCGTTCTACCTTTTGGTTCCATTTAAATATTTTGTTCTCAATATTATCTATTAGTATATTGATACATACAACCAACATAGGTAATGTGACGTATTTCTCTCCTCCGAGCTTTTTGGAAAGAATTTGAAAGTTGACTAGTAATTTATGCACTTCTTCTAGCAGAATCCATTCATTGTCCATAAGAGCATATTGTTTTAAATCAATAACATTTTGACACAGAACATCAAGTCCATATCTAGCTTCAAGAGCTACTTTCAACATATTATTACTGGAATTCCAGCGTGTAGTCACATCCAACACAGGTGTTAATTGGCGAGAATTACCAATTGCCTCGCACGCATTTCGGAACTTTAATTAAAAGTAGTTCTAACCGTTTAATTTTCGAAAAGATAGAACGTATTTTACTTAGTTCATTAGAATTATCTTCAATTTCCTCAACTTCGGCTTCCTCATCGACACTATCATCACTCAATTCTTCATTTGCCTCAGAATTCAGTTTCAACAACTGAAACAAATCTTGCACGGCCAAATTAATCACATGTCCAAAACATCGAAAATGGCAGTCCTCTACATTTAAATCGGGAATAAGTTCCAGAAGTTCTTTAATAAAAGTTGTATTTGCTGAGGCATTATCCATTGTTATTCCTTGAAGTTTCTGGATCAAGCCTTTAGCGTCTACACATTTGAAAAATGTGAGAGCGATGTCTTTTCCTGTATGTTTTCCATGGGCAGGAACAACATCTAGAGCGATATATTGCAATTCCCTAATTGTCATCTATAAAATGTGTTGTAATTCCATAATAAGAACTGCCGCTAATAGAGGTCCAGCCGTCTATAGTAAATGATAATTTTGAAGAATTGTTTGTCAACATGTCATTATTTTCTTTAGGCAGTCGAATCGTAACATTGCTAATCTTCTCAATTTATCCTTTTTTGGAAAATCATTTCCAGATATTTCTTTTATTAAATTTTTGAGTATCTTCGTCATGGAAGAAATTAAAAGGTAAATATCTTTTGCCATCCAATCAACAATCGCCAAGTCAAAATGATCCTTGTTTGGTTTCACTGATGTAGTCTGAAAATAATGATATGTAATGTGATAAGACCTTTTAAAACGAACGGAAATCTAAATATAGTTATTTATGATACAATTGCTAGAAGTGGCATTTTATATTGCGAAATAAGCGTCCACGAGTGGAGCAACACCAGGAGCAAAATAAAATAACTGTTAACAAATGTATCATACAATATTCTTATCCACGATAGTATAATAAAAAATATTCACACGATATTTCAACGTTTGATTCACTTTTCGCATTGTTGTTTTATTTTTTAGTGATGTTTTTCACATCGAAATGACAACTGAAAAATAGCATATTTTGGTTGTCACTGTCAAAATATCTATTTATGTAACCACCTGCGAAATGACACAATTTGTGTAATGCTATAGATAATTGATGCCTGAATAGTTCTTTCTCTATTTTCTGCTTTTTAGTATAGTGGAAGTAGTTATAAAAAGAAATAGTATGGCTGGCGTAGATTGCAATCACTAAAAAAAACCAACGGCACCTAAAGTGTGGAATAACAATCCAGGCCCATATTTAAAAAATGAAAGTTAATGATGGTTCTGAAAAAACCGAAACGTTGTGAGTTGTGGGCCTTTTCGAAAATGCACCTTTTTAGTTTTTTCAAAATATCTAAAAAACAAAAATCTCTAAAATCACGCAGCAAGCGTCATTTAATATTTTATTACTAACTAAATGGTCTAAAGCTTCTCCCATTTACTCGTTCTCCTATCTCTTACATTACACTTTCCGAGATCACGATATATCAATCCATATTGAGCACACTGTATATCAAAATCTAAATGACTAAAATTTAGAGAAGATTGTACCGTATAGCCGATTCTCACATTATATATCTCTTATAGTTTTAAAATAACAATACATGTAAGCCCAATTTGATCCACGCTTAATATTTCTTGAATATCGTTCATTCAAAGGAAGCTCCGCGATCCACGTGGACATATTGTTGACGTGCGGCAAAATGCAAAATCTTTGGCAGTAAAGTTATAAATCATCATTTAAATGAGGTGTCGCCTATCAAACGAAATTGATAGGTATTAGAAAGACTATTGTTAAACTTGTAAAAGTTGTTGCAGATTTTTGATAACGATAGATGACGTCAGCCTTTTGAAAAAATTATAGATTTCACTATTCAAAGCAAAAATATGCCATAAATAAAAATGTGGTTCAACGATGGTATACAGCGTTAAAATAATTAATTTATTAAGTTATCTAACAGCTTACCTTCAATTGAGAATTCCCAGAAAACATTTCGGGAACAGTGAGTCTGGAAGTACTTGCTCCTGCCAGTTGATTTTGTTCATTTGGATATATTTCGAAATATGATTTTGGATGTTGACTGCGTAGGTGTCTTAATCCAGTAGTATTTCCCCGTGTCATTTTAATTTCCTTCGAATTTAAACATATTCTGCACCTGGCTATTTTATCTCGATTTATCCCTTTCAATTCGATGTTGAAATAAGTATTGAATTTGCTTTTGTAAGAGTCGATTTGTATTTGCATGCGAGATGAAGAGCATGGTATGTAAATATCCTCAGTTCCACTAGAAAAATCACCGGAATTTGATTCACCTTCTAAAGTCAAAAGTTCGCTCCTTTCCCTCTTGAATCGGCTCATTTTGAATTAACTTGGCAGAATTCCGCACGCTCAAACCACTCAACTACCACTATCCACAACGAATAACTAAACTGGGAAGAAATTCAAACTTTTGGTTTCAATAATGATCTTTATTTATTCGATCACAATAGGATAGGACACGTACATATCGCAAAATTTATGGCTGTCGGAATAGGGTTCAAAGACGGCGGCGGTGGTACGCAATTCTTGGTGTTATGCTTATAAATTTTTATCAAAATAAATTGATGTTCATTCAGAAATATTCACCTGCGAGACTCTCGTGCGAGACGCGATACCTCATGAACGAGACTCGAGAGACGAGACCAAACAAAAGTCTCGTCTCGTCTGGTCCGAGTATCGCCTCGAAAACGAGAGTCTCGTGCGAATCACTAGCTGCGCCTCGTTTTATAATGTTCTCAAGTCGCCAAAAATGCTTTTCGACGAGTAAAACACTATACTTCTTCTATAACTATGGCTTACTACAAAGGATGTACAAGAAGTTTGAAAGAGTTGAATTGTCTTTAAAGTCCACTTCCACACTAATATTCAAGTAAACGTGTCGAATGTTTGTTCAAAGGAGTGGAGAGAGTTAAACTAATTGGTTTCTCCCCGCTACTTTATCCCCCAATCACAGGTACTCCGTATCCTACGGAATATACCCGCAAATTAAAAGAAAAAATCCAAAAACTAAATAATCTTAAACCAGAACTTTTTGATAGTGAAAACATAACCTGTGATAATAATGTGCGAGTAAAAAACCCATTGTGACTGTGAAAACGTCCCCCAAATCTGTATCTAAAGGTACGTTAGAAAAACCAATCGTAAAAAACCAAATAAAAAGATTAACTAAACAAAATAATCAATCGGTGATAAAAGTGAGAGGTAAAGTAAACCAAATATCGTTTACGATAAACCACACCCCACTTCAGCTAATGGGAACGCTCAATTATTAGAAAAATATTCTTACGAAAGAACAAGAATTAAAAAACAAAACATTAGAATTGAAATCAAAAAATAAAGACTTCTTATAACTCATCTACATTGATGAAGAGTCACTGATTGATGACAAAGTACCGAAAATCACACACAGTCCTGAAAACATTTCTGATAAAATAATCAGTATTCCTAGAAACCCTAGACATCGACACCCTTTTTGAAAGCATAAAGTTAGTTAATCAACAAAACGCACAAAAAAAGTGTCTAGAAAAAGAAAAAAGTCTAGAAAACATTAGAAAGTGTCTAGGAAGCAAAAAAAATGTATTGAAAGGGAAAAAAGTGTGCCAACCAAGACATAATGAAGAGTTCAGATAACATAACTGAAAAAAGTTTGAAACATCCAATCACAAACAATAAAAATGACACTTTAGACAGTGAATTATCAAATTCAAAAACAAACCACTCTGATATATCCTTTCCTATTTGTGGTGTAAACAACACAAATTACACCTCGACACCAGATAAATCGATCGTAAACAACAAAAATATAGTTCCAATGGAGGAAGATACTATTGGACCCAATAACAATAACACATCAGATGAATACGAAGACAGCCAACGAACACATCAAACGAATACAATAAAAACTATCACTAATGTTCAAATTCATAATCCGGCAAACTGTTCATATGTGCAGGAAATCGAAGCAGCGGAAAACATAAACGCACAATATGCAGACAAATTAATTTTCCAATATGAAAAATTATCTAACAAAAATCAGATAATAACCGGTAGACAATTAAAAATGACTTCAAACGGGGGAAAAACATCAAATCGAAGACGTAAATGCGATAAATATAGTTCCGCAATCTCAACAAATGGAAGTTTGAGAAATCACACGGCATTGTAAAACGAAAAAAAGTCACATCATTTCATAAAATATTAAGCAAAACTAAAAAACCATATACGATATATACCCAACATCAATTCGATTCTCCATCAGATATATTCGATGACGAGACACAGAAACAAAAAAAAAACTTAAAAAAACTCAATTTCGTAATCTAAATGCTTCTGATCTCAAATCCGACGAAAAATTAGCGACAAACCGAATCTAAAAAGATCGAAATCAACGACTACCAAAAAAGCCAACATCATGTGCCCGCCAATCGTAATAGAGGGTGACGTTTCCGCACATAAAGAAATGGTTTCCAAACTAAAGGCAGAAATTCAATTCCCCTTCGAAATAGAATACACGAAAAATTCATCAATTGTCTTCACAAAGGATGCGAAGAGTTAAAAAAACAACGCTAAGAGGAGAAAAGGTGTAATTTCATTCTATTCGAGACGAGAAGAGAAGTCCTTCGCATTTGTTCTCCGCGGCCTTGTGTAGCGAGTCCAGATAACCGATATCCAGGAGGAACTACATAACGTATAGAAAATCGACAGAAAGGAAATATATAGAATGGCAACTAAGGGAAGACCATTGTATTTAGTGGTAACAAATTCAAAAAACATCCTGTACTTATTAATTTAAAACTCGAAGACAATACTCCAATTACAGACAACAAAACTTATGATTATAAAATAACAAATTGGATATATTTCAGAAAATACATAAATGAACATCTCAAAATAAATGATAGAATAGAAAATATAGAAAAGCTGAACAACATAATAGAAACTCTCCAGTACACAATTATAGAGGCTAGAAAGCAAACAACCACAACAAAATCGAAAATACCAAAACCTAACACCCTTCCCGATCACATCACACAAATAATACAGGAATAGAATAAAAAAGGGAAAAAAGGCAACGTACTAGAAGCTAAGAGGACCATACTTTACTAAATCATTACCAGCATTTAATAAACGAGACAATGGAAATGAACAAAAATGATGAATGGGAAAAATTCTTAACCAACTTGAAGCCAGAAGACAATTTGCTCTGGAAAATCTCCCGTCGTCTCAGAAACCAAAACAAAACAATTACCAAAATTGTAGACAACGGTCAAACAATAACCGACATGACAAATATCGCAGAAAAATTCAGAGAGTAATTCCAAAATAACTTCATTAACAGCTGACGTCACACACAACACCACCAAAATGTAATACAAATTGTTCAACAACACATACACCAATTATTAAACACACGTAACTTAGCAACTTGTACAGAAACACACAACACAATTCAACAATTAAAAAACAAAAAAGCTCCCGGGTTAGAAGGCAACACTTTACTCAAGAACATCCCCCAAAAAAGCTATTGTCCAACTTACTTACGTAATTAATTACATAATTAAGACTGGTCAATACCCCGATATGTTCAAGATATCCAACATAATACCCATCATCAAAGCGAATAAAGAACCTTGTTATGTGGACCGCTATAGACCAATATCCCTCCTGAATAATAATAATAATACTGTAATGTTTTTCTAATTTATTTAAACAGTAAACGGGTGGGATCAATTTTAAACACACGGTATGGCTACTTACTAATTTATTTAAACACTAAACTACTCACTAACACATAATTTATATATACTTAACTAATCACTTATTATATACACAGTATATTCACTTAAACTAATTTATATAAACAGTTCACTAATTTATATTCACTTATTTACTTGTTTATCTCACGATGTCAAATTATCAACTAACTTATTCGCTGATCGGTCCTTTATATATATTAGTGCCCTTTTTACTAGAGAATTCTAGATTGCGGCTTACTCAAAAACAATTGGC
This sequence comes from Galeruca laticollis, assembly GCA_963921935.1. Classification (NCBI taxonomy): domain Eukaryota; kingdom Metazoa; phylum Arthropoda; class Insecta; order Coleoptera; family Chrysomelidae; genus Galeruca; species Galeruca laticollis. The sequence continues at coordinate 83,462,943 of OY998177.1, forward strand.
TTTCTGGCATTTTCTAGATAATACTGGTCACAAAAACATGTCTAGATAAGATAGTCACAATTCGTAAATAATTCTAAGAAACCCTGCGCGTCCGCCATAATTTTAACTTTCATACCTGGCTTAGACAGAGTCGGATTTAGGGACTATACCAGTGTGCTGTTTCGTAACAATACTATTATTCCCCTCGAGCAATACGATTTCAGGAGCGGTTACAGTACGGTCGCACAAATCATAAGAGTCATCAACTATATTCGGGAAGGTTTTCAGAAGAAAAACAAGGGCATTATGGCGACTATAGACATACAAAAAGTTTTAGATTCCGTATGGCTTGAGGGACTAATGAATAAACTAATAAATTTACATATACCGAATTACTTGGATTAAGATAATTAACTCATATTTGAACAACAGAAATTTTTTTACAAAAATTTATGTCCACACAGCAGGCCCATACTCCATTCAAGCTGAAGTCCCGCAATGGTCGGTATTATCACCTCTGCTATACTCCATTTTCATGCATGATCTCCCAACCTCACCCCGAATATTAAACGCTATGTACGCTGACGACACGTGTTTTGTAGCATCTGCAAAGAATCCTGAACACGCACTAGACACTATACAAACACAGAAATCATACCCTATTTCAAAAAACATTACTCCGGAGAATAGCTAGAAGGGCCCAGTCATTGCAATCACAGCTTTGTGTAGATGGTCATCTCATCGTCCCAATTATTAACATTAAATACTTGGGTATTTACGTGGTTCCTCGCTATTCGTGGGAATATTTATTGATGTGAAAGACCAACTCGGCGCGTCTCCAGGTGGTGGATAGGAGGAGCCTCTGAGATGATTTTATATGAGGAGGAGGTCTGCGGGGAAATAGCTGGGGGCTCGTTGTGTCTAAAAACCCAACTGGCAGCCCTCGAATACCCTGTCGCGGACCAAATCTTGGCTTTTCTTGGCTTTACTGCCCGGACCAAGAGGAGACAACCTCATCAAAAACCTAAAGTCAAGGTGGGAAACCAGGCCCAAGAATGTGTGGCTATATAGGGGAGTAGTCCTTACTGGTTTCGACTTTGGAGCACCGGGGAGAACTCCATTGTATTAAACCCCTTACCTCTGCATGCTGGGCTCTGCAGCGGTGGACCGTAATGACCCTAGCTTCTCGTGGGACCACTCATGGACAGAGAAAGCAAAACTTCCACAGGAAAAGTAGTGGAAAATACCTCCACCTCTTCATCTGGGACCTCACAGAGGGAAAAACGGCCAAACGACACAAAGGTATGCCGTTCGACCTACCAAAACTGGGAGAACCGGGCGATAGACGACCCACTGAGAAAAGGCCCCAGTGGAGCAGGGGTGCGGAAATACCTGCAACTCCTCAAGGGACAGGAAGCAGGTTATTCAGCACCCAACCCCCCGAAGGAACCGCCAACGGTGAAAGTAAAGCTGAAAAGAGGCCCGGAGCATATCACTCCTCCGCAGCGACCTCTTAGTAAAAAACCAAAAACAGCTGCAATGGTAACCGGGCAAGCCACTGGTTACGCAGCAGCTGTTAAAACAGAAAATGCTTTCAGGGTGGGATTAATGCCCAACGATTATTATGGGGTCATCCTGAAAGCAGAGCAGCTCTCCACCCTGGAAGACACTCTGGTGGAAGAGCTGTGCCAGAGCAAGGAGAAAAGGATCCACTTCTCAGGTATCCATTTCCGTTGATACTGGTGAACTGTGAGCCCCAAGAATCGGCAGACTGGCTCATGAGGTTAGCGCCGAAATTAAACTCTTAAGAAGAACCCGAATTGGTGGTTCGAAGTGGGGACGACATTTCAAAGCCGGTCATCATAACGGCGTTCTTCCCAATAAGCCACGACATGAAATTGGAGAAGATCCTCCAACTTGTCGAGATTCAGAACTCCAACCTCACTACCGGGACTTGGAAGATCCTGAATTCTAAAAAAGAGGGACAGGGAACTATCCTCACGATAGAGATCGATCAATCTGGGGAGGCCCTGAAGGCAGGAGGTTACTCGCTAAACTTTCGTTTTGGGCGTATCCCTATCTCGGGACTGGAAAAAAAGAACCCCGCGGAGGATCCAAAGGACATGGAAATACCTTCCACATCCGGAACCTCTGGAAAGGGGGAAAAGGCGAAAGCTTGACCTTGGGGCAGCCCAAGATCTCCTCCGGCTCTGCTGGGGTGACTAGAGATGCGGTGAACGTCCCTGCATCCCGGGAAACTGGGCAGAGCAGCCTAGGGGTCGAGGGCCTGACTCGAGATCAAGAAACCTGCTCGCACTCTGAGGAAGATGGTGGTCGAGGAGGATAAGGGAGAGATAAAGGAGGGGGATTAATAGAGGCTGAGTAACTCGGCATCACTCATCCATAATAATTCACCTTCACGTTCACGAATGTAGCTCAGAATAACCTGCATCACGCGAAGGGTGCTTCAGCCGTGATTGCAAGGTTGTTCGCTAAACTACAACTGGATATTGTACTGATCCAAGAACCAAGGATCAACAAAAAAGACCAAATCGAAGGTTTGGCACGCAAGGATTCCAAATTGATTTATGATCAAATTCAAGTACCTCCGTGTGCCTGTGTAATCATAAGAAATAACATAAAATATATATGTGTTTCAGAATAGGGGAATTGTGCCCGAGATGACATAGTCGCTATTTAATGTACATACATTTTGAATTACGCGCCTTTTATTGCGCCCCTTAAAGCCACCGGCTCAAACAAACTATTGCGTTAATCGGAAGCAGGTCAGTTGTCTTTGAGTGGTCGAAAAGTACGTTTGTCACATTTTTGTTCACCCAAAATACTTTTAAGTGTCGTTCGCAGATAGTTTGGTTGGTATTGGAAGGGACTTGAAGGTATGATATTGTAATTTTCAGATAGATAACTTATTGAATATTATATCTAAGTTATCAAATACCTAGTTTAAAATATGCTTTAGTAATAATTGTATTATTTAAAAAAACCGTTAATTTTATGAGATGGCATACAACAATTTTCATAAGATGGCATGGTATGCCATCTCAGCTACTCAATCATTAATTGGAAACAATGTTTTTTTAGACATGGGTTGCTACAAAAGAAAGTCAAATAGAGAGTCATGGGATGAAAATAATATGCAGGAAGCCATCTTAGCTGTGAAGGCGAAACGTATGGGGTGGTTTTTAGCGTCAAAAACGTTTAATGTCCCTTTTGGGACTTTAAGACGTAGGGCAACTAAGGAGGAAGGCTGGAAAAAAGGTTACACAGGAGGTCACAAAAGCACATTCAATGAAAATTTAGAAAATGAACTGGTCCAACATATCAAAAAAATGAAATCCATGTTTTTTGGGCTAACAACGGATGACGTCCAAAACTGGCATTTCAAATTGCGGAAGCAAAACAAATCCCTCATCGGTTTTCTACTGAAACTAAAATGGCTGGGTGGACCTGGCTGAATGGTTTCAGGCAACGTAATCCTACGATATCCTTACGATCACCTGAGAGTACTTCTGCAGCTCGAGCTAGAGCTTTTAACAAAGTTAAAATTGACAAATACTTTCAAATGCTTTCTGGAGTATTGGATCAACATAAATTCCTGCCGAATGATATTTGGAATATGGATGAATCGGGTATTACCACCGTTCCTTCGAAGAATACAAAAGTTTTGGCCACCAAAGGCAGAAAACAAGTAAGCGTTTTAAGTAGTGCTGAACGAGGTCAGCGACTAACGACCTCGTTGTATGAACGCAGCAGGTAAGTTTATGATTTTAAAGTACCTAGGTACCTATAAAAAATCGTTATGTATTTTTTTAGGGACATTTCTCCTTCCTGCTCTCATATTTCCAAGAAAAAACATGAAAGCTGAATTAATGGATGGAGCACCTGTTGGATCTGTGGCATGTACCCAAGAAAATGGGTACATGGATAGTGACATATTTCCTAAATGGTTGAAGCACTTTGTGAAATAGGCCAAACCATCAAAGCAAAATAAAGTCTTGCTGTTTTTGGATGGACACACTAGCCATAAAAGCTTAGATGCTATATGCTAAAGAAAAAGACATAATTCTTTTTTGTTTTCCCCCACATTGTACCCATAGGATACAACCGTTGGATGTTAGCTTTTTTGGTCCTCTTAATGCTTACTACAATCAAGAACCAACTAATTGGCATAAAAATAACCCAGGGCGTGTAGTATCTAATTTCCAAGTAGCTTGTTTATTCAACGCAGCATATATCAAGGCAGCAACCATTCCCAATGCTCTAAGCGGATTTTCAGCGACTAGCATAGCACCATTCAACGACAACATCTTCCCCGATTGGATGTTTGCTGTCGCAGAAGTACCTAACCCTGAAGAGGATGACAATCGGGACGAAAATCAAATGAAAGATGGTCAGTTAAATAAAGTCAACGTTATGACAAATTCGGTGCCAAGTTTCCAATGTACCAAGGTCTCTAACGGAAAGATCAATGAAACTTTAGTTTTGCCAGGTCCTTCATCGTGTTCTCAAAACATATTTCCAGGAACAAATCTTGACCTATCAATTGAGGAAATTTCACCAATGCCAAAAGTCGCAGAGATAGTGCGACAAAAAAGAAGAAATTGAAAAATTAGGAAGCACAAAAGAAAGAAGTGATGTTAAGAAAGGCGGCGAGAACTGTTAAGAAGAAAATTGGTAGAGAGATTGAGCAGGACGAGGATGCACAAAAAAAAGAAGGGAGGATAAGAAAGTCGGAGAGAACTATGAATAAGAAATGTGTTATGGAGAATGAAAATGAAGATGAGCAAGCCGAGGGTTTTGACGTAGGAGATTACCTAGATGAGGAGGACTCGCCTTGTATTTATTGCAATGAATTTTTCTCCTGGTCTCTATCAAGAAAATTATGGTTCCAGTGTCACATATGTAAGAAATGGGCCCATGCAGAGTGTCCTGGAGTAGACAGAAAGACAAAAATGTTCGAATGTGAAATTTGAGATGAGATGAGATGGCATACCATGCTTCTTTTTCAAAATATACTTTTTCGTTTGTTAATAGAAAAACCGTTTAGGTTTTGTGAAAACTTACTTTATTTATTCCATTTTTATATATTTCCTACATAAAAATATGTTTTTGGTCATAAATTAGAAAATTATAGTACCCAAAATAAAAGTATGCCATCTCAGGCACACTTCCCCTACATGTCACGGGACCATGTTTCAATCATGATTCACCTCAACATTGGGGGTATCGACCGATACATCTTCATTGTCTCTGCCTACTTCGCTAGAGACGGGCCGATGACACCACCAGAAGAAGTACAAGAGCTAGTCAGACACTGCAATAGCAGACGCCTGCAAGTCATATTTGGTTCTAATAACAACGCACACAATACCGTGTGGGGAAATACTAACAACAACGCCAAAGGTAAGTGTTTATTAGAATATATCTTAGAAAATGACCTTGAGACCTTAACGTGGGGACAACCCCCACTTTTGTCACGAAAGCAAGAGAAGAGGTCCTGGACGTACCAATTATTAATGTAGCGAGCCATCACTTTCCGTCCATAGGATCATCGAATTTGGGATAGAGGGAGATACTACCTCGATTCCTACAAACCGAAATCCTAGAAATACTGATTGGTCTCTTCACAAGACCAATCTGAAGGACAATTTGGAACACGTCGAAAGTGGCAACATTACTCAAATTTTCAGTACATGTTTTATGTCTCAAGGCTAACCTATTTAGTAGTTTTGTCCTTGTCTAATTACTATATAAAGAGAGATGCAAATATCGTCAGACTGTGATGGACGATAATTTCGAAACCATATAGTATCGTAGTAAATGATGTCGAACGTTGTTTGTCTATACGAGCGCCATTACGATTAGAGAGTAAACATTTAGTTCTTTAGTTTTGATGTGGTTCTCAAGACTTTTAGTGACAAAATGAAGATTTAAGTTAATTAATTTAATGTTTTTGGATTATTATGGTTCGTCGGTACCAAATTTGTCAGAAAACCAGCCGAAATTACCAAGGCCATGTATCAACAATACCATCCCCGCTTTTTGTAATTAATTCATTATTTCACTACTTGCGTTTAGGATTATTGGACGTGAAAATAAACGTGAATGAATGAATAGCCCTCTCTACTCTATATTCTTACTCTAAGATTAATGCCATATTTTCATCGCTGTGTTTGATAAAATTTGAAAAATATATATTTCACTTCAACTAATGTATTTCTCACAGAAATTAACTGTCTCGACCCTTACTTCGTGGAATCTACTCATATTAGTGTTTTAAATGAAACTCAACGTTTCTAGCTAATTCCACAATATAATGAAAAATATTAAAAATTCTAAAAAATTGACAATTGTTTCGATAACTGAATATCATCGTCAGAATGACAGAAGTTACATTTCATTTTATGCCTACCTGATGTTTAGTAGTTATTTTTGGCTAGACAACCTTGTGATTGACTTAATATATGTTAATAGAAAAAAGAAAAAGATGTGATATTACAAATATTGAAGCTTAGATATTATTAGCCCTATGGTGATATCCTGGATATCATTTTTCCAATTAAGTTCAGTATAACTGTGCAATGATATAGAAAACCAGGAAAGCTATATCTGCTGATCTTTACCATTATCACTTAAGAAGACAGTTTAATAGTGGAGAGTTTCTTAGATTTATCTGTTCATTGACGACTTCATATTGTGGGTTTCTTAAGCATCTTCTAATTTCCAACTCTTCAAGGAAATCCAGTTCTTGTTCTTATCACAAATATGTAGTACTTCTAGTTCTGTGTTTGGTGTCAATGAATGGTTGGTGTCAAGTAGATGTTTTGCGTAATGGGATTCATCTGGTTGTTTTAATATGTATGCTCGTAAGTGTGTATCTGATTTTAAAATTTCAAAGGGTCTGACCCAAATAGACAGCATTACATTCTGGACATTTGAGTTTATATATACCGGATTTCTTTTTAATGTTGGTATTTTTGTTTTAACATTCAACAATTTTGTACTTACGTTACTTTCTGTTTTAAAACCAATTGCTGTATTCGTTGCTAAAGATATTATCTTTGAAATATTATTAGAAATATTTCCTGTATATGTGATGGTTTTATAAGTTTTTATTTCTTCAGTTTGTTTAGGAAATATTAGTTGTAATGACACTTTTTCCTCTTTTTTATTAATTAGTTTATTTATCATATGTAATGGATAACCGTTGGATGTTGCTATTTGTCTAATTGTACTAATCTCTCTATCAAAATTACATTTGTTCATAGGAACTGAAAATGCTCTATGTATCATTGCATTGTATGCCCCTAGTTTATGTGACAGGGGGTGATTGGAACTATAAGGAATTGTCACATCAGTGTGTGTTGGTTTTCGGTAAATTGCATAATCAAGTACATTATTAACTGTTTGAATTTTTAAATCAAGAAAATTGATCGAGTTATTTTCTTCAGCTTCTAATGGAAAGCCCTATATCACATATTTTGGCAAACATTTTTATGGACAGTTTAGAAAGAAAAATCTTTGAAAATAATATTTCAAAATATGTTTTATTTTGGTATAGATACGTGGATGACATATTAGCTTGTTTTATAGGTAGTGAACGACAATTAGATATATTTTTCAACCACATTAATAATTTACACCCAAAAATTAAATTTACATTAGAAGTTGAAGAAAATAACTCGATCAAGTTTCTTGATTTATGAATTCAAAGAGTTGATAATTTACTTGATTATGCAATTTACCGAAAACCAACAAACACTGATGTGACAATTCCTTATAGTTCCAATCACCCCCTGTCACATAAACTAGCGGCATACAATCCAATGATACATAGAGCATTTTCAGTTCCTATGAACAAATGTAATTTTGATAGAGAGATTAGTACAATTAGACAAATAGCAACATCCAACGGTTATACATTACATATGATAAATATGCTAATTAATAAAAAAGAGGAAAAAGTGGCATTACAACTAATATTTCCTAAACAAACTGAAGAAATAAAAACTTATAAAATCATCACATATGCAGGTAATATTTTTAATAATATTTCAAAGATAATATCTTTAGCAACGAATACAACAATTTCTTTTAAAACAGAAAGTAACGTAAGTACAAAATTGTTAAACGTTAAAACAAAAATACCAACATTAAAGAAATCAGGTATATATAAACTCAAATGTCCAGAATGTAATTCTGTCTATTTGGGTCAGACCCTTAGAAATTTTGAAATCAGATACAGTGAACAATTACGAGCATACAGATTAAAACAACCAGATAAATCCCATTACGCAAAACATCTACTTGACACCAACCATTAATTGACACCAAACACAGAACTAGAAGTACTACATATTTGTGATAAGAAACAAGAACTGGATTTCCTTGAAGAGTTGGAAATTAGAAGACACTTAAGAAACCTAAAATAGGAAGTCGTCAATAAACAGATGAATCTAAGAAACTCTTCACTGTTAAACTGTCTTCTTAAGTGATAATTGTAAAGATCAGCAGATATAGTTTTCCTGGTTTTCTATATCATTGCACAGTTATGCTGATCTTAATTGGAAAAATGATATTCAGGATATCACCATAGGGCTTATAATATCTAAGCTTCAATATTTGTAATATCACATCTTTTTCTTTTTTCTATTAACATATATTAAGTCAATCACAAGGTAGGTCAATTCTTGGTCTAGCCAAAAATAACTACTAAACATCAGGTAGGCATAAAATGAAATGTAACTTCTGTCATTCTGACGATGATATTCAGTTATCGGGACAATTGTCAATTTTTTAGAATTTCTAATATTTTTCATTATATTGTGGAATCAGCTAGAACTGTTGAGTTTCATTTAAAACACTAATATTTCTCACAGATTGATTTTTTTAGCGTCAGTTCGACAAGCTTCTTAAGGTGTCGGAGCTTTTGTCAACAGTAAAAACACAAGAGCTTTTTTTATCGGATAAATTTCTCTAATGTCAGTTTTTCGAGCAAATTTAGTGATTGGCAAAACTTTGAGTTAAAGAGAAATTTATCTGATAAAAGAAAAGCTCGAGTGTTTTTTGGCAAGATAAATTAACTACAGAATATATGGATGACCAACAACAATAATTATCTTTATTAATACAATAAACTACAGAATATATGGATGAACAACAACAATAATTATCTTTATTAATACAACAAAGTTAAATAATTACCACACCGATTCAAAATAAAAGCACTATATGTTTAAAATTCTAAAATCTGACAGACTAATTGACAGTTTTTGCAGTTTTGCCAACACTTAATTGCTGTGAAATTATAAGTAACCAAACTTGCGACTCATTGTCATTGTGTAAAACTGACATCCGCTTACTAGATATTGAGGAAGAGAAATTTTTATCCGATAAAAAAGGATGCACCTTTTTTATCGATGTGAAAGTGACAATAACATTTCCAGGTATATGACATTTTAACATTGAAGTTAATTTATCTTAAAAAATATTTTCTGACATTTTTTTAGTAGAATATTAGAAAAATGGTGGGTGAAAACTAATAGCCTCGTTATCTAGGGTGAAGTCATGTACTGGTACAACAACTGGTTAATTTTACTTTCACAATGTATCGAACTTACAATTTATGTTCGATCAAGTCTGAATGATTATTTTATCACTTTCACGGTAACGTAATGAAATTAAAGAACGCGAAAAAGAAAATTTTCGTCTGAACAGATTGTACTTTTGTCGAGAAAATTGAATTACAAATAGCGTCTTTCTCCTATTGAATATAATACGTCAAAGTGAAACATTTTCGAGAATATTTCTAAGCGGAAGAAAGTGAGACGCATGTTGCCACTTTGATGGTAATTTCAGGCTGCGATACGAATAAGCGTATGGCTAAATTGACGCAGATTTTTATTTATATACTAAGAAAGCTGTTGTATTAAATTTTATTAACGAGTTAATCTTCTATATAAAGACGCTTACGTAAAATATGTTATTTAAAATAGAATAAAATATCGATCCATCAAGCGAGAATTAGGTTATAACTTCCGAAATTAACCCTTATTTAATGATAAGATAAAAGCGAGTAGAGTAAACGTTAATATGAAACAAATTATGCAACAATGGGATATATAATTGACATTATGAGCTCAATATTCTCTCACCGATGGGAAGTTTAGGACCAATTCAATTTGCTCGCCCCTCCCCCGTAGTACATCTACAAACTTGGTAATATACAGGATGTCTCGGGTCACATTATTACAAATTACTATGTTAACTACGGTCAACTTTTCTATTAATTAAAATACAAAACTTTTGTGCAAATTACTTTTCAGTTTTTGTCTATAATGACTCAAAATAAAACAGAATTATATTGTAATGTTTTTATTATTTATTTAAGCAGTAAACGGGTGGGATAAATTTTAAACACCCGGTAGGTTCACTTACTTAATTTATGTATTCACTACACTATTCACTAATTATATACACGTTGAATTGCCATAATTCAGATCCGCTGGTAAAAGCAGTCTTCTCTTTGTCTTCTGGGACCATTTCCACTTGCCAATAACCAGACTTCAGGTCCAAGGTGGAAAACAGTTTGCTGCCAGCCAAAGTATCTAGCGTATCGTCAATTCGAGGCAGAGGATAGCTGTCCTTCTTCTGCACGTTGTTAAGCTGGCGATAATCCACCCAGAATCTCGTAGTTCCATCCTTTTTCTTGACGAGCACTACTGGAGACACCCATAGACTAGTAGATGGTTCTATTACTTTTCTTCTGCCATCTCTCGAATTATTCTTTCAGCTTCCTCTCTCTTCGCTCGTGGAAGTCTTCGAGCTGATTGCCTAATTGACTTAGCATTACCAATATCGATTTTGTGTTTGACGGCTGATGTGATACCAGTCTTTCCTCCTTTTGGTACGAATAGGTCTTGATACTGCAAGAGAAATTCTCGCAGTCTCTTTTTTTCAGCTCGATTTAAGGATTGACCAGCTACTGATAACATCTGTTCCAATCTGGCATTAGAATTGTCAGTGGTCGTTGTTTGACGAACTATAGACGTCACTGGTACGCAGGATCCATTCCTGGTTTCCTTCTTGATGGTAACTGGGTAATCATTCACGTTTATCACACGTACTGGGATCTCTTTCGCCGACGTAACCAATCCTTTTTCAATTAGTACTCCTTTGCCAACTTCTTCGTCGTGGTTCCTTGGCTCCACCATAACCGGTGTACCTTCCTCCATGATTCCCTGTAGCCTACTATAATGGTTTCGCTTCGTGCAGGTAGAACGGTATCTTCCTGTACAGCTGCCAACACCGCGCTGCCTTTATGTGCATGAGGGATTACCTCCTCGGAACCCACTTTAATGGTTCTGTTTCTAAAGTCTAATTGGAAACCATATACATTCATTACGTCCATTCTCAGAATCACCTCTTCTTCAATGTCAGCCACGATTACCGCATGCGTGAACTTTTCTGCGCCAATTCCCAATTGGATTTGTGTCTCACCGTGAACGGTGGCACTCTCACCTGTGGCGGTCCGCAGTCACAGTCTCGTTGGTAAAAGCTTTTTCTTGGAGTTTATAAGTTCTGGTGGTATAATGGTTCTAGTTGCTCCAGTGTCTACTAGCAGAGTATATCTCTTGTCATTCACATCGCCATCTACAAATACACTGTCGTTGCGACATCTGAGAGAAGCTATCAGTATGAGAGGGTCTTTGGAACGATCATGGGTCGGTGCTGCCCCCTCGTAGCCGACCCGTTCTAGTTTTCCTGTGACTGGGGTTCTTGGTTTGCAGGAGTCTTGGGGCGCTTACACGAACAACATACATGCCCTAGATCGCTACAATTCCAGCATCTGATCTTTCTCTCTTGCCCATCATAATTTTTATTAAACTGACGAACTGGTCAAACCTGTCTTCGTCACCTTCTTCTTCGATGGTCCTAAATTTGTTATATCCTGAAGCCTTCGTTGCTGCTTCATATTCAGTTGTCAATGCGTCGACTACTGTTTTCGGATGGGCTAAACGAAGCGTCCTCTGCTTATCGGGGTCACGTAAGCCATCAATTAAGTCCTAGATACCCAGACATTCCATCATGTTCTCTTGTGCTGACGGATAAGCAAATCAAACTAGTCGGGCAACGTCCACCTCATACTCTTGAAGGAATTCATCCCGTGTCTGCCTTCGGTTCTTCAGCTGGGATTGGTACACATATTCTTGATGTTCATGACCATATCGCATGTCCAACCTCTTCTTCAGCTGCTCGAAGTCATCCGTTTCTTCCAAAGGTATCGTCTGAAGTACATCTAAGGCATCTCCCCGAAGCGCTATAGTTAGGTTCACTGCTTTCTCCTTATCGGACCAATTATTCACTCTAGCGGTTGCTTCAAACTATTTCACATAATTGGTCCACGAATGTTGGGGCCTTGACTCGGGTGAAACTGCCAATGTCTTCTAACTTAGGGTGTGTTTCTGTCTTGCAAGGTTTCGTTTGCTCGGTCTTTTTTTCTTCCGCTGGCGTGTCTTGAGTTCTTATATCTATCATCTTTTTTTCTAACTCCTTGATTTTCTCGTCCATCGTTGTCATCTTATTCTCAATCTTCTCGTGCATCGTTGTAATCTTATTCTCAATCTTCTAGTGCATCGTTGTAATCTTATTCTCAATCTTCTCGTCCATCGTTGACATTTTATTCTCGATTTTCTCGTCCATCGTTGACATCTCATTCTCGACTTCAAATTTTAGGGACAAAATTTCATTTTCAACGTCAGCGGCAATGTCGTTTTTTATTAATAAGATATCGGCAGATATATCGTTTTTCAAAGCAAAAATCTTGTCGTCAACATTAGCAGAAATGTCTTTCATAGCAGAAATCTTCTCGTCTATGTTAGCAGAAATATTAGCAGATATGTCGTTCTTCATAGCAGAAATCTTCTCGTCCATGTTCTCTTCCATGGCAGAAATCTTCTCGTCCATGTTAGCAGAAATTGACGAGATTAAGGTGGAAGCCTCGTCACTAAATAAAACTGTCTCAGGATCAAAGCAGTCATTTTCCAGTACCACTTTAAGTCTTTCTACTAATTCACTTTTCTTACCGGACGTTTCCAGCTCACGATCTTCCAATTCTGCTCTTAATTCCCCCCCTTTCAGATCACATAGTCTCTATGCCATTTTTACGTAGCAATTTATTTTTATTGTCCCACTTCTGACACCAATGTAATGTTTTTCTTATTTATTTAAACAGTAAACGGGTGGGATAAACTTTAAACACCCGGTAGGATCACTTACTTAATTTATTTATTCACTACACTATCCACTAATTATATACACAGTATATTCACTTAAACTAATTTATATGAACAGTTCACTAATTTATATTTACTTGTTTATCTCACGATATCAAATTATCAACTAAACTAACTCTTCCTGGTCGGTCTTTTATATATTAGTGCCTTTTCCACTAGATAATTCTAGATTGCGGCTTACACAAAAACAATTGGCTTTCTGGCATTTTATGGATAAAACTGGTCACAAAAACAATGTCTAGATAAGATAGTCACAATCGAAAACAATTCTAAGAAATCCCTGCGCATCTGCCATAATTTTAACTTTCATACATGGCTTAGACAGAGTCGGATTTAGGGACTATAGCAGTGTACTGTTTCGTAACAATATCAAGAAAATAATGCTCGATAAGATCGAGTAATAAAACATCAAAATATAATTAATATCTCTGCACAATTTATTCGATTACATTTATATTTTGTGGATGTTATCATATCCAAAATAAACGGTTTTAAACACTAAAACTAACTTTTCCGCATCTGTGATACGCCCTGAACAATATTCTATCATAAAAGTGTCACTTGTATACATTTCAGAGGCTCTATCATGCTAACAAACACACATTTCTCCAAAAATGCAGTATACCTGGATTTATAGGCCCCGCTGTACTCGCTCTGATGATCTGAAAATCAATAGGATTTATCTTTGAGACACCCTAAAAAATATCCAATCATAGAATTGGTCACTTGTATATACTCCAGAGACTGTATCGTGCGAACAAACTGAAATTTTTCCAATAATTACAAAAATGTCGTAATTCAAGTACCATACCACCCGTTGTACTGGCTTTGGTGAGATGAAAATCAATAGTGTTAATCTGTGAGATGTCCTGAACAATATTCAATTATAAAATTGGTAACTTGTTGCTCTTCGGAGGCTGATCCATGTTTCAAGGAATTTGTAAACAACTGATGATTCTGCATAATTGCGTATTTTTAGTATATAGTTGCATTTAGTTTAGTATAGAAGTTCGATTAATTGAATATATTGCATATAGTGTATTTTGTTATTAAGTAGTGTAGTTGTTGTCAGTGAAGTATATTTAGGGCAGTGCAATAGTATAGTGGAAGAGCCCTTAGTGATATCTTCGTTTTTTTAACGTTTATCCACTTCAAGAGCCTTTGGGAAACGGTGAAGGTCATCCAAAAGTGTCAGAAGAAAAATAAAAGTAAGTACAGTTTATCCATAACTATTAAAAGAAAAAGAATCGATATAAGTTAAGGAGAAAACCCTTTAGAAAACCAAGGGAAGTTCATCCAAAAGTTTTGGAAGGAAATAAGAAAGAAAGGCGGGGTTGGTTGTAAGTTGGCCATTGCTTTGTAGTTGGTTTGCTTATTTGCTTGCTTGCGCTTGCTTGTCTGCTTGTAGGTAGCTTTCTGCAGTCCAATGGAGAAATGCAACCGTTGAGTGTCTGCCTCCTCGTGGCACCGCTGGATACGTTAACGCTGTTGATCATCAGTGACAGCAGTGTTCACCAGCCAAATGACACTCCAACAACCCAAGCTAAGGTGTGTGGAACGTGCCGATGGCTGAATGGCCGCAGGGAATATGACCGCGAACAACCCCCTGGGGGTACCAGGCAACACCCCCTTTGAAATAGCCTTTCCCTGGCATGCGGTGCTCTGCCAGAGACGACGAACATACCCCTAGCTACTCGTGGGATCCGTATGGACCAACAGAAACAAAAAAAACTAAAATCGGAGGATTAGCGAGAGCGCACACCTCCAACACCAAAGCACCGTCAAGGTTAAGGAATCTGCGGTGCTGAGGCAAAGAGAAGGAGGAAAGCGATGCAGCAGGCTGGCGTCTCTACAGACACCACCAGCCCCACTCTTCCCTCCCTCTCTAAACCTGGCACCAGCGGCCATAAATGCAAGGGTGTCGATGGCAGTTCCTCCTCCAAAAGAGGCCAGGAACGCGTCGCCCCCCGAGAAAAGGAGCGCATCCGCTCCAACACCGCGGAGGAAAACTCTTCCAGAGGAAAGAGAATACGGATGGATGCTAAAGTAAAGAGCTACAGCGAGGCAGCTACCAGCCATTTACGGGTAGCTATTATAGACCATACGGTAAAATAATCACCGATAATGGAGACATTGTCAAAAGACAACTAATGGAGGCTTTGGACGAAACCCTTATGTCCGCCTCCGGCTGTCAGCAAAAGCCACCTACTGTTAGGTCGTGGTCGCACTCTGGCGAAATAATCAGTCACCTGCGATAATGACGAAACGCTAGAGTGGCTAAGGAACTCGGTTTCAAGACTGAAACCGTGGAAGGAGGCTAAGCTCGACATGATGTACGTCGACAACCTCCTCCAGCTGACAAAAGCCACCCTTGGGTCCCTAGCGAAGCTCACACTGACCTGGGTGACAAAGAGGATGTACTGCGACGGCTGGACAAACAAAACCCACAACTTCGGGTGGATGCATAGTTTTCCTTCCACCACGAAGCGAAGGTCAATCCCAAAGGACACCTATTCGTTTTTGGCATAAGAGACGAGGAAATGGGAGTCTTAGAAAAACGTTCAATGAGGATGAGCTACGCGTTCATCTCAATGATTGTTAAAACAAAGAAACTCAACCCGGAACAGAGGAGATCGAGCACGGATCCCCCACGGACGATGACTGATGTATATCACGACAGATCGTCGACGCGGACAGGCTGAGGTGGGTGAGAATCTCGAGCTTCTAAAAGCCAAACTCAATTTTTCTGATTCTGAACTCACCACAGAAAATTCTATTCTACCTATTCAATATTGCGAAAGTAACAAAGCCCAATTTTACTCCATCCAACTCCAACTACAGACAATCACTCAAGTCCGAGTACCCGTTAAGGAAACCCCAGGAACTATCATACTTCCCAAACAAGAGATAGAAGGAGTTTTCCTTAACGATAGTCTAACTACAGCAGCCAATGGTCTAGCATGGACAGAATTCATCAATGCCACAGACGAACCAATACAGATAGCACTAACATATTCAGTTAGAAGTTCAGAGATCCATTTATCCGATTACCATCTTTACACAGCCGACATTATACCTCAGAAACACCAGAAGACATATGTCGAACATCTACTTAGAACCGATCATCTCAATCCAGAAGAAGAAGAGCACATTAAACGACTGTGCAAAAAGTTTTCAGATGTCTTCCATCATCCCGAGTCACCCCTCGCCTTCACCAACCAAATCAATGAAATACCATCAGAACAACAGATGAAGTTCCCACTTACACCAAGTCATACCGCTATCTACACATTCATAAAGAAGAGATCTAAAAACAAATAGCATCAATGTTAGACCAAGGAATCATTTGACCAAGCCAATCGCCATGGCCTCACCTATATGGTTCGTCCCCAAGAAACCCGACGCTTCAGGAAAATTTAAATGGCGAATAGTACTACACTACCGTAAAGTTATCGAGAAGACAATAGATGGTAGATATCTAATCCCAAACATCACAGATATCCTGGACAAACTAGGAAGATGACAGTATTTCTCTACCCTCGACCTAGCCAGCGAATTCCACCAGATTGAAATGGCAGAGGAAGACATCCTTAAAACTGAATTTAACATCCTGAATGGGCACTAGGAATACTTCAGAATGCCATTTGGACTCAAGAACGCCCCTGCAACATTCCAAAGAGTAATGGACAATATTTTAATGGATTGCAAGGAGAAATATGTCTTTATATATGGACGACATAATAGTTTTTTCTACGTTTCTACATGAACATCTTGTCAATCTTGCAACAAGAGGATCCAAGACATTAAAGCAAAAGCCATAGAGAAAATTACACCCTTTCATACATAGTCTATCCTAATGCTGCGGAGCGAACTTTTATCCTCTTTTACAATCCACCAATGTGAAATATTTGCACCGTTTAGCTTCGCTGTGATCTCTTCGACTGCTTTTAGTGGGAATCTTCTTTGTAATATGTTTTTGTTGACGTCGGTTGGATCAATGCAAAGTCTGATTTTGTTTTTCTTTTTGACGATGATCATTGGACTGACGACTAGTGTTGGCTGACTTATTGGTGCGATTACACCCATTTTAACCATTTTTTAAGCAACCAAGACCCTTAAACAGAGTATGATTAGATTCAATTGTAATGTTTTTAATACGTTGGATTAAACCCAACTTTGTTGCAGTTTTTCTTCCTAAAATTGATGGAACTTTTCTATTAACAATCTTGAAATTAATATTTGATGTCTGGTCTTTAATCTTGTATTGTAGAGTAACTTCTGCTATAATATCAAGTTTATTTTCACCAAATCCGACGAGCCTTCTTACTTTAGAAGGTGTAACGACATAAATGCGTTACTATAAAACTCCATTCAGAAAACTAGTTATCGCCGCGATGACGATATACCCCACCAGAACAGCAGATCCACCACTTCGGATGCACACGATGAATCGACAGTAGAAGGGACACAGACTACCACCACCAATACCACGATGGATATAAAAATGCGAATCAACAGACGAAGAGGCGATTTGGTTTACGGACTCCTGCTCCTACAAGTTCAGCTGCCTTCAGTGCGAAGCGTAGGTCGAGGGTACTGACTTCAACCTTAAACGCTTTACACTGTGTTCTGCCGAGTGTTGTACTAAGTCGGAGTATTGATCTTACTTTGCACATCACTCATTAGAACAGCCGTTAGTTTCTGGTATTGACGGAAACATGAACGATTGTTCTAACTGTTAGAAGAATTTCGGTGTGATACTGACGCACTGAAATCTCTACAGTATCTCCGTAGGAAAGCGCCGTTAAGCTGGGTACTGACTGGCTATAAACGATCGCTTTAACTGGTAGAATAATTTCGGTGTGGTATTGACACACTGGAATAACTACAGTCCCTGCACGTAGAAGTATTCGTTAAGCTGGGTAGTGACTAGCTATAAACGATACTCCCGAATCTTGAGACTAAAACCGAAAGAGTATTGATCCGCCGGTTGCTCAGATCCCCGGTTAGATGAACATTTCACAGGACATAGAGAGTCACGTCTACCGTCTAGTATATCTCCGAAATGGAAACACACACTGCTTTAGTTCCACCTAGGTATAATTCAGGCCGCCAGTACCTATCAACCGATGAAAGGATACGGATCGACGAAGCGTGACCTTCGAAATATTTACGTACCGAAGTATTATATAGAATATTGAATTTTAATTTATATTTGTCGTTGTAAATATTATTTTCAGAAATAAAACACTTAATTTAATTGGACTCTGTCTCCTTTGGGCTTACCCGGGTACGCATTACAAAGGTTTGAGGTCTTCATTCAAAGTTTTTATTATATTCCATGAAAGAACGTTACAGTTAGCACAATAATCTGAGTAGATAACACATTTTCTGCCTTTGACTTCAACAGTTTCAGTCCATATTTTCAGCTTCTGTATTTACTGAATGAATGAAACGTCCATGTTCTTCGTCGCTGCTTGATTCGTCTTGAATTACGTGCACATTTTTCTGTTTGTTCTTGACGTTAGTTTTGGATTTTGACCAGTACTGTGATGAAAAATGTCCTTGTTTATTGCATTTTGCACACTTATTTTTGAATGCAGGTCAACTTTTAAGCTTATGCTTCGTGCCGCACCTTTTACAGTTGAATTCTTCCGTGTCTTTGCGTTGATCAGTTTTTATTTTAGTTGCTTTACGTTCAGTCTTCACTTTATGTACCTTGGCTTCATCTTGTACCTTCATTTCAGCCAATTGCTTTGTAGCTTGTTCACATGTGGTCAAGCATTTGTTCAAAGTTAGATTTTCTTCAGCTAATAACCTTTCTGTAACCTTTCCAGAATGCATTCCTATGATCAGCTTGTCCATTACGAAACTATCGTGAAGTGTATCAAAGTCACAAGCCTTGCACCTGATTGGCTTTATTGAATTTGTATCGCTCAAAACATAAATTTGCTTTGCTTTGCTCTATCGTTAGATTGAAGCTATTATAGACTGAAACATCATCTGGGCCAATAACTGCCATGAATGTCGCTGCCTGGATCGCCGCTGCTTTTCTCTAACTGGGTTGCGATTGAATACCACTCGAACTGTTGGAGCCCTTGTTTCCATACTGTGGACAAGTTTTCGGCACTGAAATTAAACGCTTTTGGTGGCCTGATTCCCAATACGCTCTCTTCTGACATCTTATTAAATTGAAGCTACAATTGTACCTGACACCATGTAACGTTGTTATTATGTTTAAACGTTAACTTTTATTTTAATGATAACTATGGATCATTTTGTAGCTTGTAGTTTTATTAAAATTCATATAGGGATCGAGAAAGATGACGTTTATGCCATCTGCTGTGGAAAAACACAAACAATTATTAGTAGTATTAGTAGTTTTGTATAATCAGCGTTTTTAAATGTTCATTTTTTAAAACTGATATTAAATGTTTGTGACGTCGTCATCAAAAGTATCTTTCTGTATTCATAGCTGTTCAAATATGCTGTATAAAAATACTACGCAGTTGAAATTTTATAGTTTCCCCGAAAGTCCATTGAACACTGCGTGGATAACCTTAAAACGTCAAAAATGGATAAATGCAGTAGAAACCCATATGTAATTAAAATGTTCTAATTAAAACATTTTATTAACTATTATTTTGTGTATAATCAGTATGATACTACAATTGGCAGCTATTAGAAAAGTTCTAAATGTTTTTTACATAAATAAAAGATTATTATCGAGAGAATAAAATGTTTTCTATACGATGTCATTGATTATATAAAATGAAAAACTAGTTATGTGCTTGCTGACTTTAATATTATATAATAAGTTCAAATAATTAAATACTATTAAGGGGAACAAAGTGAACATTTGTACAAAACGAATCACTTCCAAGTTATTAAATTACATTTTAGAAAACATGGGATGGATTGGGAACCAAATAAAAATACTATAATTTGCAGTGCTCATTTTGCCAATAATCAAAAATCAGATAATCCCCTACACCCATCTTACATACCAACAATTTTTCCTGGCAAAGAAAATGAAAAGATCTATTCATTTTTTGCATTTTGTAGGTTGTTTATTATACTGTTTACATCACAATGTTTTTCTTATTTAACACCAGGGCGCTCTATTTTCCACAGACGTGCTGCCTCTATAGTTCCGTCCCGATCCCTATTGCAAATACTGACTTTTATTATTGACGCATTGACATTCGAGGCAACCTAAAATGGTGCCAACCGTATATAAAAATAACTATAAAAGTATTTCTTATAATACAACTGTGATCTCATCATTGTTTTAAAATTTGTTTCATCAATAAATACAAAACTTTTCAAAACTTAAAACTTCACCTGCCACCAACTTTGACAACTGTTATTAACCTCTTTTCAAACGTAGTCGCCGACCTTGAAAATCTTTATAGATTAAATTTTACAATTTTCGTATTTTTTTGATTCGTTTTAAATAATATGCATTCGCATAGGTTAATTATTATTTAGTTTGTGTTTCATTATTTCCAGACTGTATAATTTTAGTATGACTAGTATTTTATATCATCGCTTCCAATCTAGTAACATTTTTAGTGATTTCTATTGGCGTGATTCAGGTTTCCTAAAATATTCATCCTAGTTTAAAAACAGGGTATAGTAATAAAGAAGTCGTAGAAAAAGTACAGTTCAAAACACGAGTAGCAATGCATCTTCCATGATTGTAAAATTCACTCGCATGTAAAATGCTATTTACTACTCTTGTTATGTAATATATTATTAAAACTACTGAAACCTTAGAAAAGACGGCATCAATATTTTATCCTCGTCACAAACGCTTCGTGAGACATTTGTGCTGTTTTTTTCTTTCTTTTATAAGAAAACAGTCGTTTAACTAGAACTAAAAGGGCTGCTCGTTAAGAATTTGCTGCAACTTCAATTTATTTTGAAGTACTTTTTAGTCTGTTTCGAATTGGTCTCCAAATACCTTAATTATATTTGAAAGTCTGGTCAATATTGGTTAAAGTTGAGTCTGACATTCAACTTATTAGGTTTCAAATTGATATTTGTTAGAAAAACGTGTGTACGTACAAGGTTAAACACCTGAAAATATGAATATATCTAGTGTTTTAAATGAAACTAAATGTTTCTAGCTAATTCCACAATATAATGAAAAATATTAAAAATTCTAAAAAATTGACAATTGTTTCGATAACTGAATATCATCGTCAGAATGACAGAAGTTACATTCCATTTGATGCCTACCTGATGTTTATTAGTTATTTTTGGCTAGACCAAGAAGTGACCTACCTTGTGATTGACTTAATATATGTTAATAGAAAAAAGAGGGAGATGTGATATTACAAATATTGAAGCTTAGATATTATAAGCCCTATGGTGATATCCTGGATATCATTTTTCTAATTAAGATCAGCATAACTGTGCAATGATATAGAAAACCAGGAAAACTATATCGGCAGATCTTTACAATTATCACTTAAGAAGGCAGTTTAATAGTGGAGAGTTTCTTAGATTTATCTGTTCATTGACGATTTCATATTGTGGGTTTCTTAAGTATCTTCTAATTTCCAACTCTTCAAGGAAATCCAGTTCTTATTTCTTATCACAAATATGTAGTACTTCTAGTTCTGTGTTAGGTGTCAATGAATGGTTGGTGTCAAGTAGATGTTTTGCGTAATGTGATTTATCTGGTTGTTTTAATCTGTATGCCCGTAAGTGTTCACTGTATCAGATTTCAAAATTTCTGACCCAAATAGACAGCATTACATTCTGGACATTTGAGTTTATATACACCTGATTTCTTTAATATTGGTATTTTTGTTTTAACATTTAATAATTTTGTACTACGTTACTTTCTGTTTTAAAAGAAATTGTTGTATTCGTTGCTAAAGATATTATCTTTGAAATATTATTAGAAATATTTCCTGCATAAGTGATGGTATTATAAGTTTTTATTTCTTTAGTTTGTTTAGGAAATATTAGTTGTAATGCCACTTTTTCCTCTTTTTTATTAATTAGTTTATTTATCATATGTAATGGATAACCGTTGTATGTTGCTATTTGTCTAATTGTATTAATCTCTCTATCAAAATTACATTTGTTCATAGGAACTGAAAACGCTCTATGTATCATTGAATTATATGCCGCTAGTTTATGTGACATGGGGCGATTGGAACTATATGGAATTGTCACATCAGTGTGTGTTGGTTTTCGGTAAATCGAATAATCATGTATTAGCTCTTTGAATTTTCAAATCAAGAAAATTGATTGAGTTATTTTCTTCAACTTCTAATGTAAATTTAATTTTTGGGTGTAAATTATTAATGTGGTTGAAAAATGTATCTAATTGTCGTTCACTATCTATAAAACAAGCTAATATGTCATCTACATATCTATACCAAAATAAAACATTTTTTAAAATATTTTACTTTCAAAGATGTTTCATTCTAAACTGTCCATACAAATGTTTGCCAAAATAGGTGATATAGGGCTTCCCATTGGTATACCTTCATTTTAAATGTAATATTGATAAAGAGAATAATACAGTTAGACAAATAGCATCCAACGGTTATCCATTACATATGATAAATAAGTTAATTAATAAAAAAGAGGAAAAAGTGGCATTACAACTAATATTTCCTGAACAAACTGAAGAAATAAAAACTTATAATACCATCACTTATGCAGGAAATATTTCTAATAATATTTCAAAGATAATATCTTTAGCAACGAATACAACAGTTCCTTTTAAATTTAAAACAGAAAGTAACGCGCGTACAAAATTGTTGAATGTTAAAACAAAAATACCAATGTTAAAGAAATCAGGTATATATAAACTCAAATGTCCAGAATGTAATGCTGTCTATTTGGGCCAGACCCTTAGATATTTTCAAATCCGTTACAGTGAACACTTACGAGCATACAGATTAAAACAACCAGATAAATCCCATTATGCAAAACATCTACTTGACACCAACCATTCATTGACACCTAACACAGAACTAGAAGTACTACATATTTGTTATAAGAAACAAGTACTGGATTTCCTTGAAGAGTTGGAAATTAGAAGACATTTAAGAAACCCACAATATGAAGTCGTCAATGAACAGATAGATCTAGGGAGTTCTCCACTATTAAACTGTCTTCTTAAGTGATAATTGTAAAGATCAGCAGATATAGTTTTCCTGGATTTCTATATCATTGCACAGTTATACTGATCTTAATTGGAAAAATGATTTCCAGGATATCACCATAGCGCTAATAATATCTAAGCTTCAATATTTGTAATATCACATCTTCTTCTTTTTTCTATTAAAATATTTTAAGTCAATCACAAGGTTAGGTTACTTCTTGGTCTAGCCAAAAATAACTACTAAACATCAGGTAGGCATCAAATGAAATGTAACATCTGTCATTCTGACGATGATATTCAGTTATCGAAAGAATTGTCAATTTTTTAGAATTTTCAACATTTTTCATTATATTGAGGAATTAGCTAGAAACATTGAGTTTCATTTAAAACACCAATATGAGTAGATTCCACGAAGTAAGGGTCGAGACAGTTAATTTCATGAATATATCTAACAATTCTTACCTTAAGATTGTGATAAAATAGCACAGCTCCTATCGTAACGATCGTAAACCATATAAACAAAGTAAAAGTCGTAACTTCCCAAATTTTCAATACGTTCAACGCGTTACTGACAAGAACGGCTGTCGCGTGGCAGAAAATGACCGGTAACAGACACCTATCGAGGATATCCCACGGGACTTCTTGTTGTCCAGCAGTTTTCCCACTTTGCTGACCCAATGCTATAGAAGTTCTTCGAATGGACGCTCTTCTCATCGAGTCAACGGGTAGACTCATGGCCGGCAAGGTCTTTATTGAAGACCTTCTTTTGAACGGGCCACTCATGATTGTAGCTGAAACAAAATGAATTATTTATTTTTATCATTTGATACGATTAAATTTCCCGCGATTTAAGCTTCAATCTAAACGCCTGTAAATGGTATTTTTCGTACAACAGAAGGTTCCTGGTACTTCAAACTTCGAAATGGCGATGAACGATTTCACCAGACAATAACAGTGTTACCAGTTCTAAAGAAATAAATACTGACGTTTCCAACTTGTTTTTATCCTGTAGAAGTTGATTTACATTGAAAAATATGTTTGTTATAATTATAGCTTACAAATTGAGAATATGATACAGCAAAAAGATTAATACTGAGTATAGCCGACGAAATTAAAATAATGAAACGTTGTTACGTATTACAGGGTAATTTAGTTGGTTCGAATTTAGGATACGTCGAATGTTTAACCAATCAATCATGCGAAATTTGATCATTCGACATTGGACGTCAATTGTCGATCAGTAGAAAATTGGAATATAATTCTGATCAATATTTTAGTTCGTAAATTAGACTTCAATACAAAAATAAACGGTTTTAAAGATTAAAACTAACTTTTCCGCATCTGTGAGTTGCCCTGAAGAATATTATATCATAAAATTTTCATTTGTATACACTTCGGGGATGTATCGTGTTAACAAACCGAAATTTCTCCAAAAGTAACCAAAAATGCAGTATATCTGGATTTATGGGACCCGCTGTACTCGCTAACAAACTGAAAATTCTCCCAAAATGACAAGAATTTGGTACCGCAAGTACCATAGCACTCGTTGTGTGTGTGTGTGATCGAAATGGATGACTGCGGGAATCTTAAGCTTACCCATTCGCCAAACAACATATGTTTTAGAGATATTTCTTTATTATTGGAATTTTTCATTTAAGGGAACATTATGTTTACATTATTTGTAATTTATGTATATTTACAAAATATATGTTTGAAATTAAAATGTCTAAAACTAATGTACCTTTTTTTCTTTTCTCTCCTTTTTTTATTTTTATTTATTATTATTTTTTTCTGTTCTTTATTTTTTATTCTTATTTTTTTTTCTCTTTATTTTTTATATTTTTTTCTTTTATTTTTTTCTTTCCCTTTTTTTCTTTTGGGAATAACACAGGGATACATTACGCTTACGGATCGAAATAAGCGATTTCAGACAAACAAGAGGATCGCGGTCAAAGTAGGTTAACACTTGGATAGACATGAAGGAAATTACTAAATACTAACTTAATTATTAATTATTACAACTATAATTTCAGATCTATATTACGAATGTGATGAAATAGATTAAGATAAATATGTAAATCACGCGTTTGTAGTAATTGTGATAGATTATATGGCTTTATTAATTTATTTATTTGATAAAGAGATGCATTAAATATTAAAACCTTATCATGTATTCTGTGACAATTTAAAATCATGTGCTGGGCCATACCCAACTCACCACATTCACAATAAGGACTGTCTTTAAGTTTTAATTTAAATAAATATTGTGGGATTAACACATGATTAAATCTAAGCCTACATATTGAAAAAATAACATTTTTCGAAACCGCTAAACCAGGGTTTGAGTGGAATAATTGGCTGTATGCTTTTGTATGCAAAACCTTTTGTGGAATCATTATATTCTTGAACCCAAGCTCTTTTACTGATCATTTTCGAAAAGGTGCAAATATCTTCTGTTGTACCTTTATATTCAGTTACGTTGCCGTCCACTACACCTGCCTTTGCAATTTGATCTACAATTTAATTGTTAATTAAACCACAGTGAGCTTTAATCCATCCAAAGATAATTTTAATATCAAGGATTTGAAATTCTTTTATATGCTTCAAAATGTTGGTCATAATATTGTTTATATTTTTTTAAGAGTTGTATGTTTTATGGTTTCTACAGCACTCTTAGAATCTGAAAGTATAATCGACGAATTTTTCATTTCCGTGTTTTTAATATATTTTAAGGCTTCAAGTATTGCTGCATTATAAATACTATTTTTTTCATTTATCTTAAAAGATTTCGAAACTTCAAAGTTTGGAATCCAAAAGGCTGAACATACCCCACTGTTTGATTTTGATGCATCTGTATAAATATGTATATGATTCGGGAAAAGTATATTAACATCATAATTAAACATCGATAGTGGAAACTCCTGATACTTTAAAAAAAAACACTTCAATGTGTTCGATACTATTGATATCTACAGAAAAATTTGGAATTTTTTCAGTCGAATAGCAATCTGGAAGCATATCTTTTATGCTACTGTAGGAAGACACGATTGGAGGAGATTTTTTCTTTCGCCAATATGTTGAAGACAGATCTAGTATATGTAGTGTATGAATTTTATTCATCAATATACTATTTTTTGACCACATTTTGATTATAAATTTGTTTGTTAAATGTTGTCTTCTTATATGTAGTGGCATCTCGTTTGTTTCTACATACACATTATAATTTGGTGTGGATTTTAGAGCACCTAAGCAAAGTTTTAAACATTTATTTGCTACTACATCTAATTTCTGAAGATGACATTTCGCTGCCTGAGAGTAAAAAATACAGCCGTAATCCAATATAGCTCTCGTGTATGATCTGTAAAGTAGAAGAGAAATTTCTACATCTGCTCCCCATGTCGTATGTGTTACTGCCCTTAGAACATTTAGGCTTTTTTCAGCTTTAGAAATTATATAATTGATGTCATATGACCATAGTAATTTACGATCAATCATAATTCCTAAGTACTTTACAGATTCAACAACATTAAAATTGGTGGACTGGAGTTGTATTTTATTTGGCACTTGATGTTTTCTTGAGAAGATGCAAACTTGGCTCTTTTCTTCGGAAATCTCTGTGCCTTTATTGAAGCACCATGTTTGTAAATCACCATAGAAGCTACTAATTCTATTTTTTTCTACTTGAAAATTACAATCATCAGCATATACATAAATGTCATCCGCAAATTGCAGCATTTTGATTTTTTGTTTTTCTTGAAGTGCTGTCAAATCACTAGTATATATTAAATATAATAAAGGAGACAAACTTCCACCCTGTGCTAGACCTTTATTGGTGACTTGTGGACCGATTGATTTTCCATTTACCCTTAGATATATAGTTCTGTTTGAATATTAGTTTATGATTCTTTGAGTAAATTCATTTGGTAGTCCAATGTTAGTCATTTGTGATGCTAAGACCGAAGGGTCAACATGATCGTATGCACTCTTAATATCAACAAATAATACTACTACGTCCTGATGATTTGTAAAAGACATATTAATATCAGTAATTAAATATTATATATTCTCAATAGTAGAGTGATGTCTTCTGAACCCAAATTGGTTATAAGCAATTTTATTATTAACTTCAAGCCACATTTTTCGCCGATATTTTAATATCCTCTCAAATGTTTTTAATACACAAGAAGCTAATGATATGCCTCTATACGATTCGGGTAATGTTGGATTTCGATTTGGTTTAAGAAATGGCACAACTATGTATTTTTTCCAATCATTGGGAAAAACTCCGTTATCCCAAATGAAATTAAAAATGTTAAGTAATTTATTTTTACTGTAATATGAGAAATTTGATAACATGCTATACTGAATCCCATTGAGTCCTGGAGAGGTATCTTTAGTACATTTAATACAGTTTAGAAGCTCGGTCATATTAATTGGTCTTAATAAGGGATGATCTGATTTATTGAGTTTCTGAATTTCACCAGGATTCAAATGAACAAAAGGAGGAGCTAATTTATTTAGATATAAATCCATCCAATGACCTTCATGAACTTTATATTTTGGGACGTTATACGACCTTTTTAATTTTTTCACTTCTTCCCAAACAGTTTTAATAGATGAGGCCCTATTTAAATTTTCGCAGAATTTTTTCCATGATTTCTTTTTATTTTTTAAAATTACCCTTTTTGTTTTCGCTACAGCTCTATTAAATTTGATGTAGTTCTTCAAATTTGAATTATTTTTGTAGGCTTGCCACATTTGTTTTTGTTGGTTAATAGAATCTTTACATTCGTCATTCCACCACGATTTATTAAATTTTTGATTGACAGCTCTTCTTTTACTTGGAATTGAAATATTACTAACTTCTTTCGAATAATTTATGAATACTTCATATGACGTATCTTCTGATTCTGTTAACTTACGATCCATCAAAGTGGAGAAAAGTTGCTAATCAGCTTTATTTACATCCCACTTACAACAATTATTTATTAAACAGGCATATTGTTCCCCTAAATTTATTTTAATATATATTGGAAAGTGATTTGATCCCAAGCTAAAATTTTCCGTTTTCCAGTAACAAATTAATGAAACATCCCCAGAACAAATAGTTAAATCTATAGCCGATTTATTTTTTGAAATTGGGCTCTGTATTAAGGTCTCAGATCCATCATTAAGAAAATTTATATTGCATTGTTCAATCGCTTCCAACAAATTTTTTCCCGCAGTATCCACCAAATCACAACCCCATGCTGTATGATGAGAGTTAAAATCTCCTCCTACCAAGAAAGGTTTTTCCAAACTTTGAAAGGAATTTGTCCATTCTCTATCAGAAATTTTTAATTTGGCTTAACGTATACTGAGTATATATTTAAAAATGTTTTATTGGTAATTTTTATTTTCCTAGCTACACACATAACGTTCGTTATGTTAATAAAATGAGTCGTATTCTGTGTTTCAAATTTATTTTTGACTAAAATGCCCACGCCACCATAGCCGTCATCTCTATCTAGCCTAAATATATTATACCCTGAGAAAATTACATTATTTTGTTTTTTCAACCACGTTTCACACAGCAAGGCGACATCTATTTTGTTATCAAAAAGGTATTTTTCCAATGCCCCCTTATTGGATAAAACCGATCGTGAATTCCACTGTAATACGAAGAATTTAAATTTTACTTAAAATATCTGCTATATTATTTTTTAAAGATTCTAACACATTTGTATCCTCAGTACTAAACTGAGTTTTAATAATATTCATAATTGATTCGCAAATAGTTTCATTATTAAGATAATTTTGTGATGAAGAAGTAGATGGAACGTTTTTGAGCGTTTTGGAGTGAATGATAGTGGGGAGTATTAGTATATGAAAGGTACACGGGTTGAGATGAACTTTTTGGTATTAAAATAATTTCCCATGTTTTTCTGATATTTCATTATTATCATCTACAGGTTCGTAGGACCGTCTACGTTTAGCTGGAACTGAATATGAATACCTGTTAGTTTGTGTATGAGTTTTTACGATATTTGTAAAACTATTTCTACATTTAGTTTTAGCTTCTAAATAAGAAATATTTTCCGTAGACATCAAGTATTTGACAGATTTCTGCTCATCATAAATATGACACTTACCTTTATCTGTAGCGTTATGGGTTCCCTTACATAAGACACAAACTGGACTATCTTTTTTGTCGCAGGTAACTCCGTCATGTTCCCCTCCACAAAAACAACATCTTATTTGACCTCTACACTGAGCCTTAATGTGTCCATATCTCAAGCATTTCAAGCATTGAATGACCCTTGGTATATAATCTTCTACATCATAAATAATACGCTCAATGATTATTTTTTCCGGACGAATTTGACCCTTAAAAGTTACAATGATCCTTCCTGTGGGAATTAATTTATCATTTTCTCTCCTGTACATCCTTTTTACATTCACCACTTTACCCTTTTGCCCACTCCTATCTTCTATAATATTTGTTAATTCTTCCTCCGATACATTTTTATCGACTTGTTTTACTACACCTTTTTTATGAACCAAAAAATTTGGAATGTGAACATCGTAATTTTTATTTACCAAATTACTTGAATTAATGAATTTATTCGCACTTTCATATGAATTAAATTTTACTCTTA
Organism: Galeruca laticollis; assembly: GCA_963921935.1. Classification (NCBI taxonomy): domain Eukaryota; kingdom Metazoa; phylum Arthropoda; class Insecta; order Coleoptera; family Chrysomelidae; genus Galeruca; species Galeruca laticollis. Next base: position 83,493,008 of record OY998177.1, read on the forward strand.
CCCTATTACGTCCTATTAAAGATATATTCACAATATTATTTCTGGTATCAGATACTGAATTTAATATTAACCTGGCTGTACCAATGCGATGTAATTTTCCTATATTACCGTTTTTATTTTCTACAAAAACAAAATATGGGCCAGAATCCGAATAACTGTTATACTTTTTAGGTCTAATAATTGAATCCTGACTTACTTTATTTCCGGTTTCATTGGTTTTTTTAATTTTATTTGCTCTTGAGTGGTTTTTGTTACCTTATCTGTGTTTTTATTATCATGATTGTTTTCAATTTCAATATCTGCTTCTATATCATCCATAACAATATCCTATATTTTTTCCTCTATCAGGTGGATCACCATCCATATTATTGCTCATTTTAGCTTACAATTTCACTATCCGAAAACACAATCTATACGCACAGAACTGGTTTAAGTAGATCAACACTGTAAGACTGCCCAGACACGAATGATAGCACTCGTTGTACTGGCTTTAGTGAGCTGAATCTCAATAAGGTTCATTTTTAAGCCGCCCTGAATAATATCCAATCATAAAATTGGTTACTTCTGTATACTCCGGAGGCTGTATCGTGCTAACAAACTGAAATTTCTCCAAAAATGACCAATTTGTCGTACTTAAAGTACTATAGCACCTGTTGTACTGGGTTTGGTGAGCTAAACATCATTAGGGTTCATCTGTGAGATGTTCTGAATAATATTCAATCATAAAATTGGTGACTTTTTGAACTCCCGAGGCTGTATCGTGCTAACAAACTGAAATTTCTCAAAAAATGACAAAAATGTCGTACTTCAAGTACTATAGCACCCGTTGTACTGGCTATTGTGAGCGGACAATCAATAGGGTTCATCTGTGGGGTGTCCTGAACAATATTTAATCATAAAATTGGGGATTTGTTGCACTCCGGAGGCTGTATCGTGCTAACAAGACATGTAACGGAAAGTGGCCGACGACAACGACGACGACGACATACACAGAGGATTTTTTTTCTAATAACCATTTTTTCGTGTTGTTCTTGATGAGAAACGTGGGAATAACTCAAACAAATTTTTCAAAGTTTCAACTTTTTTGTGGGTTAACCAATACTTTTCTCGCATATTAGATAGGTTGGGCGGAAAAGTAAAATATTATCAGTCAAACAGAGTTACATAATATGTTCTTCCTACTTTAGATGCCTTTTTTTCTATACTGGATTCCTATGCAAGTATGTTAGAATCATTAAGTACTTATTCAATCCAAAAGAATAATCTTCTCTTAAGCCCGTCAAAAGGGTTTCTCTCTATACACAAGCTTTCGACCACAGAAAATGTGGGAACTGCAAAACTTCTAGACATGACCTATATTTTTGTCCTGACTTTTCCAAAATGTCTGTTAATCAAAGTTCCAACTGTTGTGTTTTAACTGCATGGCGGTAATCACAAAATTGTCGAATGTAGGTAAAAAGTTGTTTAGAGTGTGGCAAAAAACATCTCATTTCCCTACACAGAGATAATGTCCTAGTGCGTAATTCTGCAAGTGATTCTAGGGCTCAAACTGAAAATAAGGATTGCTCTCTTGTTTCACATAGGACAATTGAAAATAATTCCCGTTTTACTAGTCAAGGAATATCCAGACAAAACATTTCTTCTCGAAATGCTAGAGGGGAACATTCAAAAGGTATAACTGTGCAAGGTTCATAATGTGAACCGTCGAATTCTAATACATCTAAGAGCTTATTAGATGGTTCACACAAATTTACTTCTGTAGGAGCTATTTATTCAAATTCAAATTTTCCTATCCAAGCGAGTATCTTTCTGGGTGCTGGCAGTCAAGCGCCATTTATATCAGAGAAACTTGCCGCTAAGTTTAAACTTCAAACTTAGTATGTAAAATTACAAGGACAAGATGTCCAAAATATAACATTCATTTCCAAAAAAGTTGCTGACATTACTCTTCATTCTAATGTTACTGATTTCCAAGTAAAAATAAATAATTGGTTTCTTCCTTCTATTACATCAAAAATTCCACAGTTCCCAGTTAAGATAAGTTCTTGAAAAATTCCAGGATATCTCCAGAATATTCCAGAACATTCCAGCACTTTATCAGGTGTTGACATTCTTATAGGAGCAGATGTATACTATGATATTCTGCTTCCTAACATTCATTAGGCGAAAATAGCCCAAAATTATTAAATATACTATTCGGTTGGATATTAGGTGGTAAATATTCTGAGTCACATCCTTCAAAAAAATGTTGTAACGTTTTCGTGGTTGTTATACTGGTTCACTATTCACCTTTTATGTTAAAAGAAACTGCTTATTGCATTTTGTATTATTATAATTAATTAAAAGTTTACATTTGTTTTTGTAAGCCACTCTCATCACGCTTTCAAGTTCAGAGACGAAGTGCTGCTCTCTAGCGTCCCCTCCATCGTCACGTAGGCATTGTAGTATGGCACCAGCAGACTTAATACATAGTGGCGCAAAATATAAAATATACGGTGGCACAAAAGATAAAATATAGAAATGTAAACACATATTTTCTCCAATCATGTGCTGATCTTGATATTACGTTGAATGAAACTCTTTTGGGAGACAGAAGAACTCCTGAACCACCTTTATCTTCAGATGAAGAATTTGCTGAGCGAAACTTTATCAAAAATTATAAAAGGGTTGAAAAATGATCACTTTCAAGTTAAAAGGTACAAGTACAAATGAATATGAGAATTTGGGAAATTCTTATTTCACAGTAAAGAAAATATTCATGTCATTTGAAAAAAGACTTAATTTAAGTCATCACTTATTCCAAAACGATTAATCTTTTATTGATGAGTACATAGCCCTTGATCATGCAAAATATATTTCTTATCCGGACGAACTCAAAATTCGGACTACATATTTCCTCCCTCATCAGTGATCATCATCAAATCACAAAACTAAGAGTTGTTGATGCGACAAGTAAAAGTTCTTCGGGCGTGTCCCCTATTGACATTTCATTAAAAGGTTACCAGGTCCAACCTGATTTATATGACATTTTATGTAGATTTAGACAATACCAATATGTGATTACGCCTGACATTCAAAATATGTACAGGCAAGTATCAACCAATCCTGAGAAAAAGTTTCTTCAGAACATTATTTGGCGATAATTCCCTGCAGATCCACTTCAGTGCATTGAGTTGCAAATAGATACTTATGTTACACACTGTGTACCCTTCCTAGCAACTCGATTTCTCACTGAATGGCGCGTACATCAGAGAAAATTTTTACGGCTGTATATGATGCAATGTTGCATCAAACTTATGCTAATGACATTCTGTATGGTAGTTAGACTATTTCCGACCTAGATACGTCAAACGATCAGCTGAATTCACTTTTTAATTCCGCAGGATTCCAACTCGATAAATTGAACTCAAATTTGAACACTCATTGTGCAAATGAAGATTCCACAAACCATAGCATTTTAATAGAGAATTATTCCTATATAGTTCTGGGACTCTCCTGGAATAATGTAACAAATACTTTTCTGATTTCTGGTCCTTACTCCTTTCCTACTAAGATTATGACAAAGCTGAAGCGCTTTCCATAATTGCTCAAATGTTCGATCCATTATGTTTCATAGGTTCAGTAATTGTGACTGGAAAAATATTCATTCAGAGGTTGTGGTTAGCAAATATTTCATAGAATGATGCTCTTCAAAGTGAACTTCTTACTGACTGGTGTAATTTTATAAACACATTACCTGATTCACAAAAGTTAAAAACTCCACGTTCATTGTTTCTAGATAAACAAATTGTTCTAGTCCAACTTCATGGATTTGTAGACAGCAGGATGAAGGCACATGCTGCCTCTATATATTTTCGTGCTGTAGATTTGGATATCTCTGTTTCTTGCAACTTGGTTACTTCAAAGTCTAGAGTAGCCCCAATTAATACCATAACTGTCCCAAGATTAGAGTTATGTGCCATGGTGTTATTAACTGAATTAACTAAAAAAATAGTAGACATTTTTCAACACAAATTAAAGTTTTCTTCCGTAAATCTTTGGACCGACTCCCAGATAGCTTTGTCTTGGATTCAATCCCATTCATCCTAATGGACAACTTTTGTAAGCAATAGAGTGTCACAAAATCAATCATTATCTTCTAATTGGAAATTGAGACATATAAGATCGAGTGAAAATACCGCTGACATTTTATCTCGTGGAGCTCTTGCTGCAGAATTCGATACCAAACTTTAGTGTCAAGGTAGATGCCCAGGAACAACGAAAAAATATGGTGCATACATAATTGGTTTCTAATGCCCAAATTCAGTTTTGGCAAACTTATTTTCAAAGATATTCTAACATTAATGAATTAATTCATTCCACATGTTACATGTTCAAATTCATTAAAAATTAAAAAATATCGTTTTGTACTTTCCATTGCTCCTTCGAACGTTCTAGAAAATAAAGCTGCGTTTGAATTCATTTTGAAACAGATCCAGCTTTCCGTATTTTCCAAATACATTTATGAAATTGAGATGAAAGGAACAGTTTCTGACAAAAACATTCTTCGGCTAAATCCAATATTAAATGAAAAGGGTATCATATGCGTAGGAGGAAGATTGCAAAATGCACCTATTCCTGATTCTCTGAAACATCCAATTTAGCTTCCTTCGAATCATGTGGTAAATATAATGCTTTGATATGAACACATAAGACTTGCTGGACCTCACACAGTTTTGTCAAATTTTCGTTAAACGGTTTTAAAGATTAAAACTAACTTTTCCGCATCTGGGAGATGCCCTGAATAATATTCCATCATAAAATTGTCACTTGTATACACTTCGGAGGATGTATCGTGTTAGCAAACCGAAATTTCTTCAAAAGTAACCAAAAATGCAGTATATCTGGATTTATAGGACCCGCTGTACTCGCTATAGTCAAATGAAAATCAATAGGGTACATATGTGAGACACCTTGAAAAATATCCAATTGTAAAATTGGCCACGTGTATACACTCCGGAGGCTGTATCGTACTAACAACCCGAAATTTCTCCAAAAGGGACAAAACATGAGGCGCTTCAGGTACCATAGCATCCGTTGTACTAGCTCTGGTGAGCAAAAAATCATTGAAGTTCATCTATAAGACGCCCTGAACAGTATTCTATCATAAAATGGGTCACTTGTATACACGCTGGAGGCTGTATCGTGCTAACAAACTGAAAATTCTCCAAAAATGACAAAAATTTGGTACCTCAGGTACCATAGCACTCGTTGTACTCGCTTTAGTGAGCTGAATCTCGATAGAGTTCATATTTGAGACGCCTTGAATAATATCCAATCATAAAATTGGTCACTTGTATATACTACGGAGGCTGTATCATACTAACAAACTGAAATTTCTCCAAAAATGTCGTACTTAAAGTACTATAGCACCTGTTGTACTGGCTGTGGTGAGCTGAAAATCAATAGGATTCATCTGCGAGATGTTCTGAATCATATTCAATCATGAAATTGGTGACTTTTTGCACTCCGGAGGCTGTATCGTGCTAACAAACTGAAATTTCTCAAAAAATGACAAAAATGTCGGACTTCAAGTACCATAGCACCCGTTGTACTGGCTATTGTGAGCTGAAAATCAATAGGTTTCATCTGTGAGATGTCCTGAACAATATTCAATCATAAAATTGGTGATTTGTTCCACGCCTTAGGCTGTATCGTGCTAAAAAGACATGTAACGAAAAGTGGCCGACGACATACACACAGGATTGTTTTCCTAAAAACCATTTTTTCGTGTTGTCTTGATGAAAAACGTAAAAATTTCAACTCTTTTCTCGGTAAACCAATACTTTTCTCGCATATTAGATAGGTTGGGCGGAAAAGTAATATCGGCCTCTTGATGGCTTACAGAAAGTCAAAAGAATGATATACAACTGCATAATATGCCACAGGTTCAATGTCAAACCTGCACAGCAGATAATGGCTAACCTTCCACGAGGAGACAGAGTTTCTCAGTCAAAAACTTTCTAAAAGGTCGAAATCTATTTCAGAGGTCCTTACTTAATTAAATCTTCCCGATTGAAAAAAGCCCTTACAACAAAGTGCTGGATTGCTGTATTTGTGTGCATGGCTACAAAAGCCGTACACAATGAATTAGTTTCTGCCTTGTCGACCAAGGCATTACTTCTCGTTCTTAAATGGTTTATTGCTGGACAAGGCAATCCCAGTGTGATATACAGTGACCAAGAAATTTATTTTATTCGGACCAGCAACCATTTAAAAGAATTATATAAATTTTTTCAAAAGCCTGACATTGAGAAAAACATCGCTCCCTTTGCTACTTCAACCCGCATTTAGTGGAAATTCATACCTCCGCACAGCCTTCATTGTGGAGGATTGCGGGAGGCAGCTATAAAAAGCACAAAAGTCCATTTTAGACAGGTTATTGGAGATTCTACTTTGACATATGAAGAACTAAGCACTATTCTAGCCCAAATTAAGGCAGTCTTAAATTTTAAACTTCTCTGTCCTTTGTCTAATGATTGTTTACACATGAACTGTTTTATTCCAGGTCGTTTTCTTATAGGTACCAGTATGACTGCCTATACTGAAGTCAATCAGACTAATATACAAGAAGATAGACTTTCATTTTGCCAACATCCAGCAAAATGTTTGGAAAAGATGGCATGAGGAGTATTTGAACAGGCTCCAAAACCGAACAGAATGGTTAAGTCCTTGTAAAAACTTGCAAATTAATGAACTAGTTCTGCTTAAGGAAGATAATGTTCCCCCACTTAAGTGGCCTAGAGCTCGATTATTAGACATTTTCGTTGAGATAACAAAGTCAGATTCGTAGAGGTCAGAAGATCTGACTCAATACCAGACCAATAACCAAAATTTGTCCTTTGCCGATTAAATCGAGTATGGAGTAAATCTAACTGTTTGTTTATCTTTGTGCAAAATGTATGATTTTCTTTAGCGTTGTTGAATAGAGTTTCGTTTCACGTTAGTGTTATTTATAGCTTTCGTTTGTTTATGGTGTATGTCTATGCACTTTCTTCGATAATGTGAAGTACCTGATATTAAGTTCAACACATTTCATTTCTACCTGTAGTGTTAGTGTTCTTTTTATTATTAATAATATAGTTTGCTTAAAATAAAATAAGATATAACTCAGCAAAAAGTGAAACTGTCACTGTCATATATTTTTTCAGAATTTAATTTTCGATATATAAAAAAGTTACGAAATACACGTAATGCAGTTGATGGAATTTGACTCCGATTTCGATGAAATTTTGCATAGGTGGGGTTTTGATACGAGGATTCCAATAAGTTTGTGAGTTGTTTGTGCAAAACATTATTTCGGGAGGAAAATTGAGAAAAAAATATGAAAATGCGATTTTCCGGAAAACTATAAATCCGATTCTGCTCATTTACGAACTTAACCTCAGTTTTTACGTTCTAAACCTACATTTAAAATTTCATTGACCGACCGACATTTTAAAAAAATAGGGTTTTTGGACTCTGAAGTATGGACAGTTATTCGTATCGTATATTTCGCATCTTCGTCGACTTCTATTTTTGTCCGACCACTCTTTCTCTTTGGTACCTGTACTTTTTGTTCTCTCAAAATTTTGTAGATGCTTGGTTTTGAGGCTCCTGTGTAATCTGAACAGATATCTTTTAATTCGTCTTTTAGACGAGATTGATCTTTTTGCAGACGTTTAAATAGACGTAGTATAATTTCAGTTCGAGAGCCAGATTTTTTTCCACTTGAGGATGACCGTTTTGCCCAGCCCGTACAACCATACTTCAAACTTTATTATTCTTTTATTAATTTCACAGGTCAACAGTGGTTTTGGTGTCGGGGAATTTTTAGCTGTTTTTGTATAAATTTGATGCACTGATCCGAAATCTGTTGTTAGTTTGTGCCTAGGAGCTCAACTTTTTGAAATACTACATTTTAGTGAAAACCCCCTAATTCACCACTTTATTAATTTAAAAAAATAAAACACAAATGTGGGTCATTATTATATATTACTCAAAAATATAAAAAAATTGGTATACTTTTGTACAAAAATACAGATTAAAGGCATTATTAAAATTAGCAATCACTCATGCACACTTTGAAAGCTTCGTTTTCGTGAAACTCTTGAGTGCATATTTTGGGAACAGTATCTTTTTAAATTCCAGCAGTAATTTGCCATCATGTTTGCGTCCCAACGTCCTTAACGTCCTTGGTAGCGGTCTTCCATAGTCTTAATATCTTGGTGAAACATTTCACCCTGTTCCTCACTGAAGTCTCCCAAATTTTACGCTCATGTTGCACCCAAGGGATCTGAAATTGTCGAGCATCTCGTTGACCACTTGATTGTAGTTGTCAGCCTTGAGATTCCCCAGAAAATTTTGAACAACAGAAACAAATGAGGTCCAAGCTTTCCGTTCGACCTCATTCATGAATGTTACAAATGCTGGGTCCTTTATGAAGGAAGGAAGTTTACCATTTCTAAGTCCACACAAATGACTCATTGATGCTCAGTATACTTTATTTTTGTCAATACCAAAGCAATAGTGTTGTATGCTTCTTTCATTTCCGTTGAGTGACCAATTGGTATTGAACCATATTTGTTTAATTTGTGTAAAAGGACACATTTTAAACTTCACCTTGAGCTATCAATAAATAAGCGCCATTCATTTGGAGAATAGTCACAAAGTCCCTTTTTCTCTAGAAGGCCTTTAATATCCTGGCAATATACAAGATTGTCTTCTTGAGAAAAAAGGTTGAAAATCCTTTTCTCTAGTGCGGTAAAAAGTAATCTTAGTTCCTTGTTTGAGTAAATTCTTGTCCTTCAATCTAGAAGCTAGAATTTCAGAAGCTTCCTTAAAAAGTTTGAGATCTCTGCTGAGGTCCTTTAACTCATTTTGATTATAACGTTGAGGCATTGATGTCGTCCCCAAATAATCACAGTCACATTTATCACTTTCAGAAGAGTGATCAGAGGAAAAAATTGTCATCCTGGCCAAGCTCTGGTAGCTGATGAAATGTGGGGATTGGTACTTCATCTGAGAGAGCGACTGGGCGCTTTGCAGACCCTAAATCAGGATAATTTCACTTGCTACGGTTGTTTCGATTAATTCCATTGATTTTTACTAGGCAGAAGTAACAGTCATTAAAGTGATTTTTGGGTTCCCTCCAAACCATGGGTACGCTAAATTTTAAACATTTTCTTTTTCCAGCAGTCCAATGTCGTAAATGTTTATCCGTATCACCAAGTTTAACACCAAAGTATCCAAGATTAGCTCTCTTTACAAAGTCACTAACAGCTTTTCTGTTTTCTCTTAGAGCGATTTCCCCACATATGTAACAAAACATGTCAGGGTGATTTACGCAACGTCTTCTACTGGAACCAGCAGTGGAACTAACTCATTTTATGTCAATAAAAAAGCACAACAGAAAAAACTCAAGATATTTCGCAACTCCTTTCTACTGTATACGGCGTCAATCTGCAAACTAACTAACTCAAGCTGAAGTGTTAATACCTTAGGTTAATACAAAACCCGTAACTTGCGCCGCAAGTGGCGCCAGTATGACGCGGCAGTGCACGTGTAGATAAGCCATTGTGGTCATTTCTTAGAACAAAATAAAATGCAAATATGCCCTAGTTTTTGATACTGGGGGTATAGTTTAGCACTGGGTTACTGTTGGAAAATACCTAGTATTTTAATTATTTTTTTTATTGAAGGTGTTGTAAATAAATACATAGATAGTATAATGTTTTTTTTAATTACTAATTGAATACTAGACCAATATAAAAAATAAATATAGCATTAGTTAAAACAGGGAGCGGATAATAGCAAGCAGGCGCGTGTACCCTTTTTAAGTACAACTAATATCTAAAAAACTAGGGTTGATAGGGAAAACCTGACTCAGCGCCCCAAATATAGCTAAAGTCAGTTAAAAAAACCTGGGCATAAAATAAAGATTTTTTTTTGTTGGCCTGTATTTTTACTTAAAATTATTCAAATATACATAAAAAGGACTACATATTTTCTTTTGAAAAATGTCTATGTCAATCTGTTGGGTAGTTTCTGCTAGATTTTCATCTCGTCTTTGACGGTAGCAATTTGAAGGTCAAGAAGTATTGGTGATGCTCTAAAAATTTTCTATATGGAAATTTGTAGCTGCGAGTTGTACTAATTCTAATGTACGTATATGAAAGTGAGACGATCGGTATAACCTTAAAATCTGAAGCTCGTTTGAGTACTTAATACCTATAATTATGTTATTTGTTCGCTATTTACCACTTCTTGGTCATACGTAGCTACTGATTAATCCAGATTATTCTATACGTTGATACTAATTTCATAATTGAGACACGAACACACATAAATTTCGAGTTAGCACTTCCTGGAGCGGAATTTGGAATTTGTTATCCGTGGGATTTCGGATGACGTTGATCACGTATTCTGAATAGATGCAAATTGTGCCTACCTCATTTATCAGATCAATAATTCGAGAGAATCAACTTTTATTTTTGCTCATTTAGGATTTATATATATACTTGGCAATATGTTATTTCCAGATTTGTTGTTTTTTTATAGGAAAAACATACTTGAAACGAAAGGTTAAATATTAATTGTTTTCTGATAGTCTGCTTAAACAATAAATTAATAAGAGGGACATTGTAATTGTAGTATACAGTACAACCTAAAACAAATTTTTACTAACATGTCCGACTTAATCCTCTTTCCTGGCAAAAAGCTCATATATATATATATATATATATATATATATATATATATATATATATATATATATATATATATAAGTTAAAGGAAGATAGTCTTTGCTGACTGTTAGGATTAAAACTGGTGAATAGGGGGGTATTGCAGCAAGAGAAACGTAAAAAAGTGTACGCTTTCGAGGATTATTGTCCTCATAATCAGGAAGACTGGAATGGAAAAACGGCATTTAGATACTGTAGTTAACAATTGTATCTTTTTTGTTAACTACAGTATCTAAATGCTGTTTTTCTATTTCAGTCTCCCTGATGATGAGGACAATTATCTTCGAAAGCTTGGAAATTTTCCGTTAAGAGTACACTTTTTTCCGTTTCTCTTGCTGCAATACCCCAATATCGAGATTGCCCTGGCGAGCAAATCGAACGCCACAATATGTAAATAAACTGATAACGTAACCTCAAAAATAACTTATGACATAAGTTCAACAATGGCATGTGTTAATTAAATTTTACTTAGCGCTAAAGATCAATAATAATATACCTACTTACAAGGAAGTTATCACTTTTCGAAATTCAGACAAGCAAAAGTCTTTATCTGATGCAATATACTCTCCCAACGTTAACAAATCAATTGTGGCCAAATTGCAGCTATTTGCCTTATATGAAATAATGTTGGAGTCAATTGAAATCCGCAATCGCAACAAAAGTTCAAGCAACCCTCACGGAGGTAATTGGTATTTACTGCAACAATGGTAACCTGTAGGGAATTTCCCTTTTCGTAGGGACAAAATCTATTTTTTCAGGTATGCAGGGAAAAGGGACAAAACTTTACAATTTGCTAAAAATGTAGGAGACATTCACTCATAGTAATTTGAGGTTTATACTGTTTTGTTTTATACTTTAACCTATAATATGAAGTAAAATAAAAGTAAGTAGCAAGTAATTTTAGTTAAAAACTATATCACCTTAATTATTATTTTAGAATAAATCACTTTTTAATAAACACAAACTAAGCAATTCTACAATAAAACAAGTCCTTAATCAGCACAATATACAGTCCACCTAAGGGCAATGGCGTAGGTGACACCTCCCCCTTTTGAAGGAAGCTTCTCCTGGAAGCTGGATCCCATCTCCCATTGCCTGCGGGTAACTCTTACTTGTCCTTCCTGAATGTTTCCCCTTATACATTATCCACAGGAAGGCCAATATCAATGCTATAAAGAAGAATAGTCCAAAGCCTGGGAATGTGAAAATTATGGTTTTCCTTGAATATTGGCGTTACCAGCTGATTTGGAATATCCTTTATTTTTAAACTTTTTGAATCAATCTTCATTTTAGAAACGTGTAATTGATTTAATTTCATATTTAATTCACTTATTACAGAAGGTTGTCAAACGTTTTTTGTTGAAATATTAACTCTTGATTTCTAAATATAATTTTACATGCTGAATTTTCTATGAAATAAATGCTTTGAGTTTTCACTTCAGTTTCGTGCCTACATCTTATGATTAACTTATCTTCTACTGGAAATATTGCCAAAAATCGATTTATCTCCGGAATAATTTCAATGTGATTCTTAATTATTTCAATTTTTGTATATTGACAATATGTAGAATTTCCTGCCAATACGTTTTCTTCGCATCCATAATCATTATTGTCTTGCAAATGGCTAGGACATTGAAAAATATTGCCGCAAGTGCAAATGTTATTTAGAGGTTTAATGACATTATTTGATTTTAGTAAAAATTTTGAATTAGGTATTAATGTTACGTATTTTGATTCAATTTTTGTAGGTATAGGAAACATATAAAAAAGATGAAATAAAATGTCATAATTAATAGGCATCGATAAAAAATATTGTATTTGATTATTTTCTACTTTACAAACTACATCTATGACGACTTCAAATTCTAAAATATTTTTATGTTTTAATTCGAAGGGTAATTCCGCTTGATAGTAATAATGCACTTTTTGCAACTCTGCAAATAAGTCGTGGGATTTTATAATACTCGGATGTATAGTTCTTATCTTACAGAAGGTGAAGGAATTTTCTACCGTTTCTAAAATGGCTAAAATTACATTGAATTTGACAAGAAGTTGGTAGCTGTTTCAAATAAATAATATTTTCTGCATTTGCTTGAAAATCTGAAATATCTCTATCTCAAATATTTTCGTTTTCAATATTTTTTCATTATACTGAATGTCCTGAATTGTCTTATTAAAATTATCAATTATTTGGTTTCTAACCGAATATTGCATTTTAATTTTATGTTGATTTTGTTTTAAATGTTCCATAATTGAATTAATTCTTTCTCCATCTTCAGAGTCTAAGTTTCCCATAATTGTTTTTACTATTGGCCTCTTTTTGGCCTATCTAAGGTAGAATGAATATTAATGTTATCAAATTTTTCATCTATACTATTCTTAGTGTACTCTATTATATTTACAATATTTTCTGTTTCAGTTAGAAAAAATGTATTATTAGATATATTTAACGTGATTATATTGTATACTTTACTTATTATATTCTACTAGTAGTGGGCTTAAATTATAAAAATGAACAAAAGTATCTGCAGCTTGGCAGATCCAACATTTATGGGAAGTATTCTCTAGTTATGGGTAACTATTGACTGTTGCGTCTCCGACGGTGACGAACCTGAAATGAATTTATACCGAGTCTTTTTAGGACGTTTTATGTTTGAAAGGTGAATATTATCTGAAGTATTTTTGTGTCTAGTATCGATTTTAGCTGTTTCTGATCGGATATTTTTGCTTTTAATTTCTTCACTTTTAATGAAATTGACTGTCTCGACCCTTACTTCGTGGAATATGCTCATATTAGTGTTTTTAAATGAAACTCAAGGTCTCTAGTTAATTCCACAATATAATACAAGTTATTGAAAATTCTAAAAAATTGACAATTGACGATGATATTGATTTATCGAAACAATTGTCAATTTTTTAGAATTTTCAATAACTTGTATTATATTGTGGAATTAACTAGAGACCTTGAGTTTCATTTAAAAACACTAATCTTCACTTTTATATTTATTTTTGGTTTTACTTTGTGCCTGTTTATTACGTACATACACTTTAGTGGGTATTGTATCTGGTAATTCTTCACCGCTTTTATTGGCTTACTTTTGATTTGTTTTCCTGTCATTTTTGATTTAAGTTCGAGTATAAAATTTTCATTTTATCTTTATGATTTTATTTTCAAGTCTCATTTTTAAAATCTTTTTGATTATTGAAAAGTCTGATGTGTTCAATAATCGTAGAGAGGAATCTTTCGGCAATTCCATTCGATTCTGGATGTTCAAAACTTATCAAATGAATTTTAATTTTATGCGTTTCTAATAATTCCTTTATAACAGAATTTTTTAACTCAGTTCCATTATCCGAAATTATTTGCTCTGGTATACAATGGTGTGTAAAATATTTTTCGTACTTCCGGGCCTAAAGTGACAACTTCACTCCCTTGTGACAGGTACTAAAGTGTCACATTTAATCCCTCCGGGATTAAATATTGACGAAACTCCCGGAACGATTAAATCACAAACAAACGAATTTAAGGGATATTTTATTGAAAAATATAATTAATTAGAATGGTAATTAACGTTAATATTCAAATTTACAATGACACTAGTAATGACAATGTTTCTAAATTATAACTGTCACAACGCAATGTTACTATGGTAACTTATTTTAAAGACAGTTTATTAAATGAGTTGAAGAGAGAAAAAACTGATTGAAATTATTGAAATAATTAATAAAATCATACCGGAAGTACGAAAAGTATCGTATATACCTTGCGACTGAAGTACATTTAATCCTTCAGGTAAATTATGGCCCTCCCTGCGGTCGGGCCATAAACTTTACCTTCAGGATTAAATGTACTACTTCAGTCCCGCGGTATATAATATACTATAATTAGACTATGAGCTACTTCTATTCCTTGTCTAGATTTTAATTCATAAACTTGACCATATTTGGAAAATGAATCTATTATCGTAAGAAATTTACTATTTTCTAAGGTTATCGTGTCGAAATGCAAAATTTGGAAATGTTTAGTAGCTGTTGGAGTAAGATTTAAAAGTGGTTTTATTGGTTTTCTATCATATTTGCTTAACTGGCAAACTTCGCATTAGTTTATATAAGTTTGTATAGATGATCTTTGATTTGGCCAATAATAAAAAGCTACAAAGCTTTTAATTGATTTTTAGTATCATCTAGTCCCTATGATTGGTCTTACCTTCATGGTAATTTTGAATTACTTCTTTAAATTCATTTAAAGAAACATCTATTAATTTTTTATTACGTTTAACAAAGTCAATTTGAGAATCTTCATAGTGATTTTGTAGAATAACACTGAATTTATCATAAATACAGTTTTCCAAATAAATAAAATATTTAGTTTTAGGTACTATGTATTCTTTCAAGAAATTAATGACATCTTGTTAAAAATTGTTTTTAGATATTTGTACAGTAATTCTTTGTTTATTTTCATACTGTTTTATAATAGTGGGTATAGCTGCTTCGAAATTTACTTCTGAAAATATTAATTGATTTTTACCAACATTTATCGCTGAATGTGAAATTGGTATACCAATTACAGGATTTTCTTCATTTGTATGAATAGTTATATGTTCGTAATCATCCTCATTATTGTTACTTTCATTATATGTTTCAACTATTAGAGATACACCATTATCGGCAGATATTGAGAGTTTTTTTATTAAATTTGTCCATATAGACAAATACATTTTTAGTGGGGTTCTTAATTTCATTAATGTTTGAATTCGGGATAAACAATCGCTATTGGTATTTGAAGCACCCTTTTTGTATACTATATCATAATCTTCAAGTATCAAGCGCCATCTGACAAGCTTTGAATTTGAATCTTTAAGTGAGAATAACCATTGAAGTGGTTTATGATCGGTAACTATTGTAACTACCAAAAAGATACGGGCGATAGTATTTGGCTGCCCAAACGATTGCAATAAGTTCTTTCTCGATAACAGAATAGTTGCATTCTGAATCATTTAGGGTTCTGCTGGCGTAAGCTACAGGTAAATCATAGCCTATTTTGCATTGACTTAAAACAGCACCTAAAGCATAATTGCTGGCGTCTGTGGTAAGGTTAAAGGGTTTTGTAAAATCCGTGTATTACATATTTTAAAGCATTCGATATAATCTGAATCACTTACATTGATAATTGCATCTTTTTTTAATTTAATAGTTAACGGTTTAGTCAATTTGCATTTTATAAATTTTCAGTAATACCCTAGGAGGCAAAGGAATATTTTTAATTGTTTTGAATTTTTTGGTATCGGAAATTTTTTAAATAATAAATTTCAACTGGGTTCGGTTTAACACCTTCTGGCGTGACAATATGTCCCAGATACGCTACTTCTTTTCGCAAGAATTCGCATTTATCAATCTGCAATTTGAAATTAGAATCTCTTAATATATCGAATACTTCTTTCAGATTTGGAATGTGTTCTTGTAAGCTGGTACTGAACACAATTATATCATCAAGGTACACCAAACATTTCTCGTTATGTATACCTCTTAGGATATTGTCCATGACCCTTTGAAAGGTTGCAGGAGCCCCTTTCAGACCCATGGGCATGCGCACATATCCATAGTGCCCATTTTCTATATTAAAGGCTGTTTTCGAAATATCCTCATCAGCCATCTCGATCTGATGGAAACCAGAAGCGAGATCTAATGTTGTAAAATTTTGATAACGTCCAAGCTTATCCAGTAACGTTGTAATATCTGTCAATGGATATCGATTTCCAAATGTGATTTCATTGAATTTTCGATAGTCAACAACGAGTCGATACTTTTGAGAAGCATCTAGATTCTTTGGGCCTATGTAAATATTGCTAGGCCACGGAGAATTAGAAGATCTAATAATATTTTCATTTAACATTTTTTTAATTTGTTTTTGAATTTCTGCTCGATGAATCTCAGGATATCTGTATGATTTTGCATAGATAGGTATCTCGTTAAGTTTTAATGTGATGTTTTATTTTACATGTGAAGGTAAGCTGATTTCCTTCGACATGAAAAATATCACTATACTCTTGAACTAACTTTAATACAGATTGTTTCTCTTCGGAATTCATATGTTCAGTTTTAACTTTCGAAACATTAAATTTAACATTTTCAGAATAAGTATTATTAAAATTTGGGTTGAGGGTTTGTTCGTATTCATCGAATGTCTCAACACTAATAGAAGGGCTTAAGTCTACTCGAAAGTTGGATTCTGAAGGATTTAAAATTGTACATAAAGCTATATTATTTTCAACTTTTGTTAAACACTCCGAGATTTCTAATTTCCCAATTCGTGTATATGGTATAATTAGATTACCATTTTTTACATTTTCAATATTTGATTTAATTACTTGTTCACAACGTGGGGGCACTACTATACAATTCGTCTATCCAGTTTTAATTTCAAAGAAATTTAATTTAATGTGATTATAAGGAGTCGTAAGCAAATTATTATTTAACTCAATAATTCCATTCAGTATTTGTTCGGGCCGATAGCAATGTCCCTTTTGTTTTAAATTTCAATTGAAGTGAACTGTAATATTCATTAATAATAATTAATTAAAGGATGACATTTTACCTTTTTACTTATTTCTTTCGGATATTAACCGGCCGGCGTTGTACTCGTATCGATGTAGCTTCACCCACACACCTTTGTACTGTAGCACGCGGTGATTGTCTTACTACTACGATAATTTACACACACTCGGTACAAAACTTTGACGAGGTGAAAATGCCAACATTGCGCGGTTGAATTTAAAATATATAAGGCATATCTGGATTCAATCACTAACATTCTCCCCCGCCAAATGCATGGGTGCATTTTGAAAGAAATAAAAAAGAATGAATGTAGATATTTTAGAAAGAAAATTAAGAAAATAATAAAGAACTGAAATTAATGATTGTGACACCTTGAAAATGTTGTATCTGGTTAGATATTTACAAAATACTAAAAATAACTAATTACTAAAAAAAGACTACTTATTGGAAGTATATTAATTGTCCTCTATCGGTAAAGTGGACAATTTGACCAAGGGACGCCTTAAAATTCCATTGGCGGCCCTAACGCTTACAACTTTAACAGTACCATCTTGACCAGGATGTAAAGCAGTGATTCGAGCCATGACCCAACGCCCGGGGGAACATTATCCTCGTGAATCAAGACTAGTTGCCCTATTTTAGGAGAAGGTGATGTGGGCGTTAGCGACTTTGACCGTTGTTGGAGAGTATGAAGATATTCTCGTTTCCAACGAGACCAAAAGTCTTGATGCATCCTTTGGAGAAGCTGCCTTCGAGACAATTTATTCATAGTAATAGTTGAAAAATCAGGGAGAGAAAGCCTTTTCTAAAGTCGACGTAAGTCTGCCATTAACCATTTTCTCCATCAGTTTGCTGGTTGAGCATGTTAAACCTATAGGTCAGTAAGATGAAGGTTCAATGCGAGATTTTTTGTGTTCAAGGAGCAGAAGGGTGATGGATTTGGACCAGATTGATGAAAACTGGTTGTTGTTTCCAAATGCAGTTGATTAGTTTCAGGAGCGTTGTTTTTGCTATATCGGGAAGATATATCGGCTCCAGAGTTAGAAAGTGACCAGGAGTGAGAGCATTGATGTCCTCTATATCATGTGTCAAAGGGGTGAGGGGTCGAGAATTAAGCAAGGCTTCAATCAATACTAAGACTGTGTAAAATTCTTCGTAAGTTAAAATTTGGTCTCCCACCATGCGTTTAAGATGGGTTTTCACTGATTTTATACCGGCTTCCCACAGACCATTGAAATGTGGCCCAGCAGGCGGACTGAAAGAAAACTGGCAGGTTTCCTGCTCAGCAGCGGTTTTCATATATTCTTGAAGTTCTCTCGCGGCTCCAGTAAAATTGGTGCCATTGTCGCAAAAGATGTGGGATACGCAACCGCGACGAGAAATAAATCTTTGCAACGCGGCAAGAAAACCTTCAGAAGTTAAATTACTAACTAACTCAAGATGTAAAGCCTTTGTGGCACAACAAACAAAGAGACATATGTAGGCTTTGATTGTACGAACATCACGATATCTTGAAGGGGTAATGTAAAAGAGTCCTCCAAAGTCAACACCACTCTGAGAAAAAGCTTTAATCGAGGACAATCGGAATGTAGCTAAATCGCCCATAGGCGGGTGAGAAGACTTAGGGGACTGTTTCCAACAACGAATGCATTTTGAAGTGACGGAGTTTATGGCTCTTTTCGAAGAGACTATCCAAAAATATTGGGATATCTGGAATTGGGTGGTTTTTGGTCCGGCATGTAAATTCTTCTCGTGAAAATATCTAATGAGAATATACGTTAAAGGAGAATTGCGGGGTAATAAAAGGGGGTATTTTGGAGTGTACGATAAAGGAGCATGTTTTAATCGACCACCAATTCTGAGGAGATTGTCTTCATCGAGGAAGGTACCAAGTTTTCGAAGAGATTTTGAGAAGAATTTAGACGTTTGTTCCTTATGAAAATAATTATTCTGTGTATATTTTACGAGACTTAAAATAGCGTCATGTAATTCGTTAGAAGTTAGGAAACCTGAACGTCGAGA
Organism: Galeruca laticollis; assembly: GCA_963921935.1. Classification (NCBI taxonomy): domain Eukaryota; kingdom Metazoa; phylum Arthropoda; class Insecta; order Coleoptera; family Chrysomelidae; genus Galeruca; species Galeruca laticollis. Next base: position 83,512,348 of record OY998177.1, read on the forward strand.
GGAAACATGACGAAGATTATAAATAAATCGTAAGACATATGCTAAAACTCGTTGTAATGTAGCGAACGAGGAATGTCTATTTATAAGAGACTCCCAGAAAGAGGGTTCCAAGGACAGAGATACAAGAGCTACAGTCTGTTCTTCTTCGGCAAGATCTTTTGAAGATAAGCACAGAGGTACGGTTGGGAAACAAAACGGATGATCGTAGAGAAAGTGAGGACCATTAATCCACTCGGGCGAAGATAAAAATTCGGATGGTAGAACACCACGAGACGCAATATCAGAAGCATTTTGCTTAGAATTAATGTAATACCATAGATTCGGAGAAATTTTAGACTGAATATAAGATATACGATTGGCCACAAATATCTTTAATTTGTGGGGAGAACTTTTAATCCAGTGTAATACAATTTGGGAATCCGACCATGCATAAGTTGGGATCTCGGTAAATTTAGGACATATATGTAGAACATAAGCAACTAACTTGGAAAGCAAAACAGCGGCACATAACTCAAGACGAGGTATGGTCAGTTTTTTCGTAGGTGCTACTTTGGATTTTGCACACAATAATTGAACTTTACTTTACTCTCGGAATTCACGCACCGAAGATATAAGACGCAAGCATAGCCTCTTTCACTGGCGTCACAGAAACCATGTAATTCGACTAGGAGAAAATTATTGAAGAACAATAAATGGCGAGGTATGCGAACTTGAGACAGTAGAGGAAGTTCGATTTTATATTGTTCCCAAATTTGAATGATATCAAAAGATGGACATTCATCCCAAGATGTTCCAGCTAACCACAGACGCTAAATTAAAAATTTTGTAAAGAAAGTTATAGGAGCTTGACATCCTAGAGGATCATAGATTCGAGCTAATTCCGAAAGCATACAACGTTTGGTACAAGGAAGATCTTCTCGCGGTTGAACACAAAATGTAAAACAGTCCGAATGAGAAGACCAGCGTAACCCAAGAACTTTGAGAGAGATGTCCAAATCTGGTTCAAAACTTAGACTATGGGGATTAATAAAAGAAGTAGGTAAATTCGATAATAAGAGAGGTTCGTTTGAACACCATTTACGAAGTTCAAAACCGCCAAGATACAAAAGAGAAATTAAATCTTGCATAAGCGTTTGAGCTTCTACAAAATCATTCGAGCCAAAACAAAAATCATCAATATAAGAGCAACTATGAATAATTTTAGCAGCTTGTGGAAAGTGATGTCCTTCGTCAAGTGCAAGTTGATGCAAAGTACGAAGAGCTAGAAATGGTGAAGAAGTAACACCATAAGTTAGAGTATTCAGACGATACTCCCGAACACAATCTTCTGTAGAAAATCTCCAAAAAATACGTTGAAACTCTCTATGCTCTTGACAAAGAAAAATCATACGATACATTTGTTTGATGTCTGCGCACAAAAAAACTTGAGTAAACGAAAATTTAGTAAAATAGCAACAATGTCTTGTTGAAGCTCAGGTCCAACAAACAAACAACCATTCAGGGATTTCTCGTTAGGAACTTTGGCAGATGCATTAAAAACTACACGTAATCTGGTACTAACACTATCAGGTTTGACCACACAATGGTGAGGAATATAATATTTACCATTTTCTTCCTTGTCAGCGGAAATCAACTCCATGTGACCTAGGTCGAGATACTCTCTGCATAAAGGCAGAATTTTGTTCATACAATTCGTGTTGCTTGAGCAGTCGGCGTTCAAGGGAGTCAAAACGATATAAAGCCAGATCTCGTATACCAGGAAATGTAGGATTAATTTTCCGAAAAGGTAACGATACAACATATTGTCCTGACGGTTTACGATAAAAATTATCTTTGAAAAGATCGTCACACAAAATATCATCGGAATTAAGAGGAATGACTTCAGGACCCGTTTCTATTTCCCAGAAAGTTTTCAAAGTAGTATCTAATGAGACCTTGGAAACGGTGTGGCATAATACAGAGGTGACAATAGGATTCTTGACATGAATCGGACCCATGACAACGTAACCAAATACAGTGTTTATGGCGTCGGGTTCACCTGAATTTCCAGAGATCTTACCTGAGAGCAACAATTTAGGAAATAAATCAGCTCCGATTAATAAGTCGATCGTTCCTGGTCCATAAAATTTAAAATCTGCTAGCGAAATATTAGTTAAGTGGGTTCACTTATTGGGATCGATTTTAAAATTAGGCATAGGATCACAAATTTTGTCTAAGTCTAGAGCATCAAAATTAAAAATAGGAAAGTCCCTAGTATGCGGACAACTTTTCCAGTCTGCAACTTAGAGTTCATAAAGGCGAGACCATTAACTTCAAGGGCACATTGAGACTGAGGGATACCTAAAGTATTTATTGCTTTACGGGTGATAAAAGAAGTTTGGCTGCCGCAATCTAAAATAGCTCTTAATGGTCGCCTTCTCCCTTTATTATCAAGGGCGTCAACCACAGCTGTGGAGAACAAAACTCCCTTTTCAACAGGGGACTGGAGTCAAATAAACTAGTGGTACTTGATTGACTTGAAGACGGAAGGTTCGGGTTCAAATTAGGAGAAGTGTTGGTAGAATTTGTGATTGGTGTATCGAAATGCAATAGAGTATGATGAGTCTTGGATTTGCAAGTCCGACAAGTATACTTGGAGCGACAGGAACGAAGATCGTGAGAGGAACTCAAACAATTAAATCATAGATGCGATTGTTTGCAAAAACGATGCCTTTCTGAAGGACTTTTACTTAAAAATTGATCACATTTGTAAATAGTATGGTTTTGTTTGCATAAAATACAATGTTGATTAGACAAATTAGTAACTAACAAAGTTGAAGAACGAATTTCACAAGAAACTTTTGAAAATAAGGGTGGATCTTTTGATCGGAAATATTTCGACGAAGAAACATTTAAATTACTGTAGGCGTTCAACTGGGTTTCTTAAAATGCAATCAAGCTTGTGAAGGTGGGGATCTGTTGATTTATGTTCCATTTCAATGAGACGTGCGATTTCTGGAGTTAATCTAGAATATAACATATTAAACATAATGAAGTCCCACTCATCTGTAGGTAAACCGATCACTTGGAGAACAGAAATATTTTCTAAAAATGTATCAATAAGTTCAGACAATGTTTTAGCAGTAACCATATTTAATTTTGGGGCCTGTTTAAGTGCATCCCAATGGGCTTTGGCACAACGTCTTTGATTGGTATATCGCTTGGTAATAAGGTCGTAAGCAATATCATAATTATCGGCAGTGATTTTTAAATTACGAATTAAACCTAGAAGGGGACCTTCTAACGACGCTTTTAAATACTTTAGTTTTTCTACATCTGACATAGATTGGTTGTTGTGGATAAGAGAATCAAATGGATCTCAGAACGATGCGAATTCCTTTACATCACCTGAGAATTTGGGAAGATCAATTTTTGGTAATCGGATATTCGAATTAGTTTGTGAAAGAGCACTAGTATTAGCAGTAGATTGGGAACTGGAAATGTCGAAAAGCTCGGAACATATTAGTTTGGTTTGAAAATACTGCGATAAAAAAGCTGCACGAATTTGGTCTTCAGCTTCGAGGTCTGGTGGATCTGGAAGCACCATCAATTTGGCAATCACTGCATCATGATGTTTTACAAAAGTATCACGAATTGACTCTAATTCAGTTGCACGAATTTGTAAAAGAGGACGAACGGACTTGTCAGTCTTACTTTGATCGGCTAAACCGCTCAATATTTGTAGATCATTTAAGGCGGCTTTACGATGAAAACGATTCTGTTGGACTGTATCCATTGTAAATAAAATAAACAAAAATATCTAAGCAAACGAAGCAAATTTTCAATAAAATGTTGCGAATGAATTGAATCAAATTTCAATTAATATTGTACAAACTACCGGTTACTAACTGTAAAATTTGAAATAAACAAATGATTTAATAGAAATGTTGAATCACCCTGTATAGCGAAAAGTATAGAAAAAGTAAAGTAACAAAAAAATAAGTAATAACCATGAAATTGAACAGTTGATAAGAAAAGAAAAAATGTGAGTTCTCTATTTACTATAAAAACGCGCAAATGGCAAAAGGATAATTAAATAGAGGTATAGCGAAAAATTTTTGAATTATCACTCAAACTAGTTGACCAGAGAATATATGGGCTCACCCTGTATAAAATTGCACCAAATAATAACAGAATGAGAAAAAAATGAAAACTATTGAGTAATTAATCAAAGAAAAACACGTCTGTTTAAATCTCCGTTAGGAAATTATAAAAATATTCAATAATCAAACGGCCAATTTTTGTTCGACAATATCAAGAAATTCAGGTAGGTACAATATCTTCAAGGTTATACTCACTTTTGAAATAAACTAGATCGATTTAAAAATTATTGGAAATAGTAAAAATAAACAAACGTACATTTATAATGAAAATTTTGTTTTCAAATGAGAGTAATAAAGTGCCTTTTTTCTGGGCTAAAAAAAATAACTATTCAGGCTAAGAAGGACCAATGTTCGGGTTGATAGCAATTTCCCTTTGGTTTTAAATTTCAATTGAAGTGAACTGTAATATTCATTAATAATAATTAATTAAAGGATGACATTTTATCTTTTTACTTATTTCTCTCGGAGATTAACCGGCCGTAGTTGTACTCGTATCGATGTAGCTTCACCCACACACCTTTGTACTGTAGCGCGCGGTGATTGTCTTACTACTACTATAATTTACACGCACTCGGTACAAAACATTGACGAGGTGAAAATGTCAACATTGCGCGGTAGAATTTAAAATATATAAGGCATATCTGGATTCAATCACGAACAGTATTTTTTGATTTGATTATCTAATCCTAGCTACCAATCAAAATGATCGTGGAATTTGAAAACGCAATATTCTAAATTACGAGGTTGTATTTTGGGGATTGGAATGAAAGTGCAGAAATTTTGTTGGCTGCTACCAAAGGCAGATTTTACGTGGAACGGTTTTTGAACAAAATATTTTTTGAAATATTTTTCAGCCACAGCTGGTGTCACAAAGGATCTTGTGCTACCAGTATCAATTAAAATTTTTAGATTTTGTTCTGGCAAAATTATATAGGATAACACACTTTCTGAATTATTTAAATTTAACAATTCGATAATGTTTGGTTTGGTTCCGAGGTTGGTGCCTCTAAAAAATTATCGGATTCATCATTAGTTCAATCGGAATCGTCTATAATATGGAGTTCTTCCGAGGTAAAATTTCTAGGTTGATTAGGATTGTGTTGCAACCTATTTTGATAATTTTGGTGTTAGGGTCTAGGTGTGTTTCTGATAGACATACTCATGGTAGTTGGATTTGGAAATCTTTGGTTCTGATTAAGTTTAAAGACGTTTCGACCATTATTAGAAAACTTTGTATTATTCCTATTAGGAGGGATATAAGAAGTTGATGAACGATTTTGTGGGTTTGGTGCAAATTTCGATTAGAGTATTGATAATTCTGCATAGAATTTGGCTTAGGAGGCGGCTGCCTAAGTGCCACATTATTTTGGAAATTGGTTTTATTTTTATTAGCATAATATTGCGTATTCAAAGATAAAAAAACATTTTTCGGACGATTATTCTGGCTCATATAGACTTGAAAATCATTTGTAAGAACATTTAAAGCAGTATTTAAATATTCTGTATTTTTCGTACGCACTTTCGTACGCGCAGCAATACTCTGAGTGCCAAGTTTTTAAAGTTATTTCCTAAAGTTAAATGTTCATTCACATTAGAATGTGTCATGCGTTAAGAAATTGTTGAACTCTATTATAAAATTCGAAATGCGTTTCATTACCTTGTTTCATTTCTGAAAGTTCTATATTTAATGTGTAAATATCTCTTTTGTCGGCGTATATATTCAGAAGTGCATCTTTTAGATTTTCCCAAGTTCTTATCGTACAAGAAGAAATGTTTATAGCTGCTTCACCTTTTATTTTTGCTAAGTTGCTGGACATCAAATATTCGTTTTGAAAATCCCCTAGATCTACAGCATTATAAAACATACTGACGAATTTCAATAAACCTAGGAAGTAATGCATTGTTTCCATCAAATTCGGGTACCATATCAAGATATTCTTTCTGTAAAACAGGTAATTATGGAGTAGGCATTTTATTAAAATAATTTATGGGAAAAAGTTTTGGGAATCTTAAAGTTAATTTTATTTTAGTTTTTCAGGAATTTGAGTCTGAATTTGAATTGTTCGAATCAGAATTTGAGTCAGAATCGTCAGATGTATCAGAAAAATCATTAATATTTCCTACATATGACATAAAACCACTTACAGTAATAGAACGAAAATCGTTTCCATTGGCTCGGACTGCATAGGAACAACCAATATCCTCTTGATTCTTCCGGTTTCTAGCACAACACAGTTCATCTAGCTGAGTCACTCAGTTCGTCCAACTAAGAATTCCAATAATTGAATTCATTTGTTCGAATAGTCAATAAATCGTAGTAAGGAAACGTATATTATATGCTTTAACTTCCGATTGACTATCCTATATCCTATATCCACTTATATTTTAATCAACTGATACCCTGTTTTTGAATTATAACTTTATTGCTAACACAAAACTCTAATAACAATTTCAAATACAAGACTAATACCCCTAATACCGTTTGAAAGAGAATCATTTACTCTATCGGAGAGGATAAAAAAATATTGGGTGTACTATTTAAGTTAACAGGAGTCCATATTATTTCGTATTTTTGGACCACCCTGCAGATTTATAAGTAATATTAAATAGTTGCCCAAGGGCATCAAATCAACTGATCCAATGCAATAATTTTTACGCCTACCCGTTTTATCGGTATTGTTTTTTTGTGACATACTGTATTTCGAGAAAACCATGAAAGATAGGTATAGGGAATCTTTAAGAATGACATTATTTTTGTACCTTAAATTCGAAAATGTTATGATATACAGGGTATTCCATTTAAAAAAATATAATTTTGATATGCCAAATTATTTTGAACCACCATGTATATTCATAAATATTTTTAAAATGTAGCTCTTATTGACCTTCATTTATGTTTAACAAAAGCTTTATTTAAATTGTTATGGATTGGGCACCAGATTCCGTGCCGTATGTGGTGCCCAACATAATCTTCGAAATCATAAAAGATATATGCACGCCATTGGGCGGGGTTTGCCATCAATGTGATTAAAAATATATCTCTTCACATTGAATTTAGACTATACTTTTTATATAGGAAATTTAGTGAAGAATTGCAGACCAATGGTAAAATCTCGATTAAACTTCACTTCACAATAAGAGCATATTTAATGATTTATTACTTAATTTTTTTATGCCTACACCAATATTTATCCACCTCGGCAAGGTCCAATGTTTTTTATTTTTATACTAACCAATATAAATCACCAGATTTATTGCCTTATGGTAAACTGTTTACCAAACTTATTTACATTGTTCAATAGTCTGGTATGTTTGAAAAACGAATTCATTTAATTGGATAGAAAAAACAAAACAAAATATCCCACGGCTTGGCAAATTGTCAAAATATTCTCGAGTAAATAACTACGTGATTCATAACTTTTGCCATCAGTGTCTACGGGGAATGAAAAAAACTCGTACGTATGAATGGTACCCTGTATTTAAAAATGGTTCAGACGTTGTTGCAGATTTGCCACGGTCTGGTCTAACCTCAACGTCTTTCACTGAACTTAACATCGTTAATGAAATTAACTGTATCGACCCTTACTTCGTGGAATCTACTCATATTAGTGTTTATCGAAACAATTGTCAATTTTTTAAAATTTTGAACAATTTTTATTATATTGTGGTATTAACTAGAAACCGTGAGTTTCATTTAAAACACTAACATCGTTAAAGTGAAGAAAATAGTAAATGAAAATTGAAAGTCATATGGTATTGTTGGGACTAAAATAATGATTTTGTATTGTTTCCATGATTTCAAAGTGTTGTTAAAAAGTATAATAACTGTCAAGAAGTTGAATAAAAGCTGTCAAAAAACTACTTCCCAATTAACTGAATATTCTGGCTGTATTGGATCCAATTCTACGTTATTGTCATCCCTGTTGGAGACCCAACGAAATTGAAGAGCTGGAAATTACAGAGAGAAGCAACAAGTAATTCTCTACAAAATATTTTCAACAAAGTTGATGTGGTGACGATACAAAGATTTCGGCAACAAATTGAAGATAAAGCGGAACGGGTATTTCTACTAGACAACAAGATCAAAGAAGCAATATTTACTGAAGGAACAGAACAATCTATAGAAAATATTAATAGAGAGTTAGATGGTGAAGAAAACTTACGTGATTAGGTATTCAAATATAAGAACAAATGTCAATTTTTTGTAAAAATATAATTGAAATGAAGAGTTAAAGAAGAAAAACCATTTAAAAAATTTGGAAGAAATTTGAATCTGCTGAAATTAGAACTCAAAAGTTTGACGTGAATGTCAACAATTGGAGACATTTTTGAGGACAGTTAAATAAAAATAGACGAAGATCCTGATTTACCAGAGGAAGACAAAATTCAGTACTTGGTTCAATCAACTGAAAAATGCTCACCAGCACGAATACTAATAGAAATTTTTCCCACATTCAGCAAATAATTACCAGAACACCGTTCACCAAATGAAAACCAATTTTGCAAGAGATGAGATATTAATTGAAGATAATGTGAGGGATCTGATAAATTTAGTACTAATTCAGAAAATTTCGAAGGATAACAGATATCAAACTTTCTCAATCTTGTTTGATAAGCTGGAAACTCAACTTAGGGCATAAGAAACACAAGGAGCAACTAGCGATAAATATGCTGAGATGCTTTTATCACTACTAGAGTCAGCATTACCTCACGAATTCTATTAAACATATAGCAACGCAATGAGGAAAGTATTCGTGTATCTTGTGATAAAAAAAAAACGGTTAATGACAGGTAGTTTGATACAATTTTTAAAAATAGAAGTGGAAGCTGAAGAGTGTATAAAAATTGCACAGTCAAGTTTCACAGAGTTAAAAGACTCAGAAAGGAATAAGGAGAGATATATGTTAGAAACTTTATATACAGAGAATTAAGCAAAAGAGTAAGCAATCGGGTTGTATATTTTGCGAAAACGACTCATACTAGTCAAGATTGCATAAGAGCACAAAAAGTTAATTCAGACCAGAATGTCTTTGTCTAGAACAAAGTAATACAGCTGGAACTTCCAAATCAGTAGTGAAATGTATTAAATGTTCTAGAAAACATTATGCTCTCATGTGTCCTGATTTAAATGAAAACGAAATATCGACAAAAGAGATTAATACACACAAAAGATTGAAAACACTATGACATCCATGTTTTCAGAAACATTATTGCAAACAATTAATGTTAGGATTGTATCTGAAGATAATAAATCGAATAGTGTCAGGGCACGTGTGGATTCAGGTTCACAATCATATATCACAACAAAATGCGCAGAGGAGATGAAGCTTAAGAAACTTGATGGAGAAAATATAATGCAGGGAGTGTTTGGTGGAATTCAGAGTACTTCAAAAGTTCATAGATTATTTAGGGCACACATTCAAAATATAGATAAATCTTTTCGTATGGGTGTATCTTTATTGGACTGGTCAAAAATATGTAATTACATACCAAAATTAAATGATAAAAAGATAATTTATCAAATATGCAAGAAAAATATTGTAGTGAATGATATTGTATTCGATAATTTTGAGATAAATTTATTGATTGGTGCAGATATTTTTGGAATAATTATAACGGTAAATGATTCACTCGTTGTTATAGAGACACATTTTGGATGGACTATAATGGGCCCACAAATTTGTAATAAAACGGACACATTTATTTCAACACTTTTTACATACTGTCCTGTTATAATTTATGGAATTTAGAATTGTTAGGTATAACCGAACCAGGAGAGGTAGAAGCTAGAGAGGTATCAGGAATCGAGACCTTAGAACGATTTAAGAAAAGCGCCATAATGTATGAAGAAGACAGGTATGAGTTGAACTTACCATAGTTCGACGGACATCCAAATATAACATTAAATTTCAATTTAGCTGAAAAAATATTATCTTCTAATACAAAACGATTCATATTTGTTGACAAGTTTTCAGTTTATAACGAAGTATTTGAAGAATGGGAAAAAATGGGAATCATAAAAGAAGTGACTGAAGAAAATGCTCACTATTTGGCACATCACGCAGTTTTAAAAAAAAGACAGTACAGCAACCAAATGTCGTCCAGTATTTGACGCTTCAGCTAAAGATGAAAACGGTAATTCTCAAAACGATTTATTAGAAAAAGGTCCAAATTTGATTGAGCTTATCATACCATTAATATCAAAATTTAAATTACATAAAATAGGGCTAACAGCCGATATAGTAAAATCGGTTTGTACAAACTAGTATGGCGGAAAAGGACAGAGATTACTTGCGGTTTTTATGGTGTAAAAATGATCCTGAAAGAATAATTAAAATATACAGACATTGTAGGTTAGTTTTTGGGCTGAAACCTAGTTCTTCCATATTAGCAGCCACATTAAATTAACATTTTAAAAATGAAGAGAAATACCGTGACACTGCAAATCAACTTCTCAAATGATTTTATGTTAAGAATTGCATATAGTGTAAAAAATGAAACAGACTTGAACACATTTATAGAGTAATCAAAAAAAATTTGAAACGTGAGAGGTTGGACATTTAACAAAAATGACACAGAAAGTTTCAGCTTGAATAAAAACAGTGAAGATAAAATCATTTCAATTCTGGAAATGAATTCAAATTACCAAAATAATGCTTTGTACTATTGATGATATTCCGAGAACAAAACGAGGTATTTTATCTGCTATACAGAGATTTTTCGATCCTATAGGGATCGAGACGGAACTATAGAGGCAGCACTTATGCCGAAAGTAGAGCGCCCTGGTGTTAAATAAGAAAAGCGTTGTGATGTAAACAGTATAATAAACAACCTACAAAATGCAAAAAATGAATAGATCTTTTTATTTTCATTGCCAGGAAAAATTGTTAGTACGTAAGATGGGTGTAGGGGATTATCTGATTTTTGATTATTGACAAAATGAGCACTGCAAATTCTAGTATTTTTATTTGGTTCCCAACCCTCCCGATGTTTTCTGAAAACTTGAAGTGATTCAATTTGGACAAATGTTTACTTTCTTCCCCTTAATAGTATTTAATTATTTGAACTTATTATATAATATTAAAGTCAGCAAACACATAACTAGTTCTTTATTTTATATAATCAATGAAATCGTACAGAAAACAACATTTTATTCTCTCGATAATAATCTTTTATTTATGTAAAAAGAAAGTTTAGAATTTTTCTAATAGCTGCCAATTGTAGTATCATACTGATTATAAACAAAATAATAGTTAACAAAATGCCACTATGGAAACATCGTGCAACGGTTTTAGAAAAACGGGACTAGTTCCTTTGAATAGATACACCTTCTGGTACCATGATTTTGGCGTGCATAATGTAATGGAAAAAAAACAGGCCTTCAAGAAGGACACCTTTCCGAAAAATCAAATCACCAGGAACATCATCTGTGCAACCAAAATTGAAATGAAGCAATGGCTCTACCAACGCCAGTAAGAAATGAACGTACACCAAGTCCATCCTCAGCAAATAAGCCTCAGGGAGAATATCTTTCTCCCAGAAATATTTGTCCTCTGCCTGAATACAAAACCAGAGAAACTAAGGTGAATGTTAGGGCTGGGAAAGCATCAATAATTACCTTAACTCCTTACAAAGATGAATTACAAGGTATTTTAGAAAAAAGAAAAGGGAAAAATAATATACCTAAAAAAACATCAGTGAAGAGTTAGAACCAAAAGAAAAACAATCAAAGAAACTGGAAAAAGGTCTACTGCAATTGTACGAAAACAGAAATCAGCAGTTTTAAAACCTTCCACTTCGGGGTTAGAGCAGAAGAGAAAAAAACGCCGGGTTTCTTCTAGTTCAAGCTCAGAAAGCGACAGCAGTATTATATTGGCTAATTCCTCTTCAGACGAATCCGAAGGAACTGATGCTGAATGTTTATTTTGTTCCGGGAGATTTTCCGAGGACAAGCATGGCGAGCTATGGGCAAAATGTGTTCACTGCGGCAGATGGGCCCATGAAGATTGTGGGGAAATTAAAGATGCTAATTTTATGTGTTCTTCCTGCGAATAAACGGGTTTTTTTGAGTAGTATCCCAAATTAGGAAATCTGTCTCAAATTGGGACATCAGTGTGTCTAAAATTAGACTACCTATTATTTTATGGGAAAATTGACAAAAACAAACTTCAAGTTGAATAACTTCAGTATCTATCTATTTCAATGTAGATTCTTTATTATGATGTTTTGTTAATACACAAAGCAAGCGATTTTGTACAATAATAATAAAAATTTGTTCAATGATGATATTTTTTTCGAATTTACAAAAAAGGGGTCTCAAATTTGGGTACCGTCCTCCACGTCTTTATTTCTTATAGATTTGCATTGTGGTACTGAACTTTTGTCGTACATTTTTACTAACAAATATATAAATCGTTTCTTAAATTAAACCTGACACTTGAACATCCAATATAAAATACGAAAAAGTATCTCCAAAACACACGAAACAAATAACACAAGTTGTAAACAAGCATCTAATCCAATCTAATCACACATCTAGAGAGAAGTTCACTTTAACGCTGTATGGCAGCGTATCGCTTAGCAATAGATCCCAATACCAGAAAATCGAATCAATGACGCTGGTGTGTTTGAAATTACAGGTAATGATCTGGATGGACCTCTGTATTTGAAAGAAGATAACAAAGCGTGGATTGTATTAATTATTCACATGTTCGGTTAACGGAGCCACACATTTAGAATTTGTCTCTCTCGACAGAAGCATTTTTATACGCTCTAAGACGCTTCATAAGCAGGACGGGGAGGCCTAAAAATTTATATTCAGACAACGGTTCTAATTTCCATGGTCGTGATAATTACTCTGCCAGCTTAAATTGGGAGGAAATTGAAATTTTTTTGGGAATTAAGAGAATAAATGGATATTTAATCCTCCTTCCGCTGACTGGTGGGGCGAATGGCAGGAAAGGTTAGTATGGGCTATAAAACAATTTTTACGTCGAAATTATCATTATACAGGGTGTCCCAAATAAGAGTGACTGATTTTAAACATAAATGCCCAGCTTATTAATTGCTCTAAAGAGATGGGGTTTTTACTAGTGTCACTAGTTTATCAAAGATATTTTTTAGGCTTGGCTGGAATTTCATCTCATCAACACAGGGTGTTTTACTAATGTTGGTCAAATTCAAAGGGGAAAATATGTATTATTCTAAACGGAACACCCTATAATTTTTGATTTCATTCGAAAGAGCAATCATTCTCCTCTCAAAAAATGTATAGTTTAGTTTTCTATCTTTTGTTTCATTAACAACAAACATATTCGAGGTTTCATGTAGTAGTACATTTTTAATTAGTAGTTTTATATGAACGTATTTTGATGCCTAAAATAAACTCATGCTGTGACCGTTTGAAGTATACCAACAAATCAGCAATTTTGACAATAGTAATTTTGTTAAGTCATATAAGTCGGATTCGAAATGATCTATACAGTGAGTGAAAAAGCTCAAACTGTAATAATTTATGCAGAAATGAAATCAATAATTCAAACAAGGAGGATATTCAGAAGGAAATTTATGAAAAATCCGCCGTCAGTGAATATAATTAAAAAATGGTATGTACAATTTATCGAAACTAGTTGCATTGAATACTAAAAAAACCAAGAAATAATGATGGTCTTTTAAACAAGGTGATGTCAATTAATGAAGTGCTACATGATAACGATCATAAAATACCAATTAGAAAAATTTCTGGAATTTTAAAGCTTAGCAAGAGTGACGTTCAAAGATGTCTAAAAATTTTAAAACCAACTCCATACAAAAGTCACACTTATCAAAAATTGTACGGGTCAGATTATGAAAAACGAGTAATGGTATGACTTATTCAGAAACAAACCCAATTCATTATTAATTATGTCTGATGAAGCAACGTTTCACATTAATGGCATGTGTAACAAGCATAATTGTAGAATATAGGGTTCTCAAAACTCAATTTCTTTTAATGAATTTCAGATAGATAGTCCAAAAGTAAACGTTTGGTGTGCATTTTCTCGGCGAAAAATCTATGGTCCTTTTTTCTTTTCGGAATCAACACTGACGGGTACTAATTACACGGATATGTAGGAAACTTTTTTTTATCCGCAACTAGTTCAAGATGGAATTAGCGACGACGTTTACTTTCAACGAGACGGTGCATCACCACATTATTCGTTAATAGCACGAGATGCATTGAAAACGTTTTTTAATGATAAGTGGATAGGTCGAGCTGGACCGATTGAATGGGCACCGCGGTCTCCTGAATTAACTGTCCCAGATTTGTTCTCTGGGGATATTTGAAGGATAGGTGCTACAATCATAAGCCTAACAATTTAGCAGAACTAAAAAATAATATCAGGAACATTATTGAAAACATTCCGCAAGAAATTTCGCTTACAGTTATGCATAAACGAAGAAGGTAGGCATATGCAGCATTTATTGTAACTTTTTTGTTCTTCGTTCTTTATATGTAGTGAATAATGTTATTACGTTTTCTTACTAAATAAACTGTTTGTCAGATTTGTTGGCAATTATTTACGTAATTAAAAATGCATACTACATGAAACCGACTTAAATGATTTTGTTATGCGTCAAAGGGTCACAGCATGAGTTGATTTTAGGCATCAAAATACGATCATATAAAACTACTAATTAAAAATGTACTACTACATGAAACCTCGAATATCTTTGTTCTTAATGAAACAAAAGATAGAAAACTATACATTATTGGAAAGGAGAATGATTGCTCTTTCGAATGTAATCAAAAATTGCACTGATCAACACTAATTTTATTGTCAACAATATTTGGGCGATTTCTAGGTAATTTCGTGGTGCTGATCACGAATTTGAAGTCCATTTAGGTGAATTGGCTCTAATTTGAGAGATATTTTATCAAAATATGATAAGATAGAGAAAAATATCAATTTAATAGACCAATGGCCCTTATAAGCAACTTTTAGTAAAAAAATATTAAAGTGGTTTCAAAAAAAGAGAAACGAAAAAATAAAATCCATTTATTAATTACGTATAACATTTATTAATTACGTATAACAGCAAAGAAATAATTTAATTTAAAAAATTACATCTAATTAGTAGGAAAGAAGCTCTTTTTGTAGGATTTTCTTTTATGAGAACCGTCTGGTACATCACGTTGGAGACTCCAACAATAGTCTGCCATCATATGATGATCCCATCTGCCCTGATACCTCACCTCCATCTCCTTTATATCCTCGTGGAACCGTTCCCCTTGTTCCTCACTGAAATTGCCAAGATTGTCGGGAAATTTATCCAAGTGGCTGTGAAGAAAGTGTACTTTAATACTCATATTAGTACCCAAGTTTTTAAAGTTTAATAACATCTGTTGCACTAATTCCTCGTAATTGTCCGCTTTGTGATTACCCAAGAAATTTTCAACTACCATAACAAAGCTACACCAAGCAGCAGCTTCAAGTGTCGTCATGTGATTTGTAAAATTAGAGTCCTTAATAAGTTTGCGAATTTGAGGGCCATCAAAAATACCCGCTTTTAGCTTTTCCATACTTAGCCTAGGGAACGATCTACAAATGTATTTGAAGCACCCGCCATCTTTACTCAAAGCCTTAACAAATTGTATCAT
The DNA here is from genome assembly GCA_963921935.1 of Galeruca laticollis. Classification (NCBI taxonomy): domain Eukaryota; kingdom Metazoa; phylum Arthropoda; class Insecta; order Coleoptera; family Chrysomelidae; genus Galeruca; species Galeruca laticollis. The sequence goes on from OY998177.1 coordinate 83,528,131, forward strand.
TAGTCCTAACTTGATGTGGAGCGGTGGGAGAATGATTTTTTCACGGTCAACCAATGGTTCGTTTAGGACATTTGCTGTTCCTACACTCATATTTTGTCTTATTGGCCAATTAACCATATACCAATGATCTTGCTTCGCCCTACTATCCCACAAGCAGATAAAACAAGGGTATTTTGTGTACCCACCTTGCTGCCCAAGCAAGAAGTTGACCAATTTTAGATCAACGCAAATGGAAAACTGATGTTCTTCATAGGATAGTTTCTGTAATACCAACTTGATGTTTTGATATTCTTCTTTAAGTTTTGTTGAGTGGGCGATAGGAATTGACGCATATCGGTTGCCATTGTGTAGCAAAACACACTTTAAGCTTCCACTGGAACTGTCTATGAATAGTCGCCAATCACCTGGAACAAATTGTATTCCCATTTGACGAAAAAGTCCGGGAATGTTGTTGCAATAAATAATATCTTCATCTTGGCTAAAGTGAGGAACCAGTTTCACCGCTCGTGTTCTATAAATGGTTATTTTTATATCTGGTTGTAGACAGTTTTTTTCTTTTAATCTGGATGCCAGAAGCTCAGGTCATTCAGTTCTTCTTGCGAGAACTGCTGTGGTGTTGATTGTATTTCCTGCTCATATTCACTTCCACTGCTACTGTACTGGTCCTTAATTTCTTCTTCTTCTTCCGCCATCAGAACATCTGGCAGTGTTGTATATACTAGTACGGGAATTTCTTCGCTATGTGGCACAGGTCTTCGTGCTGATTCTAAATCAGGATAATCCCATTTGCCTTTCTTGTATTTGTTAAAACCTTTTACATTAACTAAACAAAAATAACAATCATCATGGTGGTTTTTAGGTTCTTTCCACACCATGGGCACACCAAATTTCAAAATTTTTCTTTTTTCGTTTGACCACTGTCGTAAACATTCGACACACGTTTTGCACACTATATGGGGAGCCCAGGACTTGTATTGGTCTCCAAGCTGTACGCCGAAATAAGCTTGATAAGCTTGTCTAACAAAATTCTGTGATATTTTTTCTTTGTTTCGCTACAGTATATTCGCCACAAATGTAGCAGAAGACATTAGGGCTGTTCAAACAGCTTCTGCGTGAAGAACTCATTCCTCTGAAAAAAGAGTAACTTTAGTTAAAAATATAGGTACAAATATTCGTCACATGTACTCTTACCTTCCACTTGACGTCTATTAAATTTAAATAACTTCACTAGGTAGGCAATAAGAACTAAATACACAAAATACGTAAGAAAAGCACAACAACTGCTTACGCTGAACTGATAGTTAAAATCAAGAGACACAAGACAAACAAGTGCACGCACTGATCACGTAATCAGCAGTCGGCACGTGGTACGCTCACTAATCAGGGTCGAACTCTCGTTTCTGCGTAAATTTCTTGTTCGTAAATTATTCTTAAAAAATAAAAAGCATATGTTATAGCTAAATTCCTTAAAAAATTATGTATCCATTACCTCAAAAACTAGAGCCAATTTGGAAAAACTGCTTTTATTTTTGAATTCAGCAGACCTGAATTACCCTAAATTCGTTCAAAAATACTTGGCAACAAAATTTTTTTTGAATTTTGTAGGGCGGTGTTATAGGTTGTTCTATTCAAAATAATACATATTTTATTTGACCAACATTAGTAAAACAACCTGTGTTGATGAGATGAAATGCCAGCCAAGTCTAAAAAAATCTCTTTGATAAACTAGTGAAAATCCCATCTCTTCGGAGCAATTAATAAGCTGGGCATTTATGTTTAAAATCGGTCACTCTTATTTGGGACACCCTGTATTACGTAGAGTTGTACTCAGTATTATGTGATTTTGAGTCAACAATAAATGGAATATCTCTTCCTTATATTTCCAATGTTGATGAATGGGAGTTTTTGAGTAATTCAATATTTATAATGCCACTGCATACTGTTTGTGATGAAATTGCCGAATTAAATGTTGTAGATGTCGATTCTCACTTTTTTAAAGGTAGATTTTGTTATTTGCAAAAATTAAAGCAACTTGTTGAGGGATAGATTCAAAAGAGAATATTTTGCAGAACTGGTTAACATACGAGTAGTTAACAGGCAAATCATGGAAAGGGATTTTCTGAAGGTTGGTGATGTAGTGTTGATCGGATCTGATAACACAAAAAGAGAAACTTGGCCAATGGAAAGGATTGTAGAAATTCATAGCGGCAAAGACGGTATAGATCGGGTAGCAAAAGTGAGAACAAAAACTGGGGAGCTGTTTCGACAATTTCAACGTCTTTATCCATTAGGACTACCCTACAACATAAATGAGAAGAAGGATAGTCTTAATCACAAGGATGACGTCGCGAAAGTAAAAGTTATGGAAGACAATGCAGATCTAGACATGAAAAATGGAAGTCAAGCGAGAAGATCAAGATATGGGAGAATATTGAAGTCGCCAACATGATTTTCTCAAGTCTGAGCCCGGGGGCCGGAGAATGGTGGGACTGAAATAATGATTTTGTAATATTTCCTTAGCTGCAATATGTTGTTGTTAAAAAATGATAACTGTCAAGAAGTTGAATATAAACTGTCAAAAAATTCTTCTTCTTCTCTTTCCTCTTGGTAGAGGAGTCGTGATCCAGCTTCGGATTATTTGGTTACTCGTTTTACAACTTCTCGCCATTTGCGTGTAGGAGACCTATCTCTGTACCTAAAACCTTCTACCCGGCCCAGGACTATGAGTCGCTCCAGGTTGTACTCATCTCTTCTTTGAATGTGCCTGAAGTATCTCAGGATTCGAGCTTGCACTATTTTGGATAATCTTTGGGGTTATTTAGCTTCTTGGATGATGGACACATTAGTTCTTCTTGCTGTCCAGGGAATTCGTATGATTCTTCTCCAGCACCATAGTTCAAACGCGTAAATCCTCCTGCGATCGACAGCCTTCATCGACCATGTTTCTGCTCCGTATAAAATTACCGGGGAAATATCAAAGTTTTAATAATAGTTTTTTTGTGTTTAGTATGATATCTCTTGCCATGTTTTATGGAGACTTTTTGTTGTCCGTCTAGCGATTTCGCATCTGCGAATGACTTCCTGAGAACAGCAACCCTAATTTGAAATCAGTGCTCCCAGGTAGATGTATTGGTTCACGACTTGACATATTATTCTGGTCCCTGTCAATAATCACAATTTTGGTTTTTGAGTAGTTGGTACTTATGCCAAGATTATTACTTCCCATTTCTATTTTATGTAAGATTTCCGGAAGTTCTGCTTGGGTATATGATGGTAGGACAGTATCGTCCGCATAACGAAGATTGGATATGTTTATTCCACCGACTGCAATTCCGCCCTTCCATTCGTCAGTCACACTTCTCATAATATATTCTCCATAGATGTTGAATAAAAGATGCGACAGGATAAATCCTTGACGGAATCCTTTTTCTATTTTACAGAGATTACATAAATGATTGTCGACTCTTACGGCTGCCTTACTGGATATGTATAGATTCAGACTTAAAAGTGACAGGTCGTTCGGTACTCCCATTTTTTTCAGAGCTATCCATAGCCAAACCTACTTCCCAATTAATTGAATATTCTGCCTGTATTGGGTCCAATTCTTCAATTCTACAGGCATGTTTGAAATAAAACATACATCATATGGATTCCAAATAAAATCTATCAATAGGCGGTATTTATAAAAAGAAGCCTTACCTTTTACTTTCAAAAAATACCTTCAAGGTATATGGATAAAACAAGTGAAGGACAATGTTGCGATGGAATTGCTTTAAAGTAAAAGGTCTCACGTTCTTCGTATTCTTGAAAATAAGCATTTCCTCAGAAACTGAAGTATATTCTGATCTCTGCACCTTTTACTTTATTTGTCCAAAGCATTTATTGGAAGGAAAAAGTAAAGATCACAAATACAAATTGTAGCATAACCTTTTATTTTTACAGCCAAATAAAATTAAACTTCAATAGTTTATTATTTGATGATAGATGAAAGCTGGCAATTCAAATTAGACGAAATGTGTTCATAAACCACAAAAAAAACATCAAATTTAACATACATTTATGAATCTAAACGCCAATATATTTCCCTCATATGATTCCGACAGACAGTTTTCTTTTACCAGAACATGAATGATCCCTTCGAGATTTTCCCAATCGCTTTTTGTAGGTTTTTATAATTCTGATACGTATCCCAGAGATCGAAATTAGAAAACAATCTTGTAAATTGACGAAACTTATTTTTTTTCACATTAAAAATAACATTTAATTTTGGCCTTGGGCCAATTATTATATGTATTCAGATGATATTCAAATTGGTTTCAAAATAAACCCACTAATTGAACCGGCTTTCAGCTTTAATTTTAATCCCAAAATATCTAAACAAAATTTAATAAAAAAATAATTTTTGCTAAAATCAATTCTCTCAAACGTTGTGTTTTTTTTTTCGTGAACTAGTCTAATTATATATTCGGACAAACCCTTAATTTCACATTTATGGTGTCTTGTAACACTGTGTCTATTTACTCTTCTTCCCATTATTTTCTATTCTTTGCTTCCACTTTTTTCTCTTCCTACTCAATATTCTTGAAATCGTATTGTCCTGTTTGCTTTGTTCTTCCCTTCCGTTTATTATTTATTATTTTTGTTTCCCTAATTGATCTTGTTTGTCTCTTGTAGCTGGATAGCTGGGATGGTGAGGACATTTATTACCAATGGAAAATTGGTAATAAATGTCCTCACCATTCCAGCTATATATGTTCTATATATTCTAATACAGGTTCTACTTCCAATTAATTAGCTATTTTTGCGTTCCTTATTTCATTTATCTTTGAGATTCCAGGAAATCTTCTTAGGTATATCATCTCCATTGGTCAAAGATTCATAACCAAATGTCAAAATTGGTCTGCATTTCATCAACAAGAAACAATTGGAAACATTAAATGAGACATTTCAAAAAACAAAAATATATGTTATTCAAATTCCAGAACATGAAGGTGAAGTTTGTAAAATAAATGTTACGAAATAGCACACTAGTGTAGACCCTGAATCCGACTCTGTCTAAGCCATGTATGAAAGTTAAAATTATGGCGGATGCGCGTGAATTTCTTCGAACTGTTCACGATTTTTTGTGACTATCTTATCTTGTCATTGTTTTTGTGACCAGTCTTATCTAGAAAATGCCAGAGAGCCAATTGTTTTTGTGTAAGCCACAATCTAGAATTATCTAGTAAGAAAGGAACTAATATATAAAGGACCGATCAGCGAGAGAAAGTTAGTTTATAGAGTGACCTCGACAAATAAACAAGAATACACCATAATAGCGAACAGTAAAGTGTTGATATAAATTAATAATTGAGGTTGTGTATATATAAATTAAATTCAAATGAATAGTTAAGTTTATATAAATTAAGTGTTAGTGAGTAGTTTAGTGTTTAAATAAATTCGTAAGTAGCCATACCGTGTGTTTAAAGTTTATCCCACCCGTTTACTGTTTAAATACATAAGAAAAACATTGCATTGGTGTCAGGTAATATAAATAATTAGCTATATCAAAATGGCCAAGAGACTAAGTGACCTAAAAGTGACAGAGTTGAAGGCAGAATTGGAAGATCGTGAGTTGGAAACGTCCGGTAAGAAAAGTGAATTAGTAGAAAGACTTAAAGGCACTGGAAAATGACGGCTTTGATCCAGAATCATTTTTATTCAATGACGAGGCTTCCACCTTAATCTCGTCAATTTCTGCCATGGAAGAGAAGATTTCTGCTAATATGGACGAGAAGATTTTAAAAATGAAGAACGATACTTGTACCTTGGAAGAGAATATTTCTGCTAATATGAAGAACGATATTAATGCCATGGAAGAAAAGATTTCAACTAATGTGAAGAACGATATTTCTGCTGACATGGACAAACTTTCTGCCAATATCTTATTATTGAAAAATGACATTGCCGCTGACGTGGGAAATGAAATTTCGTCTCTTAAATCGGATATTGAGGATAAAATTACAACGGTGGACGAGAAAATGGAGAACAAAATGACAACGATGGACGAAAAAATCAAGGAGTTAGAGAGTAAGATAACAGATTTAAGAACACAAGACACGATAGCAGAACAAGAGAAGATCGAGATATGCAAGCCAGCAACACAACCCAAGACAGAAGATATTAGCAGTTTTGCCCGAGTCAAGGCTCCAACGTTCGACGGAAAGACATCGTTGACCAATTATGTGAAACAATTTGAAGCAGCTGCTATAGTGAATAATTGGTACGATAGGGAGAAGGCAGTAAACTTACCCATCGCGCATCGGGGAGATGCCTTAGATGTACTTCAGACGATACCACTTGAAGTAACGGATGACTTCTAGCCGCTGAAGAAGAGGCTGGACATGCGATATGGTAACGAACATCTAGAACATTTGTACCAATCCCAGCTGACGAGACGAAGTGGATATTGCCGGACTAGTTCAATTTGCTTATCCATCAGCAGCAGAGAACATGATGTAATGTCTGGGCATCCAGGCCTTTATTGATGGCTTACGTGACCCCGATATGCAGAGGACGCTTCGTTTAGCCCATCCCAAAACGTTAGTTGACACATTGACAGCTGCTCTTGAATATGAAGCAGCCACGATGGCTTCGGGATACAACAAAGGTACGACCATACAGGAAGAATGTGACGACGACAGACTTGACCAGATGGTCAACTTGTTGGAAGGTATAGTAGACAAGAAGCCGAAGAAGATCAGGTCCTGTAATAGTGGCGAGCTAGAGCATGCACGCAGTTTGTGTGAGCGTCCTACGACTCCTGCAAACCAAGAACCTCTTAAATTCTTAAATGCAAAGGAGCCACGAAGGATACGCTGCACAACAAAGTTAGGACCATGCAAGAAGAATGTAACGAATATATCCTCAACCAGATCGTCAATTTGATAAAGAGTATGGCAGAAAAGAAGCCAAAGAAGATCAAATGCTGAAAGTGTGGTGAGCTAGAGCATGTACGCAGCCCATCGGAGCACCCCAGGACTCCTGCAACCCAAGAAATCCAGTCACATGAGACATTAGATTAGGGCGAACATCAAGCTGATGTGAATCGCCGAAACCGACTCCCTGTCCAGACGGCCGTGCACAACAGACTGCTCCCACTGCAACAAGACGGAATCTAGGGAAGCTGCAGTTTCAAGACTACTGTAGTTAGCGAAAAATGGTCACCCACCAGGATCAGGAGAGATCAGGAGAATGATCCTCACCTAAAGAAGATTCGACAATTGAAGGAAGAAAATTGGCGACCTACATGGCAAGAAGTGTTAAGATTTCCACCGTCACTCAAGACATAATGGGCTCAGTGGGACTCCCTTGTCCTGGAAAAAGGCCTATTGAGAAGAATCCTTGAGAACTATGATAGTTCCGAGAAGAGACGACAGATAGTTATCCCGAGAACGAGAGTAGCAGAGGTACTGAGAGAATTACACGACAGTCCATCGGGAGGTCATCTGGGAGTGAAGAAAACCCTTCAGCGAGTCCGTGAAAGGTTTTATTGGATGAACAGCTCCGATTATGTGAAGGACTGATGTGAGAAATGTTCGACTTGTGCTACGAGTAATGGACCACATCGCAAGAGAAAGGCGCCCATGAAACAGTACAATGTTGGAAGCTCTTTCGAAAGGATTGCATTAGATATCGCTGGACCATTTCCGACGACCGAAAATGGTGGCAAATACATATTGGTTGTAATGGATTATTTCTCAAAGTGGGTGGAAATTTACGCTATCCCGAGTCAAGAGGCCACGACTGTCGCGGATGTATTGGTGAAAGACTTTATCAGCCGATATGGAGTGCCCTTGGAAGTCCACAGCGACCAGGGCAGAAATATCGAAAGCCATCTATTCCAGGAGATTTGCGACAAGCTCGGAATGAAGCAGACTAGGACAACAGCATTATATCCACAGTCAGACGGAATGGTCGACAGAATGAACTAGATTATTGGAAAATACCAGTCCAAAGTAGTTTCCAGCCATCAGAGAGATTGGGACCAATATTTGCATTGGCTTATCGATCTGCCGTCAATGAGTCCACGGGAGAAACACCTGCGAAAATCCTGTTCGGACGTGAAATGAGGCTTCCTTGTGACCTGTAATTTGGCTGTCTGCCTGGAGAAGATCTAGCAGGAGAATACTACGTGATACAAGTGAGAATAAGACTGGACGATATTCATGAATTAGTTCGAACAAATCTCCAAGTTGCCAGCGACAGAATGAAAAGTCTGTACGACATGCAGGCCACAGTATGCGGTTTTAAAGAAGGGAACAAAGTATGGTTACACAACCCGACGAGGAGAAAAGGATTTTCTCCAAAATTACAAAAATCCTTGGAAGGTCCATACTTAATCAAGAAATGGATCAATGATGTTATATATCGCATAAGCAAGATCCCCAACGGAAAATCAAAAGTAGTTCACCAAAACCGACTAGCGCCATTCGAAGGAGACCATGACCTAGAGAAAGGAGTAAACTATATTCGAAATGTGTCTAACCCTACCTTCTATGAATTTATGGGCGCGTATGGAGGTACCGGGAAAGCTAGATATGGAGTCACTTCAGAACAACGACAAGATTTGTTCACTCTCCCGGAAGATTATTCACTGGCATACAACATCCCCGCCCGTATCAACAACGCACCAGGGTTGGCATCCGTCTTTCGAAAGAAGTTCGTGCAATTAGAAAAACATGAATACCAGATTCCAGCCCCTGGCAAGACATTGAAACTGAAATATAATTCGCGGAACGTGGTAACTAAAAATTAATTTCAAGATCGATCTACCTACCGCGATGTATGGGAAGTACTTCGAAACCTCCGAGACCATGTGTTAGAATCCAGCGTGAAGAAACTGGCTATGCCTAGGATAACGAGTAACCAGTTGGATTGGCGAGTCATCAGGAACATGGTAGAGGTTATCTTCCAAGATACCGGTGTCTAGATATTAATTTGTAGCTACAACCCCCGTTATTAGTATCCGATGAAGACGGTGCCCTGTTATTTCCATAAGATCGGAAAGTGTAGGAATGGGGCCAGTTGCCAAATCGAACAACCAGTCTCGGCTACACAAAAGTTCCAGGAGGAACTTCCATTTAAGGAGGGGGTAATGATACGAAATACCACACTAGTGTAGACCCTGAATCCGACTCTGTCTAAGCCATGTATGAAAGTTAAAATTATGGTGGATGCGCGTGAATTTCTCAGAATCTTAGAACTGTTTACGATTTTTTGTGACTATCTTATCTTGACATTGTTTTTGTGACCACTCTCATCTAGAAAATGCCAGAGAGCCAATTGTTTTTGTGTCAGCCACAATTTAGAATTATCTAGTAGAAAGGCACTAATATATAAAGGACCAACCAGCGAAAGAAAGTTAGTTTGTAAAGTGACCTCGAGAAATAAACAAGAATACGCCGAAATAGCGAACAGTAAACTGTTGATATAAATTAATAATTAAGGTTGCTTGTATATAAATTAAGCGTTAGTGAGTTGTTTAGTGTTTAAATAAATTCGTAAGTAGCCATACCCTGTGTTTAAAGTTTATCCCACCCGTTTACTGTTCAAATAAATAAGAAAAACATAATATAAGGAAAACAGAAAACAGACATACTATCCTAATGAAAAATAAAATGCGTATTTAAATATTTGTATAAAAGGTATATTGTTTATAATGGAAATTTCTTTATGTTAAATTGGAATTTTCCCCCACTATATTACATCAATTGAAATAAATGATTTCATAAGTTCCTATTTTGTCTTTCTTTTACCTTTATTTGATACCTAAATGATGTACCTACTTACGACTTGAAGTAAGTTTGCAAATTAATATGTTTTAAATTTAAATACTACACTCCATTAAACTTTTAGTAGTGTTTGTTCTACCTCACCATAACCTATAAGCCACATAGCGATAAAACTTCAAATACACTATCACCACTATGTTCCGGGTGTCCCAATTAGAATGGCTCTGGGCCATATATCAGAAACCGCTCATAGCACACCTGCAGGAAAAATTATAACCAAAAGCACTGGCAATTGTTTTTAAATTTGTATATTGTATCTAGAGTGCGTAATCGAATAAACACATTTAAAAATCCTAATTTTACAAAATTAACCTCATTAAGGAGCATAACAACAACAATCATCGCATTTTTTAAAATATTCTGCGTATATTTTATGTTGACAGTTTTAGTCTATCTACTTAAATAAGGGGTGGGGGAAAGTGCGAACTTTGTTATGAAATTATTAAGATAATAATTTAAATTATTATCAATGGGGCAAGGAAAGTCAATTATAATTAGTTAAAAATTGTTAAAGTCCATTCCGTACCTACAACCATACTAGGTAATGTGTATTCAAAGGAAAATGCTAAACCTTTTAAGATATTTCGGGATAGGAAAAATATATTGAGATGTGATTTTCGCTATTCTGTTGGTAAGTAGGTTTACTTTCATAAACCCGAATTAAACCTGCATAATCCTACCTCATATTCATAAATATTACAAGAAGGATAGTCTTCGCTGACTAGATAGAAACAAAACTTGAAAGTACTGGACTTTGCAGCAACGGAAAAAATGAAACTCTGTTTATATTAATCCAAGTTTTCGGGAATGTTTAGCTACAATAGAGAACAAAAAAAGAAGTGAAATATTTTATTATTAATACCAAAAAACAATGTTGCAACTTACACCCAAGTCGAGGTTGTGTTACATCATGACGAACATAATTTAAAGAATTCAAAACTGTGAATATAAAAATTGATAAGTTAAAATTGTAAAAGACCATCAAAGATATTACTCAAAATCATCTTATTCATGCTAAACCACGAGATACTTATTCACCGCTGGTCGGCTAGGAAAAGACCGTTTTCCGTCTTTTATTGAAGACAAGTGATAGATAATGAAGATCATTATTACTAACTGCTGATATTAATATCGAAAGTCTAAATTGTAACCGGTGAAAGATGGACTTCGGTTATATTGAACAACATAAATATAACCGGAGTATGATCAAAAGTTGTGATATTTCTAATAAAGGAAGGAAATTATTCATTTTGTCCCTGTCCTGAGACTAAAAACAGATAATTATAAAATTGCTAATGATGATATTAACATTAGTAATAAAAATTGATAAAAGTTGAAGCTCAGTTATATTAACCAAATAACCAACACAATATATAGGTGGCGTGTCATTTTGAGAATTATGGAAATTATGAAGATAATGTCCAGTGATAACAAAAAGGAATAAACCTCACTTTTTTTATTAATGCAGTAATTGTTTGAGAAATGAAAGCCATCTTCAAGAAGGTTCCGTTAGCTCTATGCTCTAGCTCTACATATATATATATATATATATATATATATATATATATATATATATATATATATATATATATATATCAAACATACGCAGACTTTTTTGAAGAATATGATGATTTTTTTTGTTATGCTCTTTAATTAGGTTAATTTGGCTTTTCTCATTTTTTTATACAATTAAGTCTAAGTCTTTTAGTGGTAGACATACAAACCTAAAAATAATTTCCAGGCTTTTCTCGAGGTCACTTTTGTTCTAATTTTTTTCCCGTAGCTGTACTATAAATGGTTTCCGATATATGGCCGAGAGCCTACCCTTATTGGGGCACCCGGTATATAAAAATCGACGTAAATATTATATTAAAACAAATAAATACCAATTTTGTATAATAATTATTATTAGTAGTACCAAAGCAACACAAAACAGTTAATAAAAAAATAACCCTAAAATTGCGAGAATGAAGAATAAGTATAAAGATAGTAGATAAAAACTGACTTACTCGAATGCAAAAACCCGGGAGACTGTGTCAAACACTCAATTCGCGGGTCGCTGTCTATTTTAAAACTTCGAGTTATGCGTCCGATTTATAAATTATGTCTCCTACTTACACTATTTAAAATTAAACATCGCAGAGATATCTGAATACGTCGAGGAAATACTTTTTATTCGACGCTTAAATTCAAAAGTGCATAGAAATAAAAATGACATACTTTATTAGACTGAGTACTATAATGATTTCTTTAGAGTAATGAGTACTATAATGAAAAATATATTGCAAACAACAAAATTTAACGACAATTTTTTTTTATTTGTACTTATGTTCGAATATTTTTAGTAACCCCCCAGGGGATGAAAATTTAGGGAAAGGGGTTTTGGAGTACGAGAAATCTATAAAATCGAAATCAGTTTCTCAGTAGGAACTATTTGACAGGTCAAATACAAACGTCAAAAATCGTTCTATTTGCAGGTCTTAAAAATAGTAGTTACCCTACGATTTTGTATGGTAATCGCTGTAGCGCTATATGGAATGTAGCAAAACTTTAGTTTCAATAAAATATTTTAATGGTAAGTCACAACGGTCTAATTATCATTGGCTTAGTGCTGACTGTAAGAAATCTAAAAAGCAAGTAACAAATTCAATGAATATCTCTTTCTCTCTCTCTCTCTCTTTATATATATATATATATATATATATATATATATATAAAATCTATTAGAATTTCATAAAATACAAGGTCTGTCTACATAAAAGATAAATTTCGGTTTCATACCATACACCTCTGTTTTAGTCAGAATTTTAATAATTTCGATATACTAGTACACCTTTAATACATATTTTATTAATAATAACAATGTTTATGCATAATTTCTTCCCCTCTACCTTATATTCTCCTATTCTGTTTCTTTAGAATGTCATTATTTCATTTCTTTTCTTTTTTCTCTATACTTCTTTTTTCATCAATATTTGATTACATTTTCTATGTTCTACGCTACTTAATTAATACTTACACTGTACCTAATTATTTACAATTTATGTTATAATATTATTTCTTTTCTAGATTCCAGATTCCTGTTAATCATGTATTGTGTCAAGAAGCGATTTGAAATGTTGCGGTGCCAGTGAATAATGTGGATCATGTGGTTTTTAATTCCCTCCTTCCCTAAACTTCTTTTTATTCTCTTCTTTTATTATTCAGTTTTCTTTTCGTTTCCTAAACTTCTTTCAATTTTTTTCTATTCTGTTGCCAATTCTCATTCGCATTTCCATAATAATTTTTACGTTCAAAATTTCCATTTTTATTTTCTTTCTGTCAATCATTCGGTGTATCTTCATTTTCGTCTTGATATTTATTAATTGTCTTTCGCCCAAGAAATATGTTAAAATTTGATTTTCAAAATCTTCTATGTCCATTATTTGCACTTCTTTATTGCAAAGCCATCGTAATGCATGTCCAGATAACATACCTCTAATTATTATTTTCTTCTCTATGATATCTCTTATTTCCTTCATTCTACTTTTAATTATCTTAATAAAAACTTTTGGTTGGATTATATTTCTATTTCCATCAAATTTTACTCCTATATCCAGATTTCCAGTATATATCATTCCTCCTCCATTTCGTCTTATGTTATCTTCCATTTTTCCCATAATTTCTTATAATTTTCTTTTAATTTCTTACAATTCTTTACTAAATACTTTGCCCATATTTTCATTCATTTTTTCACACGTTCCTGTTTGTTCTTCTACTCTTTAAATCATTAAATTTCTTATCAACATTCTGTTGATACATTTGCATTATTTCATCCCTTGTTTGCCCTTGTAATTTTATAAATAGTACTTCCTTGGTTATATTTTCATTTTGTTTAATTACTTCCATTTGACCTGCTCCAGATAAATTATCCTCAAAACATCTATCTAATTTCTGAACTTCTTCTACTACCTGTTTTTCAATCTCTTCCCTTACTCTGAGGAATTTGCATTTGTTTCAACGTTGTATAATGTGGCCGTGTTAACTTTATCAGTCAATTCGGAAGTAACTTTAAAATTAGAACAGTTCCCCGTATTGGATACTAAACTTTTTGTAAGAGGAAGTCTTTCTAAGGTTGCACTTCTTAGGATAGCTTTTAATTTTGTTTTATTTAAACTTACTTGCGAAAAAATTCACTCAGCGTTTGCGCTAGATTGTGGTAAACAAAGTAAATTAAAAACTAAATTACTAAGTAGGGTAAATTGTTTCCGACCGCTACCTATTTGAATTTTTGATACAGTCCAAAATGAAGTAACAACATCGTGATTATCAAATTGCGTTGTAATCGCCAGTGTGTATGGATTTCTTGCATATTATCAATTACATGGGGAACATATAAATATAGATCTGCTATAGTCTTGATTTTTTTTGATCGAACAACTGCAGGTTCAATGATTTTTTTTATTTCAGCTTTACGTGCCTCGACAGCGCTGGTCATTGACACAGAAAATAATTACAAATATTTACATGATATTAAATAACAACTATTACTATTTTTAAATTAGATTTTATGGTAGAGATGCGTGGCTTTCAGAAACTGTAGGACTTTCTTGATCTCGGAGGGGCAGTGGAGCATTTCCTTGAGGTTAGGCCTTAGGTCAAATCGTTTATATGTAGCGGAAAATTGTTTGCAGTCAGTAAGTAAGTGCTTAACGGTCAGTATAGTATTGCAGCTTTGGCACAAAGGACGATTTCCTGAAGACATCAGATGACCGTGTGTGAGTTTGGTGTGGCTAATTCGAATTCTTCTAATTATAGCGGCCGCTATCCTTGTCAAAAAGCTAAGGGAGAGAGGAGAAGTAGATGAATGGAAATCGTGAAGTGCTGTCGTACTATTGTGCCATAAATGTCGCCAAGATTCTTGCGTGACGTTTTTGAAATGGAACTTGAGGTCGCTGGCGAGTTGGACTATGTGTTTTGGATTGTTGCTAGAGGCAGCTTCTTTCTCGTGGCGATTCGCAGTTTCGTTACCAACAATTCCAATGTGAGATGGTAGCCAGATGAGAGAGACTGTTATATCATGAGCAACGAGAGTTTGATATATATCATGTATGTTCTGGACAATTGGGTGGTCAGTGAAGATTGATTTATTTGATAAAATGGAGAGAATGAAATCAGTGCATATTTTTGTGGGGAAGGGTGTGAAGCTCACCTGTATGGACGCTACACACTGAAGGTAAAGTAAAGGAGCCTATGAGTTCATGTTTCGAGGTAACTGCTCAACCAACTCCGGAGTCAGTTTTGGAAGCATCTGTGTAAAGTGTTAAATCGTAAGGTTTTTTTTGAAGTAATTCAAGGATTACTTCTTCACAAGTACAGTGGGTGACTCAAGCTTATTAAAAATGGTGAGTGAGGTATCGGTTATAGGAATAATTTTGGTCCAAGGAGGAGAAGAAGTTATTGGGAGCGGAGATGTAAGGGAGAGGTCAGTATTTTTGAGTAAAGGAGTGAGCAATTGGGGAAGAGATTTAATAATTGTTTGAGGGTTAGTAGGGAGATTAGTCGTTGAAGTGAAAAGTGAGTGAACAGGATTGAAAGGATTGGAGGATACTGAGGCAGCATATGTAAGGAGTAGGGATTGTCGTCTTAAGGGGAGGGGTGATTCATTAGCTTCAATATGGAAACTATCAGCAGAGCTAGAGTGGAAGGCACCAAGGCAGAGGCGGAGAGCGGTATTGTGAACAGAGTTCAGCAAATCTGTGACAGATTTGGGGGCTGACATGTAAATAAAGCAACCATAGTCAAGCTTCGAACGGATGAGAGCTCTGTAAACTCTTAATAATACGATTTCGTCGGAACCCCAGTGAAAGTGACTGAGCGTTCTAATTATGTTTAATCTCTTTAAACAGATGCCTTTGAGTTCATGAATATGGTGTTTCCAGTTAAGACGAGAGTCGAAGGTTATTCCTAGAATTTTACATTGCTTTACAGTGGGTAAGGGTGAATTATTAAAGAAGAGGTAGAGGTACAGGAGAAGATGTTATTCTTGAAAACTTGATTACTTTGGATTTAGTTTGAGATAAGGATAATCCCATGTAAGAAGATCTATCCTGTAGAAGGTTTACTGCGGTTTGAAGGAGTTTGCAAGTGGATGAGATCGATTTATCATGACAATAAACAATTAGGTCATCAGCATATTGGACATATTTTATGGGAGCAGGAAACTTGCAACAGAGCTCGTTTATTATGAGGATGAATAGAGTAGAATTTAATACTGATTCTTGAGAGACACCAGCATTTTGTGCGTGAGGCAAGGAGAGTTTGCCATTAGCGGAAACCCTGAAGGTTCTACAAGTTAGGAAATTATGAATGAACAATAGAATGTTGCCATGAAGATTATAATGGGAAAGTTTATTTAGTATTGCCGTTCTAGATATCGATTCAAAGATACCTTCAATATAAAAGATGGTTGCAACGACGTCCTGGTGATTGTTTATTGCTGAAAACATATGTGTTTGGAGAAGAACAAGGTTGTCGCGAGTGGATCGATGACGCCGGAAGCCAGCTTGGGCATTAGGAATGATTTTGTACTTTTCAAGAAACCAAAGTAGTATTCTATTGATCATTTTCTCCAGGAGTTTGCAGGTAGTGCAAGTGAGTGAAATCGGTCGGAAGGAATTGGGCGATAAGGTGGATTGCTCTGCTTTTCTTATTGGAATAATTATGAATTTGCGCCATGCGTCAGGGAACTGATTAGTATTCCAGATTAGATTATAGATTTCGAGAAGCTTAGAGAGAGATGTATTGGATAGTTTTTTCAGAAAGATGTAAGGAACATTATCAGGGCCGGCGGCAGAATTTCTACAAGTAAACAAGGCAAATTTAAGTTCATTTAGGCTGAAAGGGGCGTTGACGGAAGCAACGTCATGAGGGTTTGACTGAAAAGTGGAGGAACGCTGAATATGATAATTGTGATAAACAGAAATGGGGTTACGATGTTAAATTTGTCATCAAAATTTTGTGCGAGTGAATCGGCAATTGTTTGGTTGTCGGAGATAACAGTGTCATTCAATATTAAGGAAGGAATTTTAGTATTGGTTTTATTGCCTTGAATTTGTGAAATTTTTTTCCAGACTTGACTGGGGTCTGTATTATGATTCAGCGAGGAGGTATAGCTTTGCCATGAGGATTTTTTGTTTTGCTTGACCACGAATTTAGCTTTAGCTTTAAGCTGTTTGTGTAGGAGAATGTTTTCTTGTGTTCTAATTCGTCTAAACCTGTTAAGAGCATGTTTGGACTCTCGGATGGCATTTTCGGAAGCTGAATTCCACCTAGGCACAGTTTTTTGTGTAGAGGAAGTGACTGATTTACCGATGTGAGTCTCAGCAGCGGCAAGTATGTTGTCAGTAAACATTTTTAGAGTGTCATTTATGTTTGCAGAAATAGTTAAAGAGGATAAATAAGTTTTGGAGAGAGAAGTAAACTCAGACCGATTTACGTTTTTTAAGTGCCAGAAGCTTTTGGTTATAGTTTCCTTATCATAATGATTGGATATGATGATAGGAAAATGGTTGCTATCATGGTCATCTGAAACTTGCCAGGAAAGGGAAAGTGCAGTTTTAGGGTCACATAAGCTGAGGTCAAGGGCAGAAAAGGAGCCGGAGGAAATGTTAAAGTTAGTGTTGAGTCCAGTATTCAACAAGCAGGTTCCGGAGGAGTTTATGCCGTTTTCAATAACGTTGCCTCTAGTGCAACCAAGAGTTGAGCCCCATATGGTGTGATGTGCATTAAAGTCACCAACAAGGATGTATAGGTGGGGGAGCTGAAATACTAGGTCGGTTAAGTCTTCTTCATTGGGGGGGTGATCAGGTGGAATGTAAATACAGCAAATGGTAAGCTTATTAGGGCACCAAGCAGTTACAGCAATTGCCTCTAGATTTGAGGTTAGTGGGAGATGAGATGAGTATACATCGCTAGATACAAATATTGAAGTACCCCCACTGGCTCTCATACAGTTGGTACGGATGTAATGATAACCTTCAAAGTTTTTTAGCTTGCATTGTTGGTCAATTTTGAAGTTGGTTTCTTGGAGACAGAGAAAGTCAGGGGTATGGAGAGATACGATTTTCTGAATTCTTTCTAAGCGAGGATAATATCCATCGAGGTTCCATTGAATTAGAGAGAATGGTACTAATGAAGGGGGAAAGAGGTTAATTACTGAGATAGTGTAGAAGAGTCAGTGGTGGTACCGTCATTAGAAAAAGGATCGTCAGTAAGATTGTTTTGGTCGGGGTGAAGTTTAAATTCAATTTTATTAGTCAGACGTGTAATGCGATTTTTCAAAGATCTTTCGTTGATATTAGAATAAATTAAGGATAGATCTTTCATTAGGGAAGCAGTGTCGGAGATAAATGTATTGGCTTCAGGTAGAGGGTCGTTGACGCGGAAAGTATTTTCGAGGAACGCGATAAGTTGGATGCTATTAAGGGAGAAGGATTTAGGAGACTCTTCAAAAATTGTATTTATGATCTTCCGCCAGTTTGGATTTTTTGGTTCTTTTTTTTGCAGATTTTTTTGAATTAGAATTCGGGAACTCTGGGGGAGGCATTGGATTGGGATTATCGAGAGGAGTATTGGAAGGTGATATAGACTGCGGAGAGTCAAGAGTGCTATTATTAGATCTGGGTCGTTTTTCGCCAGGTACAGGGGAGGAGGGAGCGAGTGGCACTTGAGACGGTAATTCGGGATTGTCTGAAAAGGTGTCAGTAGTAGTAGCCGACGAATAGGAATGACATTGGAATTAACTAAGATGTTTTGATTCGATTTTAGAAGGTCGTCGACTTGAGTGGTAGATGATAAATAGATACATATGCGGCCATGAGAGATTCTGGAAGCGAAATGTACGTTTTTGCGAGAGACAATGTTACCAATTGCTTTAATATAATCGAATAGTACAGTGTTGGGGATAGAAGGCACAATGATGGCTTGATCTCGAGATGGTACAGGGGGAGGAGGTAGTCTTGCGGAAGTAGCCGTGGCATAAGTTATGGGTGTTGAAGGGGTATTTATGTTTATTGAGATAGATTGTTTAGTGGGGGTTGAAGAAGTGGTGGTATTTGAGAGCAGTGGTTGTGAGGGGAGGTTTGACATATTGATGTGATCCTGGATACCAAAATTTATTTCCTACACAAATGAGTAAGTTTGAAGAATATTTACAAATTTTGCAGAGAAACAGCACTTTTACAAGTTTTATTATCACATTTTAATGATGACAAAAAACACGTTTTTAATTTGCTATGATATTGGCGACTTAACGATAAATTGTAATAGCGATAATGCCGAATTTCTTAATGGAAATCTTGATATAGCCTGTTTTTATCCTAGGAGGACCATTTGAAGATACCTGAATCACACCACTAGAAATCACTAAAAAAGTTATTAGATTGGGATCGATGACATAAATACTAGTCATACTAAAATTATACAGTCTAGAAATAATGAAACACAATAGTATATTGTACAATGAGCGAGTTGGAAATGGGTCATTTCATGCAAATTGTACACTATACTTTTTCTACGAGCATCTGAGTTATAAACAAATCTATAATATTTTTCATAACAATTTTTATTATTAACTTTACTGCCGTCATTGATGCATGGTCTAGAGAATTTTTTCTCTGAAATTATTAAGGATCGGTTTTTTAATCTCTGGCTATCTTATTTAGCTGGCAGCTACGACGATAGCCGTCAGTCACCGTCTGTCAAACTGTTTATTGAAGTGATGGCTGTCAGCTATTTCAACTCTAACCGTAACCGGAACTTTCAGTTGGTAGTTTCATAGATAGCTGACAGATACTGTTTTGAGCTTGCGCATTCGAAATTATACGAATAGTTATTTCAATATTATTAGTAGGTTATGTTTATTTTAGCATTTTGAACAAATCACTGGATTTAAGGACAATTGCCAGATTTTAGATTTTTTTTCGTTATTATTGTTTCAAAAACAGGATGTTTGAAGACATACAGAGTGATTATGATGAAGAAATTATTGAATTTATTGAATACGAGCGTCGACCTTATACTGTAAGAGAAAGGACCAATTATATTGACACCCTAGATGATCTAGATTTTACGATGAGATTAAGATTAAAAAAAGAAACTGTTTTGACAATATTACAGCAAATTTAAGCTGGAATTGAAACTCCTACAGACAGGTAAAAATAATTTAATATCATTCAGCATGAGACAAACCTTCAACTGGAACATGCATTCCAAAATTAGCTTTGCTAATTTTATATTCTGTGGTTGTAGGAATTTTTCAGTGTCTCCCATCAATCAATTATTATTGGCATTGAGATTATATGCAACAGGCAGTTTTTTTTAATATGTGCAGGTGATTATTCCAATGTCAGCAAGTCTACAGCTTGCAAAATAGTTAATAAAGTCACTGATGCAATAACATCTCTCTCACTTCAATTTATTAGTATGCCATCCACAGAAGATGAAATAACTGAAAATCATTTGGATTTCTATAGTGTTGCCAGGCTTCCAAGAACAATAGGGTCTATAGATTGCACACATATCAAGATACAGTCTCCAGATAAGTTCCTATAATATTTAGAATGCTAAGGAAAATAATATGACATATTGTAGGTGGAAACAATGCAGACGTATTCCGAATTCGGAAGAGATATTTTTCAATAAATGTCCAGACTGTTTCATCAGCAAAAATTAACATTATTGACATAGTAGCTCGTAGGCCAGGATCTGCACATTACCAAGTAGTGTTTGAAAATTCTGCAGTTTACGAAAGACTTCATGCTAATGAGTTTGGAAATAGCCTATTAGTTGGAGATAGTGGGTACACATATACTTCACATGTTATAACTCCTATCGACCAAGCAAATAACGAGGCTGAGCAGTTATATTCTGAAGCAGGTAATACTTGAGAGGTGGTTCGCTCAGCAATATATATGTATATCAAAATTAACTGTATCGACCCTAACTTCGTGGAATCTGTTCATTATAGTGTTTTAAATGAAACTGACGGTTTCTAGTTAATTCCCCAATATAATAAAAGTTATTGAAAATTCTAAAAAATTGACAATTGTTTCGATAAATCAATATCATCGTCAGAATGACAGAAGTTACATTTCATTTTATGCCTACCTGTTGTTAGTAGTTATTTTTGGCTAGACCAAGAAGTGACCTAACTTGTGATTGACTTAATATATGTTTGTAGAAGAAAGGAGAAGATGTGATATTACAAATATTGAAGCTTAGATATTATTAGCCCTATGGTGATATCCTGGATATCATTTTTCCAATTAAGATCAGTATAACTGTGCAATGATATAGAAAACCAGGAAAACTATATCTGCTGATCTTTATAATTATCATTTAAGAAGACAGTTTATTAGTGGAGAACTCCCTAGATTTAACTATTCATTGACAACTTCATATTGTGGGTTTCTTAAATGTCTTCTAATTTCCAATTCTTCAAGGATATCCAGTTCTTGTTTCTTTTCACAAATATGCAGCACTTCTAGTTTTGTGTTAGGTGTCAATGAATGATTGGTATCAAGTAGTGGGATTTATCTGGTTGTTTTAATCTGTATGCTCGTAAGTGTTCACTGTATCGGGTTTCAAAATTCCTAAGGGTCTGACCCAAATAGACAGCATTACATTCTGGACATTTGAGTTTATATATACCTGACTTCTTTAATAGTGGTATTTTTGTTTTTACATTTAACAATTTTGTACGAACGTTACTTTCTGTTGAATTCGTTGCTGAAGATATTATATTTGAAATATTATTAGAAATATTTCCTGCAGATGTGATGGTTTTATAAGTTTTTATTTCATCAGCTTGTTTAGGAAATGTTAGTTGTAATACAACTTTTTCCTCTTTTTTACTAATTAGCTTATTTATCATATCTAATGGATAACCGTTGGATGTTGCTATTTGTCTAATTGTATTAATCTCTCTATCAAAATTACATTTGTTCATAGGAACTGAAAAAGCTCTATGTATCATTGAATTATATGCCGTTAGTCTGTGTGACATAGGGTGATTGGAATTGAATGGAATTGTCACATCAGTCTGTGTTGGTTTTCGGTAAATTGAATAATCAAGTACATTATTAACTCTTTGAATTTTTAAATCAAGAAAATTGATTGAGCTATTTTCTTCAATTTCTAATGTAAATTTAATTTCTGGGTGTAAATTATTGATGTGGTTGAAAAATACATCTAATTGTCGTTCACTACCCATAAAACAAGCTAATATGTCATCTACATATCTATACCAAAATAAAATATTTTTCGAAATTTACTTTCAAAGATCTTTCTTTCTAAATTGTCCATAAAAATGTTTGCTAAAATAGGTGATATAGGGCTTCCCATTGGTAAACCTTCATTTTGAATATATATCTTATTGTCAAAAGTGAAATAATTCTGATTAATGCATACATCAAATAAATTAAGTATATCTGATATTATTCCTGGATTAATATTTTCATCTTCTAGTGATTTTCTTACAAGTATTAGACATTCTTTAGAAGGAATTTTAGTGAACATATTAGTTACATCGAACGATATGAGTTTATAGTTATGTTGCAAGTGGATTGCTTTCAACTTTTTGATTAGTTCTATTGAATTTCTAATTGAGTACTGAGATTCATATCCGTAACTATTGAGTATATTATTGAGCTTCTTTGCCAATATATTATTAGGAGCATTAACATAAGAAATTACAGGTATAGATATGTAGATGACATATTAGCTTGTTTTATGGGTAGTTAACGACAATTAGATGTATTTTTCAACCACATCAATAATTTACACCCAAAAATTAAATTAACATTAGAAATTGAAAAAAATAGCTCAATCAATTTTCTTGATTTAAAAATTCAAAGAGTTAATAATGTACTTGATTATTCAATTTAGCGAAAACCAACACAGACTGATGTGACAATTCCATTCAATTCCAATCACCCTATGTCACACAGACTAGCGGCATATAATTCAATGATACATAGAGCTTTTTCAGTTCCTATAAAGAAATGTAATTTTGATAGAGAGATTAATACAATTAGATAAATAGCAACATCCAACGGTTATACATTAGATATCATAAATAAGCTAATTAGTAAAAAAGAGGAAAAAGTTGCATTACAACTAATATTTCCTAAACAAGCTGATGAACAAAAACTTATAAAACCATCACATATACAGGAAACTTTTCTAATAATATTTCAAATATATTATCTTCAGCAACGAATACAACAGTTTCTTTTAAAACAGAAAGTAACGTTAGTACAAAATTGTTAAATGTAAAAACAAAAATACCACTATTGAAGAATTCAGGTATATATAAACTCAAATGTCCAGAATATAATGCTGTCTATTTGGGTCAGACCCTTAGGAATTGTGAAATCCGATACAGTGAACACTTACGAGCATACAGATTAAAACAACCAGATAAATCCCACTACGCAAAACATCTACTTGATACCAATCATTCATTGACACCTAACACAAAACTAGAAGTGCTGCATATTTGTGAAAAGAAACAAGAACTGGATTTCCTTGAAGAATTGGAAATTAGAAGACATTTAAGAAACTCACAATATGAAGTTGTCAATGAACAGTTAAATCTAGGGAGTTCTCCACTAATAAACTGTCTTCTTAAGTGATAATTGTAAAGATCAGCAGATATAGTTTTCCTGGTTTTCTATATCATTGCACAGTTATACTGATCTTAATTGGAAAAATGATATCCAGGATATCACCATAGGGCTAATAATATCTAAGCTTCAATATTTGTAATATCACATCTTCTTCTTTTTTCTATAAACATATATTAAGTCAATCACAAGCTAGGTCACTTCTTGGTCTAGCCAAAAATAACTACTAACATCCGGTAAGCATCAAATGAAATATAACTTCTGTCATTCTGACGATGATATTGATTTATCGAAACAATTGTCAATTTTTTAGAATTTTCAATAACTTTTATTATATTGTGGAATCAACTAGGAACCGTGAGTTTCATTTAAAACACTATATGTATATCATGTTTCAGTGTACTTTGAAGTATATAGGTACACATGTTCTACAATTTTGAGTGAACCATTCTTCAATAACCAAGTTTATTTTTAACATTAACTATAATTTGTGCAGTTTTCATTTTGTGAATACATTTAGATAATTGAATCTTTACTTTTAGTTCGGCGTACTAGAAATCCAGTTGAGCGTTTGTATGGAGTTTGGAAAAGAAAATTTCTCATATTATCACTAGGGTTACGGTTACAACTGAACAATTCATTGGCAGTAATTGACCGAGTCCATGGCCACCAGGCGGCGTGATGGTTTGACAGATGTCAAATAAAAACTGGGGGAAAACAAAAGAAATTTCGTTTGTTTGTGTTGTGATATTGTTTGGATTTATTCTTATAAGGTTCAAAATTAACATTTTTTTTCAAAATGCTTGTTGTGGTGGTTCTTTTAGCAGACATTTTAAGTTACCTAAATGGAAAGAGCAGAACAATAGTGGAGGGTGAAGCCGTTTTTCGAGCCGACCACATCATCTTGTGTCAGGTGGACGACTTGAACGCCAGAAAGATATTTGTCCTGTGCCCACAAAGTTCGCATTTAAAAGATTCTCCTCATGAAGTGAAACTCACATTAGGGCCACAAGGAACATCTACAGACCAGTGGACTTTTGTTTGTAGTTGTAAAGCTGGGCAATCCGGATATTGTAAACATGTGGTTACTGTTTTATTACATGTGAATCAGTGAGCTGTTACAAAATTTGTTTCTTCGCAAAATAACATCTTTCATTTCCAGTATAGAAGAACTCGATCCATTGAGTTGCACAGATATCAAACAAGTGTGGGGAGGGGAACAAAGAAAAGTCGAAGTGGTTCATTCTGCAGAAAGAGCTGTCGATTATTGGCACTTTCAGCAAAAAAGCCGCCCAGAGTTCAAATCCAATGCTGAAGTAGATAATGCTAACTTACAGATGCTTATCAAGTGTAATACATTTCATTATCTTCCAAATAGTTTCCTCTACAATGATTGATATTTTACAGGCAAACCTTCCTCGGCAATTTCTGTGTTTATGAATAATGCTGCACCTGCAAGGTAAAGGTTATATGAATTTCTTACTTTCATGGCAAATTTCTAAAAGCTTCACCTTCTTTACTTTGGTTATTTTCTTTTACTTTGGTTATTTTCTTTTACTTTGGTTATTTTCTTTTGTTTCGTTTATTGATCCAGAGACTCAAAAGGTATTGAAAATACTGCAATGGAAGACTCAATGACAGATGAATGAGATATTTTAAAAATATTGAAATCTGCAGGGAGCTCAGAATTTATGACACATCTGAAAATAAAGGAAGAATGGTACCCTCAAAACAATTGTTGCATAAATGTTTTATCAAAGCTAAGCCAGGATGGTGTGACTAAAGCTTTGAAATGTAAACAGGGCTCTGAGGAATGGAAAGAGTTTCGAAAACTTCGACTTACTGGTAAAAAATATTGGAAATACCTTGCACGAACATACATTGCACAAAAATGCTTTGATATTCATAGTCATTTTTTGGTTTTGTTTTTAGGTTCTGCAATATATTCAGTATTTACCTACAGTAAAGGAAATTGGGAGGGAAAATCAAAAAGTCTTTTTTAGCCCAAATGATTCACTAATAAATTTGTAGAACATGGGAGGCGTTACGAAGGAAATGCTTTGGCTGCTTTTTCTGTCCAGTATCCTGAGCTTTGTTTGGTGACCACAGGATTTATTATAAACAAAATTTATCCTTGGATTGGATATTCACCTGATGGCATAATTTTCAAGGAAGGAGAACCCTATGCACTTCTCGAAATCAAATGTCCCTTCATCGGTATATTTTCATCCACTGTTCCATGTAACTTTTACATTAATGTTTATTTTTAGGTAAAAATCATCCCCATGATGACGAAAATTTTATTGAGTCTTGTGACTTTCTAAAGATATATGAAGATGGAAGCATAATTGTGAAACAAAAACAGAAGTATTTTGGACAGATACAACTAGGAATGGCACTTTTAGGACTAAAATGCACATACTTCATAATTTATTCATCTTTATCAGATAAATTTATATATATTGTAGTGGAATTTGATAATGTATTCACAAAAAATTTGATAGAAGACAGTAGTGAGAAATATTTGAAGTATATGGTCCACCAATATTGTATGAATAAAGAGTAATTATTATAATTATGTTAAGTAATTTTGAGTTGTGTTTTTATCAAGATAAGTTAGTAGGCATTGAGTGAACTACCTTTCAGTCTCGTATTATTCTGGTCCAACATATTGTTAAAAAATTATGAAACTATTTTGGTCTTCAGTACACCGTTAGAAAAAATCGAATGATATCAATTTCTGCTCTTGTTTAAAACAAACTTGTGCGTTAGTGTTGAAAACCACAGTGAACACCAAATTAAATCAAATGTAACCCAGAAAATCGAGTTTGGAGATGTAAACTAAAGTTTTGGTGAACGGAACAAACATTTTATATAGAAAACAAGTGAATTATCAATTAAACACTGAATTTACGAAAACAGTGTTCCAAGAGACAATGGTTAGTAATAAAATCATTAATTCTGCTGTAGTTTATTGATTTTTTTATATATTATGAACTCATAGTATACAATTGTCCTTGTTGACTATAATAACAGGTACCAAGTAGTGAAGAAAAATCATAAAACGTGTTTGGTGAATTTTTTATTTAAAATCTCTTGCTTGACAAAATAGGAGGAGACAAATTGACTAACCCTGCAATTACAATCATAACTTCATCCATATGTGGAATCATGTACCACTCAATCTGAGTTGAAATGACTTTATATAGCTCGCTCAACATGGATACGGGATCTAGCTATATCTGTAGTTAGGTCAGCTACTTCTTTCGAAAATCGTTTTTTTTTTTAGAAACGGAGGTCGAATCAATTTTATGAAGTAATCCTCACATTTTTTATCAATCATAAAACCCTTGTACACCATTATTGCATCATATGGGTCTAATTTTCAAATAAAATTCTCTTTATTGAAAATTCCCTTATCGCTAGCTCTTCCTCCATATCCAGGACTGACATACGATATCAAACCAGACGTTGTGATTCCTATTAAAATCTTGAAAGTCTGAGTACCTTTGTAATGTGAATAGCTTTTTATTCTCGTTATCAAACATTTACTCTTTTGCACTGGAACTTCGGTGCAATCTAATACTACCCCAGTGTTTTTGAACTTCTCGAAACACTTTGACATATTTGCAAGTATGCTCTCTTTATCAGGCCAGGGTACTAGAGGTGGCAACACTTTAGCAAGCAATGCTAGAGTCGAATAAAAATATCCAGTACATGTTGTTCTTGGTAAACTAAACAGAATGGCAAGGAAACGGAAGGAATTATTGCACCTTAATTTAGTAAGCACATGCACTATACTCATCCGAAGATTATCAGGAATGTCTTGTGAATTCACATTCAGAATAATAACGGAGCACTTTACGAGAATATCTATGACTGTTGTGTTAACACTAGTAGAACACTTCATACTATAATCAGATTGCAGTGAATCCATCAGATTAAATGTAGAAAGATTAGTCTGTACTTCTTTATCAGCAAAGACATCTAATGGTTCTGTTATGATTGGCATCTTGTAGGTACCATACTGATTTCTAGATTGTGCAGCACGAAGCACTTCATCATCCATAGAAAATCCAGGTACCATCTCAGATTCTACTTCAACATCCATAGAAATGTCAGGAACCAGTTCAGTTTCTACATTTACTACATTCATTTTTTCGGTTCGTAACCTGAAAAATGTTTGATTGAATTTGAATTGTTTATTGAAGTACATATATACTTATACCTTGCCCTATCAGATCGATGAATCTTACGATCTGTCTTTAACATAGGAAGCTTCTGGGATGGAATAACCCCTTTCTTCAGTCGTTTCAATTTCTTATCTCTTGTATCTGAACACATTATTGGTTAGATTCTTGACAGAAACTTTAAAATAATATTACTCAATGTAAAGTCTTCAGGAAGGAAGTGATCACTGCACACACAAATGTATTTACTGACTGGTTTGCCAATTTTCAGTTTTATTATCCATTCCTTGGTCAATTTCAAATCTTTTGGGAAGGAGTGCATGGAAACATTTTCCGATATATAGTTACTACACACCGAACAAAACTTTTTCGACTTACTAGTCATAACGAAGAAGTTATCAACAATTTACTTGTACAACCATTCACTTCTTATAGCAAACAACACTGAAACTTGTTTATTTATAACCACTGAAGTAAATGACAAATCGATTGTTTTCCCCCAGTTCAAGGTTATAGTAATGAAATATAGATGTCGCCCACTCCGTGGTTCTCTCGAATTGTTGCTTGTGGAGTAATTCATAATATTGCACTTCAACAGAATGAACAGTTACCACCAGAGGATCCAGAAATTGTAATTGTAAATTTTAATGAAATGGAACCTCTACCGCAAGTTGCAATGAACACTGCAAAAGACCAACTTTTAGCTGAATATTTCCCAAATCTATTAGATCCGCATACATAATTATTCTTGTAGCCTTTAGTAGTCTATTGGCCCTATATTATTGCATATCTTTTTCATCTTTACTGTTAATATAATTTTAAGTGTAATAAACAAACAATATTTTACCATTTATGTTTTTTATTGTTTGAAATAAGCAGTAACAACATTAAAAATTTCCAACTAAATTTATTTTATAGCAAACACAAAAAATCACACTTTACATACAAATGTAATTTAAGACTATTGCAACTACTTAAAACTATTTGTCTCCTGATGTATGGGTACAATCACACTTCGATTTCTTATTTTTTAGTTTTTGCTCTTCAATTTGCAAATCTAAAAGTAAACTTCTCTTTTCATGTTCCTTCCTTTGTTGCATTATTTGCTCATCAATGAGGGTTTATTGAGACTGCACCAATGCCATTTTTTTTCAGCTAAAGTTTCAAACTTTGCACTAGCTGATGCTAGATTTTTTCTCTTTTGATGACTGGTCTCCTTCTGGATTGCTATGTGGAACCTACAAACAAGATTTGAGAGAATACACGTTTAAAAATTACTGCAATCTGATGCTAACATCTAATTATCAGAATCAATCATTTATGTCAAGAATAAATGGGGGATTAATATTTTACATTGCAGAAAGTTGAACAACTAAATATGCAGAAATATTTTTGTACTCTATAACACATAATTCATATTATCCTATACAGAATATGATCCAATGTTCAGTTTACAATTCAAATAAATATACACATGAAAACAGTATTTTTTTATCTAAAATGTGTCAAGTAAACTAATGCTCTTGTATTTTACTAGACTTAAATATGCCAACATTTCATTTTTATAGTCCGCAAGATAAGATTTTTTTTTCATTTTCAACTGAACATCATGTTTACCTTGTGATATCGTAGTTTTAGAATAATCATGTTCTGCAGCAGAACTTGTTGGTATATCTATATCAGTTTCACTCTCGGGAACACTATTTACTGAGGTTAACCTTACATCCTTTTCGGTTTGAAGAAGATAACTATTATGTTGACTCCAATCAGTTTCTACCAAATTTCTTTCATCTATATTATAACTTTCTGTATGAACTTCAACTGTTGGAATACCAGATATACCAGAGTAATCGTTTCATGTTATATAAAGTAAGATTCGAACTGCACACATACTATAAATTCTTATCACTTGCTAAACCATCACTATCCTTTTTCGAAGTTAATCCTTGGATACCCAGCACTATTGTGCTGGCTAAAATTTTCTCATCGGCTGATTGTATTTTAGGTGGCTCTACATATGGTCCTCCGCCAGTCCCTCGAAGATAAGCTGAATACTGGCTATGCTGCTTTTTCAATTCCTTTTTTCTGGCCTCATACTTGTTTTTCAATTGCTTGTCAGAACGGTGCTAAAATTTATATATTTACAACATGTATACAAAATTAATGTTGAAATTAGAGCTTACTGAACCAGTTGTGGAAGCATTAAAGCTGTTTGCAATTTTTTTCCAAGCTTCCTTCGTTTGCTTCCATATAAATGCATCCGTTGTTTTATTTTCCACGATATATCTCTTTTCATTGGCAAGTTTCAACATGAGTGCTCTGTCCGAAGCTGAGAAATTTGGAATTTTTTTCTTCCTATTCACATCACCCCTTATAATTAATTTGCCCACCGCCAAACAAAAATAAGTAAATTCACAGTTTTTTCTAGTTTCTATATATCTCCAGAACAGACGCTTGAGATATGTAATGTATATATAGACTTGTATCTGAAATTCAGCGGTAGATTCAAATTATCCAATCGAAACCATAACTCTACTATAAGTTTTGCCAACGACATTAGAAATAAATAATAGCTGTCAATTTCGTAGCTGCCGGTTATATTCAATTGGATAAACAGTTCGATGAATTTAACCGTCAGCTACCACATGACTGTCGGTTACGTAGCAGGCACTTCTGACTGGACATTGAAAAACCGACCCTAAGTCGGGTTCTTAACGCTGAACGAACCATATGTTTTTTTCTTTTTGTATATGTACCTACCTACGTCGTGAAACAAATAACGTTCAAAATTCTCAAATTTTCATAACTCGGAAATAAAAATACTGCATGCAGAAAACATCGTTATAATTCACATGCGGAAAAAGTTATCAACGATCGTGTCTCTTTAAAGAAGTTATATCACCTCCTACCAGGACAGTGAGCGATGACCTTCTAAACCAATGGCTAGTTTACATATCGGGATCAGCATGTCAATATCAAATCATCCTCACTATCGCTACCCATTTTCGATTATTTTTTTTGCAATTCCGGGACTAAAGTGGTCACTTTACTCTCACATGTTAGAAACTAAAGTGTCACTTTTAGACCCAAGGGTATAAAGTGAAAGTTAAAATCCCAAGGGATTTTAAGTACAAATTGGTATATTAAAGTATAACTGGATAAAGAGGTCTTTCAAACCCGCGCGTTTTTTCGAGCACGACGGCGCAGCCGAAGTGCTCGAAATAGAGCAAGTGTTTGAAAGACCAGTTATCCACGAATACCTTACGGTATTTTTTCTATTGGTGCACTTTGAAATCATAAGGTATTATGATTATATTATTACTACAAAAAAATGGAAGTCCGTTCTCGATGCCCAGCCAAGTTTCATTTCATAAAAGTCCGCCCTCGATGCACAGCCAAGTTTCGTGAAAGTCCACTTTAAAAAACGCGTGTTTGAAAGTTGAGGTGTGCTTTAAATAGCTAAAATGAGGCACCAATAAAAAAACCGTACAACGGCGATGCATTTAAGAAAGTCCGTCCTCGATGCACAGCCAAGTTTCGTAAAAGGCACTCCTCGATGCCCAGCCAAGTGAAGTAAAAGTCCATCCTAAGTAGTATTTATTTTAATTAAAATGTATGTAGAATTACCAGAATTACAACAAATATTGTATACACCTCTCGACTAAAGTGATAGTAATCCCTTAGGTGGATTAAATGGGTCACTTTAGTCGCTTCGTGTATAATATACTATTATAAATGAATTTTGTAAACACTTATGTGAAATGTCAAATTAATAGACAGACGTTAACAAACAAGACTCGATCACATATTATAATGTAATGACAGTCTAGTAGCTCATGAAAGTCGTGGGAATGAAACATTTCGATACAGTTAGCCCGTGGGAAATGAAAATCTGTACTACAACGTGGTAGGTTTCTTAATCGAACACGCACTTGAAATGTACATTTTTCTTTATGGTCGTAGAAGAACTAAATAATAATTGAGCTAATAGACATATGGGAAAAGAGCGTATGCATATTATTGAAAAAAATACAAGAAATTGTGAAATCAAATCTATATATAATTCCGAGGTCGGCGACTACCTTTGTAAGAAGGTTAATAAGAGTTGTCAAATTTGGTGGCACATGAAGATTTAAGTTTCAAAAAGTTTTGTATTATTTAAAAAAAAATTATAAGATCTGAGTCGTTTCTGATCAAATGTAGATAATTGGGAACGAAGGAACCACAATAAAAGAAAATAGAGTTATTGAAAGATCAGAGAATTAAAGATAAAGCTATGAAGATCACTTGAATAAAAAATTTGTTTTTAATTAACAACTTTAAGTATGAAGTAGATATCAGAAGTTGTTCCGTCGTATGAACTTGTTTCATTTAAAAAAACAACAAATATTTTTTTGTTCCAGAAATAAATCATCAAAAGAATCTGTATGCGATACACACGCAGAATAATGTATTTGTCATCACTTCATCCGTAATTTCTTAGTTGGAATATTTTATAGCGAGATCAGATACCTATACCGAACCGGAAATTTACAAATGGTATGAAAAAGAGCATAGTGCTAAGTAGGTTGGAAAGTTAACCTATTATAGTTAATCGTCAGACTTAAATCAGATTTGGTATAAAAATAATTTAGTCATTGAACTATTTGCATACTGTTTTATTAAATACTATTTGTAATATTTTACAATATATCTGAACTATGAATTATTATTATTTAACTCAAGAAACACTAAAAAATCAAATAATATTGGTAGTGGGCAGGGATTCGAGGATTTACGAAGGAATTATTTTATTTGGAGTGGACTGTAGAAGTTTTTATTTCCCTCCTTCACTCTCAGGTACCTCGCAGAAGACCTCCGTTTTCTTGATCATGAAGTTGATGACATATCTTCTATTGGCACTTGAACACTTTACTTATGATCGGCACTTAATTTATTTGTTTATTTGTATATTTTATTAATTCTGGACTGGAAATTCTTCTCGAAGGACAATTATATATATATATATATATATATATATATATATATATATATATATATATATTGAACTAGTCCTCTAGTTCTTAAAACATTTTTAAATAAATAAACACAAAAAAGTATCTATTATTAAGGAAGGTGTAGCAGTAGACACAACCACTTTATGAAAGTTACTGACAATTCAGGTATAAAATCAGTAGAAAGAGTGAAATATGCATAAATATAATATTAGATATTGATATGATTGATTAATAAAAGGACTATGAGTAGAAATTCAAAACACAACATTATTTAAATGAGTATCAAAAGTTACCTGCACAATTAATTCCAGAATTACGTCAATGTCAATGAGTTCCACATTGATCTGAACACAGCCATATGAATTTCAGCAGAAATAAAATTTTATTTGAACTTGAAAAACCGTAAAAACGTAATAATGATTAAAATTGCTAATGTATTCTAGGAAAAAAGACTATATAGAATCCTGAATACAAAATAAATATTAGTGAATAAGTGTGTTAATCCTCTAAGACTTAGAAATCAATCAATTTCATTATATAACTAAAAGACATAGGAATTGACAATTTGTGTTATTAAAATAAAGATAAGCAAGCTTTGCATTTGCCAAGCCAAAAAAGTTTGTTGATTTAAAAAACAAGTGAGTGGATTTGGTATGATGGAGAGACGAGCGTCGATGTAAATCTCCACTAATAAAAATTATGAAAATTTTGATAAAAAGTTAACAAGTGCTCTCGAAAAGGTAATGGAAATACATTAATAAGTTTTTTGTCAACCCATAAAGAATAAAAAGGTGGTCAGGAAGGTGCATCTCTCTCTGGAGGGATCTTCAAGAAAGTAGAGACGCGAGTAGCAGCCAAGGACTGAAGATATGAACTAAGGTCTGTGCATTTTAATTAAAATATTTGGAATTCCATATATGAATACGAACAGTGAACCAAAATTAATATTGAGAACGTTCTAATCATGATAATATAATAAAAGGCCTAAAAAAAATATATTACGATGCATCATATTTTATCTCCAAGAAGATACATGCAATTTAGTTTGTAATAATATAATTGTACTTACTTGTTTAATTTAATCCATTTTCAATGTTCACGTGTTCTATGAATGTTCACATAATTTCCAACTTTTAATTTTCTCTAATGCATGCATAACTGGTGTATCCATTACTATCTTCTTTTCTATTCACACGCATTATTTCGGAATTTATATATATATTATTGTGATTTTTATTGGGAGAGAGAATATTAAAATTATTGTTTAGTTTAGTTGATATTTAGTTTTTGTTTGCCCGGTATATTATAAAATTTAAAATTAATTTGTAAGATAATTATACTTTTTTCATGAGAAACTCCATAATCTCAGAGTAGCGTTCAAATGTAGAAAAACAAAACAATTTTAATTTCTAATATGAGCGCCAAAGTTTAAATAAAGTCCCTAAATTTCAATAATGGAATTTAGTTAATCAAAAATATACTTGCTTTATTATTTCCAATTAAACTCTAAAGACGGTCCTGTCTGTTTAATGTTGAATCTCTCCACGATTCACAGATGTCAGTTCAAAGCTACTAACTGTTGAAACTAGATGGAGTAATCACCATAAAGAAATGAAAAATCTCAAGAGTATAATTTTAAAATGTTTTTCAAATGGACAAACGTTATTACTGTTGTAGAAACAAATACATCATTCTTTTACAAGACATAAATTTGTGAAAACCTACTATCTAGTATGATCACTCATTCAAATAAAATCATACACTCTGGTGAAATATTATTTCTATACATGATTTAAAATAGGCAACATTTTATACAAATTTTATAATACGAAATCCATTATATCAAAGTCTATGACAGAAAATGGCGAATAGTAAAGCTTATGAGCGTCTATGCAATATCAAAGTTCAATTCTTTGTACAAAATCGGTAAGTTCACTCTACCTTCTTTATATATAATTAAAATAGTTTTGAATACCTTTGTTCACTGTATTGTTCAATTAATTCACATCAATGATTGGTTTTTATTTTGTTTTAGGTTACCTCTTGGAAGACACCATACAATTTGTCCAGCTTGCATAATATCAAGAATCAATGCTATATTTCGTCCACATCAATACATTTTAGACAAATCCCATAATCCAAAGCTTTCTGAAAAGTATTGTGGAGACACCGTTTCCACAATACAACATTTTACTTAATTACGTCGATGAATTTTATGATTTGTATTCAATTATAATTACCAATTTTCTTCTTATAATGTGTATATCTACTTGATTAATTATATTACTGATTAGCTTTAAAGTATAATGTATTACTTTCTCTAATTTTCATACCAAATTGTTGTTTCTCCGAAAGTTTTAATAGTTTTTCTCAAAAATTTTGCTTCTTAATATTTTTCTGCTACCAAAAGAAAAGTACCTAGTGAATAGTCCACATTATCATCAAAACTGTCCCCATTCAATTTTTTTTTATTATTAGCAATCTGCTTGTCGCTGATGAGAATATTTTAAACGTATTCCACCAATCAAAATTGGTTATAAAAATTCTTATTGAAAATCTTCATTTCAAATAGTAGATTGTCCATCCATCATTTTAGAACATTCTGTTTTGAGTTTCTTAAATGATTATAACCCATATATTACTCCCTTAAATTATATTTCAATAAATTTTTAAAATGACAGTTCTTATTTTCTAAAATATTTATTCGGAATGACAAATCGTTTAACAAGTGTCATGTTCCATAAAATTAATGTTTTCATTTGACTTCCTACCTTGACATATTTAAAATAGTTACATAATCTTATCGAAAACTTCTTTCAATTTCTAATATTTACTTCTTTAAAACAAATCATATTATTATTTTACTTTGACAATGAGAACAATGGATTATTATTTTTATTTATATGGAACAAACGTTCTAAAATTCTCTCTCTTAAATATGGAAATTTTGTTATTTCATTTCACCTATATTCTTATAAAGCTTATTTAAAATCTTCTCCATAGTTATACATTTATATTCTTGTATACTTTCTCTATTAAATAGTGAATAGTACAGATTGTCTCCTTTTAAATAATTTAAAAAAAAATTCAAATTCCAAAATTTTTAATTACTTACAGTGTGTAGTCTATTATTCCATAATTCAGTATACAGAGTGTTGCAGGTTTCACTCTATGTTAATATATATATATATATATATATATATATATATGTAATTGCTTATTTTGATTTATATAACGTACTGAAATTTTCACAACTATATACACGCAGGCAGAGCATAAACCGTTTAATACTCAGTATTGACGGTGAAGAGCGTCTTCGTGTTATTAGAAGTTATATAAGTGCATGCATTGAACTTATGCGCCGACGCAATACAATGAATTGTTGTGTATTCAGAATTGCATAGGATGTAGGGGTTATAAAGTAATTTTAAGTGTTAAAAACAATACAAAATTTTTCATATTAACTATTTATTAAATCAATTTTCATTGAAGTGTTGGTATTTTTATTCTTTTCATGTCCTCAATTAAATTATTAGAATTAACATATTTCATTTCAATCTTTCTATATGAGAGTATTCAGAAGCCCAATTTCATTGATAAAAAATTTATAAATAAAATTAAATAATAAAATTGACGCCAAGAACTCAAAGGGAGGAGTCATCATGCTTCCGACTGATATTTAAACTTTAGGTAAAATTGATAGAAGATATATTTTTTCGAGCTAGCCGAAGGTAAGTCGTGTTTGTATATATATAAGACAAACGACTATATATAATAACAATATAAATAAACAAATAAATTATACTTAAAAATAAAAAAGATTATATTAAATAATTATAATATATATATATTATTATGCCCCACGTTTCAGGAGACAGATTTTGGTATAACTATAATTATCAATATCTGAATATTACAATAATAATTTTATTCTGCTCCACGTTACAGGCACAAATTTGTTAGAATTATAACTATTGTACGTATACAATTTTTTTTTTAAATTCAATTTAGATAAATAAAGTGTATACTATTTACGTAAATGTTATAGGGCGCCAACTTACCATTAATAGGCAAGTAAAATTTAATAAAAATTATTCAGACCTTATTGAAATTACCATAAAAAAAATATCAAAATATATTTGCTCCGGCTCTATACAAAATGTCTTATTTACAGGGAGTCAGTTCTTAAAAAAATGGCAGTACTAAATTCTGTCTTTTGTTTTATTTCTTTTTTTTTAATTAAATTCAAATTTGTTACAATTTTACAATTATATATTTATGTTTAAAAATTCTAATTAAAGAAACACCCTGTATTGTAATTTCTTTTGTTTATCCGAAATTTATTATATTCAATCTTTTTACTACTTTAATCTCAGTTTATTAATTAAATCTCTTACCTTTTGATATACAGGAACTGCTTCTTTTTGTATCCCTCAAACAAAGATCTTTGTTTCTGGATTTTCCTTTTCTATGTTAGGACTACCTTATAAGAAAATATATTAATTTAAGATCTACAAGAACATTCAATGTCTTATGATAAAAAAAAAACTTCTGCAATATACACTATTTGAGAATTTTGATAACAATTAACCAGACCTTTCAAAGTGATTCTCTTCTTTCTTCCAATTCTTATAAACGAGTTCTATATGTATATAAATTTCTCCTCAAATCAATCTCTTCCGTCTTCCAACTCTTATAAACGTGTTCTATATGTATACAAATCTATTTTCAAATTAATCTCTTCTGTCCTCCAACTCCCACAAACGTGCTCAATATGTATATAAATCTCACCTCAAATCAATCCCTTCTGTCTTCCAATTCTTATAAACGTGCTCAATATGTATATAAATCTCACCTCAAATCAATCCCTTCTGTCTTCCAATTCTTATAAACGTGCTCAATATGTATATAAATCTCACCTCAAATCAATCCCTTCTGTCTTCCAATTCTTATAAACGTGCTCCACATGTACGAGTATATAAATTTCTTCGATTATTCCAAAATATCCATCTGAATTGTCAATTACAATGTTTTAAATTTTAATTATCACTCCTTATATTAGCCAGTTAAATCCAATGCAATCAACTTTTTAACATTTCAAAAGTCCCAACTGCCTTAATATCTTTTTTATCTTCTCAAAAATTCTTATTTTCTTTACCGTCAAAAATATGTCAAGTGCCTAGTTTTTCTTTTCAACAAACTCCATCCTAACTTAGCTACCTAAATTTTAAAGGATTGTTTGCAAACATTTCTATTTTAATAAATGTCATTTACTGTCAAATCCTAAAATATCATAAACATTCTTACATAATTCTATAAATGATACTTTCATCCCTGTGCAAAACTAACAGCCAAACAGAACTATGTGACGGTAAAATCCTGGAGGTTCACTCAATATCTGCATAGCTTTGTACATATCACATGGAGAATATAATTGGATAAATAGACAAGTCGTTATCATCTACATTCGACAAGCAGCGACACAGTTCGTCCTCCATTCTCACACGTTAGATCCATCTATCGACAAATAACACGCTGTATACTTCATTCTCTACTGACATTCATAATAAAACATACCACAAAATTTTACGATACAATGAAATTATAAAAATATGGAAAGTATATTGTGACAAATCTTTCAGAAGTAGTTTGTGTACGTAATATAAACTATAAATTGGTAGACAAAAGCTGACAGAGCAAATGCGACATTTATAAGACGTATGAATGAACTTGTTGATAAAAATGTAGAAAATGTTGAACAAAATATATCAATATTGGATTTTATTCAATGGAAATTAACTGATAAAATATTAATAACGCAATTGTACTGAATCTACCATTTTGTTTTCAAATGATAATAATTTTTTAGCTAACGTAATTCTTATTTCTGATTGGCGAAGACTTGTGTAAGACGTTAGCGCGAGTTTCATAGCTTTGTGTAGGACCTACACTAACAAATTTCTCATCACAATCAGAAATATTGTGTTTCTCAAATACAACTTCCACTTAAGTAATTAAATATAAAATGTATTATCAACACATGTCACTACCATGGTGGGACAACCTGGATGTGACAATATATATATATATATATATATATATATATATATATATATATATATATTAAACTGATATGAACGGGGAGAGAAAGAATTATTTAACATTATTATTAGTTTAGTTTATATTTAGTTTTGATTTGCCCGGTATATTGTAAAATTTAAAATTTTATTATTAAGATGATTACACTTTGAACATGAGAAATTCTTTAACCTCAGAGTAGGGTTCAGATATAGAAAAACAAAAAAAAATTTCAATTTTTAATGTGAGCGCCTAAATTTGATTAGATATCTCTATCTTCATAAAAATTTTGTCAATCAAAAATGTACTTGCTTTATTTAATAATACCAAATAAATTCCAAAGACGGTCCTGCGTCCAATGCTGAACCTCTCCACGATTCATAGATGTCAGTTCAAACTACCAATGGTTCAAACTAGATGGAGCCATCACCACAAAGAAATGAAATATATCAAAAATCAATTTTACAATGTTCTTCAAAATAGGAAAACGTTATTTAATGTTATGAAAAGACAAATACATTGTTCTTTTACAGGACACAAATTAATAAAAAACCTATTATCTATTATGATCACTCATTCGAACAAAATCATGTACTCAGATGAATAATTATCTCTATATACAATTCCAAAATAGGCAACATTTAATACAAATCTTATAATACGAAATCTTTTATATAAACGTCTATGATTTAAAAATGGCGAAAGACAAAGGTTGCAAGTGTTTGTTTAATACCAAAGTTCAATTCTTTGCACTAAATCGGTAAGTTTATTTAACTTTCTTTACGTATAATGAAAATAGTTTAAATACCTTATTCTTGTATAGTAATTCACGTCAATTATTAGTTTTCTTTACTTTATTTCAGGTTACCTTCTGGAAATTACCACATCACTGGTCCAGCTTGCACAAAATCAGGAATCAATGTTATATTTCGTCCACATCAATACATTTCAGTCAAATCACATAATCCAAAGCTTTCTAAAAGGTATGGTGGATATATCAATCCCACCATACAAAATAATAATCAAATATCATCTATAAATTATACGGTTAGTATTCAAACATAATTACCAAATTCTTTCTTAGTTTGTACATCTGCTTGTTTTAATATATGATTTACTAGATCACAAGTACAATGTATTTCCTTCCTTGAATTTTGATACCAAAAACGTTGTTTTCCGGAAAGTTTAATTAATTTAAAGTAATTTTGCTTCTTCCAAAAATTTCTACCACCCCAAAAAAAGTACCTAGTGAATAGCATGTATAATCAACAAACTTTGCTCATTCAATTTTTTATTATTAACAAACTACTTGTCGCTGATAAAAGTATGTTGAATACATTCCACCAATCAGATTTGGTTATCAAAACTTTTCTTGATAGATTTCATCTCAAATAGTGAATTGTCCATCCATCATTTGAAAACACTTTGTTTTAAGTTTCTTTAATGATTTTAACTCATATTTTATCTCTTAAATTATATTTCATTCAATTTACAAAATGACATTTCCAACTTTATAAAATATGTATTCATAATGTCAAACCGTTCAATAAACGTCACATTCCATAGAATTAATGTTTTCATGTTACTTTTTATATAGTCTTGTTTTTTTTTAAATATTTATAAAATCTTATTTACACATCCTTCAATCCCTAATATTCATTTTAAAAAGAATCACACTATTTATTTACTTTGACAATAAAAACAAAGGATTATCATTTCCATTTGTATATGTAATAACGTTCTAAAATTCTGTCTTGTAGGTTTATAGAAATTTTGTTATTTCATTTCACATATGTTTTAAATCTTATTTTAAATCTTCTTTATAATTATACAATTAGATGCTTTCTTTATTGAATAGTACATAGTACAGATTGTCTCCTTTTTAAGATAATCTTTTAATAAAAAATCAAATTCCAAAAATTTTAATTACTTGAAATATGTAATCTTTTATTTTATGTTCAATACACAGGGTGTTGTTTTACTCTATGTTAATATATATATATATATATATATATATATATATATATATATATATATATATATATATATATATAACGCGAGCAATCTCAGGGCATGGTTGCTTCAAGTCATTCCTTTACAAGAGGAAGAAATCGGACACTGATCGCTGTCAGTACTGTAAGAACGTGGACGACGTAGAGCACACGTTGTTCCTTTGTCCCAGATGGGAAGAGATCAGAGCAGGGTACCAAGAAGAGAGAAATAACTTGTTTACCATTGAAAAGTTTTCAAGAGACTTAGTTGACGGTGAAAATACATGGAAAAGTTCATATAAAGTAGTAAGAACAATTATCGAGATCAAGGAAAAAGAGATGTACTCAGTGAGCTGAACAGCATACCTGCCACCACATCGAAGTAATGCGAGAGCGGTTCCAATGTGGTGTGTCAGAGAAAACGGGGAGAGGTTTTTAGTCGGTAAGAATCCGATACTACCAGCAACAACATCACTGGTGTCTTATGCAAGATTTTCCTCTCCATTGAAAAAAAAAATAGAAATATATATATATATATATATATATATATATATATATATATATATATAATTATTTGTTTTAATTATTTCTACACATCACTACAATGAATAAACTTTCTTATTTTTTCTTGATGACAGTTGTCAATACACTCCTTTTTTTTACAATTTCATGCGTCATGATGACTTATAACTATTACATTCAAAGAATATGAACCCTACACAACACTTTATACGTTTTATTTTTATATATGGAGAAACTTTTAGATTTGACTGATTTAAAATGCCGCTTGAAAAAAGGGGGAACCGCTACTACGGCAAAATTTTT
Organism: Galeruca laticollis; assembly: GCA_963921935.1. Lineage (NCBI taxonomy): Eukaryota > Metazoa > Arthropoda > Insecta > Coleoptera > Chrysomelidae > Galeruca > Galeruca laticollis. The sequence goes on from OY998177.1 coordinate 83,569,712, forward strand.
ATGGTTTTGGCGGTAGATAAGAATTTTTTTTATGTGTTGTTGGCACTAATAAATAAGGAATTACAGAGCGGTTGCTGACTAGAAATTGAAGTTAAGAGGGTATTGATGTTTTTGAGATAAAATTTAGAGTTTACAGGTAGAATATGAAAAATAATTATTTGAATTACAATAATCAACTGCGAAGAATTCTCATGAATTCTGAACAGGTAGATATTGCTACCAGACAAGTAATAATTAAAAGATGCATTTTATACAAAATGTTAAAGGAATTCTGTTCGGTTCCTTATTTGACAGATTGAAAAAAAAGCAGACAAAGTGGAGACATATTTAGCAAAGAGCAGATAGAGCCTGCAGATAGAGACTGGGCATAATCTGCAACACTATGGCAACATATTGTAATGTTTTTCTTATTTACTTGAAATTTTTTATTAGGACGGTGGGATACATTGATACACGCGATATGTCTACTCACTTAATTTATTTATTCACTAAACTATGCACTAACTTATATTATATACACAGTATATTCACGTTCACTAATTTATATAAACACTTCACTACTTAGCTATTTACTTAGACTTAATTTATATTAAGCTTGTTTACGTTTATCTCACGAGATCACATTATAAACTAACTCGTTGGTAGGTATATCCTCTCCTATATATTAAGTGCCCTTTTTTCTAGATCTTTCTAGATTGCGTCTCACAAAACAATCGCCCCCCCCCCGGAATGGTCTAGATAAGACTGGTCACAAAAACAATGGACCTCACTAGAAATGTCTAGATGAGAATAGTCACAAAAAGTAATGGTTCGAAGAAATCCCTGCACATTCTCCAAAATTTCAACTTTCATACATGACTAAGGCAGAGTCGGATTCTCCAGTGTGCTATTTCGTAACAATATGTAGAAAACTACCATGGTAATTAAGAACGTATTATTAATAATTTTACTAAAATCTGTTTTTTCAAATGACTGACATAATTGATATTATATTGGCGGCATTCAGGTACATATTATAAATTGCAAGCTGTATCTCAGTAGATATTGACATTTGATCGGTATTACGTAGCATTTTCATTGAGAGTCTCCGAATCACTTGACCACATATTTACAGTAAAATGATACGTTCACGGTGAAAGACCACTACACCAGTTTCTGACAACGACGACGACAAAAAATGTGAATAAGCTATTCAACACTTATCAGAATTTGGTGAAAATGGACCTGAATCTACTCAGGGTTCAGGATAGGTAGAATAGCTATTTGTATTACTAGGGAGAAAAGTGTCACTTTTCCTCCCGCAGGATGTAGTTTACTGCCCGACGCGAAGCGGAGGGCAGTAAACATCCAAGGGAGGAAAAGGCACTTTACTCCCATGTGATACATATGATTTTTCCTGCGGCGTCGGTCTGTTTCCAAGCAACAAGCTTTCGAAATCTGTTATAAAATTTTTTCGAACAATTATCCATGTCCTTGGGTTATTACTACTGATAATAATCTTTTATTTATGTAAAAAAATTGTCTTTCTAATAGCTGTCAATTGTAGTATCATACTGATTATACACAAAATAATAGTTAATAAAATTTTTTACTTAGAACGTTTTACTTACATATGGGTTTTCACTGCATTTATCCATTTTTGACGTTTTAAGGTTTTCCACGCAGTGTTCAATGAACTTTCGGGGAAACTATAAAATTTCAACTGCGTAGTATTTTTATACGGCATATTTGAGCAGCCATGAATACAGAAAGATAATTTTGATGAAGACATCACAAACATTTAATATCAGTTTTAAGAAATGAACATTTAAAAACGCTGATTATACAAAACTAATAGTGTTTACATCACTTTGTGTTTTTTCACGGCAGATGGCATAAGCGTCAACTTTCTCGGTCCCTATTAAACAATGGACTAGCTATTTCATTTTATTGGAATTTTAACTCTTTTATTTGAACACTACATATTCCTAGATATATTGGATCTGAACATTTTCTCCCGAGTGATCCTATGAATTAAAGTCAAATTTTCAAATAATTTTAACAATATTAACACAATATCATCACATAATATGGTGGCAGCGTATAAGTATGTACTGGAGTGGCTGTTTCACTAAAACCACCAAAAAATTTAGAACTGGGCAATAATGCTGACAAAAATTGGTCAAGATGGAAGCAACAAATAGAAATGTATTGGTGTTTTTAAATGAAACTCAAGGTCTCTAGTTAATTTCACAATATAATACAAGTTATTGAAAATTCTAAAAAATTGACAATTGTTTCGATAAATCAATATCATCGTCAGAATGACAGAAGTTACATTTCATTTTATGCCTACCTGATGTTTAGTAGTTATATTTTTGGCTAGACCAAGAAGTAACCTAACTTGTGACTGGCTTAATATATGTTTATAGAAAAAGAAGAAGATGTGATATTACAAATATTGAAGCTTAGATATTATTAGCCCTATGGTGATATCCTGGATATCATTTTTCCAATTAAGATCAGTATAACTGTGCAATGATATAGAAAACCAGGAAAACTATATCTGCTGATCTTTACAATTATCACTTAAGAAGACAGTTTATTAGTGGAGAATTCCCTAGATTTAACTGTTCATTGACAACTTCATATTGTGGGTTTCTTAAATGTCTTCTAATTTCCAGTTCTTCAAGGAAATCCAGTTCTTGTTTCTTTTCACAAATATTCAGCACTTCTAGTTCTGTGTTAGGTGTCAATGAATGATTGGTGTCAAGTAGATGTTTTGCGTAGTGGGATTTATCTGGTTGTTTTAATCTGTAAGAAAAAAAAAAGAAATGTATTGGCAAGCTACTGATATGAAAACAAAACCTATCTCAAAATAGGAAGCAATATTACTGCACAGGGCGGGAGTGTCTACAAGTGACCAATTTTTTAATTGAATATTGTTCAAGGCGTGTTATAGATGAACCTTATTGGTTTTTAGCAGACTGGAGCTAGTACAACGGTTGCTACGGCACTAATAGTGCCACATTTCTGGTTATTTTTGGAGAAATTTTGGTTTGTCACGACGATACAGCCTCCGAAGTGTATACAAGTGACAATTTTATGATAGGACATTGTTTAGGGCGTCCCACAGATGCGGAAAAGTTAGGTTTGATATTGAAAACCGTTTATTTTGTTGTGCCGTTTCATCGGTAACATAGGAATTAAATTTATCTTTATATTGTCTCATAATATACATATAAGTGCAGATCGAACCATATTCATATCAAATTGTATATTCTTAGATTGTAACCATTTTTGCATATCTTTTTTTAATGAAGATGTTGTTGGAACCTTGTCCATTACTGCACCGTCTGGCAATTTTTTTAGAAATTCAGAAAACCAGTTTTCAAATACCAATCCATTCATCTCCTCATGATAATCTCCAGTTTTTTTACTATAAAATATTAGCAATGCATATTTAACAAATCCATGCTAAGATCTCGCATGAAGGATTATTAAACGTTTGCCTTTTCCAGATGGATTTTTCATACTTGTAGACAATCCATTAAGAAAAGCAACTCTTTTATCTCGAATAGATGTATCTATCCATATTTAATTTTTTTTGGAGACATGTTATATATGGATTTATACATTATGTATAATGATCATGTCAATTGATGTCTACTTTTTTAATAATTGTCATTAAAGACTTCAGATATATAAAATAGATATTATAAAAATATTAACAAAATATAATCACATAGTAATGATAAAATATAATATTCTTAAAATAAATAGTACTGTATGCAACTTTCATGTAATGGCCAATAATTCACTCGCATATTATAATACACAAAATTCGCTTTTGGCTCGTTTCGTAAGGTACAAGATGGTCGTTGCATAAAATACTACTGTGAAACATGGTACAAATGATGTTATTCCTCTTCTTTATCAAAAGTCTTAATTAACGATTTACATTTCTTTGAAATTCTAATTAAACGTATACTTTTTCTTATGTTTCAATTATTGTTAGATGAAAAGGTGAATTTCTCGAAGCTCTTCATCCGGGGCGTTCGCGTAATTAAGAACGCAAAAGCGTTTGCATCTCATGAGATCAAGATACAGTAGAGAAGAAGCGGCAACAATATTAATATGTCCCTCCAACCCTGACCCTTGGAGCTGTACCCTCTGCCCTCGGCGGTGGCGGTAGTATAGCTGCGTGCCGGTGCCGTCCCCATCGATCGACCACTCCCACTTCACCGTCACCACTGACGCCGTCTCCTCCGTCGACGTCGACCTACCTGTGGAATATCATTGGGAAACATCATAACGCACTGTTGCTCGCCGTCTTACCTGCAAAATGCGCTCCCCGAACGTTACGCAACAATGGAGAAAGAGACAGGAATTTATGAGACGGCAATTGGGGCAACAAGTAATAAAAACTTTATTTAGTAACATCCCTTTTCTTTCTTCTTGATCAAGTTAATCCATTTATACCGAGAAAAGTTTTTATTTTTAGGTTAGAACATAATAGAAAATACAAACTAACATTTAACGTAAAGAATGGTTAATTTTGAACATACCTGATGACGTAGTTAACAGCTTTTCTGATCTATTTTAACAATAATAACAAAAACATATACGTCATATTGACGAAGCTTAGGAAAGCCGAATTTGCCGACTATAGTCTAGTCTAGGGGCTACCAAACTTTTTTGCCTGGTGACCCATCTTTATTCTGAATTTCTTTCTTATAATGAATTTAGGTAAAATTGTAGATAAAATCATGTCAATATTCAAATAGATCAGAATGAAACACGAATTCGCTGCATTTATTGTAATTATTACAAAAATTGAATACAAGAATTGATTCATTATAAAATTTTATTGTTTCTTTAAAATTAGACATTAGACAGACAGAATCATAAAACATTAAATTTCAGAAATGATTTATATATGATGTAAACAGTTTGTTTTGTTTTGAAAAATAATTCTAATGTTAGTTGCTGAAAACGAAAATGAGGCATAGTTTATGAAAAATAATCATCAATATAGATTTAATTAGTATTTTAGAAAGGGTTATATAAATGGAAAATAAATTATAGATTGTAGATTGTTTATTTTATGTATAAAAGGTGGACCAACAAAGTACGATTTAAAACCAAAGAATATTAATTGTGTGATGTGTATGGAGAAATGTATAAAGGAAAATAAACTGAATAATTTCAATTGAAAGACATTAAATGAGTGTTTTAAATGAAACTTACTGTTTCTAGTATAATACCTAAGCTTTAATATTTGTTATATCATATCTTTTTTATCTATTAACATAAATTAAGTCAATCACAAGATAGGTCACTTCTTGGGCTAGCCAAAAATAATTAAACATCAGGTAGACATCAAATGAAATGTAACTTCTGTCATTCTGACGATAATATTTAGGTTATATCGAAACAATTGTCAATTTTTTTGAAATTTTTAACATTTGTCAATAAACTGTGGAGTTAACCAGGAACGGTAAGTTTCATTTAAAACACTAATATGAGTATATTTCACAAAGTAAGGGTTGAGACAGTTAGACCTTATGCATATAAAACTCTAATATTTGCAATATATTAAAAAATCAAGCAATATCTGGGAAATGCTTAGCAACAAAGGTTGTTAGAGAATCAACAAAAACTGAGTTGGGAACGAGATAGCGCGAAGAAGAGAGAAATGTATACGAAGCTATTGTAAAATTGACTTGAATTGATAAAAAAAGTAAGAATTTATAAAAAAAGAGCCATAGAAAATATAAATAAGAACATAATATAAATGTAAATCATTTATAACATACCTGGAAGCGATATTTGGTTGATATCCTGTTTAATGAAGTAGTTGGTACATATTTGATAAATATTGGAGCTGGTAGTGACTTCGAGAAGTGCTTCCTATCAAGTCTTGTGCACAAATGTTGTTGGTACCAATAAATTGGTGGGGTCATAAAGATGGACATCTACTATAAATGTTAAACTTTCATCACACGTGAAAATGTTCAAATTATAAACTTACCTCGAGATACTGCAAATTCTTTTTGTACATATTTAGGTTGGGATTGTTTTTGTTTTCATAGATAACGGTAGCGTTGATCACAAGTAATACCGTAATTGTATAATAATATATGTAAATCTTTAGATAAATGTACTATTGTATCATTAAATTGTTCAAATATGTATTTAACATTATTCACTTCCTATATTCCAATTTCAGCTTTGCATAATAACTCTTAATAACTTATAAGGAATATATGTCTAAATACTAAGAATAGGAATAAGACGAATGCCATGGCGTAGCTTAGATCTATTAATTAGACTGATCAAAATTTATAAACTATAGTCTTATATAAACATTTCCACAATTTTGTTAATAAATAATAATAGTAAAAACAGTTAACTACAAAGGTCAAATATGATAAGTGCCAGAACCAAAAGTGACTAAGAGGCTTCATGTACCGAGGAAATAGTTGAACTAGCTTAAAAACGGCACACTAAAATTATTAAGAAAATTAAATTATACAATATCAAATAAAATTGATATGAAAAATAATGCTACACACTGTACATAACAAAACGATTAGCCACATAATCAATAGCTCCCGCCTCGGAATCACTACCCTAGCATACTTAGAGGCGGGCGGGCGGTCCCTCACACACTCCCCAGTCACGCAGTAATCTTCTCCATTCTATCACTCCTACCTCTGTCAAGAGCTTTTTCCTACTCCGAATTATGCTCTTCACCACACTACTTACCTCCATCCATTCCTCCTCCTTCTTAACATTATCTCCACCATGTTTTCCCAATACACCTCTTCCCCTAGTTTCTTTCTTAACCTTTTCAAGACATCCTCATTTTTCCAACATCTTAACACATGCCCCACATCATCCTCCACCTCACACCTCTGACTCCCTTCTCCCAATCTTGTGGAGGTGACCTACTCTCGACCCATGCCCTGTAAGTACCTGTGTCAAGTAGTAGTTCACCTCTCCGAACTTCCGGTCCATTCAAACTCTCCTACTCCCAATAGCTCTTTTTAGAGCGCCCTCATACTCCTCCCACCTTCTCTCTATTTCATCCTGCATCCATTCCTGTACTTCCTCTCTCGTCGTACCCCTCCAGTATTTATTCCTGGCGCTAGCCATCACGTCGAGTGGGTAGGACCTTGACAGCACCACTGCTGCCAGTTCCCCCACTGTCCTGTAGCCCTGCACCACCCTAAGGAGTATCCCTCTCTGCACTCGAAGGAGTGGCCTAACCCTCGCATTCACCCCCGCCCTTTCACCCCACACTTTCGCACCATACAGCATACTCTGCTCTATTGTCCTTCCAATTATCCTTCTCTTCACTCTCCCGGCCCTTTCATGTTACAGCCACACCCCTAGTTATTTCACCGACTCTTCCATACGAATTCTCCCACCCTTCACCTCCACTTCCCTCTTCTTGCTCCGTCCCTTCACTAGCAGCCCCACCGTCTTTTCTTCAGCCACTTCCAGTCCGCACCGCTCAATCATCCCCACAATCTTCCTAACCTTCCTACACATCCTCTCCGGCTCTCTCTCTATCTCCGCTTCCCTTTTTGCCGTACATACCAAACATACGTCATCCGCATATACCGTAATATCACACCCCTCCTCATATACTATCCCACAAACCTCATCGAAGACACACTTCCATAGCGTCGGTCCCAGAACCGAGCCCCGAGGTACTCCAGCCTCAATCTCATACCCCCTCCCTCTTGAGTCTACTATCACTCGCCGTCAAATAATCCTCTACTAGACTGAAAAAACCCTGCCCCACACGCGTTCCCGACATCGAAGAACACGAGTAGGGCCAATTTTTTGTTCCTCCAGCTGACCTCCATAGCCCTTTCCCCCTAACCCATCACCCTGCCCAGCGCAGAGATACATGATTTTCCCTTCATAAATCCGTGGTGGTTTTCCCTAAAACCCCCATTCCCACTAACAGCTTCCTCCATCCTGTCCCCCTTTATTATCCCCTTCATCACTTTACCCATACCACTTAGCAGGCTGATGGGCCTATAGTCGCCCGCCCGATTCCCCTCTTTACCCGCCTTTCTCATCAATATCACCCTGGCCACCTTCCATCTTTCTGGGAATTCTTCCTCTCCCAGCATCCTGTTAAATAATTCCCAGAAATACTCTCCAATGTCAATCAACAGCCCCTTCATCACTCACGCCGTCTATCCCTTGTGCTTTCCTCATTTTAATGTTTCTCCCCCCTTCTTCTACTTCCCATTTCTGTACCGACCTAATTCCCCTCCTTTTCCCTACCTCTCTACCTACCTCTCTAATTTCCTCGACTTCCCGAATCCTTCCCTCCATCCCCCCTTCTACCCCTGTGAATAGCTTCCCTATAATCACCTTGTCCCAATCTTCCTCCAGCACCTCGTTCTTATCCCCCCCATCCTTTTCACCGTTACCTCATACGCATTTCCCCATGGATTGTTTTCCAATTCTCCCAGTAGCTTTTCCAATTTCCCTCTATTTACCCTCTCTACCCTACACTCCAGCTCCTTCTTCTTCTCCTTGTAACCTCATTTTCCCTTTATCCTCCCCCTTCCTCTTAGTATCCGCCTTCGTTATTTCTTATACTCTCTCCACAGCTCCTCTATTTCCTCATTCCACCAGTAATTAGCCCTCCTCCAACGCATATTACCCCTCTCTCCTTCTTTTTTACAGCTCTGTATCACCTCGTGTTAGGTGTTAATGAATGATTGGTATCAAGTAGATGTTTTGCGTAATGGCATTTATTTATTTACTTGACACCAATCATTCAGAACTAGAAGTACTACATATTTGTGATAAGAAACAAAAACTGGATTTCCTTGAAGAGTTGGAAATTAGAAGGCACTTAAGAAACCCACAAAATGAAGACGTCAATGAACAGATGAATTTAGGGAGTTCTCCACTATTAAACTGTCTTCTTAAGTGATAATTGTAAAGATCAGCAGATATAGTTTGCCTGGTTTTCTATATCATTGCATAGTTATACTGATCTTAATTGGAAAAATGATATCCAGGATATCACCATAGGGCTAATAATCACTAAGCTTCAATATTTGTAATATCACATCTTCTTCTTTTTCTATTAACATATATTAAGTCAATCACGAGGTAGGTCACTTCTTGGTCTAGCCAAAAATAACTACTAAACATCAGGTAGGCATCAAATGAAATGTAACTTCTGTCATTCTGACGATGATATTCAGTTTTCAAAACAATTGTCAATTTTTTAGAATTTTCAACATTTTTCATTATATTGTGGAATTAGCTAGAAACATTGAGTTTCATTTAAAACACTAAAATGAGTAAGTACTCTAGAAATATGCTAGAGTCTCGGTTTGAAGAGTAAATGAATAAGTGAGTACTCTAGAAATATGCTAAAGTCTCGGTTTGAAGAGTAAATGAATAAGTAAGTCCTCTAGAAATATGCTAGAGTCTCGGTTTGAAGAGTGAATGAATAAGTGAGTACTCTAGAAATATGCTAAAGTCTCGGTTTGAAGAGTAAATGAATGAGTAAGTCCTCTAGAAATATGCTAGAGTCTTGGTTAAAGAGTAAATGAATAAGTGAGTACTCTAGAAATATGCTGGAGTCTCGGTTTGAAGAGTAAACGAATAAGTAAGTCCTCTAGAAATATGCTAGAGTCTTGGCTTCAAAATGTAAATGAGTGAGTACTCTAGAAATATGGTAGAGTCTCGGTTCAAATGGTTAGAGTGACGTTTGAAGTTTTTTTTTGTTGTAAAAGTAAGAGACGAGTTTTGTTGTTCGAGGAAAGAGAGAGAGAGAGAGAGTTAAGTGAAAAGAATGAAAGAGAGATGAGTAGGTCGATTCTAGATCGACAAGTGTGGTACCAGTTTGTTTTGCGAGTAACGGTCCAGGAACCTCAAAGTGAGGTACCAGTTTTGTTTAACGAGTAACGGCCCAGGAACCTCGGATTCTGGTGCCAGTTTGTTTAACGAGTAACGGCCCAGGAATCTCGGAGTGTGGTACCAGTTTGTTTAACGAGTAACGGCCCGGGAACCTCGGAGTAAGTAAAAGAGAAAGAGAGACAGAGAAAGATTATTCAATGTTAAGAGAGTAAGTGACAGTGTGTAATACTTAATGTTTTATGAGGTGATGTGTGATCAATTCATGAGGGAGAATTATCGTATAAGTACAAGTAATGTGATCCCTAATGTGAGAGTAAATGTGCGAGAAACCTTTTGGCTTGTGAGGTTGTTTGTATCTCGGATGAGTCCGGTATTGGTAAAGGAATGATTTTGACAATTGGTCGAGTGTAAATCCCTGAAGCTGTCTTGACTTGGACTGAGCGGATTCTACCGCCTTTACCAGTGATAACGTTTATTATATGGGCTAAAGGCCATCGTAAAGGAGGGGAGTCGTCATCTTTGACTAGTACCATGGTTCCTATAGTGAGATCTTTTAGTGGTGTAGTCCATTTGGGACGATTTTGTAATTGACTGAGGTAGTCCACCGACCACCTTATCCAGAAGTTTTGTTGTGCATGAGTACATTGTTGCCAGAATTTTAATCTATTTGTAGGAAGTGATGATAAATCTTTGCCGGGTAATGACATTAGAGGTGCGCCGATGAGGAAATGTCCTGGGGTTAACGGTTGTAAATCAGTGGGGTCAGTTGAAAGGGGATGTAAGGGTCTTGCATTGAGGATGGCTTCTATCTGTGTTAAGATAGTGCTGAATTGTTCGAAAGAAAGGGTAGAGTTAGAGAGTAATTTTATCAAAAGCTATAAATGAATCTATGGATAGGTCGGAGACTAATTCAAGATGAATGGATTTAGTAGAGAAACATGCAAATAAGGCTATATAACATTAAGTTATTGAGGCTCGTTTTAGTTGAGCTGATTTTATTGAAAAGGGACCGGCGAAGTCAATTCCGGTAGTCTGGAAAGGACGGAAAGGTGTTACACGACATGAAGGTAAATATGACATGATTTGTTGGGCGGTTATGGCCTTGAATCTGTTACACATTACACATTTATTTATGATACGTTAATTTATCACAGGTCGTCGATGGGCCAGAATTGTAAACGGATATTGGCTAATACATTTTGAGGACCGCTGTATCACAAGCGTTTGTGTTCTCTTTGTAAGACCAAGTCTTCCTCCGACTCTAATAAGGTTGCCGTTGTCTATAAAAAGTTTTAATGATACAAGTCGTTTGTCTGAAGGTTGTCGATTCTTCTTTAATGCGCGAAAAAGGTTTGGGAAATTGTTTGACTGTACCTGTCGTATGATGAAAAGTAATGCGGTATCTAAGTTTTGTCTAGAAATAATTTTCTGAGTGGTATCTGGGTGTCGTAAGGTTTCTACGAATTTAGTTAGGGACAATGAACCGTTTATTAAATTTATAAAAGGATTTGATGGTATTGTTGTCGTGACGAGTGACTTTTCATTTGCTTCAGGAGGATCGGATTAACAAGACATTTCTTTGGAAAATTCCCATAGAAATAGTCGACCAGGATACCACTTGGTACTAAGAAAGTCTAAGGGCTGACCCCTTGATAGGATGTCTGTGTGTCTCCAAGTAGCTGAATGAGTTGCTTGTTGAATTTGAGTGACTCTTTTGCAGACAAAAACTGTCCATCGTGTGGGAGTACTTTTAATCCAGGAAAGAGCTATTTGAGTGTCGGACCATAAAATAAAAGAAGAGATTTTTAATTGTTGGTCGCGAATGTTTCGTAAGCGTAAGTAAAGTTTTGATAAGAGAACCATGGCACACAATTCTAATTTGGGAACTGTGAGTGGTTTGTTGAGTGGTGATACACGAGATTTGGAAATGATAAGTTGAGAAGACGCAGAAAAATCAGTGTAAATTGATCGTAAGTAAAAGCAGCCTCCATAAGCTAATGATTTGGCGTCACAGAAACCGTAGAGTTTTAAATGTAATATCTGTTTATTGTAAAAAATGTATCCGGGTATATGTAGAGAAGGTAAGTGGGTCATACTGTCCACGAAGTCATGTCATGTCATTACGAGTGAGCTGTCTGTGATGGGATCGTTCCATGAGATTTTGAGTAACCAAAGATGTTGCATTATCAATTTTCCTCGAACAATTATAGGGTTAACAAGGCCTAAGGGGTCGAAACATTGAGATATTATAGACAACATTAGTTTTTTTGTTAGTTTGTGATCAAATGAAGAGGGGGATGATATTTGTAAAATGTCCGTTTTTGGATTCAAAGTGATTCCTAAAACTTTGCTAGTGTTCTCGTCTAAATTTAGGTTTTTCTCAGACGGAGTGTCCGATAAATGTTTGTTAGAGAAATCAAGAGAGTTGGAACATACTTTATGAATTTCAAAACCTGATTGTGATAGGATATTTTTGAGTTTATAATGGGGTTGAATAAGGTCGTCTACGGAATTTGCTTCATCATCAACATATGTTTGTGATAAAAGTGCAAGTTGAACATCAGGGTGTTGGGGGTTTCTTAAAGCTTTTTGTTTCAATGTACGACAAGCTAAAAGAGGTGCACTGGTTTGCCCAAAAGATACTGTATTGAGTTGGATGCAAATACAAGGGTCTGATGGAGAGTCTCTCCATAAGGCGTTCTGTAGAAAACGGAAGCGGTCGTTTAGTTCTATTTGACGATACATTTTGGAGATGTCCGCTGTGAGGGCATATTTAAAATTTCGGAATTAAAATATCAAGTAATTCTGGCTGAATCCTGGGTCCTTTCAATGAGATGTCATTTAGAGATATATGAGAAGAAGATTCGGCTGGCTGAATAACCAAAAACTATTCTGACTTTGGTAGTTGAACTACTTTCATAAAAAACACAGATGTGAGGGACAAAATATTTTTGATCTAATAATGGCGTTTGTAATGTAAAAGAGATAATTTCTCCGTGATTCAAATGTATGTATTATTTAAATAAGATATTATTATATGGTTCTTTTAGGAGGTTTTTTGAAAGTCGTTTCTCTAGTGACATAAATCTGTATTTGACTACAAGACAGGAATCTCCCAATTCTTTGTGGGCAGAGTCATGAGTAAGAGGCAAGCCTACATTAAAGCGTCCGTTAGGAAGAGTTTGTAAAGATGATGTGAATATAGTTTCGGCTTTGGTTTCATCTTCAGACAACTGATCGGGCATTATGAGTTTTTGTTGATTCCAAAATTTTTCTAACAAAGTATCTACAGTGGGTAGTTGTGGTGGTTCATTTACTATGAAATGAAAGGAATGGGTCATGGCGACGATCGGAGTGTTATTTCTGATACAAGCAGGGGGTACAGTGCCTGATATTACCCAGCCAAGATAGGCGGATATAAGGGTAGGTACATTTTTTCCTAATTTGTGAATGCCTGGTTTAAGTGAAACATCTATTTGGGAAGGGGTTTCGAAAGATTGATCAGTTAATGAGGATAAAAGATGAGGTGGTATGTCTAATGATTGCATGTCAATCATGACTTGAGGAAGGGATCTTGTTATTTACCTAACGACAGCACAAGTGGTTTCGAAACATGAAGATTCATTAGTGGCAGAATAGAATATGAGGTCAAACATAGAGCCAATACTCTGATTGCCAGATACCCATAGGGGTTGTTTGAAGGTTGTTCTGTTAAGCTGATTAACTAAGTGAGAGCAAATGAAAGAATTTTTACTACCTGGGTCTAGAAGGGCTCGGTCTTTTATTGCAGGGCCTAATTAAGGGTAAATTAGAATGTTAGCTGTGGCGAGAAGTACATGGCGTCCATCTAAATTGAGCATTGTTAAATTTGGGAGAGGATGTGAATTCTGTTCATCTTGCGGAGTGAAATAATCGGTTCTAGATGTTGAGGGAGTGTTATGAACTATTTCTATTTGATTTTCTGGATGACGATTAGATTGGGTATGTTGTTCTGAATATGCATGATGTGAATGAGTAGAATTTCTGTTGAATGATCTCGTATCAGAGTTTTGTCTAGCGGGCGAGTTGTTTAAGTGAAGTGAAGTGTGATGCCTTTTTTGACATATATGTAACATGATTCAACTGATATACAGTTAAGGATCTTGTATTTAGAACCTAGATATCTGAAGCACATTTTATTTTCTCTAATGTATTTTTTGCGATCAGGAACGGAAAGCATTCCGAACTGTGAGCAAACGTAAGCCTATTTCCTTACAAAACGAGCATGTTGGAGGGTAATTGGAATTATGAGATACACTAAAAGAAGATTGGTTGCGGTGGTCATTGTTACGTGGTAAGTTTTGATCGGGAAGTGAGTGTTGATTTGTGAATAAAGTTACTGTGTTGTGTGACGTGGTCACATTAGAAGACTGACTACGGTGCGGACGGGATAAATCAGGTTTAGGATCTTGGGTGAGCAAGTTTCCCAAAACAGTACATTTTCTCTCCAAAAAGTCCAAAAAATTATCGCTAGTGATTAAATTTTGATCAGTCCCTTTTTGTGCCATAGTCTAATTTAGTTTTTAAAATATGAACAATTAAAGCATTAAACAAATCTGTCTTACTAATATTTAAATTTAATAATGATTTTACTATAGCTCTAGATTTAGACGTAAATACTCTTAATTGCTGTGCAGTACATTTTGATACATTATTCCCAGCTGTCAAATGGTTGAAATGGGCAGTGTGTTATTACATTTGGAATTTAACAAGTCTAAAGCTATATCAAAACTATTTTCGTTAACTGGTAATTGCGAAATTAAATTTAGAGGGTCACCTCGCAAGTATGATTTAAAATAATAGAATTTTTCAGTTTCAGATGTAAGTCTGATATTATTTACTATTAATGCATTGAACAAATCTATAAAAGCATTATATTATGTACTGTTTCTGGCAAAAATTCGTATTTCTGTTGACGGTAAACGCATGTGAGTTTCACTATGATCTTGTAAATTTGATTGAGCAATTTGAATAGGTTTTGAATTTGATTTTTCATGAGCATTTTGTAACTTACAATATAATGAATAATATTTATCATCGATTTGACTTCTGTCATCGAATTCTTGTTCAGGATCTACTGTTATAATTTCTATCTGATCTTGAATCTCAGAGTATTTGGAATGAATTTTATCTAAATTCTCTATTCGGGATTTAGAAGCATACTTGTCTGACTCATCCAGGTTTCTATGGATCCAGTTATAAATTCGAGTGATTGCTGCCTTACAACTGGCGCGTTGTGTGAAAATTATGTGAAAATATTTAATTTGTACCTTATATAGTTTTTTACTAATGCTTGCAATATATTATAATGTCGAACAAACAGTTTATAATGATAAATATTTATAATTATTTGAATAATATTGTGTAATAGAAAATGATTGTTTTACAAAATTGAGGGTGAGTAGTTTATAATGCAGGAAAAATTTAAGACTAATTCTTGAATTCGTACAGTTGCTGTATCCAAACGCAAGGACTGTTGAGCAATGACTTAATGCAAGTTTTCCGAATCGTCGGATAGCACGACGTGGTGCAGTAGAAATTCCCATGTCAATGATGTTAATTCAATTTTAATTTTGATTTTCTGGATCTATTTGATTTTGAGTCCTGAGCGGGCCTTGTGATTTCTTTCAAAGCAGATATAGGAGTTATTTTGATTTATAGTGGAGCTTGTTGAATTAATTTAACAAAAAAATTTTCAGGACTTAAATGGATCACTCTGTATGGTGAATTCAAATATAATATCAGTTTCTTTCTTGGATCATTGAAATGTTTTCAATACAAAAACTTTTCAATATCTTACATAAAGTTTTTATTGAAACTTTAGGAAATAAGAGTGAAAAGTTATTTCGTAATTCTAACATCCATTTTCCTGCCTTAACGTTAATATTTGGACGAAAAATGGTCAATTTCAAAACATTTATTTGATAAATTCGATTATTTCTATCACAGTCTAAACTTTTATCGAAAGTTATGTACAAAAACATCTTCAAACTATAAATGAATCATCGAGTCGTTCCATGATATAATGATAATAAAAGATACCCGGGGAAAATAATCCATTACAATTTGTTTTTTTCTTCTGGAAACGGAACTTCAGAAAAACACCTTCCCACATTGTGCTTCAGCTACGGCGTGTGTAGCCGCTAACTGTCAAACTTTAGAAATAAAATTTTATGTGTCTCTGTGGGTTCTTATTTTTCCTAGGTAAGATTCATACTGTAGACTTATGGTAATGGGCGGGAATAAAGATTTTGAACTTCGCTGGAAAATTGTATATCAAAACTTATACAGGATGAGCTCCCATTAGACGTTTTACTCAAACTTGGAGTAATTTTAATTTGAAAATTTCAGTTTTCATCAGTAATAATATAACAAGACCTTTGTTTGTGATTATTAATTAATTGAACTTTGTCGACTGTAGTAGACGTATTCAATTATATTAATAATCCTAATCTGATAACGTTAATGTCGAAATTAAGAGTTTATTATACAGGGCGATCCTAAAGTAATTGTACATAGAAGTATGATAGATTCCTGACTTTAAAATATTACGATTTAAACCAACTTGCTTTAATAAAATGTTGCTAATAAGGAATATACAGGATGTAAAAGGTTTAATTTTAAAATTTCTTTTTTGCAATAACTTTAACGTTTTTGGATATGTATACAGAAAAATTTGGAAATAGAGGTTTTTGGGCACGAAAAATCATAATCTGTCACCTACTTAGATGTAATGTGTAGAGGGCGCTACATAGGCCATATTTGTGACATCAATGTGCCCTAAATTTTTTTGCTGTTTAAGTTAACGTTATTTTTGTAAAATAATATTAAAGCCACGTTATTTTAATAGGAAAAAAGAATACTTGTTATTAACCTTGAAACGGTTTACCATATAATCGCATTTAAGGGATCAGCTGCATGATTATTATTGAAAACATTTTGAAAACAAATTGAAAAAAACTAAGCTAAATAACATTATAACTTCAATTGTATCACATTAAGTGTTCGATATGTCCTCCATTCTCGTCTATGCATTTATCTACACGTTCCATAAAATATCGTCATATTAAACAACATCATTGGATCAAAAAACCCGCTGCTCTATTTATTTCTTCCCAACGTAATCATTATTCATTTCGGAAACTATTAACATAGTAGGCTGACGTCACGAATGATTTTGACAGCAAAGCACCCTGTATCAATTTGTATCAACTTGTGATACATTTTTGTAATCAACTCAGACAAAAAGAAACTGTTGCTGACATCATGACTCATTTCCTGTATCAAAGATTAATCTTTTGAAAAATAGTAAATTATTTATCCATATTATTTCACCTTATTGCTCATTTTGACTAATAATAAATTTATGGACTCACTGTTTAAGGAAAAACCGAGTGAGAGCAACTTGAACTCGACTTGTGAATCAGAAATCTTTTCTCAAACAAACTTACTAGTTACAATAATATTTCGATATTTTATTTCCAAATTTTGATTTTTAATTAACACAATTGAAAGACTAACTAATTCAATCATAGCTTTATCTGATACAAATTCTAGAAAAAAAACTAATTCCTGGAATAACAAATTTGTCATTCAAATGCCTTTCAGAAGCTACATTAATTAGTCTCCTTTGTTGCAAATTAATTTTATATTTGAAACCAATTAGCATCTCGCTTAATTCCGTAAATTGTTTTTTAGTCTATTCAGCGAACTTGCCGATTCCGTGACATTCTCTCTCTAATGATTTATTCGTACATACAAATGACGTAATATAGAGTGAGTCTCGAAAAGGTTGGTCATAATTTAGATCATAATAAAAACGCATAGCTGCTTGCTTATTTAACTTTGGCGCCCTTCTGGGGAAAAGTGTTTCTTATAGGTACTTTACAAAAAAAATATTCTTAACAAAAAATCTCTGCATATCCTTAAAATCAATAATCAAGTATCAAAGTTTCAATATTAATCCAGTCACCTAGTACATACTGCCAAGTAACGTTTAACCGGCTTAAAATTTGATCAAAAATGAGTACTATTTCCTAAATATTGAGCTAAATATGGTACTGCAGGCCTAATAGTTTACGAGATACAGCTTTTCAAAGTTGGTCACAAAAGCGTGTCACTTAATGAGAAATAGAGACACAAATATTACAAGAAAAAGTAGGTATAACATTATTTTGTGTTATTACAAATTAAGTACAATTCAGATTTGTTTAAACCTCTTAGAAGGTCCAGGTTCGAGATACTTTTCCTCGCACAGTTCTTACTCTTGAGTGTTCTGATGATATAGAAACTCTTCATCCAATTCATCGTAATCTAGTAAGTCGATATTAGAATCGGTATCGCATGATAATCTCTGTTCGATTCTCACATGACTGTCCACTGCATTGACCGCAGACAATAGAGCACTTCAAATCTCCTTTTCTGCAGCTACATGCATTCCCGCATCCTTCCTTACAGTTGCAGAAAATCATCTGCATGAGGTGTGAAGGAGCCACGTCTCTTGACATCATCTCTGGGGCAAGGCCATATTCTGTCCATCTCCATTCAAATGGATGGATGTCCATAACCATCCATCTCTGCATCTGGTGATAAGTACGAAGTGAGTGGTAACGAGTAGCGTCTTGAGTTAGAGGGAGTCTGGCAAGGTTGGAATTGGTTTTTTAGCAGTCTTAGTAAAGAGCTGATAGCGCAAGTCATTGGAGGTTTGGGTGCAGTGTTTTCCACCATATATTGCGATGATAATTTGTTCTCCTGATTAAGTTACTTCATTTTGCGTTGCATTGGGCTTAGAAAAAACCGCTGATATCTCCTTTAGATCGGAATTCTTTTGAATAGTTGAGATAAACTTGCATTTTCCTTGACCAAAAAAGGAAGACGTGGAATCACATCCACTAAAGGCATGAGAGGTGGTCTGAAGATATGGATGTGTTTGAAAAGAAGATATCTCATGTTTTTCCTTTTCCACATTTTTGAAGGAAGATGTTTTTTGTGTGGGATTCGTGTGACCATTGAGTATAACAAACAAGTCTACGTCCTCACCTACAATAAACATTCTTCAAAAACAGAGGCCATTGCGATAGCTGCAGTGACGATCTGCCTGTCAGCATCTTCTTCAGCTTGGAAAACATGGATGTTTTCCATTTCCATCTTCGCCTTGAGTAGTTGGATGATTCTCAACTTGTTTTTATCATTGGATACAAACTTTTCTTGCGAAATCTGAGGTATAGTTATTTCAACAAATATTATTTCTGGAGAACACTGTGCCCCATCTCGACGAATGCATTCTGTGCATTTTGTATTCTTCTTTTCAGCCTCTGTAGGATACCCGTCAAACATTACTACTATGAGCGAACCATACCGTGTAACGAGATACTGAACATATCTGGCCGCTGTTAATGCAATTGAGGAACTTTTCAGCCTCACCACCGAATGTAGAATATGACCTCCATCAATAAGTAACGAAAAAAAGAGTTACTTAAATTTTTGCATTAATAACAACACCAATTGTCTCTGGAAAATACTGTATCAACTAAACATTCTTAATAAGCGAAAAACACATACAATACCTGAATTCATTATTATACCAATTGGAATGAAGGACTTTTTCATCCAATGTACATCACAAAAACAACAACCTGATAACAATTTGTAAGGTTGTTATTGTACCAATCAAAAACAAAACTTTTCTGAACTTTATTTCTTTGTTACTGTTAGTATTGAAGAGCTTGAAGCATATTTAAATGAAATAAAGTCACTTTCTACTGGACCTGATTTAATTAATTTAGAAATGATACGCTTGTGTTGTTTAGTGTTGCCGCGAGACGAGACGAGACGAGAGAAGGGATCTCTCGTGATTTAAACCAAATATAGTAAAAGCCAAGCTAAATTTTAACGCATTAAGGTTAGGTTCTACTATATTTGACATAAATTGTGTGCAATATATGTCAAATATAACAGAACCTAACCTAAACGCGTTAAAACTTTGCTTGGTCAATATGTCCTGCACCAATAAAGATAGCAGGAAACGAAGCTTATTGAGGATTAAGAGGTGCATGTTATAAAATTATTTTTGTCTATACAGGGTGCTCCAAAAAACCAACACGGTAAAAAAATTCCATTTTTTAAAAATAACACCCCGCCTATTTTTAAATTTCCAGATTCTATCCGCTATATTTAATGGTACGGGAGATACTGACCTTGATCGCACTAATGAACCGCCCTGTATATCAAATATGAGAAAAGTAGATTCAGATAGTAGCAAAAAATAAGATATGTGGCAATAAACCATTGTATTTATGTAAATTTTCATTAGAGATAACCATTTACTAATCCTTTAGTGCATGCCGGCCGATGAGGCTCATTATAGCGAGTGTCTGATACCAGATGTTTTTACCAGATGTTTTATTCTAAAAAATAATAATAGATATAGGGAGTTTCTTACTATCGTTTCCTCATTTATGATTTGTATCTTATATCGTCCGGCTAGTTATTTGAAAAGATTTGTTAAATTTTACTTTGTTAAAATTTACTAAACATATAAGTGACAAAAGCGGGACAGGGATATGTACGAAAGTGATCGACAATCAACCTCAACTCATAAATCACAATCAAAACGTTCCAGAATTGTTGAAACAACGGAGATCAAACAGAGCAATATAATAGGTAGTGCATCATCGGGACAAGGACAATCAAAATATTCGCAACACTTCACTATTACTTTTTTGTCAAATAACACTAAAGTGGCTTCATGTAATTTATGCAAAAAAATCAATACTGAGAGCGACAATATAAAAATGTGCCAATCAAATACTTCTGGACTAAAATGCCACTTAAAAGCAAAACATCCACAAGAATTTGCTTTACTTTTCCCGTCGAAGATCAAAGTTTCGTCTGTTCAACCGCAACCGACATTGGATGATATATTCAAATCCTAATCTAAAATGGTAAGTACATACAGTTAATTATTTTTATTGTTTTCTTCATATGGATTTACATGAGTGGCAATTTAGGGGATTGTTTTGATTATGTTAAGTTTTTGTATACTGTATTTGATAGTTTATATATATATATATATATATATATATATATATATATTTAACTTATTGATTTTATAAATATTCTGATATTTGGTATTTACTGATTTGAAACTGTGTAGCATAATCCTTTATATCTCTGCCCTGTGTGCTGGTGTGGACTACACCGAAACATTGGCGTGGATTTAATTAACAAAATTTGTCCAAAAAGCTCAAATCTGACCTTAATTAAAAAAAGCTACTTTCCGCATTTCATATTATTAATCTTGCATTGTTGAAGTTTTTACTACTGTCATTTAGTCCTAAGCACATATCGTGAATTTTTATAATTAACATTCCTTTTTATTTCCAGGTCCCTGTAAAAGATGAAGATATTGTCGAATAGTACCATTTAGGTTTTTTGACGATGAACATACTCAGACTTTCTTCAAAAAATTAAACCCCAGTGCAGTGCTCCCAAAACGAACAGCCCTTAGAGAAAAGGTAATGAAAACATTTACTTTGGTTCAGAAACGGATATTAGGAATTTTAAAAGAGAATAATCTTTTACAATCGATGGATGGACTTCGATAAACTATAAGTCCTATTATGGAATAACAGCACATTTTGTTGATGAATTTTGGAATCTGAATTCAGTAGTAAAAGATTTTTTGCCATTTAATGGTAATCATACTGGAAAAGACATTGCAGAAATATTTTACAAATGTGTACAGGATTATGGAGTTGTTGATAAATTGCAAGGAATCACAGTGGATAATGCAGCAGCAAATTTAATTAAAAAATATTGTCCATATCACTCATTCAACACAGAAGATTCTCATTATAGATGTTTTGCACATATTTCATACTTGGGTGTGCAAGATACATTAAAACTGAACGATGAAATAAAACAATATAGTTTGTTTAAATCTTAATTTATTTTAACTAATGTTCAATTTAAACTTGTTGACGCGTTTCACTAACACAGTAGCTTTGTCGAAACGAATGAAGGTAAAATATAAAAATGTCTTAATATATACAGTGCTAAATCTATTTACTAAAATTAACAATGGTATTGAAAGAAATTACCTGGAAATTCATTCACTACAAACATTCCTAAGCTATCTTCTAGGTAAAGAGGTTCAATAAAGGAGACTGATTGATATCTATTTGGTCGTTAAGGAGATTACTTGAATATTTATTTCTGTTAATCTCTAGGGCCTCAACAAACTAGGTATAGAAACAGAAATTAATTTGTATAATTTCCCAAATAATTCTAATATAAAACATAAAGCTTCAGAAATTATTAAAAAAGAATTCGTCGAGTTGAACAAACCCAATTTTGAATTATCAGTCGCCAAATCAATTCAACAAAAATCAAAGTCAAATAGTCTTATTTTCACAACAGCGGATAAAGGAAATACGGTAATAGCATTACCTAAAGAAGATTATGTATTAAAAACCAACAATTTTATTCAGGCAAGCAATTTTGAGACCCTTAAAAAAGACCCAACTAATAAATTTCAGAGAGATTAAAATTAGCAGTAGATAACGTCAAATCAATAATAAACGATTAGGGAAATATAGATTATTTTTACCCAATCCGCAACACCCTGAACTTTACTCATTAATTAAACTCCATAAAGAGGGGTACCCAATCAGGCCAGTTGTTTCTTATTTCACAGCACCTTCATTCGAAATTTCAAAGATTCTCATAGATGTCATTTCTAAATATTGTTCATTCATACCTCGATTTTCAGTTAAAAACTCAACGGAATTAATTAATAATATTCAAGATATAATACTACCCCATAATTATAAATTCATATCGTTCGATGTAACAAATCTATTCCCTAGTATACCTCCTAAAGAAACTGTTGTTGATAACTTGCTCACATACAGTAATGTTAATCCTATAATTCACTCTCATTACTTTATTAATAGTGTGTTTGAATCAAAATTATTTTCATTTCAATGGAAAGGTTTATAGCAGTAAATATGGTTTTATTATGGACAACTCTCTCAGCCCCCTACTAGCAAAAATTTTCATGGATAATATAGAAAAAATAATTCATGAACACCCCCTTAGTAAAAAATTTATGTACTGGCACCGATATGTGGACGACATTTTAGCTAGCTTCATCGGTACAAATAGACAATTAGAGAGCTTCATTACTTACATAAACTCGATTCACAATAATATCAAATTTACCGTAGAACTTGAACAAAATAAGTCTATAAACTTTCTAGACCTTACAATTTCAAATATAAATAATAAACATGATTTTTCTATATTTCATAAACCAACACATACAGATATAACAATTCATAATAGTTCGGTCCACCCATTAAGTCATAAACTAGCAGCTTTCAATAGTATGATACACAGACTCTTAACAGTCCCATTAAATATTAATAATTATACCAAAGAATTAAATATCATAAAACAAATAGCAATTAATAATAATTACGATCCAAATTTAATTGACCATATCATAAATAAAAAGATAAAAAAAACAGACTTTAGAACAAGTATTCCCTTCAGATAAAAATAATAAACAATTTAAAAGCTTAACATACTTTGGAACACCATCCTTAAAAATTAAATCATTTTTAGAAACGTTAGACATGAATATTTCTTTTAAAACTGATCACAATTTATCCAAATTCATTAAAAATAATAAATCTAAATCTTCAAAATTAAACAAATCAGAAGTTTATAAATTAAAATGTGGTAATGACAATTGTTATAAAATTTATATCGGTAGAACTTTTAGAAATTTTAAAACTAGAATTTCGGAACACAAACGTAGCTATAACAACAAAAAATTAGATTCTAACTATTCAAATCATTTATTAGAAAACCAACACATTTTCGACCCAAATTTTGAAACTCTCCATGTAGTCGGTAAATCCTTTAGTTTAAATTTATTAGAGGCCCTAGAGATTAACAAAAATAAATATTCAGGTAATCTCCTTAACGACCAAATAGATATCAATCAGTCTCCTTTATTGAACCTCTTTACCTAGAAGACAGCTTAGGAATGTTTGTAGTGAATGAATGTCCAGGTAATTTGTTTCAATACCATTGTTAACTTTAGTAAATAGATTTAGAACTGTATATATTAAGACATTTTTATATTTTACCTTCATTCGTTTTGACAAAGCTACTGTGTTAGTGGAACGCGTCAACAAGTTTAAATTGAACATTAGTTCAAATAAATGAAGATTTAAACAAACTATATTGTTTTATTTCATCGTTCAGTATGGGTCTTCATAAAGTAAAAGCCTCATCTATTCAATACATTAAAACTATTAAAATTGGAAAACGAAACCATTGAAGAGGGCGACGATGATGATTTGGCCGAAATTAACCAAGAGACAGAATTACCGCCTTAGACGAAAGTAAGATGTTTGTTTAAAAAAATTAAAAAATCTGAACAAATGCAGAATCTGTTGAAAACGTTATATGATGCTGCCAACATACAGCATGTGTCAGTAAATATAGATGTGTCCACAAGATGGAATTCTACTTGCGATATGTTGAATGTAGCGATTCGTTTAAAAAAGGCCCCAAACAGTTTAGTTCAAAGTAACGAAGATTTTAGTCACTTACTTTCAACCAAAGAGCAATGGAAATTAATTGGCATAGTATGTCAATTTTTAAATCACTTAGTACTACACTTTGTGGAGAAACCTACTCAACATTACTCTTAGTTATAGTTGGTTTTAACATATTGTTAGACAATTTGGAATCTTTTTTAATTTCTCTTAATGATATAGAAGCCACAGATGTGGAAAACACCTTAATAGAAGCATTTCAAGCTGGGAGAGACGAAATGCTGAAGCATTATTATAAAACGAATTGGGTTTATTGTGCGGCGTTAGTACTAGATCCGAGGTACAAAATAGAGACATTTAATTTGACCCCGTGGGGGAGACAGATTAAAGAAGAGTCTTTGAAGAAATTTGACGAAATCTTCTATTCACTTTACGTAAAACCAACTGCTACTATCGTCACTGCGACGGAAACAGAAACAGAGAAAGATTCATCATTAACAAGTAGTGACGAATTTATGGCTGGCTTATATAAAAAAGAGCATTAAGATCAACAATAGAAAGGTAGCAAGAGCCGAATATGAAAAATATATAGACGGAGAAACAGCTGGTCGAGATACCAATATTTTAAAATGGTGGGGTAACCATGAGGAAATATTTCCATATCTTGCTGGAATGGCTAGGGATATATTAGCTATACCCGCTACCAGTGTTCCTACTGAAAGACTGTTTTCAAAAGCAGGACTCGTAATAAGAAAACATAGGAACCGTCTTAACGCAGAATCAGCGAGAACATTGTTATGTTTAACCTCTTGGTATTCGTGTATCCTTAATGAAAATATATTTGTTAAGAAATGATTATTTTAAATTTCCAAAGTTTTTAGTGTTCCTAATATATGTATAAGTATTAACGAAATGTAGGTAATAAATGTTTTTTTCAGCCTAAGTTACTTTTTACATCATTATATCAACCTTTTTTGTATCTAGGTACCTATCTGTAATATATTTTTTAGTTCATTAGTAAATTTTATGTTAACTGTTGCAATATTTTTTCTGACTCTTCAGAATAAAAATTAATTATTAAAATTAGCGTTTTATTATTTTTGATAAGATTGCATTTTTCACCGTACTCTTATTTCGCATTTATACAGTGTGGTCATTTGAGTGTGCAACTACAATGATGTACGTTTCAACACAAATTATAGATAATCAGGAAATTTTTTGGAATATTTTTAGTACCTACGCCGTTGGTATATATATATATTATATTTTTTCTGTTTTCTACCTCAATTTCATTCTATCTTAAGCAAAAATTGAGATATTTTTCAAAAAAGCCATAAGCCTACTGAGAATATTTTAAAAAGTTTCTTGATAATGTATAATTTGTGTCGAAATGTCCATCATTGTATTTGAGGTAATATGAAAAAATCTTGGTCCGTATTTAAAAATATGAAGTTAATCATGATATCTCAGAGACATAACAAGTGATATAAAAAAAGGTTACGGTAGTTTCCAAAAATTAAAAGAATACAAAGATTTTATTTCAAGAACGTTGTCCTAAAATTAAAACCTTTCGAGTCGAAATGAATTAATTTTAGAGGTTTTTAACAAATCACCCGTATCTCAGGAAGTGAAAACAATTTTACAATGTGGTTAGTGAATACACAAACAT
This sequence comes from Galeruca laticollis, assembly GCA_963921935.1. Classification (NCBI taxonomy): domain Eukaryota; kingdom Metazoa; phylum Arthropoda; class Insecta; order Coleoptera; family Chrysomelidae; genus Galeruca; species Galeruca laticollis. The sequence continues at coordinate 83,595,881 of OY998177.1, forward strand.
TTTTATTGTGCTAATTTCAGAAATGTATGCCTGTTTACCGGCGATTGTTAATATTATTAACTATTGTTTGTTGGAAAATAAGTTCTCAAATAGCTGGAAAATAGATAGGGTTACTCCTTTGTCTAAAAAATCGACGCTCTAAACTATAGCGACTTGCGTCCAATTAGTATTTTATCACCAAGTTACTTTTTGTTACCTGTTATTCGGTTTAATTTTTTTGTAGCGGCTACTCAGTTATAGAGCATCACAGGTGGAATTCTTTTGCTAGCTAAATAATGATCTAGTAGTAGGTCTTACCGGTCGCGGGTAATACTACTTTATTTTCTGATAAATAATAAATCTTTGCTTATAAAGAAATGAGATAATCTGTAGACAAAGGAAAAATAAGTTAAATCAAGTTAAAAAAGGATACGATAAGAAATGAGAAAGAAAAAATAAATTAGATCAAGTTAAATTAAGATAAGATAAGCGATGAGATATTTGTAAATAAAGTTAAATTAAGATACGATAAGCCGTCGCCACCTAGAACATTATCAGCTTTGTAGTTGGTACACATCCACATCAATAAACCTTGTGAAGAGGGTTGGAAGGAATATAAATATGAACCAAGTTATCAAATTTACAAATGTGATTTAATAAATGTAAAAAATTATACGTTTAACAAACAACAAGTTTCAATTAATAAAAATGAATTATCAAAGTTGAAATAGAAGATTAACAATATTGAAATAGATTTTACAAAAGTACAAGATCAAAGTTAAAAAGGTTATAATGAAAATAATTAAAGTTCAAATAGGAGGTTAACAGTAATGGAAATAAATTTTTATGACTTATCGAGCTGATCAATCTGTGGTCTTCACATCTTGTTGCGTTGTTCTTTTTCGGAAGTGGGATGAAAAGAGACGTAAGCCATTTAGTTGGGAATTTTCCTTTGTTGTAAATTTGCTTGAGAACACTATGAAGTATCTTAATACCTTCGCTATCTAATAATTTAAGCAGTTAAACAGGAACTAGATATGCCCCAACCGTTTTCTTATCCTTCGAGCGATTTATTGCTCTAGTAATCTCTTCTATTGTGATTGGCATTTCATTCCAGTGGTTTTAACGCTAGGTGGCGGTAATGGAACAATTGTGTTCTTTTCAACTTTTTTCGGGAATCTTCAAATACAACGCTATATTTTTTAATAATTTGCTTGAAAGAGGATGGAATTCAAAATCAAATTGTAAAAACTGCATGCCAATATCTATTTTCTAAGCAAAGATACGAGAAAAATCAAGAGAATTAGCAAAAATAAAGTACATTGATATAGTAAAGTAACCTAAAGATACTGCTCGAAATGCTTTCCGTCTTTTTCGATGCATATATTTAATTATTGCTTGATAGAAAAGACTGCAGATGTCATGGCAGCCCTAGGATTACTATCAATTGCGTTTTGTATTCTTTGAATAAGATCTGCTTTTTTTGCAGATCTTGTCTGGAATACTAAATTTTTAAATGGACCCCATAAACACAGTAAGGTCGGGAGATCTTGGCAGGCACGGGAATAAGCTACTTCTTCCTCTCCACCTATACTCATATTGTTACCTGGGCAGCCATCTTGTTGTATCCACATATTTTGCCGTACTGCTAAAGGAACATCTTCTAATAATATAAGCAATTCATCTCTTAAGAATCTTATGTTTCGCTCGCCATTTAAATGTTCATCAAAAACAAAAGGGCCTATAATTTTACCATTTAAAATGCCACACCATACGTTAACTGAACAGCGACCCTGCTTAAAATGTTGTTGCATCGAGTGTGGTTTTGATCAGACCAATAGTGTGTGTTATGTCTATTTGCTGATCAATTACTGGAAAATGTAGCTTCATCGGACCACATTATATTTGAAACAAAATTTGGATTTTCATTCAGCATATCCTTAAGCCAATTACAATGATCCAGACTTTTATCGTGGTCTGTAGCTTTTAATCCTTGAAGAAGGGATATACGATACGGATGAAAACGATTTCTTTTTAAAATAGAGTGAACACAATACATAGAAATCGCAAGCTACTTTTCATACATTAACTTGTGAATCTGCAGCAATGTTTCATAATACCTTTATTTTATCTATTTTGTATTGTTTCTTCGACGTCGTGTAGAACTTCATTTAGGTAGAACATATCCGGTTTCTTTTAAACGCTTAGTAAAATTTGTAAAGGTTTTTCTGCAAAAATGTTGTCGCAAGGGATATTTTAATGCATATTCTCTTGCTGCAATAGGAGCACTCTCAAAACATTCAAAAGACACTTCGCTATTTGTTTAAGCCATTATGTACTTTTAAATTACTAACCGTTACAGATTCATGAATATACTCTACATTAATTTTATATTTAAGTTGTGAACAATTTATGACAAAACTATGTGAAATTTTCAATTTACTTAAGTATAAAACTCGATCTCCTAGTATACCTATTTTTATTGCTTAGAATATAGATATTGAGATGCGGATTTACCGTTTTTTTTAAATTCCATCCTCGTCTAAGTAAATGATTGAAAAATATAGCATCGCAATTTGAAGATTTCCAAAAAAAGTTAAAAGCCAAACAGTTGTTTCATCACCGCCACCTAGTGACCGTTAATACCACTAAAAAGAAACGATGATATTTTATTAGGCATTGAATTTCCTTTGAAATGATACTAAGTCAAAATTCATTATGGGGAACTAAAGTTATAACAGTTTTATTGAGTCAGCTTTTCCACTCTCCCCTACCAGTTTACCTATTACTTTTGATGGAATTGACTTTTGTTATGTTGCCACATTGGCACTGAGAGATAGATCCGTCAAGCTGGCCCTCCCGGGTTAGTTTTTTTGTACCAAAATGCTCACACGTAAAGGGCACCTAGCACAACCTAGCACAACAATTTTTATAGCTAGCACACCAACTACTCACAAAAAAAATCCTTTTGAATTCCGGTGGGGCCATGTTAATGCTAGCCCCCCCCCGGGTGGAATTTTGTCGCCAAAATGCTAGCACAGATAAAGGACACCTAGCACAACCTATCACACCATTTTTTTTAGCTAGCACACCAACAGCTTACAATAAAAATGCTTTTGAATTCGGGTGGGGCCAGGTTAACGCTAGCCCCCCCCCCGGTTGGAATTTTTTCTCCAAAATGCTAACACAGATAAAGGACACCTAGCACACCATTTTTTATAGCTAGCACAGCAACTACACTTTTAATTCTGGGGAGTGGGACGGAGGTCAGTGAAATAACGCTATACTTTCTCGATGAATAAATAAATGGATAAATGAATAGGTTGAATATATATGTAAAACGGCTGGTTTAATTGTTTCTTACTGTAGTTACGAAAAATTTTCGGAATATTCCACTCATATGGTAAAAATTACAAATGAAGCAGGATCTTTTCGGAGATAACTCTCCGGCAGTGCCGATAATTTCCCTTTTAAGTCCGTATCTAAGTAACGTCTAACAATTGTTGTTATTATCATAAGTTTAATTTAAAATATCATAAAAATGTCACGGTTTGAAAACGATTCTTCAAGTTCAATCCAAAAATAAGTGATTGAAAATAAACCAAAAAGGGTGATTAAAAACCATGTAATGTTGTTTAAATAATATAAATTTCGCATTAATACAGTTTTATGTCCTCTAATCGAGAAATATTCTATCGAATTACACTCATGAAAATAGTTAGAACATTAGTTTTACTTATATAGTCCATGTTGCGTGTAATATTAGAAAGAATACATATTATTACAACCATCAGCCCTTCGGGGAAACCCTTTCTTAACCCAAACATCTGATTCGGCCAGTTTGGATGTACCTACAAGAATTTTATTTACTCTTAAGACCCATAAAATGGCATTATAAAAATGATTCAAATTTTAACGATAGACTTGGTTTAACGACCATTTTAAAAAGTCCGATGAGAACTTCAGATGGATTATATCTAGTTTTTAGAAAAATAAAAATACCTATGTCATCAATTTGGCTGCCTTCCATTTAATACCCATATTGTAAGAAAGCAAAAAAATTAGTCCACTTTCTTTGGTCCGCCAACTTTGGTGATCCGCCATGTTGAATTTAGAATGACGTCACATACCTAATCATGGATTGGCATGCAAACTAGACGTATATACAGAATTTCAAATCAATCGGTTGAAGATATCTGCTTCAAAACTGAGTTGCAAGATTGCAACCGAACAAACATACACTGCCAGTTACATACTAAAAACTTTGAAAAATACATAGAAGTGTTGGTGTCTTATGATATGCCACAGAAATATTTGAAGCTCTGATTAACCGGCTCTAAGAATTAAAAGCTGCACGTTCTAAGTTACTTGGGAATTTAAAAAAAATCTGATAGTGAAATGCAAAATTTATGTTATCATTACAACGGTTAATTTATCATCAACTTCGGCAATAAATATTCTGGCAATTTTTAATATAAAGTTTGAGTGTTTCTTTTAAATAAGGACTACAGTGAACCACGATCAGTCTAGAACATGTATTCTCAATATATTGGAACATTTTTAGGGATCTCAGCCGCCCATTCCCAGATTGCACAACTTTGTCCAAAGGACATATCCAACACGGCTTCGCTTTGTTGGACATTTATTTATCCAACATGGCTGTACGCAAACGTTTGTCGTTGCCTTTTTTATAGTGTGACGTAATTTGCAACTTATTCGTGCACGGATTGTTTCTGATTCTGTGACTAAATGGTTGAATTTAATTATTTTGTTTTATTAAAATTATTATTATTTTAACAAAATTATTTTTACAATGAAGGTTTTTTGTATTCTTTCGTTTTTTAGCATTAACTGAAAATAAATAGATAATTATTAATTGAAAAATAGTTAATTATTAATTAATCAAATACCCTGCTAGATGGGAAAATATAGATATCATGCACAATCTGGCAACATCTGTTTAGGGGCCATTTTTTATAGGAAAATTATGTCTAGGGACAAATACATTCAACATTTTCATTCATTCGTGTAACCATTGCATTATTTTTCAGACGCCCCATTTTGGAGAAAAAATTCCAACCGGGGGGCTAGCGTTAACCTGGCCCCACCCGGATTCAAAAGCTTTTTGATTGTGAGCTGCTGGTGTGCTAGCTATAAAAAATGGTGTGCTAGGTTGTGCTAGGTGTCCTTTACCTGTGCTAGCATTTTGGCGAAAACATTCCATTCGGGGGGGCTAATTCAAAAGCATTTTTATTGTGAGCTGTTGGTGTGCTAGCTATGAAAATTGTTGTGCTAGGTTGTGCTAGGTGCCCTTTATGTGTGCTAGCATTTTGGTAACAAAAATCTAACCGGGGGGGGGGCAGCTTGACGGAGCAATGAAAGATGTTAAATACAAAAATGTTATGACACTGGCTTCCGAATACGTCGCAAAAGCAGTCATGCCGTTTTATAATTCCAAGTACAAATTAACACACAGAGAATCAACCATTGGAAGATTCTCTCTCCATCGACAGGAGAAAGTGACATACGTGATTCTAAATGGCACAATTTCAGTTTTTACGAGTTTTGCGTTAATAATGTTCACATTATAACTTATCCCTCCTTTGCACCAAACTTTTGTTGCCCTCTTTTTGAGTTTTTTAAGTTAAGTTTTTTTGTTGGATTTGACGATTAGTTGATGATTATGAAGTATAAAAATTATGAAAAAAATGCGAGAAAAAAAATAGTTTTGTGTCTCTTTTCAACAATTTACATATTGTGACATATCCCCTTTTTCCGTTGGGATTTTTGTTCAATCTGTGAGGCCGATCCTCCGTATAGAATTGAATTGTGATCTGAAGAACACCATCTACATTCAAAAGCTCCAAAAACAATAATAATTTATTGGTAAAAAGTAGTTTGAAAACTTTATTTATTTCTAATGAATGTTTTTTATTAGTGAAAATCGTTCCAAATAATTCAGAAGTACAATTAGAAGTTATTGAGAAATGAATATAATACATATTCAATGGAATAACTTCGTTCCAATATGCGCTCACGTGCTAATTAATTAAAATGGATTTTGTGGTTTTGTTTCAAGGTTTATTTATAACTGCTATAACTATTTCGAAAGCTGGAAGTTTTCAGTTGGAAATTTTCATAATTACATTTATTAAAAGCTGTGACATAAGAAAACTTCCAAATTCAACTTTCTTATTCGATAATTCAATGTGAAACAAATATGCAGACAATTGTATTAGTTGTATTCGAATTGATTCCTAAATTAAAAGATTGGTTATAAAAGAGACTACAACTGCCTTTCACTGCATTTTATTGTCGCCTCTCAATAAAAACAATCTCCATTTTCTTTCTCCAATAGTTAATAAGCCGCTATTTGTAACGTATTTCTAAACCATTTGATATTTTGATAGTACCATAAAAACCGCATTTTTCTGTGTACGGATGACATACATATTACTTTTCTGCCCAACCCCAACGTCATCGTCGTTGTCATCGACCACTTTTCATAACATGTCTTGTTAGCACGATACATCTTCCAGAGTGAAACAAGTCACCAATTGTATGATTGAATATTATTCAGGACATCTCTTACATGAACTCTATTGATTTTTAGCTCACCAGAGCCAGTAAAATGGGTATTATGGTACTTGAAGTACGACATTTTTGAGAAATTTCTGTGTATATACAAGTGATCAATTTTATGATTGGATATTATTCAGAGTGTCTCACAGTTGAATCATATTGATATTCAGTTCACTAGAGCCAGTACAACGGATGCTATGGTACTTGAAGTACCACATCTTTGTAATTTTTTGAGAATTTTCAGTTTGTTAGCACGATACAGCCTCCGGAGTGAATACATAACTTGCATTATCCATTACAATTGTGGCAGGTTCTTCCAAGTTCACTAATAGCTGGTATTCAAACCAATGCAAAAAAATTTCTCGGTTCATTTCACCGTAGTAATCACCATTTTTGTTTTTTGGAAGAAAAAACCAGCCTTGCTCCAGGAATAAATCCGGAAGAGGAACCAGTATGCAATACCTACAATGAGGAAATAACAAATTACTACTAGGTTTCCTAGATAGACTGCATAGCTCAAAACAACTATTGATAATGATATTGATTTAAATAAAATAATGTGACTAGTAAATATTTGAAAAGGTCTTCAAATGGCAGGAATGTTAGTACATCATGAATTAATTGCTAAATTTCATTATTCAATTACCTTGGACCACCAATTTTGGTTTTTTTCACGCTTCTATGATTAGAATCTTGCCACGAACGTCCAACAGTACCGTCTTTAAATATCCAGGTCTCATCCAAAAACACAAATTGATATAAACCTTCCCTTCTTATCTTGCCATATTCATGTAGAAAATGTACTCGTTTTAATGTAATATGTGGCAACTCCATTAAACCACGACGAGGATCATCATTTTTGTATTTGAATCCAATATTTTTCACTATCTTCCAGAGTGATGTTAAACAACCATTAAAGAGTTCACGCTCTTGGAGTTTGTGTCTTAAAGTTTTCAAGGTTATGTGTTCCACTGAAAAAATATTGTGTTAGTTAATTGTGAATAAAATAAAACAGTAAATTCAATATACTCACTGTTTCCATACATTTCGTATGTAACATTTCGGAAAGCATTTTGATCAAAGTTATTGTTACGAAACAGCACACTGGTATAGTCCCTAAATCCGACCCTGTCTAAGCCAGGCGTAAAAGTTAAAATTATGGCGGGTACGCACTGTTTTTTATATGACTGTTTACGACTGTATTATCTAGACATTGTTTTTGTGGCCAGACTTATCTAGAAAAGGCCAGAACCAATTGTTTTTGTGTGTGTAAGCCGCAGTCCGGAATTTACTAGTAAAAAGGCTTAAATATATAAGGGACTGATCAGGAAGAGTTAGGAGTTGATAAAGTGATCTCGTGAAATAAATGAACCGAAATATCGTTCAGTAAAGTGTTTATATGAAATAATAATTAAGTTTGTGTGCATATAAATTAAATTTAAGTGATTAGTTAAGTATATATAAATTAAGTGTTAGTGAGTTAGTGTTTAAATAAATTAGTAAGTAGCCATACCGTGTGTTTAAAATTAATCCCACCCGTTTATTGTTTAAATAAATAAGAAAAATATTACATTGGTGTCAGGTGTGGGGTGATATAAATAAATTGCTACGCAAAAATGGCCAAGAGACTATGTGACCTCAAAGTGGCGGAACTAAGAGCAGAATTGGAAGATCGTGAGTTTGAAACGTCCGGTAAGAAAAGCGAATTAGTTGAACGACTTAAATTGGCACTGGAAAATGACGGCGTTGATCCAGAAACAGTTTTATTCAATGACGAGGCTTCCACCTTAATCTCGTCAATTTCTGCTAATATTTCTGCTAGCATGGACGAGAAGATTTCTGCTAAGAAGCACGACATTTCTGCAAACATGGACGAGAAGATTTGTGCTATGAAGAACGACATTTCTGCTAATATTTCTGCTAACATAGACGAGAAGATTTCTGCCATGGAAGAGAACATGGACGAGAAGATTTCTACTTTGAAGAACGATATATCTGCCGATATCTTATTAATGAAAAACGACATTGCCGCTGACGTTGAAAATGAAATTTCGTCTCTCAAATCTGAAATCGAGAATAAAATTTCAACGATGGACGAGAAAATCGAGAATAAGATTACAATGATAGACGAGAAAATCAAGGAGTTAGAGGAAAAGATTGCCGATTCAAGAACGCGTAGAACGCAAGAGGAAGGAAAGAAGACCGAGCAAACGAAAACTTGCAAGCCAGAAACATTACCTAAGTTTGAAGACATTGGCAGTTTTACCCGAGTCAAGGCCCCAACGTTCGATGGAAAAATGTCGTGGACCAATTTGAAACAGCCGCTGGAGTGAATAATTGGTCCGATAGAGAGAAGGCAGTGAACTTAACTATCGCGCTTCGGGGAGATGCCTTAGATGTACTTCAGACGATACCTCTGGAAGAAACGGATGATTTCGAGCAGCTGAAGAAGTGTTTGGACATGTGATATGGTCACGAACATCTAGAACATTTGTACCAATCTCAGCTGAAGAACTGAAGGCAGAAACGTGACGAAACACTTCAAGAATATGAAGTGGATATTGCCCGACTCGTTCGATTTGCTTATCTATCAGCAGCAGAGAACATGATGGAATGTCTGGGCATCCAGGCCTTTATTGATGGCTTACGTGACACCGATATGCAGAGGACGCTGCGCTTAGCCCATCCCAAAACATTAGTTGACGCATTTACAGCTGCTCTTGAATATGAAGCAGCAACTAAGGCTTCAGGATATAACAAAATTAGGACCATCCAAGAAGAAGGTGACGAAGACAGATTTGAACAGTTCGTCAGTTTAATAAAAAGTATAATGGACAAGAAGCCCAGAAAGATCAGATGCTGGTTCGTGTAAGCGCCACGATACTCCTGCAAACCAAGAACCCCAGTCACAGGAAAACTAGAACGGGTCGGCTACGAGGGGGTAGCACCGACCCATGATCGTTCCAAATACCCTCTCATACTGATAGCTTCTATCAGATGTCGCAACGACAGGGTATATGTAGATGTAGAATTGAATGGCAAAATATATACTCTGCTGGTAGACACGGGAGCAACTAGAACTATCATACGACCAGAAATAATAAACTCCAAGAAGAAGATTTTACCAACGAGACTGCGACTGCGGACCGCCACAGGTGAGAGTGCCACCGTTCACGGTGAGACACAAATCCAATTGGGAATTGGCGCAGAAAAGTTCACGCATACGGTAATCGTTGCTAACATTGAAGAAGACGTGATTCTGGGAATGGACGTAATGAATGTACATGGTTTCCAATTAGACTTTAGAAATAGAACCATTAAAGTTGGTTCCAAGGAGGTATTCCTTCATCCATATGAAGGCAGCGCGGTGTTGGCAGCTGTACAGGAAGATACCGTTCTACCTGCACGAAGCGAAACCATGATAGTAGCACGGCTAAAGGGAATCATGGAGGAAGGTACACCGGTTATGATGGAGCCAAGGAACCACGACGAAGAGGTTGGCAAAGGAGTACTAATTGGAAAAGGATTGGATACGTCGGCGAAAGAGAATCCAGTACGTGTGATAAACGTGAATGATTGTCCAGTTACCATCAAGAAGGAAACCAAGATTGGATCGTGCGTACCAGTGACGTCTGTAGTTCGTCAAACAACGACCACTGACAATTCTAATACCAGATTCGAACAAATGCTATCAGTAGCAGGTCAATGTTTGGATCGAGCTGAAAAAAATAGAATGAGAGAATTTCTCTTGCAGTATCGAGACTTATTCGTACCAAAAGGAGGAGGAATTCGAGAGATGGCAGAAGAAAAAGTAATAGAACCATCTACTAGTCCATGTGTGTCTCCAGTAGTGCTCGTCAAGAAAAAGGATGGAACTACGAGATTCTGGGTGGATTATCGCCAGCTTAACAACGTGACGAAGAAGGACAGCTATTCTCTGCCTCGAATTGACGATACGCTAGATACTTTGACCGGCAGCAAACTGTTTTCCACCTTGGACCTGAAGTCAGGCTATTGGCAAGTGGAAATGGACCCAGAAGACAAAGAAAAGACTGCTTTTACCACCGGATCTGGATTATGGCAATTCAACGTCATGCCATTCGGGCTCTGTAATGCGCCTGCGACATTTAAAAGACTCATGGAAAATGTCTTGAGAGGATTGTCTTGGAAGACATGCCTGGTCTATTTGGACGACATCGTAGTACTGGGGAAGACATTTGACGAACACCTGAAGAATTTGGAAGACGTATTCAAACGACTCCAAGCTGCCCAGCTCATGTTAAACCCAAAGAAATGTCAGCTGTTCCAAAACCGTGTCAATTATCTATGCCATATAGTGAGCAATGAAGGAGTGGCGGTGGATCCAGAGAAAATTGCTTCCATTCAGCGATGGCTGCAACCAACCGATAAACATCAAATTAGGAGTTTCCTTGGATTTTGCACGTATTATAGAATATTTATCAGGAAGTTTGGAGATCTTGTCAAGCCTCTAACTCGACTTACAGAAGAAGCAAGAGCTTTCCAATGGGACGAAGACTGTCAAACGGCTTTTGAAACCTTGAATAGGCATTTAACCTCGGCGCCGATATTAGGATATCCATTACCAGAGGGAGACTTTATTCTTGACACTGACGCAAGCAACGTAGGAATTGGTGGAGTGCTCTCACAGATCCGAGGAGGGCAAGAGAAAGTGCTGGGATATTTCAGTAAAGTCCTCTCCAAACCAGAACGCAACTACTGCGTCACAAGCAGACAACTTTTGGCAGTATTTAAATCCGTGGAACACTTTTACCAGTATCTCTATGGTAGTTCAGTTCAGTTCATGGTAGGTCAGTTTTTAATCCGGACTGATCATGCAGCACTCAAGTGGTTGATGCGTTTCAAGAATCCCTAGGGCCAGATCGCTAGATAGATGAGTATGATTTCAACATCGAACATCAAGCTGGTGTGAGTCACCGAAATGCCGACTCACTGTCCAGACGGCCGTGCCCAACAGACTGCTCCCACTGCAACAAGGTGGAATCTAGGGAAGCTGCAGTTGCAAGAACTACTGTAGTCAACGAGGAATGGTCACCCACCAGAATCAGAGAAGATCAGGAGAATGATCCTTACCTGAAGGTGATCCGGCAATGGAAGAAAGAAAATCGGCGACCTACCTGGCAAGAAGTGTAAAATTTTCACCAAAACTCAAGGCGTATTGGGCTCAGTGGGACTCCCTTGTCTTGGAAGAAGGGCTGTTGAAAACGATGATGGTTCTGAGATGAGGAGACAGCGAGTTATCCCGAGAACAAGGGTAGCTGAGGTACTGAAGAAGTTACACGACAGTCCATCGGGAGGTCATCTGGGAGTGAAGAAATACCTTCAGCGAGTCCGTGAAAAGTTTTATTGGATGAACGGCTCCTCCGACGATGTGAAGGACTGGTCTAAGAAATGTACGACTTGTGCTACGAGTAATGGACCACATCGCATGAGAAAGGCACCTATGAAACAATATAATGTTGGAGGCCCCTTCGAAAGGATTGCTTTAGATATCGCTGGACCATTTCCGACGACGGAAAATGGTAGCAAATACATACTGGTTGTAATGGATTATTTCACAAAGTGGGTAGAAATTTACGCTGTCCCGAAGCAAGAAGCCACAACTGTCACGGATGTATTGGTGAAAGAATTCATCAGCCGATATGGAGTGCCCTTGGAAGTCCACAGTGACCAGGGAAGAAATTTTGAAAGCCATCTATTCCAGAAGAATTGCGACAAGCTGGGAATGAAGAAGACCAGGACAACAGCATTACATCCACAGTCAGATGGAATGGTCGAGAGAATGAACAGGACTATTGGAAAATACCTGTCCAAAGTAGTATCCAGTCATCAGAGAGATTGGGACCAGTATATTTCCCTATTCGCATTGGCTTATCGATCTGCCGTCAATGGGTCCACGGGTGAAACACCGGCGAAAATCCTGTTTGGACTTGAAATGAGGTTTCCTTGTGACCTGGAATTTGGTTGTAGGCCTGGAGAAGATCTAGCAGGCGAAGACTACGTGATCCAATTGAGAAGAAGGCTCGACGATATTCATGAATTAGTTCAAACAAATCTTCAAGTTGCCAGCGACAGAATGAAAAGTCGGTACGACACGCAGGCTATAGAAGGCGGTTTTAAAGAAGGGGACAAAGTATGGTTACACAACCCGACGAGGAGAAAAGGGTTATCTACAAAATTACAAAAATCCTGGGAAGGTCCATACTTAATCAAGAAAAGGATCAATGATGTTATATATCGCATAGGCAAGATCCCCAACGGAAAACCAAAAGTAGTTCACCAAAACCGACTAGCGCCATTCGAAGGAGACCATGGCCCGGAGGAAGGAGTGAACCTTATTCGAGATGTGTCTGACCCCACCTTCGAGGAATTTATGGGCACGTATGGAGGTACCGGGAAAGCTAGATATGGAGTCACTCCGGAACAATAACAAGATTTGTTCACCCTCCCGGAAGATTATTCACTGGCATACAACATCCCCGCACGTCTCAAGAACACACGAGGGTTGGCAACCGTCTTTCGAAAGCAGTTTGGGCAATTAGAAAAAGTTGAAGACTAGATTCCAGCCCCTGGCAAGACACTGAAACTGAAACATAATTCGCGGTACGTCTTCTACGTGGTAACTAAAAATGAATTCCAGGATCGATCCACCTACCGCGATGTGTGGGAAGCACTTCGAAACCTCAGAGACCATTTGTTGGAATCCAACGTGAAGAAACTGGCTATGCCTAAGATAGCGAGAAACCAGTTGGATTGGCGAATCATCGGGAACATGGTAGAGATTATCTTTCAAGATACCGGTGTCCAGATATTAATTTGCCGCTGCAACCCCCGTTATCAGTATCCGATGAAGACGGTGCCCTGTTATTTGCATAAGATCGGAAAGTGTAGAAATGGGGCTAGTTGCCGATTCAAACATCCAGTCTCGGCTACACGAAAGTTCCAGGAGAAACTTCCATTTAAGGAGGGGGTAATGTTACGAAGCAGCACACTGGTATAGTCCCTAAATCCGACCCTGTCTAAGCCAGGCATAAAAGTTAAAATTATGGCGGATACGCACTCATTTTTATATAACTGTTTACGACTATATTATCTAGACATTATTGTTGTGACCAGACTTATCTAGAAAAGGCCAGAACCAATTGTTTTTGTGTGTGTAAGCGGCAGTCCGGAATTTACTAGTAAAAAAGGCTTTAATATATAAGGGACTGATCAGGGAGAGTTAGGATTTGATAAAGTGATCTCGTGAAATAAATAAACCGAAATATCGATCAGTAAAGTGTTTATATAATAATTATTAAGTTTGTGTGCATATAAATTGAATTTAAGTGATTAGTTAAGTATATATAAATTAAGTGTTAGTGAGTTAGTGTTTAAATAAATTAGCAAGTAACCATACCGTGTGTTTAAAATTTATCCCACCCGTTTACGTTTTAAATAAATCAGAAAAACATTACATTATCAGTTTCTACAGTAGGTTTTATGCGTTGTCTCTTTTTAGATGGGTTTTTAGGCTGTTCACCTCTATTATTCTTGGCGACAATACGGTTAACAGTGGTAACGCTAAGTTGTAAAGCTTCTGCAACTCTCTACAATAGAATTACTTCAATTTATGAAAGAATAATATATTATCAAGTTAAATTAACCTAACCTAACATTAAAAACATTTAATCATTTACATTTAAATATGTAACAATAATATTAATAATGATGAATACAAATAGCGAATACTATTACAAACATCTCTCACAGCAGTAAGCGGCAAAAGCGGGCCCCCATTTCGGCATTCTCGTTCAAAATAGCTCAACAAAGATGTCACCATCTCTTGACATTTTCTGTTAAGCAGCTTCGGAATTTTATTAACTACACACTGCAGATTTGCCTAAATAATTAGTTATGAAAGTAACTGTTTTTTAATCTTAAAGAAGCAATAAATTGAAAAGCTCCAAAAAAACTTAGACGATGATCGAACGTCAATAAACGTCAAAACAAACTGGGGAATTTTACCAGTTGATATGACAACGTCTTGAAGTTTTGCCAACCCGTTAGCTGTAAATTGCCCTGGCTGTTGAGGATAAATTGTATTCACGGTTGGTAAATTAATATTTATTCTGATAAGCAGGAAAGTAACTAAAAATGACATCATCGCCTTTTTATCGTAAATAAACTATATGAATGAATTTAAGAAATAAATTTACAATTATTAAAAATTTATTGTTTAAAAAAATTTAAGTAAAAAAATCTCAAGATCTTTCAAACGTATAAAGACAGCGACAACAGCGCATGCGGTTTTCACTATTTGTGAGTGGATAGAATGGAAAGATATACGACAACTATAAAAAAATATTGTTGCAGTTCCAAACAAACGGAAAACCTTGTTTGGTTAATACGTCCATTTTTAACTGAAACTGTTACATCTAACACACTGTATAAATATAATAGAAGCCCACACTTTCCAATTTCTTGAATATAAAAGTTCGATTTTATAGAGAACTAGGTTAAATAATAAAGAAAGCAAAGACATTTACCCTAAATTCCGTTACTAAGTACAAGAATGATGTTTTCAGCCTACGCAACGGAGATGTTCGGCGCTATAGGGGCCATTAAATCAGTTGTCCGCCCCCGCTTCAGTCCACTAGTCAATGGCGGAACTTAAAAGTATGTCAATATCTCGTCTATGACCAAATAAAATGCAATACGTTATGAAATCGTTACCATATACATTTTGGTATTGCAAAATCAGGAATTCTTAACAAAAAATTGTGTACGAGGGGTATGCAATATTATATTAAACTATCCTCAAATCAAAAGATGCTACCACCTATGCAGGTGCTCGGTTTTTTTATACCGCGACCAGATGTGGCACATCAACAATTGATGTTACCGACATAATAGAATCAGAATCAACGAAATAAGGAATAAATTAGAACAAAAACTTATATCTGATACTTTATGAAATAGAAAGTGGACTGGTTTAGACACGTAGAAACAGTTTTTTTTGAAAAACCTAACATTTTTTTTGTGAGACTTCTGGAAAGGATCCCAGGTGTGCGGATTCAACCGAGCGCGTTCAAAATTGCGTACCTGCTTCTAGATTCAGGCCATCCACTCTTTATAAAGGCACACCCAATTGCCTACCAGTTAAAAACCCACCCTCTTCTTCGCCGTCACACACGGAATCGTACTCAGCGACGTATCGTTGTTGTGTGCCGACTGTACTCTTTTCCCCCTCATTTCTCTCCTAATCTCTTTTGGTTTCTGGTTTTTTCATTATCTGTGTTATGCTATTCAAGACTCGGGTATATATTTTTTTGTTATCCATGGCTGCCTCCGTTAAACGTATAACCGTCGAGATACCCTGTGACTAGCTTCAATTCGTGCTTTCTCTGTTATAGTCAGGGCACTCCAATGCCACGTGTTGCAGATTCTCTGCCATACCACCCTCGGGGCACAGATCGTCGTTGGTTTACTTTATTGTAAATGGATATATTCTAAAAGGTCCGTGCCCCATTAGAAATTGGATGAAGAAATAATTTGTGCGGCGGTATGCGAATCTGTACCATTTCGCCACGTCTAGCATTAGGGCCCTCGTCCATGCAACTTTCAATCTCTCGCTCTGTCATTGTTGCTGCCATTTAATTAAACTAACTTCTCTTTCTTCTTTTTGCGTGCTCTCTAACCTAACCCAAACTCAACAAACTAAGGGGGAAATACTCATGAACATCAGTGCTTGGTTCTCACGCTTACCAGCTAGAGCCCCCTATCGTCTGCAGCTGATCTTGTGGGCGTACCTGGAAACCATCCTGTCCGATATACCTTCAGATAACGTCTGCTACTTCTACCTTTGTCCTTTTCTTTTTTTTTCATACCACAGTACAAGCAGTTGGTGATTTCAGTCTTACCAATACTGCTTATATAGACCCTAAACGATCCATGCTCTGTTAAAATTTGATAAAGAAAATAATCAACTCTACGATGCTTACACTGGAGCCATCTGTCTATTCTAGGTATAAGCTTCTTGGCGCACTGTGCTGTTGTGGCATTTGCGTCCCATTTTCTTTGTCATTTCTTCACGGTCTCCGTAAACTAACCAAACCTTAATTAACCTAACCGAAGCTCACCTAACCTAACCTAACGTTACCGTTTTTTTCTGGTTAAGACAGTTTCATAAAGATACCTGGGATGATAGCCCAGGGTGTGGGGTTCTGAAGGAGTCAGTCCAAAATGACGTCCGCTCGCATAAACTAATTGCAGTCTGTCAATTAGGAATTGGGATTTTAATGCTAATGGAAAAAGGTTTTCCGTTGGTTTAAACATTTGAAACACAAGGATAACAATTTTTTTTATATATTGTCCTCTTAATCAGGAATGGGTAATACACGAATCTTGGACCAAGCTCATTCGTACTGAACCTTGTTGGATAAGGAATGTTCATTGCTAGGGCCTGAAACCACCCAACCAAAAACAGTTTTTTGAAGCATAGGTGAACCTTTTTCTAAGTGAATGTTCTGCACCTACCAAAATATCAATATGTTGAGATATGTTAAATTCCGAATCGGCTAGCTGAACAATTTTTGGAATTAGGCATGAAGATATGATTAAAGGTTGACTTCGTAGACAATCATCAATTTTTGTAACTACTAATCACAACATGTTTGCTACAAATGAGTTCTTCAACGATAGATTTTAGGCGTACACTTTTCATTGATGGTAGAAGTAAGTAAGTTGATTCCTACAAACTGAAATACTAATTTCAGAAGTTTGAATGCCTAAACGTTCACAAGCATTTTTCGGTATAAAATCACTTTGTGAGGCTGAATCTAATAAAATCTTACATACTTGGTTTTTCTCCATTAAAATCAGTAATAGAAACTAACGCTGTAGATACTAACACCCCTCCCTCATTGGACTCCGTACTTGTAGGCATTTTATTAATTGGGATTTACATGAAAGCGCTACACAACTGGTAATCTGATAATTCAAAGTTGAATTAGTTCTGACAATTGGTAAATAAAGGTAATTGTTGGTCAATTCTCTAGTTTCATGCATATGTATACTGTTCACACAAGCAGTCTTATATTTTTGTTCGTTTGTTATAACTTTGCTTATAATCCGTATACAACACCCGGCTTACATCCAAAACTGAAAAATTCTACTATTTGAAATCATACTTGAAGCGTGACCCGCTCAATTTAATTTCTTAATTACCGGTAAATGAAACCAATTTTGATGTAGCGTTGGATTTACTGAACTCTAAATACAATAATACACGGCAGATTTTTACTGCCCATTTTAACCGTTTGACAGCCTGTAACAACATCTCAAAATGTACTGCTCAACAATTAAGAACATTCACGTCCGAAACTAGATCTATCGTAAAGTCATTGTTAAATCTAAATATCAATAAGGAAGAGTTATTTGATGCACTAGTCGTTCGCATATTAAAAACAAAATTAGAATATAATACAAAAAGATCTCTTGAAGAAAAAGAGACTGATCAAAATTCAATTGCTAGTGATACTTTTTGACTTTTTGGAGAAAAAATGTACGGTCTTAGAAAACTTGTTAACCCAAGGTCCCAAACATGATACATCCCATCATCGTAACCAGTCTTCCAATGTGACCACACCAACCAACAGAGTAGCATTATTTGCAAACCAACATTCGCATCCCGAACGAAACCAACCTCATAACAATGGTCAACTTAGTCAATCATCGTCTAGTGCATATCATAGTCCCCCCTACCCATCTCCAACATGCTCATTTTGCAAGGAAACAGGCCATACAATTTATGAATGTCCCCAATTCGGACGACTTTCTGTCCCTGATCGAAATAAATACATTAAAGCAAACAAATTGTGCTTCAGGTGTTTAGGTTCTAAACACACAACCCTTAATTGTATTTCGGTAAAATCTTGCTCAATATGTCGAAAAAGACATCACACTTTACTTCACTTCCCTCACACCCACAAACAAAACACATCATTGAGACCTTTGAACATAAACCCTAATCATTCACAACCAATGCAACAATCTCCAGAATATTATCGTCAAAATACGTACTGTTCTGGACAAGACTCATTCACAATACCTAACGAATAACCCCTCTCTTACTCATTACACTCATTCTTGCGGTGCGACCAAACCACTTTTAATAAAAAATACATTCTTAAATCACAAAACACTTATAAATCGAAACTAACTCTCAAATTAAAACATTATTACTCATAAATCATTCTCAAACCAACACTTACAATCGAATAAACAATTCCCTTTCTTACTCAAAGCTCTTTTAGTGCATGATAGCACTCATTCACTACTTAAACTCTTTCTCGTCAAGAAAACTAAACATTTCATCCTCAAGAAGAGGATAATGATTAACCCCTAAACATGTATACTTGACACTAAGAAAAACATAAAACTTTATGAAAAACTTTGTCACTTTGACATGAAAAATTATTTTAATGTGAATATCTGGACAAAGGTATTGGAAAGAAAATACTTTATTGTGAATACCTGGATAAAGGTGTTATTGAAAAAAAATACTTTCATGTGAATACCTGGACAAAGGTATTATTACAAAAAAAAATACTTTATTGTGAATACCTGGATAAAGGTATTAAAAAGACACTTGGATTAAAAAGATACTTGGTTGAAGAATATAACCACTTGGGTGACGTTTAGAAGAAAAGTCATCCCCCTTACTCATATGCTACTTACAAAATTACATTGACGACACATTGGATTTAAAACGACTTGATAAAAACATTATATACATATCTTACCCTCCCTCTTCTTAACGAGAACAGAAATAACTCTCCTTTACGTTCATTAAAACATTTAAAAAAACTCATTCTTGCCCGCGAAAGAGCCGGCCCCCTTAAGACAAATGTCTATAATCATAAAAACAATCTCAAAAGACCTTACACATTTACAAATGAATTATTACTTGCACTCGCATACAATTGCACCTTAATCAAACTTATACTCATTCTCTCATTGGCATTCACAAATTAGGCAAAAACCTACTTACCCTTATATCCACCTATCTTGGGTGGATGATATCAGGTACGCTCCCCTCAGCTTGTATAAAAGATGACATCCCTATAGTCGTCATGACCCATTCCTTTCATTCCATAGTAAATGAACCGCTACCCACTGTCGACACTTTATTAGAAAAATTCTGGAACCAAGAAGAGATTACTATACCCGATCATTTGTCTGAAGAAGACATGAAAGCTGAAACCATATTCACCTCATCTTTACAGTTCCCAAAATAAAATTATGCGCCATGGCCCTTGTATCAAAACTTTACGCATGACTCCGCAACATCCTTGATCAACAATTAAAAATCTTATCTTTCATTTTATGGTCTGATTCTCAAATAGCCCTGTTCTGGATAAAAAGCATACCCACTAGATGGACAATTTTTGTCTGCAACAGAGTCACTCAAATTCAACAAGCAACCCATTCCGCTACGTGGAGACATATTCTATCTCACCTCAACCCTGCGGACATCCTATCAAGGGGCCAGCCCTTAGAATTTCCCAGTACCAAGTGGTTCTGTGGACCTCCTTGTCTATGGGAATCCTTCGACGATACGTCTTGTCACGATACATTTTCCTGTCTACCGGACCCCCCTGAAGCAAACATAAAGTCACTCGTCACGACAGCGAAACCAGCAAACCCCTTCATAGTCCTAATAACTCGTTCATCATCTCTAACCAAACTAGTCAGAGCAATGGCATACATATACAAATTTATAGAAATCATCCGTCATCCTGCTACTACACAAAAAATCTTCTCTAGACAAAATCTAGACACTGCTTTACTTTTCCTTGTACGCCAGGTACAAACAAACAGCTTCCCAAACCTTTATCGCACACTACAATAAAATCAACTACCCTCAGATAAACGTCTTATATCATTAAACCTTTTTATAGACAAGGACAATATTATTAGAGTCGGAGGGAGACTCTCCCATTCCCCCGTTTCCTACGAACAAAAACACCCAATTCTACTGCCAGCTCATTGTCATTTCACTACCCTGGTCTTACAAAAAAAACACATACGTTTAGGACACAGTGGTCCTCAAAATGTTCTCGCCAATATCCGTCTAAAATTCTGGCCCATTGATGGCCTGCGTGAGATCAAGCGCATCATAAACAAATGTCTAATGTGCCACAGGTTCAAGGCCATAACAGCACAGCAAATCATGTCTAATCTACCTGCACGTCGTGTAACACCCTCCTGTCCCTTCCAGACGACTGGAGTCGACTTCGCAGGACCATTCTCAATAAAATCATATCATATGAAGCGAGCTCTGGTATCCAAATCTTACATCGCCCTATTCATATACTTCTCGACAAAGGCAATTAATCTTGAGCTAGTCTCTGATCTGTCCGCAGATTCCTTTATCGCTTTATTTAAACGTTTCACTTCTAGACGAGGACTTCCATCTGTAATTTACAGCGACAATGGCAGAATTTTGTTGGTGCTAATCATTATCTTGCTGAAGTATCTCACTTCCTGACTAAGAATTTTTCTCCCATATATGACCACTTACTTACATCATCAATAGAATGGAAATTCATTCCCCCCAGATCCTCACATTGGGGTGGTCTCTGGGAAGCCGGAGTCAAAAGCGTTAAAACTCATCTGATAAAATTACTTGCTACCTCCACTTTTACTTTCGAACAGTTCAGCACCATATTGACTCAGATAGAAGCCATATTCAATTCACGACCCTTACATCCCCTTTCGACTGACCCTACTGAATTGCTGCCATTAACACCAGGTCATTTTCTCATAGGAGCACCTCTAATGGCACTTCCAGACAAATATTTATCCTCACTCCCTACACACCGATTAAAATTCTGGCAGCAATGCACTCATGCTCAACAAAACTTTTGGAAACGGTGGTCTGTCGACTACCTGAATCAATTGCAAAACCGTCCCAAATGGACTACCCCATCTAAAGATCTCACTATATGAACCATGGTCTTAATCAAGGACGACGACTCCCCTCCCTTACGATGGCCTTTAGCCCGCATAACCGACGTCACAGCTGGTAAAGACGGTAAAATCAGTTCAGTCCAAGTCAAAACCGCTTCAGGGACTTACACTCGACCAATTGTCAGAATCATTCCGTTAACCATGCCTGATTCCTCAGAAACATGAATAAAAAAAGTCATTTATACCTTGTCAACGTGACAAAGCGCTTCTCTCGTTGCACAAATAAACAACCTTATACGTAAAGGATATCCCTCTTACATTTACTTTTATATTGGTGGTCACATTACTTGTACTTATACGATCATGTCATTTCATTAATTAATCACACACTAATTTTTCAAACATTAAAACATTACTCTTTTACAATCACCCTCACTATACAATTCATTCCTCCGCGTAGAAAGGGAGTAGCGCAAGCTACATTGGAGTTTTCACGTTATCAGAAGAAAAACGTTCCCTTTCTTACCCAGCACCATTCATTCTGATACAAAAAAAGACGGAAAAACACCCACATGAGCTTTCCATGCTCTCTCATGGAATTTCACATCCCTTCACAACTTGGTCCCCCTTTTTGTTTAAATATGTCCGAGGTTCCTGGACCGTTACTCGTAAAACAAACTGGTACCACACTTGTCGAACTAGAATCGACTTAAACATTCTCGTTCTTCTACTTCATTTACATATACTTTAATGTGAATACCTGGATAAAGGTATTATTATCTTATCGTTTACAACTGTAGTCCATTTCTAGAGTATATTGCATACATTCTTATCGTTTACAACTCTAGTCCATTCCTAGAGTATATTGCTTACATTCTTATCATTCACACCTCTAGTCCATTTCTAGAGTACATTGCAAACATTCGTGCCCTTAAAAAACAAGAACTAGCATACATCTAGACTTCTTGTTCATTCGTTACATCCATGACGTTAGAGTCCTTACAACACTCTAACATCAACCCTAAACATTCGTTTACACGCATGACGCCAGAGTCCTTACACCACTCTGACACCAACATTAGGTTATTTTTACAACCCCTATACATTTATATAATTATATTTACAATTATTCACTTTCATTCATAATCCTGTATCAGAACCCTATACACTCTCACGCTATCTAACACTTTCACTAACATCAGCATTCGATGTCTGAGAGCAGCCGTCTCTCACCTTTCTTCCATTCTTCCCGCGTCCCCAATATGTTCGAATTTCATTTAATTACCAAATTCTCCTGTGATTTTTATTCTCAACTTCCCCTGTATAACACAATTCAAATATTCTGCTCAAGACATATAATAACCTTTTCAGGCAACAAAAATCACCCTAACTGCAAATTTTCACTGGCTGTATCTGACCGTTACGTTTCAAATTCTATTACTTTTCTCCTTCCTCGTAACCACGTTAACCTATATATAAATATGTCAACTACATTACATTTGTCTCATCATTTAACTGTCGTACATAATGGTACCCATAAGAGCACCCGGAATTTGGTCCTGGTAATAAACATGTGTAATTAATCATTAAACATTCATTACTCCAGCAGATTATGTGCTAAATAATCAAAATGTAACGCGTATGATCAAGTGAATTTCTTAATTGTCTACGCAAAAGAAAGAGTTATAAATCCCTGCAATATAGCAAAATGAAAGTGAAATAAGTGTTTAATTTCTTCGAGAAAACATTCTACATCCTACAACAGTGAATACAATTACGGTAGTGTTTTTAAATGAAACTCACGGTCTCTAGTTAATTCCACAAGATAATAAAAGGTATTGAAAATTCTAAAAAATTAACAATTTTTTAGAATTTTCAATACCTTTTATTATATTGTGGAATTAACTAGAGACCGTGAGTTTCATCTAAAAACCCTAATATGAGCATATTCCACGAAGTAAGGGTCGAGACAGTTAATTACAATATCCTTCGAGAAAAACATTTAACAATAAAAACTTACCGTTCCATCTAATAACCCAAGTAAAAAAAGGGTTAATTAGAATACTTCCTTTAACAAATTTTCCAAGTTCAATATCATACGAAGAACCATGGCTAATGTCCATCGATTCCCTTCTTTAACTGTCAACATAAGCCCTCTCTACGAAAGTATGGTGTATTTTCAGCAATAAAGTTAAATTCTTCCGTTTTAACATTGATTATATTGTCTCAGATTTAGCTTTTATTTGAGGATATTTCCTTGAAAAAAATAAACCCATACCAAATCAATCGCGTATCCTTAATTTAAATACATTCCTGGGCAGCGACAGCGTCTAGGTGGACGAATACAAGTGTCATCTTTAGAGGTCGATAAGAAACATCGAATGTTGTTCCCAGACAAACATCATCTAATCAAACTTATTTTCAAATATGAACATCCTAAAATTTTTCATTCTGGTCCTTAGCTGTTGTTAGATTTAATCCGAAATCGATTTGGGCCCCTTTGTGATCGTAATATAGTCAGGAAGACTATACACTCCTGCATGGATTGTTTTAGAATCAAACCTTCATAAAATAATCCCATCGTGGGTATTTTATCAAAATCAAGTCCTACATTACCTTTTACAGTAACCGGCGTAGACTATGCAGGACCCATCATGATAAAAGATCGTAAGGGGGGCGGAGCAAAATCATAGAAAGGCATATATGTCTATTTATTTGCCTTTCTACAAAAACTGTACACTTGGAATTGGTGAGTGACTTAACTTCAGAAGCTTTTATTGCTACTTTTCCTAGATTTTGTGCAAGACGCGGTAAATATTCTCAAATAAATAAATAAAATAACATTCTATATTTTTGAATGACAAACAAAGTATAAAATTTGTCAAAAGTTTTCTTAAAAACTAATCTAACTACCTAGTACAGCCTAAAAGTAAAGTGAAAATAACGCATAGTGAAAAATATAAGATAATATACACAAAACTCTTACACATTTAAAAACTCATCGACTGAAGAAAAATACATACCTATCTACTAAAAACGATTAGAGTAAAATATTGATTTTATTGTTTTACTTGATTTAATATATAATGATAATTTATTAAAAAGTCGTTGTCCCATCATAGGAGGGGATTTGAAAGTAATATTACTTTTAGGAGTTCTCTACAACCAGCTAGACGAGAGGCACCAGCAATACAGCGACTTACTCTTTTTTGTGACACAAATACGTCTTTAGAATTATTGCTAGACATTACCCAGAAAGATACACTTTATCGACACACTTAATGGATTCATTATTAATTTTTAGATCTACAAACTGCAGTTATTTTTGTGTATGATGAAATTGTATTGCTTGCATTTTTTTGCAATACGATAGAGTAAATTTATGCAAAACCAATTATAAAGACCCGCCAAGGGACTATTACAATTATCTTCAACTACTGATTGACACTTATCAGAAACCAACAACGAGGTGTCATCAGCATATAATGTAAAGTGAGTTGATAAGTTAACTGACACAATGTCATTTATATAAATTGAAAATAGAATTGGACCCATAATTGATCCTTGGGGAATTCCTACTGTTGATGATAGATAATGTGATGTACAGGTTTCAATACTATTTTTTGTTATTTATGGTAGGCTCACGTATTGTTGACGTCCATTTGAGTAAGATGTTATCCAATTTAGTGAGTGATTTTGGATTCCTATATTATATAATTTTATAGTTAAGATGTTATGATCGACACAGTCAAATGCCCTACTGAGATCATAAAAGATCCCAACAGGACACTCACCCGACTCCATCATATTTGTAAGTTCTTGTATTGCGGTGTTAATTGATTTTGCAGTTTGAAAACCGTGTTGGTTTTCCACAATCGTATTATTTAGCTGTAGGTATGCATTAAGCCTTTTCAGATAGCTATACTCAACATTTTTTTGAAAATATAGAAGGAATAATTATAGGACGGTAATTTATAATCTGTTTATAATCACCTTTCTTAAATATTGGAATTATTTTTCCAGTTTTGATGAAATATGGAAAAGTTCCATTCGAAAAGGAAAGATTGACAAGATATGTCAGTGGGGAAATTATAAATGACAAATTTTTTTTAATTAAGGATGCTGATACTTCATCGAAACCACAAGATGTTTTATTTTTAAGTTTGGCATGTAAGAGTTCATACAATTCTTCCTGATTAAAAGGACACAAACGAAAGGTGTCATTGGATATTATTGATTCATTAAAATTAAAATTGAGTTGTTCTCCAATCGCTCCGGTACGTGAAATTTTCGACACCATTTTCTGTGGCGCATTGTTAAAACATGTGTTAAAAATATTAGCTACGTGAGTAGGATTATCTATGATTACATTATCGTTAGTATACAATGAAATAACTTTTTTATGTTCATTATATTTGTAGTAAAATCATTTATTAGTTTCCATACACTTTTTGTTGGATTATCCGATTATCCGATTATCCGAACTTGAAATTATGGTTTGATAATGTATTTTACTAGTTGTTTGTAAAAGTTTTACAAGCTCTTTTTTTGTAAATTATAGTATGGACGTAGTTGCGGAAATTGTCTAGACAATGCATGCAGATTTTTTAAATTATTGCTAGAACATTGTACATTCTTTGTCTATCCACCTTTTATTGTTCTTAATTAGTTTCCTTTTCAACAGTGGAAAATGAATATTAAAATAATGCATAAAAATACTCATAAAATTATAAAAAACTAGATTGGTATCCAAAATTCCATATACAGTATTCCAGTTCTCAAGGATAAGACTATCAACAAAATGACTCGTCGGACCCTCAGCAAAAATTCTCCTATAGCAAAAACTTGATAAAATACTTTATCAGTAGTTGTACTGCTGATATCCGACACCCTAGTCGGCCACTTGACAATATTATTGTGTATATTAAAAGGTGATAACACATTTAAAAGTTTACTGTGATTAATATTTTTTGTTCTAGTATCAATATTAGTCACCGCAAATAATAAAAGAAACATTAGGTTTAAAATAACGATTTAAAATACTCTCATGATTTTTCAAAAAAATGTCAACATTACTTGATGGTGACCAGTAACAATTTATTACAAAAAACTCAGTTTTATTTTTGTCCTTAAAAGAAAAGCAACAAAACTCATTTAAATTAAAATTATTTTCAAAAGTTAAACCTTTCTTACCCAAATTCCAACACCACCACCCTTAATAGTGGCATCACGACAAAAACTACTTGCTAAATTAAAACCCTCAACATTAATTTGCTCCACATAGTCACTAGTTTCCCACAACTTCGTCAAATAAACTACGTCGATGCTCTTGTATTTATTAATGTCTAATAATACATATTTTGTTTTCGTTCAGGCTTTGCATATTTAGCAGCATTAACCTCGGGTTAAAGTCTATTTTGGATTCTTTCAGGTAATTGCAGTAGCTTTGTAGGAGCTCGATCCGAATAGCAAGAACTAGCCAAATTTCTCTTAGATGCGGACATGAAATGTTGATGAACAGACTAGAATATTATGGCATCAGTGGTATTCCTTTAAAATGGTTTTAATCTTACCTGGAATATAGAAATCAACTGGTACGAGCAAATGGAAAAGTTTCGAAAAATTTACCAGTTAGCAGTGGTGTAATCCAGGGTTCAGTTTTAGGTCCAATTCTTTTCTTGGTACTCATTAACGATGTCACAGACTTACGAATTAATGGTAAATTCACTTTATTTACCGATGACACTAGTGTAACCTGGAGCAGTTCAGATATACGAACTTTACATTCTACCGTAGGCAAAGATCTCATTACTATTAAGTCGTGGTCTGTTTCGAACGGGCTTTGTTTTAACACTGAGAAAACTTTAGTTTCATCTTACAAAAGAGTTTTGCAACCTCTCAAACTTAACAATGACATAATAAGATCTTCAAATTCGATTAAGTGTCTTGGTCTCCATATTGACAGTGCCCTTAAATGGTCTGTAGATGTAGACATTTTAGCGAAAAAATTATCCTCGGCTTGTTTTGCCATTGAATTTGTGTCTAAACAACTTGATTCTTGTACTGCTTTAACAACTTACTAATCTTTGTTCGAATCGCACCTTCGCTATGGTTTGCCTTTTTGGGGGTCTTGTAGTTTGCACCTCTTCACATCCATTTTCAAACTACAAAAAAGAGCTATTCGTTACATTCATGGTTTGAGTTGTAGGACGCATTGCGAATTCTATTTTAAAACATACAAAATTTTAACTCTTCCTGCTCTATTCATTTTGGAATCCGTGTGTTTGGTTCGCAACCACTTTCACAATTTAACTGAGAGGCCAATTCTTAGTTACCCTACTAGAAGAAAAAAATTCGATATCTACTTAAGAATACCCAACTCTGATCTGGTAAAAAAGCCATCACCTTCAATACCAAAAAACTATTCAATCAGCTACCTTTAGAATTAAAAGTGGCAAATACATTCAATAGGTTCCGGAGATTGACAACAGCGTGGCAGAATTCTGCAATCTACCCTTGACTTTTGAGATACATCGGCGTAGTTCAATATTTGGTACGATGTACGATGAGCATTGTATTATAATTATTAATTTAAATTTGTATTTTTATATATTATGTTTTGTATTGTTAGTATAGTCAGTATTTTTTATATACTTTTTTTCATTTATCTATTTTTTAATTATTTCGCTTTGTTCATAAAATTGTATAATTTTTCATGACAATAAAGCTTATATCTCTGTCTCTTTCTCTCATAGAATCGACAAAGAATCATTTGAAACGTATAATGAAAAATGTGACTTTAACCTTTGAAGGGCATATAACCTAACAGAAATCGAGAGGTAAAATGTTAATACTTTTGATTAAAATATTCGCATTCTGTTGGTTGTCATACAATCAAGTTTTGTTTAAAAAAAATAGAGACGTCAATTTTGCTATATGTGAACAAAAAGTCAAACAAAACCATAAAAACCCAATTTCGAAAGTATTATTCTCAGGACAAGAAATTACAACTTAAACAGAATTACTGCTCCGGTTTTTTTGGGAGCCAGTTCTAGTTTGCTTTCTGCCATCCAATCGTCGATTTTGATGACGGCTAGGTATACTGCTTCCTTCAAGTTATTTTTATCATTTGCAGAGACTAGCAAGGTTAGGTCACCTGCCAATGTTATAGTCTCCACTCCGCTTTCATGTTTTATTCTCAACACGTCGTCGTAGAGGGTGGATACTAAGACGGAACCTTGCGGGACACTTTTCGTATTTCCTGAGTTTGATTTGAACCAATTATTATGTGTTTTTTGTTAAAGTAGTTTTTATTAATATTAATTAACTACTTGGAGATTTGTATGTCTTTCAATTTGTTAATAATTATTGGCCAGGCTGTTACGCATTGTGAACGTCGAGTAATAATAAAGCAAGGATGTAACCCTCATAGCTTTCTTGACGACTTCCGCGGCTTGTATTGCACTTTTACACTTTCGAAAGCCAGATTGGTTAGGCTATATCCCGTATCTGACATTTAATTCGTATTTACCAAGGTTTGATGTAGCTTACCACATCTAGAAGATTCATTGGTTTGTAGGAGCTTTCGTCGATGTTCTGTTTGCAGGGTTTAGATATGAGTAATAACATCGGCAGGTAAACCATCTTGTCCCGGAGACTTTTCATATATGAATTTTTCTACTGATTCCTTTAGCTCTCCTGCCGTGACAGGGTCTGGATTTATTTCTTGAGTCATATTATATTTTCTGGTTGTACCTTGTGAAAATTGGTAGTGAGCTATTCTTGCTTTCTGGGTTGTGTTTAGGTCGGTAACAGTCTGTTTGCATAGTTTACATGTGATAATGTCCGTAAACTAACCTGCCCTTACCTAACCTAACCTATCCCGCCTTATGCGACAATTGAATTAAATGTAACATCTCGTAATGAAATATTTATGTAGCTTCTTTCTTCAATGATTTAGCGGACATTTCATGTTTAATGAGAAAAGTATTTTCCCAGTTCTATTATTACTATTATGTCTCAATGACCATCGATAAAAATTCGAGTGCATCTTGGAGTTCATCGAAATTGTTATGTCTTTTATTTATGATTGTCTTCGAGTGCTGCAGTAATCGCATTTTTAAATTTCGGTTTTTATTATAACAGTTGGTCTGTTCTTAATTTAAACAATTTGTTCATGTCGATATTCAATCATTGAATATACAGAGTTTTTTATTGGGAAATGGTCTAACTTTGAAAGTAGGTGGAGGTTCTAAAAATATATATAGGTATTACACTATAACAATTGATATAAAGCGTTTATGAAGTTGCCCCAAAAACAATGAGTCCATTGGGGTAAAAATTAAATCATAGGGTAAAATATGTCGAAATTCACTTGTACATAGTTAAATCAAGAATCTTTTCGAATATTAACAATAATAGCGTTTTATAATATGACAAATGTGGATGATAAAAACCAGAATATTTAGCGTCCAAGAAATGATGACTTCCGATGTGTTTCTTATTTATTTTAATAAACATAAATTCTGATAAGGAGTAATTCAATGACACACTATATAAATATATATATATATATATTATTATTATTTTATATAATTTTTATAATTTTATTTTGGATATTTATTTATATTTATGGGCGCCATTTAATAATTATTCCCTTGATTGACTAGCTCAAATTTTTTAATTAATTATTTATTCCTCCCTTTGAGTTCTGGAGATATTAATCAAAGATTGAGGAAATATATTCTTAATCTTACCTTTACATACAACCTCTGAAAGAAACAATATCTGTTAAATAAAACGATTGAAATATGACAACAATGATATTGATAATTTAATCATGGATGTGAGAATAAAAAAAATCAACACATAAATGTAAAGCTGTTTAATAAAATAATTTGAAAATTTTAACCTGATTGGAACAATAAAATACTTTTGAAACTATTAATTTGTTTTGAAAATTTATTCTTATGGAATTGTGCCACCCTATATCATACATGTATTCTCTGTAACAAAATGTTCCCACTACTGCGTCGGCGCTAAATCTCCAAACGCATGCGCTACTACAATATACATGAAAGAAGGAGCTTTCCCTTCCATAAAGAACGTTTTATAGTCAACACGACGTTAGCGTGCTTTTGATAACAAAATTTGTGAAAATTATCAAGTTTCTATAATCAATTACATATAAGTGATAATTTATAAACTATATATGTGTGTGTTTAAAGGTCAAGAAAGTGATAGTTTAAAGTTATACATGCAATAGCTGGAAGGAAGATTTAATGTAACATACATGATGCACGTGAGATTTCAAGTAGATAAATTTACAAAAGATGAGTACATTAATTTGATAGATATTAAAGATATAATTCTCTATAGATAAATTTATGATGCATCATATTTTATTGTTTTTGGCCTTTTTATGCGTTATGTGATTCGAATGTTCAACTAAAGATTTGAGTGTACACTTTGAAAATGTTAATTGGAATTCCAAATAAGTTTAAGCAAAATACACAGACCTTATCTTTGCTATCACTGCCGGCTGCACTCGCATCTCCAAATCTTGCAGATATCTCATAAGAGACACGCTCCTACTGCACTATTCACTCCTTACACAGGATTGAATACTCCTATGATTAGTTTGATTTAACTTTTTTTTAGAATTTTAACTTTTAAACACTTTTAAACAATTTTATACAGAGGCGCATCCTCCATCACCATCATAAATCCACCTTCTTTTGTTTTCAAAATCAACAAGTCTTTTGGCTTCCCTAGTCCATAGTTCACTTATTTGTTTTTTTATCACTAAAATTGTTATTCTCCAGTCTTTTAGTTACTATTTTGAAAAACATAAATTTATTGTCCTGGAGGGTAATAACACTGATACACTTAGTTTTCTATTGTATTAAGGAATTTTAATTAAGTCCTCTTTTCCTCGTACAATAGTCAATTTTCTTATATTCATGTTATTTAGCTAATTTGAGAAATGTTTATTTCTACAAATTTTACAACCTATATTATTAATTAACCTATATGTAATTGATTCTATTGTAGTTTGAGTCTTATTTTATAGTTATTATACATAAACTCCTGATTATTTTTGTTTTTGTAATTAAATTTCATATATATAATCAATAAGCAATGCTTTTAAGTTGGTAATGAAAATTCCCTAGCAGGCATTACTTCTTGTAAATATTCATTTCCTTTTTTATACGTTTGGGCTGTGTTCCAATTATCTTTTCCATCTAGTTTCAACCCTTTGCAATGAATGAATGAAACATGGTATTCTAAACCTTTGCTACTACAAAAAAATCATGTAAACAATGTTAAGTTATTGTTAAACTGATTATTCTTTTCTCTTAATTTAGGTTTCAAGCTATTATATGACGTTTCGTCCTACAGAAATTGCTATGGCTGTGTTCAGTGTAATACGGAATTCCGTGACTTTGACAACCAATCAGAATCACTGGTACAGGTAATATTTACTATCTATTTAACTAATATAGTGCTGGAATTTTTATTCTTCATCCCTTTTTAAAACATTCACATCAATATTTCACCCGATTTATTCATATTTCAAGCTTTTTATATTTTAATATTTGACTTGTTATTGAGTTTATTCTAATGGTTGTGTCTACTAACACTCCTTCCGTTACAATAAGACCTTCTTATTATGTTTATTTATTTCAATATATTTACAAAACTAGATGACTAGTTCAATATATATATATATATATATATATTGAAATGGTTCTAATTTATTTATGTTGTATTTGTATAATTTATTATATTATGATCAAAATATTACACGATAATAAAAAAATTTAATAAATCAATTTATATAGACTCTTCTGAGGGTAGGGTACCAAAAAACTATTTTATATATGTTCATGCACTAATGACTTCATTTTTTTATAATTTTCAAATACTTTCTGCGCTGATCTGGAACAGCTGGTTTCGAGCGATTGGGTGCGCATATCGTGTAGCGCTTGCGCTAAAACAAGAGAGACAACGTTTTTGCCAGGCGACCGTTAACGACGGCAATTTTCAAATAGTAATTTTGGTGATAAATACCTATAAACTAAACTGAAAATATACTCTAGACGTTCAAGTGAATAATGAAAATGTTGACAGACTAAATTAGGGATCCTGAGGTATAGAAGGCCAGCAATTCGGTGAGTAACCACATTGCAAAAAACTACAGTTGTTTATTAATAAATCTACAGTTCACGATATTCTTACTGTGCAAATTTCATTGGTACTTAGACATAGAAATATGGTCAGTCGAACCGCGAGCGTTTCAAAATTAGAAAAACAATTGTAACATTTCAATAAAATTCTCCACGGATATCGTCATTTCCATATTAATTGGCATTTCGACCGACAGGCGAAGGTACAGGGTTCAGTTTAAACTAAATTAATGTAATTTCGAGAAAAAAGTTCAAAGCTAAATGTATTATCAGTTTGTTTTGTTTTGTTTTATTCGCACGTGGTTGTCTGGTTGTCGATCGTTGAATGATTTCAGAAAACAATCTTTAGTGCAGGAGAACTGGAAGTTATTTCGGTTGACAAATTTAAAAATTAATTTCAATTTAATCTAAGTTGTCTCATAATATTTTATTTACACATTTTTAATGTAGTAAAAAAAACTACAACTTTCAATTTTCGTAGCACAAAGCTACAATTTTCAGTTTTTGTAGTAGTAAAAACTACATTTACAATTTCGTTATAAAATAATACAACTTTCCATAAATTTCGTGGTAAATAATACTAATTTTCTGTGTTACCAATTCATAGTAGAATTTACTGCAGCTTTCAATTTTCGTAGTACCAAAACTACCATTTTCAGTTTTTGTAGTGGTAAAAAACTGCAGTTTTCAGTTAGTCGACTAGCTTACAAATTTCGTAATAACAAAATTTTTCTCTCTTGTGCAGAGAAATTTATTCCTAAGACATGTTTAAATAATTTTCTCTTTTTTTCAAAATGGCTATTGAATTCAGGCAACTTAGGTACTGCTAATCGCGGATTATGTGCAGGGCGTATTACTGAGGTCTTTAAGACAGCACTTGTTGCCGCGTCACAGTCCAATGAC
This sequence comes from Galeruca laticollis, assembly GCA_963921935.1. NCBI lineage: Eukaryota > Metazoa > Arthropoda > Insecta > Coleoptera > Chrysomelidae > Galeruca > Galeruca laticollis. The sequence continues at coordinate 83,629,528 of OY998177.1, forward strand.
GAAAATATCGAGCTATTCAGGGTAAAATTCCAAGATCTACAAAACGCATTTGACACTTTCTGTGAATACCACAACGAGATTATAGGTATCATCGAAAAAGACGATGTTGTTCTTGACGAAGACAATCTCCGTAAGGACACCAAATATTATTTTTACCAGTCTAAAATGTATTACAATCGAAGCTGTAAACCTCTGGACGACGAAGAAGCGATCCAGAAGGCAGCACGGCTATCGGCAGTCACCTCCTGTACTAATAGTTCAAAATCAAAGTTACTTCCCACCTTAAATGTTCCAAAATTTAATGGAGATTTAAAATTTTGGCCTACATTTTTCGATATCTATAATCAAATTGTACATAAAAATACTTCAATTTGAAATGCTTCTAAGCTAAAGTATCAGCTTTCTCACCTAGAGGGAGAACCTCAGAGATTAGTTAGCAGTTTCAAAATTTCTGATGCCAATTATATTTTTGCATATGACAAATTGGTTGAAAGGTACCAAAACAAACGTTTTTTGGCAACCAATGCCATGGTTCCAGAATGTTCGAAGTTTAACACTTCAAGTTATCATTTTTTTTCCACTCCGGACCTCCCGCTGGAAGAGATAGTTCCAAAATTTTGGGAAATCGAACAGATCCCTTAAAAATCTTTTTCTTCTCCTGCGGATATATGAGCCGAAGATATTTTTAAAAGTACAGTTTCTAGAGACCCTACGGGAAGATTCATCGTTTCTTTACCGTTTAAAAACGGCGAACCCGATTTGGGTGACACCTACGAACAGGCAATTCGTAGATTTTCTATGTTAGAGCATCGGATCACAAAAAATCCAGTATAAAATGCCTATCGCAATTTCATGCAGGACTACCACATCATTACGTGCTTAAGCCAGATAGCGTAAGCATGAAGCTCAGAGTTGTGTGGGACGGAAGCTCGGAAGGGCACAAAGCCATAAGCTTAAATTCCACTTTACTAGCAGGACCCAAACTACAACAAGATATAAGTTCCCTTTACTTATCTTTCGTTTATATCCTGTTGTATTTATTACTGATATCATTGGCATGTTTCGACAAATTCTAGTCACGCCTGAATATAGGCATTTTCAAAAAATTTTGTGGAGGTTCTCGCCTAACGAGCCCTTGTCTGAATGGACGCTAAATACAGTTACTTTTGGTCTTGTTTCAAGCCCTTTCCTAGCTATGAGAGTTCTTAATGAGTAAGCAGATCTCGAAACACATCGTTATCCGTTAGCTAGCAAAATAATTTAGACACAGACTTTCGTAGAGGATATCCTGGATACAAGCCCTTCATTGGCTAAAGCCCTCTCTCTTCAAAGGGAATCAATAGATTTACTCAAACTTAAAGGTTTTAGGGGTGCAATGGTACCCTTATTCTGATTGCTTTTCATATCAGTGTAGGGCAAGTGAAAATCCAAGTTTTACAAAAAGATCTGTTCTTTCTGATATTAGTAAACATTTTGACCCTTTAGGATTGCTTTGACCTGTCATGCTTTCTGCAAAATACATTATGCAACATATATGGAAGGCTCAAATTGATTGGGACGCGCCATTGCTCCCCCCCCCCCTCCTGACAGCAGTTAAAGTCAGAACTCCCTAAACTTTCCGAAATTTCATTACCTAGGTATGTCCTTGCAGTTACATATACTAGGTGTGAATTGCATGGTTTCAGTGACAGTAGTGAAGTTGTGAAGTTGGCTATGGGGCTGCCATTTATGTTGAAACTATTGACTCCATTTTAGTTTCCCTGCTTTGCGTAAAAAGTTGTGTTGCGCCTTTAAAAGCAGTTTCGTTGACAAAACTAGAGCTTACCGCGGCTCAATTACTTACAGATCTAATACACTTCATGAAAAATACTTATTCAGCGAAGCTGATTTTTGACGCAATATTTGCTTGGACTGATTCCCAAGTTGTCTTGGCTTGGCTAAATTCACCTCATTGTCGTTGGAGGACATTTGTTGCAAATCGGGTGAGCACCATACAAGGTATCGTTCTCTACTCATCTTGGCGTTATAAATTGTCATTATTTGATAAATATTTGACACAACTATGTTAACTTTTCAAGAATTATAATCACTATCAATAATAACAATACAGAATAATAATGTAAGAAACACTAAGTAAACAAAAAACATCTATTCAATATATCCTCCCCCAGCTTCAAAACATCTCTCAATTCTGTTCCTAAACTCTTTGTAAGTATTTCGCTGCATTTCTGGGGTAATTTCGTTAACGGCATCAATGATAGCTCGTTTCAAATCTTCAATATTATGTTTTAAATTATTTACGTAAACTTTTTTTTAAGTAGCCCCATAAAAAAATCTGAAATAGTTAAATTGGGGAATCGAGGCCGGAAAAATATTGATCCATAACGTCCCATCCATCGCCCAGGAAAATATTCATCCAGCCATTCTTTAATTAGCAAAGTCGAATGTGACGAATATTCATCATGTTGAAAGTACATTTTACGCATGTGCTCCAAGGGAATATTTTCTAATTCAGGTATTAAGAAGTTGTCCAGCAAATACAAATATACATCCTGATTTAATGTATCTTCCAGAAAATATGGTCCGATTATTCGATCCGGTAAAACCGCACACTAAACATTAACTTTTTTAGCAAATTGACTATTACAGTTAATCCTGTAGCTCGGCTTTTCACTAGCCCAATATCGACAATTTTGGGAAGAAACGACTCCATTTGTTGAGAACGTTGCTTCATCAGAAAACTAAAAATTATTGTGAAAGAATCGGTCATACATAAGTTTTTCACCAATCATCGCACAAAAATCTAACCTTATGTCATAATCATAATCTTGTAGGGTATGAATAAATTTCGGTTTGAATGGATGAATTTTATTTTGCTTAAATATTTTCTGTAAGTGACTCTTGCAAAAACCAACCTCCACCTTCCACTGCTCTTTTTCGTAGACTCAACTTGGGATTTTCCCTTAACGAATGCAAAGCTAGTGCACTAGCTGCATCAACCTCCTCAACGTACGCCTTTTTCAATTTCTTTTTCTCTCAAACTTCTTTATCCATTTATTAATCCACACCGCGTATTGGGTACATATGGCTGTTTTTCGTGAAATTTTGCAATTGCATACTGGTACGAAACTTCTCTAATACCATAACATTTATACTCTTTGTTGAATAGTTAACATTGTTGTCAAATATTTATTAAAGAATGACAATTTGGAAATTATTTATAAAAGTTGACAGTTACTTGGTACATCGTAAACGTCACTCACTAGATTAATACATTATTTTCGAACTTGCAAAAATTCATACGGTTTTCATAAAACTCGCTATAAAATGAGACGGGTTTCGAAAAACTTGAATTTTATTTCATTTGATGGGGTTTCAGAACAAGCAAAACTTTTTATCAAGAATGACATTTTTCCCTGAAACTAATATTTAAACAGAACTGTCTAAGTATGGTGTACACACTAGATATAAAGTGAGTGAATGAAACGACGAGTACTGAATGTGTATTCTATTAAAATTCCAGCTCACGCTCTCAGCCATTAGGCTATTCTCAAAGCTGTCGTCAATAAAAAAATCTCAAATTTTAAATTGGACGTTTCATTATGTGATTTACAATTGTACACCCTCGTTATAGGGTAATTTTACCCATTTCATTTAAATAATGATGTAACATCAAACATTTTATTAGATTGTCTGCAGCAGTCACAGGATTAGATGTTTTTTGACACCTGTTGTAGGTTTTTTTATTGACGACAACTTTGAGAATGGCCTAATGGCTGAAAGCGCTTAGCTGGAATTTTAATAAAATACACACTCAGTACTCGTTGTTTCATTCACTCAATTAATATTTAAACATTTTTCACATATAGTATACCCCATCCTTTGACACGCTGTACAATATTATTAATTATTCCTAATTTTTTTATCTGAATTATTATCATTACTACATTTACAAAGATCTCATTAGTAGTACAGTAAATGGTGAGGAAAACCTCCGAATCTTTTACACCCGCTCCGATTCTGATGAAAATTTGGAAATAAGTTGTTTTCACCCTCTAGATCAAAGTTGATATGTTCTTGAGGTGCGTTTTTTTATTTTTAGGGGGTGAAAACCACCCCTTATTCTAAAACAATAGAAAAACCATAAAAACATATATTACATCGATTTCAATCAATTTAAATACGTATAACAAATATATTTGTATATTGTGAGTTAAAATTAAATAGTTTCATTCTTTCAACCCTTAAAAACCACCCTTATTGTCGAAAAAAAAAAGATTTTTTCAGCTTAAAATTTTTAAATGGCGCATACATTTTAAATAAAAATGTTTTTAATGTTTTACAGTATAATAAATATTTAATTAAAATCATTCAACCCTTAATAACTATCCCTAATAACCACCCCTAATTAAATGTATAGAAAACAATAGTTTTGAGAAATTGAAATAATTTTATACACATAAGACAACTAAATATTATTTATTCTTAACTTTTTGATAGTTTAAGTTATTGCATTGTTGTATTTCTTGAGATTTACCCTTGCTTTAAAAAAAGTCATAGTCCATAGGGAAAAAGATTTAAAACAATAATAAAAGCAATTTGTGTTTATTTTACCAAATAGATTTATAAATGGTACATAATTTATTAGATTATTCATCGCCACTATCAGCTTCTTCTTCCTCGTCTTCGTCTGTGATTGGCGGACAATTCTGGCAGCTGTTACCTGAACATGTCCCACACGTAGCGTTGCAATCCAAGCCAATTTTTCGACAGCCGCAAGCTGCTCCGCATCCTTTTTTGCAGTATTATTATGAAATTTTAAAGCTATTATAATGATCCAAAACTCATTTTAAAGGAAATTTTAAAAGCTATAAGTTCTGTAAATTTAAATATTTTTTAACGGGTAGTTTTCAAGATTTTTGAGGTTAAGAGGCTTCAGACACGTGACTATTTCCCTCAAGAGAAAACTTCTACTAGCCATAACTCTGTCAATTTTGATCGTACGGAAATGAAAAAGAAAACCAAAATGTTCTATAAAAAATAAACTGCATTTTCCTTTTTCTTCGTATCTTCAATATTTTGTAAGTTGTTCCCAAAAATATCAAATTTTTCTTAAAATTTGAATATTTTTTTTCATTTTAACATTTCTATTTTCAAAAATATGTACTCTAAATTGCTTAAACTTGCAGAACAAATGGTTAACACATAAATAAAGTGAATAGCAGAAGGGTTTTTTTTATTTTATTTTTATCAAAAAATTCAGAAGCGTAAGGGCTGATTTTTTTTCAGAAAATGTGTAAATTCGATTTTATTTTCATCAGAACTTCGTTAGTTTTTATGCTAATGACTTCAAACTGGATTCATTTTAAAGATTTTTTGAAGTACTTTGAAAAATATACGGTATACTTTCTTTGAAAACTTCGACTTTTTTATTTATTTTACGTTAAATGCATGTAATTTAGTGACTAAAAATTTTTTTTTCTAGCCGCCGTATCTCGGTAATAATTGCACCTATGTCATTGATAAACCTCTCAATCTTTTCGTTTTATTATAAGCTTTATTTTAGCCCCGACATGTTTTTTCGTAGCATGTCAGATTGTTGACTTATACAAGAAAAACTGTTAAAAAACGAGATTTTTTTCATAAAAAACGAGCAATTTCAACCAATAATAACTCAGTGAATATTGACTTTACGAAAATTGTTTATATTGAATTTTTTGCTCGAATTTACCCCTCTATCGATTTCCGAAGTTATTTTCAACATTTCATTTTCCACCCCCGAGAAGGGGTGGTTTCCACTCCCTGGGCTGAAGCGCACTACGGCACTATATCAACTTTGCTTTTTATGGTATTTTATAGCAACCCTCCAAATTTCAGGACAATCGGACCGGGTGTTTATTTTTCTTAGCAAAAACCCCCCATTTACTGTACTATAGAGAAATAATCACCCTTTAAATACGCTTAACAAATTTTCAATGTAATAGGCCAAATAGAATTTAGAGATCTCACAAAAAATTGTTCTAAACGGTACCTTTAATTATCTAGATTTCTATTTACTCCAAACCAATATTCACTCTAAATTTATCCTATATCTTCTTAAACACCTTCTTCATAAACTATCTCAATTTTATAACATTTACAAATTTTGTTTATGATCTTAAACAAATATTTTTATTACAATCCTTGTTGGGTACTTGTAAAAATTTCAATCTACTTTATAATATTGTAATGTTTTTCTAATTTATTTAAACAGCAAACGGGTGGGATAAATTTTAAACACTCGGTGTGTTCACTTACTTAATTTATTTATTCACTACACAATTCACTAATAATATACACAGTATATTCACTTAAACTAATTTATATTTACTTGTTTATCTCACGATGTCAAATTAACAACTGCCCTTATCCGCTGATCGGTCCATTATATATATTAGTTCCTTTTTTACTAGAAAATTCCGGACTGCGGCTTACTCAAAAACAATTGGTTTTCTGGCATTTTCTAGATGAGGCTGGTCACAAAAACAATGTTTAGATAAGATAATCGTAAACAGTTATAAAAAAACCCTGCGTATCCGCCATAACTTTAATTTTCATACCTGGCTTAGACAGAGTCGGATTTAGGGTCTATACCAGTGTGCTGTTTCGTATCATTACCCCCTCCTTAAATGGAAGTTCCTCCTGGAACTTTTGTGTAGCAGAGACTGGAACTGGCAACTGGCCCCATTTCTACACGTTCCGATCTTATGGAAATAGCAGGGCACCGTCTTCATCGGATACTGATAATGGGAGTTTTAGCTGCAAATTAATATCTGGACACCGGTATCTTGAACGATAATCTCTATCATGTTCCTGATGATTCGCCAATCCAACTGGTTACTCGCTATCTTAGGCATAGCCAGTTTCTTCACGCCGGATTCGAACACATGGTCTCGTAGGTTTAGAAGGGCTTCCCACACATCGCGGTAGGTAGATCGATCTTGAAATTCATTTTTAGTTACCACGTAGAAGACGTACCGCGAATTATGTTTCAGATTCAGTGTCTTGGCAGGGGCTGGAATCTGGACTTGAAGTTTTTCTAATTGCCCGAACTTCTTTCGAAAGACGGTTGCCAACCCTCGTGCGTTCTTGATACGGGCGGGGATGTTGTATGCCAGTGAATAATCTTCCGGGAGAGTGAACAAATCTTGTTGTTGTTCCGAAGTGACTCCATATCTAGCTTTCCCGGTACCTCCATACGCGCCCATAAATTCATCGAAGGTAGGGTCAGACACATCTCGAATAAGGTTTACTCCTTCCTCCAGGTCATGGTATGGACCTTCCCAGGATTTTTGTAATTTTGGAGAAAATCCTTCTCTCCTCGTCGGGTTGTGTAACCATACTTTGTCCCCTTCTTTAAAAACGCCTTCTGTGGCCTGCGTTTCGTACCGACTTTTCATTCTGTCGCTAGCAACTTGAAGATTTGTTCGAACTAATTCATGAATGTCGTCCAGCCTTCTTGTCAATTGGATCACGTAGTCTTCGCCTGCTAGATCTTCTCCAGGCCGACAACCAAATTCCAGATCACAAGGAAGCCTCATTTCACGTCCAAACAGGATTTTCGCCGGTGTTTCGCCCGTAGACTCATTGAAGGCAGATCGATAAGCCAATGCGAGTAGGGAAAGATACTGGTCCCAATCTCTCTGACAGCTGGATGCTACTTTGGACAGGTATTTTCCAATAGTCCTGTTCATTCTCTCGACCATTCCATCTGACTGTGGATGTAATGCTGTTGTCCTGCTCTTCTTCATTCCCAGCTTCTCGCGAATCTCCTGGAATAGATGACTTTCGAAATTTCTTCCCTGGTCGCTGTGGACTTCCAAGGGCACTTCATATCGGCTGATAAATTCTTTCACCAATACATCCGCAACAGGTGTGGCCTCTTGGTTCGGGATAGCGTAAATTTCCAGCCAAATTGTGAAATAATCCATTATTACCAGTATGTATTTGCCACCATTTTCGGTCGTCGGAAATGGTCCAGCCATATCTAAAGCAATACTTCCGAAAGGGCTTCCAACATTGTATTGTTTCATGGGTGCCTTTCTTTTGCGATGTGGTCCATTACTCGTAGCACAAGTCGTACATTTCTTACACCAGTCCTTCACATCAACGGAGCTGTTCATCCAGTAAAACCTTTCACGGACTCGCTGAAGGGATTTCTTTACTCCCAGATGACCTCCCGATGGACTGTCGTGTAACTTCTTCAGTACTTCAGCTACTCTTGTTCTCGGGATAACTATCTGTCTCCTCATCTCGGAACCATCATTGTTTTCAAGGACCCTTTTCAACAGCCCTTCTTCCAGGACAAGGGAGTCCCACTGAACCGAATACGCCTTGAGTTTCGGTGAAAATCTTGACACTTCTTGCCAGGTAGGTCGCCGTTTTTCTTCCTTCCATTGCCTGATCATCTTCAGGTGAGGATCATTCTCCTGATCATCTTCAGGTGAGGATCATTCTCCTGATCTTCTCTGATCCTGGTGGGCGACCATTCTTCATTGACTACTGTAATTCTTGAAACTGCAACTTCCTTAGATTTCGACTTGTTGCATTGTGAATAGTCTACAGGGCATGACCGTCTAGGCAAAGAGTTGGCTCTTCGGTGATTCACATGAGCTGGATGTTCACCCCTGTCTAATTTCCATTGTGACTGGAGTTCTTGGGTTACAGGAGTCTTAGGGCGCTTAGGCGCTTAGGCGCACTGCGTACGTGCTCTAGCTTGCCACACTTCCTGCATTTGATCTTCTTCAGCTTCTTCTCTGCCATACCTCTCAACTAGTTGACGATCTGGTCAAGTTTGTCATCGTCATCTTCATCCTGCATGGTCCTACCTTTGTTGTACCGCGAGCTCTTCGAGGCTGCTTCATATTCAAGAGCAGCAGTCAATGCATCCACCAATGTTTTAGGATGAGCTAATCGAAGCGGATTCTCCATATTGTGGTCACTTAAGCCGTCAATAAAGGCCTGAATGACTAGATATTCCAGAATGTTATCTGGTGCTGATGGTAAGCAAATCTAACTAGTCGGGCAATATCCATTTCATACTCTTGAAGGGATTCGTCACGTATCCGCCTTCGGTTCTTTAGCTGGAATCTGTACAAATGTTCCAAATGTTCGTGACCATATCGCATGTCCAACCTCTTCTTCATCTGCTCGAAGTCATCCGTGTTCTTCCAAAGGTATCGTCTGAAGTACATCCAAGGCATCTCCGCGAAGCGCGATGGTTAAGTTCACTGCCTTCTCCTTATCGGACCAATTATTCACTCTAGTGGCTGCTTCAAACTGTTTCACATAATTGGTCCACGACATTTTTCCATCGAACGTTGGGGCCTTGACTCGGGTAAAACTGCCAATGTCTTCAAACTTAGGTAGTGTTTCTGGCTTGCAAGGTTTCGTTTGCTCGGTCTTCTTTTCTTCATCTGGCGTGACTCGCGTTCTTGAATCGGCAATCTTTTCCTCTAACTCCTTGATTTTCTCTTCTATCGTTGTCAACTTATTTCCAATGTCTGATTTTGTTTTCTCGTTCATCGTTGTCATCTTATCCTCAATATTCGATTTTAGAGACGAAGTTTCATTTTCGACGTCAGCAGTAATGTCATTTTTCATTAATAAGATATCGGCAGAAGGTTTGTCCATGTTAGCAGAAATATCGTTCTTCATATCAGAAAAATCGTTCTTTATAGCAGAAATATAGTTTTTCACGTAAGTTTAAATCTTTTCTTCCATGGCGGAAATCTTCTCGTCCATGTTAGCAGAAATTGACGAGATTAAGGTGGAAGCCTCGTCATTGAATAAAACTGTTTCTGGATCCAAGCCGTCACTTACTAGTGCCACTTCGAGTCTTTCTACTAACTCACTCTTCTTACCGGACGTTTCCAACTCGCGATTTTCCAATTCTGCCTTTAGCTCTGTCACTTTCAGGTCACTAAGTCTCTTGGGCATGTTTACGTCTTATTTATTTATATTACCCCACACCTAACACCAATGTTTTGTTTTTCTAATTTATTTAAACAGCAAACGGGTGGGATAAATTTTAAACACTCGGTGTGTTCACTCAGTTAATTTATTTATTCACTACACTATTCACTAATTATGTACACAGTATATTCACTTAAACTAATTTATATAAACTGTTCACTAATTTATATTTACTTGTTTATGTCACGATGTCAAATTAACAACTGCCCTTATCCGCTGATCGGTCCATTATATATATTAGTGCCTTTTTTACTAGAAAATGTCGGACTGCGGCTTGCTCAAAAATAATTGGTTTTCTGGCATTTTGTAGATAAGACTGGTCACAAAAACAATGTTTAGATAAGATAATCCGTAAACAGTTATAAAAAAAACCCTGCGTATCCGCCATAATTTTAATTTTCATACCTGGCTTAGACAGAGTCGGATTTAGGGTCTATACCAGTGTGCTGTTTCGTAACTATATATCTTCATTAACCTTAAAAAACTCTTTTGAATTCTCGACTTCTATCTATTTTACATATTTCTCTTCAGAATTTGTTTACAATTCTCAGTTTGAATCTACTTTTTTCAAAACTAGTATTAAATTCCCAATTTTAAACTAATTTTCTTACTACTACTCTCTTTTAACTTCAAAGCTGACAACCCTCTTACCTACTGCAAAATCAATAGATTTTTTCCTTCAAGTTTTTATATCGTCTTGACAACCAAATATCCTACTTGAGTCCAATTAAAATCATATTATTTATCTCAAATGACATCTGAAAGTCTATGTTTCTTTTCTACATAAGTTTAATAAGCCAGGATTAATTAATTTATTTATTGAAACTCAACTACCAAATTTCGCATATTGTATATTTTCAATTATTCATTCGTTTGTTATATCATTACATACAAATCACATATAGGGTGTCTCATTGATGATATCATTGTTAGTTCCTTGTATTATTAGAAAAATTAATTTTCGCAACCAAACTTGTGAAGAAATTCAAACAATCTAGATTTATCGGTGTAGATTGAGATTATCACATTTAATATGTTCTTAATATATATATATATATATATATATATATATATATATATATATATATATATATATATATATATATACCGATGAAACGTTAATACTGATCCAAAAGTTGCTTATAACTATTTTTAGATGCAAAAGAAAATAAATTTTGAAAAATGTATCTAAAAGACTTTAAGTTGAAACTGATGAAGGTTTTCTCATGGTGGTTTATATTTAATAACATATTTTCATCAAATATGATTTGGTCGTTGGATTTTAACAGTGTATGGAACACTTGTTGATATGCCGCAATGACCGTTTGACCTTATCAACTACTTTGTTATGTTCCCCGAGCGTTCTGATGCGCGCAGAGATCTGATGAACTCACCCATTATTCGTTATATATAAGATATATATATATAAAAATTTGGTCATTTTGAAATTTTTTGCGACGGTATCTTCCATTAAAAATTCTTTTTTTTCTGGTGTTGTGAACGAACTATTTTTTTCTCTCGTCATAGTCTAAACGAATTTGCAATCAAATCGAATGAAAGATAGGAATTCTGGAAACATGATATCCATATATATTAATAGATATTAACGGATATTGGCCAATATTCAAAGGTATTGTTAATAGATATTGACATATATTCAGAAATAGTGGTAGATATTAATAGATATTGACAGATATTCAGTAATATTGACATACATTAATAGATATTCAGAGGCATTGTTAACAGATATTGACAGATATCGACAGATATTGATAGGTATTCAGAAATATTGACATATATTGAAAGATATTGACAAATATTCAGACGTATTGTTAATAGATAGTTATTGACAGATATTAATAGATATTGACAGATATTCAAAAATATTGGCTAATATTAATAGATATTGACAGATATTCAGATATTTTGGCAGATATTGATAGAAATTAACGAATATTGACAGATCTTATTAGATATTGACATACATTAACATATACTGACCTATTTTCAGAGGTATTGTTAATAGACATTGATACAATCTGTAATATTGACATATATTAATGGAAATTAAGAAGTATTGTTAACAGATATTGACATCGACAGGTATTAATAGACATTGACAGGTATTCAGAAATATTGGCAGATATTAGTAGGTATTGGGCCGATTGAGGCTAGGAAAATTTTAAGGATCGTGGAAAAAGTATCTTTCTGTTGTTTTCCGCCGCTAATTAGCTGGTAATATGATATGACCGGTGAGTAAATGTTAGGTGTTTGAAGGCCGCATGATGTCATTATACGGAAGTGACATAATTATACAGGTATAGTCGTAGTGAAGATCGAAAAAGCATTAGCATGTTATTATTGTATTAAAGTGGGAGAAACGACATTTTTTGACTTGACGTGATTGCTAATTATACAGAATGTACTCGTTATTAAGACGTTCATTACCATAATTAGCTTTTGTTATAGTATTGGATAAACGGTGGTGCGGAGGCGGATGTGGATTAGGCGGATGTGGCGTAGGTGGAATGTAAAATATTGTTACAGTTGGTCAAGTATATCTTTGATTATGTGGAGATGACGTAATTATACAAGGTGTAGTTGTAATATATATGTTCATTACCAAAGAAAGCATTACCTGTTATTATTATACTGGATAAACGGCTTAGAGGCGATACAGAAGTGCCGATACGGGGTGTAGAATGAAGTTATTATTGCTGAAATATATCTTTGATTACACAGGGATGACGTAATGATACAGGATGTAGTCGTAATAAAAGATATTAATTACCAAGGTAAGCATTATCTGTTATTAATGTATTGGATAAACGGCATAATCGCGGTGTGGAAGTGCCGATATGTTGCGGAACAAACGAGGGTTGCGAAATAGATGGACGGAGGGAGTTGCCTCCCCGGTTAAAGGATTCCTAACCATTTTTGTCTACCGGTTAGTCAGAATAAATTAACCTGAATTCGTTCCTTTCTTTTATTGTTTGGGTTGGCAGCTGATCGCTTTTGAGGATTCTACTGTACGCCTTATTTAGCTAAACCACAGTAGAGCAGATTTTCATAAATAGATGGTCCTTATAAAGACAGTTGAATGAAATTTTTATTTTAAAATCTCTTGAGCTTTTAACGAATACTGGTTTGCAAGTCGCTTCTGAGTTTCTTTGGTGTGGTTACCATGAACCAAATCTTCAGGGAGCTACGTCTTGCAGGTAACCGCTTCGTGCAGACCTAAAATGCTAACACTGAAAAAGAAAGGCAGTTCGTTTCGCAGTACTCCTCAATTTATACTCTCCGCACCGTCCTACAAATATGTATTCATATGTGGCGTAGCGAAAAGTAGTTACATAACAACATCCACGTTTTCAATCCAACTGTTATGTGTTTTGTCTAAACCAAGCTATTTTTACGTATCGGTTTGTGGAGTTCGTCAACTAGTTGTATTTTTTCGTCGGATGACATGCTTCGTATGCGCACACATCAAGAGGTAATAGAAAATGATTCAAGGCCAAAAAGTATTAATGAAGACGAATGGAATAAAAAATAAATAAAGGCACAAAACTACCTAGTTAATACTGTGAGTAACACGCAGTTAGAATTGATAATTTCAGAAACTTCCGCTAAGAAATTGATGAAAAAGCTTCATGATACATATTTGGTTAAAAGTAGTGCTGTTAAACTATTGTGCAAAAGAACACTATTAGATTTCAAAATGAAAGAGCATGAAAACCCGTTAGAATCTCAAAATATTTTGAAAAACAAATTAATGAACTGAAGAATGCCGGAGAAACAGTGACAAATGAGGATAAATTAAACTATTTTTTATTGGCTTTACCGGAAAGTTTGACACATATTGTGGATATAGTTGATGCATCACCAAATAATGAAAAAACAATTGAATATTGTTGCCAACTCGCACACCGAAGTAGATACTAAGTACGGTCCTGTAACCTTACGTTAACGGAGTTAAAAAAATGGCGAGCGCGCCGAATTCTGAGAAGGTCTGTTGGGATTCTTTGTGACCGTTTTTATAGACATGTTCTCCGAAGATCTTTTATGGATTGAGCCGGCATTCGAGAAATATCCCAATTGTTTTTGAGTAAGCCGCAAACTAGAATTATCTTGAAAAAAGGCCACTTATATATAATGGACCGACCAGCGGGAGAGTTAAGTTTGATAATTGGACATCGAGAGACAAACAGTAAACAAGTGAATATAAATTAGTGAAGTGTTTATATAAATTAGTTTAAGTGCATATACTGTGTATATAATATAAATTAGTGAGTAGTTTAGTGAATAAATAAATTAAGAAGGTGAACCTACCGTGTGTATGAATTTATCCCACCCGACAGGATAAACTGTTTTAAATAAATAAGAAAAACATTACGATATGTTAAATTATTATTGGAGTACCAGAAACGACAAACTGCAGACAAAGGAAAAAGTAACCTTCAAGCTTTCTCATTGCAATCATATCAAAATCTACAAAGAAATAATGATCAGATTTTTCCAAACAGTCAAAAAAATGCAGAAAGCAAATGTAACAAGCCAGGGCATACCCAGAGATGTAAGTATAATAGAGGAAAGCTTTTTAGAGGACATAGTTCAAATTTCAGAGGAAATAGTTATCGAGGAAATTCATATAAAGGTAAAAGTCACAATCGACAGAATGTAGTAGAAAAATCGACAATCTTGTAGGACAATAATGTATTCAATGTAGAAGTTTTGACAACAAAGTTACAGGTACCTGAAGAAGTTCAACATAACTAGAAAGTGAACTAAAATGGTTATTGGATAGCGCATGCTTAGATCACATTATAAATTCAGAGAATTATTTTCATGAATCCCAAACATTAGAAAATCCTGTAAACATTAAGGTATGAGATGGTGTTTCATTAGAGTCTAAGTAAATAGGTTACATTACTGCTTACTTTAATGTCGCTAATAAGTTGATGAAAACTGCAATTAAAAATGTTTATTTTGTACCCAATATGGAGCTAAATTTATTGAGTGTATCATCTATTGTCAATCAAAATAATTCGATTTTATTTAAAAATAATGTTGCAAATGTCTACAATTGTGAAGAAGAGTTAATTGCCATTGCTAATTCGAAAAACAAGTGAAATACAGTGCACAGTTGTAAATCCTAATAATGAAATAAATTCATTTGTTAGTTCTCAAATAATGAGTAATAAAGAAAAATGGCATCGTATCTTAGGGCATGCAAATTTTAATGACATATGCGATAAACAATTGCTTGATGGTTTACCAAGATCAATTGAAAAAGAATTTTTAAAATGTGAAATTTGTTTACAAATTAAAATGCCGAACATAAAATTCAATAACAACAGACGAAGAGCTAATGACATTTTAGAAATAATACACACTGACGGGCCAATTAAACAAACAGGATACAAGGGTGAAAAATATTTTGTAACTTGTATAGATGATTTCAGTAATATTGCTACAGTATTTTGCATTAACCAAGAGTGAAGGTTTTGATCGTTTTGTTGAATATATAAGGTTCGTACCAAATCAAACTGAAAAAAAATAAGGAAATTCATTGCGATAATGGTAGGGAATATAATAATACATATTTCTACAGGGTTGCTAAAGAAGAAGGTATTTATCTAGGACCTGGTCCGGTCTATACTCATGAACTAAATGGAGTTGCAAAAAGATATAACCGAACAATTATGAATCGTGCTAGATGTTTACTTGCTTACTGGCTAGAATATATTTATACAACGGCCTATATTGGCAATTGTCTTACAGCCAATACAAAAATTAAAAAATCTCCTCATGAAACATTTTTTAATAAAATCCGAATATATCTAACTTACATTTATATGGAAGTATTTCTGTAATAAATACCAAAATAAGAAACATGGGGAGAATCATCCTGTATGACAAATTACTTTTTACATTGGAACGTTTTAACTATAGAAAGCGGTCGTTCACATTCATACAATGGAAAAAACACTTATCTAAGCGGTCTGTCTTGTTGCAAAAAGAAAAAAATAATATTTTAACCGGAAATAATAATTGCATCAGAATAACGAAATTTTGCGGAATCAAATGAAAATTCAATTGTTAATCGAGGTAAAAAACCTATTACACAATTACGTCGAACGATAAGTTCCACCAATCAAAAATTAACAGGTACAAAAAAAAATAAAAGATTGCTGACTAGGGAGAAATGTCGAAACGGCGAAGGTGTAACAATTGAGGAGCAGTTGGTAAAAACTCGCAGTCGGGAACGGTCTAGTTTTTTTTGGGTTTCGCGGATAGCGGTTTTTGAGGAGTCCTGAGTTTCAGTAATTTATAATTAAAGTAGTGTTTTAGCAATCAGGTATAATTTTTTTTTCGAAAGGGGAAAAGAAGAAGGGAGCGTCTACTGTACGCGCTCTGAAAGGGTTTCTTTTTTGTTCGAAACACGAATCGTGTCCGTCGGCGTTTTTGTGAACACCCAGTCCGGGAATTGGTAAGTCTGATTTCAAAATTATACTAACTCTGTATTATGACTTTTTTTGTAGTTTGGTCAGATTATTAACATTGCCAGCCCGCATTCTATGATATTATATCTATATTATTTAATTTGTGATAGTTCATATTGCATACGAGTATTTAATGGTGATATTTCACCGTATGAATTAGGAATAGGGAGCACATTTGAGGTTGAATATTAAATTGTTAATATCAAAGTTTCATATATAGGGTGCGCGAAAATATTTAGGTTCTGGCGATTGTTTTTAAAATAACAAATTTCTTTTTATTCTGCGAGTCATTCGCGTTGACGTAAAAGGGTATCTCAAGTTTTCTCTCGATCCAATCACTGGTTTTATTTAATTACAGTCACAAGACTCTATATACGATTATTCCTGACGCTTTGTCAATTTGGTGTAATTTATTTTTATTTTCTTATTTTATTTTATTAAACTCGTTTGAGAAATCATTGTCGGTTAATTTATTTTCTCAACCAGGAGAGCAGGAATACCTAACATATACATATAAGAGCTACACCTAAAATTTTTCCTCAACACACCCCTCTAAATGACGTAACCCCATAACACAAGACCTCATTACCAACGACAACTGGTAGCAGCGGAGGCCGAAGCCAGCTCTTTCGGATATTTCTTACAGGAGCCGTCGACTCCTGTTTCCCACGGAATCGTGGGTGGTGACAGCCAGCTACGCTGCCTTCTCGGTCCATTAATTAAAATTTGACATTTTGACAGCAGAGTTTTTTTAGGTTATTACAACTGGTGATAGATTTTTTTTATTTAGGATCATAGTGGAATCTATTGATTATTACAGTGGTGACAGCGATTTCTAGGTTATTACAGTGAAAATATCCTAGGTATTACATTTCTTATGTTAAAGTACCTGAATAGTGCAGGTCATCAAAATTTAATCCTTAAGCAGTCAAAGGGATATTGGATATAAAATATTAGTTGAAAACAAAGTGGTTATTAGCCGGCATGTTCAATTTATTGATAAACACACTAAGTACATAAGATTTGAAGACGATGAAGAAGAAATCACAGATAAAGATAAGGAGTCTACACAAAAAGAAAAAGAAGATTTGTCCAGAGAAACAGAAGTAGAAGAAGAAAAACAAACTGAGGTGATACATGAAGAAAGACCAAGAAGAGAAATTAAATTACCAAGAAAATGTGATGATCCTGTAGTATATGTTAATTATATGAATGCAGAGTTACTAGAGAATTATAAAGAAGCAATGAGTTGTGAAGATCATGCAAAATGGAAGAATGCAATGGACGAAGAATTAAATAATTTAGAGGAAAACAATACATGGAAAATAGTGAATGAACCTAAAGAGAAGCGGATCATAGAAATTAAATGGGTATACCGGATTAAAGCAGACGGAAATTACAAAGCTGCGTTCATTTACCTCACGATATGTCACTAAAACCACATAAAAAGCATAATTAAGTTTTTATTACCGTAAAGATAATTAGAATATCTTTCAAATGAGGTATTTTGTGACCTTAATTTCCAATACAAATTCTAAAGATAGTAATGCCCTCTATCACACAATTGAAGTCAGGTACTTGCCGCTATTACTAGTCATAGTATAATTTCCTGTAGTTTAATCTAGTTTTTGTTTCATTATTATATCTCATTCCTTTCAGAAGTTATGAGGGAGGGGCACAATTTACGACCGCACTGTATGTATCATGCAAAATGACCTAATGGAAGTTGAAGCAATTGTGGGTATACATAATGATCCAGATGTCAATGATGACGTTTTTGTTGGGGATATAAGACCCAGACTTCTACTGGGTCAAGCCAAACACAACCGTCTCTGCCAGGAATTGAATTAATAATCAAACAATGTATACTTCTGCTATCTGAAATATTAATTGTCATTTGTCAGTTGGTTTTTTTACTCACCTTCCTAGGTATTGCATACTATAACTAGATAGGAGCAAAATACATTCATTCACACTGAAAAAGTTAGAAACATCAAGATGCGCTGTTATATTTGATTTGATCGAACTGTCAATCTACCCAGTATATCAATTTTATGAATTTTTCTGCACAAAGGAAGACTGGAAAATAATTGTATAGAAAAGTAACAAAAAATGAACCGTGCTATCTTAAATAAATATTTATTATTCAAACCCAAAAAGTAACATTATAGAAATAGAATAAATAAATACAAACAGTAAAAAAATATCAGTCTATGAAAATAAAACTTTACAAATCAATAAAAATAAAAACAAATACTTTAAGAATTATAAAAAATTGACAGTTCTTTCAAAAATAAATATATTATGATTGAAATAAAAAAATGAGAAAATAAGGATGAAATAATAAAAAATGAATACATTATGCAAAAACTTAAAATAATCAGTGTATAAAAAAAGAAACAAAATATATAATTCACAAGGTAACAAAGAGGTACTATGGTATAACATCACAGAAATCACATTACAACTTAATCATGTTTACTAAAATGTTCCGTCATCCATTCCAATATCTCCCTTCTTAATTTAATTTTCTCTTCATGGCGCTTTTGTCTTCTTTGTTCGTTTTTGTAAGAAGATCCCAGATAGCACCAGATATCCATGGGATGTTCTGACAGTCTTCGATTTGGAAGATATATATCCAAATATTATAGGGTTATTCTGGGGTTATCTAGAATATCTGTGGGTACACCTAAATCGAATATTCAATGTAAGTCCAGTTGGAATATCCTAGGATTATTCTTTTTAGAATATTCGAATCAAATAGTTCTAAAAATATTCTATGATTATCTTATTTTTGATCAAACGGTCTTTCTGTTCCATGGGCAAGCGTCAGTAGTTGCAGTCACAGTTGCAGTTGACGGTAACGACCAGTGAAAAATGGCGGTTCTACCATCTTATATAGAACACACATCAGGTTATTGTTATTGGTGTAATAGTAGTAGTATGATTAATTATTTTTGATCGTTAATTAATTAGTCAATTTTTTGCCACTGTGAAGTTGTTAAAATATGTTTCTACGGTGTATTCTATACTACGGGTGGATCTAGTACATACGACCTCACACATCAAAACAGGTACGTTTTATTCTATTTTTTTAATTTCTGTTGATTTATCTTTGCAGTTTTTAGAAAATTATTGATTTGCTGCTAAAACTTCCAATAAATGATGAGGCAAAGTTTGAAGAAGTTGAGTCAGCTTTGCTGAACAAAGAATCCTATGAATTTTTTGTAAGTTGAACATTCAATATTATATTCAAATCAAAATGAAACTGCCTCTAAATATTGTAGTATTTATGTATTACTTTTCATATTTTAGTGCATGAAAATATTAAAATAATTGTTGATTTCATAAATTTTATTTTCTCAAGTAGTTTCATGTAATTATGTTACCTAGGTGTATGCTATGAGTTCCTTAATCAAATTGCCGATAGTTACCTCTATTCCTTTAAATTAATTGGGATTGACTAGAAAGCTCTACAAAACTGGTAATCTGATCATTCAAAGTTATATTAGTTCTGACATTTGTAAATAAGCGTTATTGCTGGTCAATTGTATAGTTTCAGGTATATGTATACTGTTCACACAGATGAAAGTGGTCTTATATTTTTGTTCGTTTGTTATAACTTTGCTTATAAACTGTAATTGTTCAATTATTAAAACTTTTGAGATTAACTTTCAGATTAATACAATTTTAGGTTGTACCTCTGGCAAGATTGAAAGGTTCTTATTTGCAACAATATATTAAAAGATTCTTGCAAAAAAATCCTGATAGAGTATTTAATGGAGGGCTACAGTATGCATGGATAAAAAGGGAAAAATGCTTTGAAAAAACAAAGCTCTTTGAACCAGTAGTAGGTATAATCATGTTATTTTATTTTGGAATGTACATGTAAATTAATTTAATATATCATGTATAAGAAACAAATTACTTCTAATCACTATTTTGTTTGGAATATTTTTATTTTACTTGTCTCCTACAAGACTTATTTTTTAAATTACATGTTTGATGTTCAACTTAATCTTTTAAGTTTCAGTTTTTGGTATTAAATTTTGATTGTTATACATACATACACAAAAATCACAGTAGAACTTATCAACATAAAATATAATTATTTTATTGTTTCAGATGCCGTCCAAAAGTTGGACAAGAACATAACAAACAAATAAGTTGAATTGAAAACAGGAATTTTCTTAGCCAAATGTAAGGAATGGCTAAAATCGGTTTCAAAAAGTTAAGTAGGGAGGGAGTCATTGAATTTTGTGATCTCGGGTTTGAAAATTATGTTAGTTTCAGCTATGTTATGAGGTACATCTTATATTTATGTATAAATAAATTAAATTGAACTCAATGTTTCCCGTGCTTTAATTTTTTCAATTAAAAATATTTTTTCCTATGTATACAATTCGCAATTTTGTAAGATTCCTTAGATATTCGTAAGATATATACCAGGGAACACTGGATCATTGTACTCCCCCTTTTCTCCTTTAGTTTCAGAGAATATTTATTTAAATTTGGGACATCCCGTTTGCTTACTGAAGGACACTTATGTATATATCAATTATTATTTTCCGCTTCCACAGGGAGTGATACCAACTTCCGATTTTCAAATTGAACACTCTGTATATTATTACAAGGTCGGTTAGTGATGTTTCTAAGGAATCCAAGGATACTAGGTTTGATGGTGATATTTCCAAAGACTACGGAAATATATCGCCAATTAATTTTCCCATAACCTCGATAAGTGCGAGAGAGAAGCTTTCCCTGGCGGGTAATTCTATTCTCTCTCACACTAATGGAGCTTATGGATAAAATAATTGGCGATATTGAACGGAAGTTGGTATCAACCCGGTGAAACAACAAGTTGGAGAAGAATTGATATGTGCAATACTGTCGTTCATTAAGTATACAAGATCAATCAATTATCTTTGAAACTAAAGATGAAAAGGGAGGAGTACTATGATTCATTGTCACCCGCTCAACAGGTATCATCCATATTGGGATATTCTACAAATATTTGAAATTTTGCTATATACGTTCCACAGATATCCTTATAATATTCCTAATATTACTTGGATATTTGTAGAATATGCCTAACGGAATGTTCTATGAATATTCTGGATTATCTTGCTATATACGTTCAACAGATATTCTTGAATATTCCTTGGAAATATTTATAGAATATTCAAAAAATTTCCCATGTCATGGTCCATAGAACATTCGAGAAAGGATATAAATATTCAAAGTGGGTCTATAGAATAATACAATATCCGAAAACGAATATTTTTAGTACGTCCATTGAATATCTAGTGCTATGTGGGATATAGTTCGTTTCCTAGATATTTTACCAGGAGAAAAATTTTCTCTGCATTTAGGTGCTGTATTTCCTTGTTTTCCAAGTGGTATTTCACTACTTTCTGAAGTTTTCACCAAACCAGTACTACTTACTGAAGCTACTCGTTTGAAATATGGATCACGAAAGTAAATTTCCTGAAACTCTTCAAAATACCTCCAATTAACAGAGTGATTACCTGTTTCATCTTTTTCTGTCTTAATTTTGTCATATGTTTTCTTAAGGTTCCTTCATGTTTCGTCACATTTCTGAGGAGTTCTTATAATTTCTTATTTTTAAGTTCATCACATATGATCTTCCAAACTTTTTTTAGTCTATATAGCACTTTCAAATTTATCCTTGTGTTTAACGAAGATAAATATCAATAATTTTATTTCTTCATGTGTCCAGGTACATTTTGTCTCACCCTCCATGGTTTTTGCTGGTTGATTTTCTTTATAAGCACATGCCCCAACAGTATTATTATTAGAGGTGCTACTAGTTGCCTTTGGAGAAGAGTCTAGCTTCAATTGGCCAAGAGAACTATACATTATTTTAGTCGCAAAGTGCATTTCAACATTCAAACAATTTCTGAGACATAGTCTAGTCGGCAAGTTGAAAATGGTACAAAATAGAGATACTGCTCTTGAAATTATGTGCGATAGCTCATTGGATTCGGAATAACGCCTAGAAAAATGTGCTAAAGGCGTGTATTAGCACATACAAAATTGCAAAAGTTATGAACAATTAAAGATGAAAAAAAAATGGTATTTCGTTTTTTGCCAATATTTCATAAACTAGTAATATTCAAGAAATTTCAAAAAAAGATTCTGAAAGACGAGGAAATTTCCAATAAAAAACTCTCCCAGAACTCTATCTCCATTATTTATAATTTTAATTTAACGCTGAAAATAGGTCTGCGCGCAACATTTTTAGATTGCGAGCGCGGCGTCAAAATCGAGTACGGCACATTAATTAATTTATTTGAGGTATTGAATATTTTTTTTCAATTTGAAAAAATTATCGTGTATTCTGAACACTATAAATAATTTATTCCCGTTGGAAATTTTACTTAAAGTTAATTTTTCAACAAGTTAAACAATTGTTAACTAACAAAATTTTCTTCAACTTCAGTCTTAATTGTAAGTGAAAAAAATATTTAAATAATAGTTGTAAAACATTTTCGCTTCGTAAAGCCTTTCTTACCCACATACTTGACAAGATCGTGCCATAAAAGTTGGAAAAATATTTATACTTTGTTTATAATAATTTTTTTCATTTGAACAATAACTGAAAAATCCAAGTAATGTTGTTATTGTTGTTAATTATTATAAACGAAGTATAAATATTTTTTTAACTTTTATGGCACGATCTGGTTAAGTATGTGGGTAAGAAAGGCTCTACGGAGCGAAAATTTTTAACAACTATTATTTAAACATTTTTTTTCACTTAAAATTAAGACTGAAGTTTAAGAAAATTTAGTTAGTTAACAATTGTTTAACTTGTTGAAAAATTAACTTAAAGTAAAATTTCCAACGGGAATAAATTATTTATAGTGCTCAGAATACACCGTAATTGTTTCAAATTAAAAAAAATATTCAATACCTTAAATAAATTAATTAATGTGCCGTACTCGCTTTTGACGCCGCGCTGGCAATCTAAAAATGTCGCGCGCAGACCTATTTTCAGCGTTAAATTAAAATTATAAATAATGGAGATAGAGTTCCGGGAGTTAGGAGTTTTGCATTGGAAATTTCCTCTTCTTTCATTATCTTTTTTTGAAAAATTTCTTAAATATTAATAGTTTATGAAATATTGGCAAAAAACAGAAATGCCATTTTTTTTCATCTTTAATTGTTAATAACTTTTGCAATTTTTTATGTGCTAATACACGCTTTTAGCACATTTCTCTAGGCGTCATTCCGAATCCAATGAACTATCGCACATAATTTTTAGAGCAGTATCTCTAGTTTGTACCATTTTCAACTTGTCGACTAACACAGATACTTGGAAGCACAATCTTCCTCTAAAATTTCTTACATTCTTCCTACATTACCATTTTAATGACCGCATATGAATAACAGTTATCCTAAAATAATTATTATATGTATTTTTTTCATAACTAAAATAATACCTTACCTCTGTTTCTGGCGATTCTGCAGCTTCCAAATGTTCCACAGACATTTGGATGAATATGATGAATACTATTTAATTTTTTCCTGTTCAAATAAACAAACAAACAATAAACCGAAATGACAAAGGACAAGTGGTTACTAAACTTACCAGAATAAAAGTACGGTTGCTCTGGTGACAGATAGTTCACCGAAGTTTCAGGAAATGATCACCGCTTTTTCAGGAATTTAATATATACCAGTTACTAAGCAAAGTAACCAAAGATATATACGGACCATGTTCCTTATAAAATAAATTTTGTACGTCAAACATTGAACATAATTCCAGCTTATGACCAAGATAACACATGTTCCAGCATTATCATGGAACAGAAGGTTGTTTTGACATCAGGGAACACCAAAACGCAATACTGCATTGAAATTTTTCTGAAGTCGCGTTATGCTAGTCTCTTTTCTTCTTCTTCTATCGTCGTTCTCTCATTACTTAGAATCGTGATCACTGACAGCTTGTAACATTATTTCTCTCCATTGACTTCGATCCAGAGCCGCAGAACGAACTACCGGTGGCCTTTTGGATCTGATCAGTCCATCTGATTGGTGAGAGTCCTCTGGACCTTCGCCCTTCTGTGTTTCCCGACACTATCAGCCTCTCCAGGTTGTTTTCATCTATTCGCACGATGTGTTCAAAAAATCTCAATATGTTCGCCAGGCAGTCAGTCTATTGCGGATGTTCAGCTCTCTAAGGATTGACTCGTTCGTCCTGTGCGTCGTCCACGGAATTCTGAGCATGCGTCTCCAGCACTACATCTCGAAGGCATCAATTCCTTTTCTGTCTGCTGCTTTAATCGTCCACGTTTCAGCTCCATATCGGAAGATGGAAAAAATCAACGATTGAACTAGTTTCATTTTAGTGTTTAGTGTTTTTAATAATAGATCTATCTTTCCAAATCTTGTGTAGTCGACTCATTGCACCTCTGGCTATTCCAATTCTCCTTTGGATATCACTTTCACTTGAACCTGTGTTACTAATATATGAGCCCAGGTACATGATATGGTCAACGATTTGAAATCTTTGTAGAGCAATTTCAGAGTGTTTGAACGATGAACTATCATAATTTTGGTTTTCCCCGCGTTTATCATAATGCTACAGTTATTGCTCTCTGTCTCCACTCTGTTTAGGAGATCCAGCATTTCCTGTTCTGACGCAGCTATTAATGTTGTATCGTCTGCATATCTCAGATTTGTGATCTTTTTACCCGCAATTGAGATTCTTCCATGCCATTCATCCAATGCCTTTCTCATTATGTGTTCTCCGTAGATGTTGAAGAGAGCTGGAGAGAGGATGCATCCCTGGCGAACGCCCCTGCAGGTCTTAAATGGGAGCGAGTGCTGATTCTATATTCTGACCTTGGCCGTGCTGTTGTCGTAAAGGGTTCTTATGAGTGCAATTAGATGTTCAGGCACACAGTCAAAGGCCTTTTGGTAGTCCAAAAAGCAGATGACCACTGGAATATTGAATTCTCTGCATTTCTCTATGAGTTGTCATAAACTAAGCATCTGTTCTCTGGTACCCTTGCCCTTCACAAACGCTACCTGTATCTGGGGAATCTGTCGATCCAGATATGTCTCTAAACGTCGCTTTATAATACGAAGTAGAATCTTACTCGGATGTGATATCAAAGAAATGGTGCGGTAGTTGCTACACTTTGTGGTTGCACACTTTTTATGGAGTGGAATGAATATGGAGGTAGACGTCTTTGGGCCAGAGACCATGCTTCCATATTATATTACACAGATAGGTTAATATTTTAATGCCCTGTTGATCCAAATTCTGCAACAGTTCTCCCATTATATTGTCGCCGCCTGGTGATTTCCTCTTTTCAAATGTGCTATTGCTTCCTCTATCTCTGCACGCATGATGTCAGGCTCGTGCGTTATTTCATTTATATTAAAAATTCTATCGTCTCCTTCTAGGGTCTGCTGTTCTTTGAACAAATCTGTGCAATATTTCTGCCAAACGTTTAATATTGCTACGATGTCCCCAACGACAGCGCCATGTTCAGTTTGAATTGCATAATTGTGCTGTTTGAATTCTCTTCCGATAAGTTTTACCTTTTGGAACAGATCTTTGGTTTCAATTCGGTGCGAGTGTGATTCTATCTCTTGACAAATGTTGGATATGTACTTTCCTCTGTCTTTACGAAATCTCTTCTGAATATTTTTTGATAGGGATCTATAGCTCGTTTCATCGAGAAGACCTTTTGTCAGTTGTTTCCTCTGTTCTATCACTTGCCATCTCTCGTCGCTGATCCATGGTTTGCGACCATTCGCATTTCCTGGTCGGCGACATTGGCTAGCCGTTTTCAGGGGACCCTCCCTTAGACATATCCACGATTCCTTGGCGTCATCGTTGCATTTTATATTTGCTAATACTAGTTTAATACTGTCTCCGAAAATATCCAATTCTTCTGGTGTTAACCTATTCTATCTGGTCGAGGGTCTATGAATATTCTTAAATCTAAGTCTGAAATCCATTACTAGCAGTTGATGGTCACTACCACAGTCCTCACCTGGAAAAGTTTTAGCATTACTCACAGAGAAGTTTTCCATCTTGTATTGATTAAGATATAATCTATTTTATTTCTATATCTATCATCCGGCGATTTCCACGTGTAGAGTCTGCGTGAATGATTCTTGAAATATGTGTTCATTATGGAGAGTCTCCTTTGCAAGCAGAAATCCATAATCTTTTCTCACCTTTCATTTCTCTCACCCAGTCCAAATTCTCCGACGACCTGTCTCATGTAGTGGTCCATGTTCGTGGCACCTATTTTGAAGTGAAAAACTCCCAATATGATTGTAATATCTTTGTTGCTCAGTTTCTAGAGCCGTATAAAAATCTTCTAATATGATTTCATCTGCCGTGGAGGTTGGGGCGTAGGCCTGAATTATGTGCAGAATGCATGTTGAACTTTGGAAACGGAGGTGAATGATCCTGTCATTAACTGCATTATAACCACAAACAAAATTCTGCAATTTCTTGGGCACTATTATCGCGACACCGTTAATGCTTTCCTCTGCATGGCCTGAGAAATAAATAATATTGCCTGAAATACTCTGGAAGTGACCCTCCCCCTTCCAGTGAGTTTCACTGATTCCTAGGATGTCAATATTATGGGCTGTTTTCTCCTTTTTGATCATTTGGAGCTTCCCTGGTTGTTGTACCAGTCCCCTTATATTCCAGGTAGCTATTCTTTTCGGTTTTCGGAGAGTCAGTCTATTTTGAATCTGTGTGTTCACTTTCAAATCAGTTCCTCCCGGAGATCAGATTGAGAAACTATTTGGACTCCGGACTTGTTTTCAGTTCAAAGTTACCATGATTCTCTTGGGAATTAAACATTTTTTATATCCGAAAGTGGTTTCCCCTTGCTTTCCTTCGGTCTGTTACAGGGATTTAGTCCTCGATTACCCCTGAATCTAGAAACTTACAAACTGTTTTAAACAGAAATGTTTATATACAGGTCAACAAAGACAAAAATAATAACATATCGTACTAGTAAAGTGATCCGTCTACTTTTCAGGAGATGGCACCACTATACTTATTTTATGTCATTGTTTTCTTCTGTCGCTGTAAGTTTTCGTATTTGAAAGCGTCTATAAAATTCGGTTTTTTAAATAAGGTAAGACTAAACAATGTTAATTTTATTATTTCTGTTGCCGTATGTAAATACTAGAAGAACAAAAAGTTATGTTGTCTTTACCTAAAACCTGAATAGGTTCCTAATTCCGTACAGTATAAAGGTGCTTAATTCCGGGTATTCGAAATTAGGATCCTATTTTTAGTGTTAAACTTCTATACAAATAACAGTATATGATCAGTTTTTGATAATTGCAAACGGTTTCAAAACACGGTACAAGTATTTTAAGAGATTGGTGTCTGATTCGTATGCATCTAAACTAAACCCAAAATTATTCGGGGTAACAAATCACAATGCTTTTTTGAAAAACTTTTATTTTTAAAAACACAACGTTTTAACCACCCTTCTGTTTTTGTTGTCATGTGAGTATAAAACAGTGAAGTGGTTGAAACATTGGGTTTAAAGATTTTAGAAAAAAGCATTGCGATTTTTACCCAAAATAATTATGTATTTAAATACGGTACGGTAAATATCTGACACTTTAATTTTTTTCTAGAACACGATGTTACGAATGATGCTTGCCATCAATGCAGATCGAACAAAGGAAATGGGCTATCTTAAGGCCTCCAAATTGTTTTTTGTTCCAAAGTCTACTTTGGAGGACTACGTAAAGCAAAAAGATAAAGCTCCTGAGAAATTACTAGCTTGTCAGATTGGTAGGAAGCCAGTACTTTCTGCGAAACTGGAAGCGGACTTAGTGGCATATTGCTTAGAAATGGATAAGCGTTTTTTTGGATTGAGAACTGTTGACATTAATAATCTCGCATACCAGTTAGCAATAAGCAATGGTCTGCATCATCCATTTTCTAGACAAAAACTAACTGCTGGTAAAAAGTGGCTTAAAGGTTTTCTCCGACGCAATCCCAATCTATCTCTCAGAAAGCCTCAAGGAATCTCTAAAGCAAGAGTGAAGGGGTTTACTCAAGAAAATTTAAAAAAATTTTACGACCTACTGGAAGTAAACCTGGAAAAAATTAATTTCAACCTGTCGAGACTGTATAACGTTGACGAAAGTGGAATAACAACGGTTCAGTCTAAAAATTTGCGGGTTACAGCTTTAAAAGGTAAAAGACAAGATGGACCAGTCACTTCTGCAGAAAGAGGCGCCCTGGTAACTGTAGTTTTTGCATGAATGCTGTTGGAGGATTTGTGCCTCCACTATTCGTATTTCCTCGTAAAAACATGAAGGAAGAATTGTTAGATGGTGTTCCGCACGGTTCACTTGCAGC
Source organism: Galeruca laticollis (assembly GCA_963921935.1). NCBI lineage: Eukaryota > Metazoa > Arthropoda > Insecta > Coleoptera > Chrysomelidae > Galeruca > Galeruca laticollis. Next base: position 83,658,433 of record OY998177.1, read on the forward strand.
CTGTCATCCAACAAGCTGGATCCAACAGCATATATTTACCCAGCGATTGCAGCATTTTTTATTATATGTAGAACCAACACGTGAAGATCCTGTACTTCTTATTCTTGATGGGTACTACAATCACACACGGAATATAGATGTAATCGAAGCAGGGCGTCAAAATTATGTTACGATTGTATCTATACCACCGCATAGTTCACACAAGATTCAACCGTTAGATTTCTCATTCATGTCGCCATTCAAAACATATTATTCCCAACAAATTGAGATGTGGTTGAGTCACTGCGTATAGAAAGTAAGCAAATTATTCTCGGAAGATTATGTTGTATGAAAGAACAAAAAATATTTTGAATTTCCAAATGCCTCGGGTAAGAGATAATTCAATGGAAGCAGAGGTAGACATTTTGCAGCATTTTCTGATACAACTTTCTAAAATTACTTAACCACAAAAGTTTTTTTACACACGAACAAAAAACAAAGAATAATAGATCAAACAAAAATTACATTCTCAAGGGCGCTTTTTTGTTGAGCAATTCTTTAAAATTGTGAAATACGGAATCAAAAATATTAAAGTAACAAACAATTCAATTGAAAATTTGTTAAGGGATCAGTTATTATAAATTTGTCCAACCTAACCGTAATACATGTTGACGTACTATTGAATAATAATCCCGCTAACTTCTATAGTAGACCATGAAAGTGATTAACAATAATCGATGATAGTATCCTGTTCTTGTACGCAATGAGTGGTTGTCCTACAACATCGTGTACAATCAATTAAAACTAAAGTTCCGTCAGAGCTTAAGAAAAGACCCTTTCTTGCTAACAATATGAAATACTCCAATGCTACTGAGGATATGGTTGTTGATGCTGGTAAACGTTTCTTGGTTTCAATAAAGGGATGCACTAAGAGTATAATGTAAGGTCCAACAGTGTCAAAAAAAAGGAGAGCGGTGCTTTGTGCTTTGTCAGACACTGCGCTTGTCGAGACTACTTCTGTCAATCATTGAAAGTCAATTTTGATGTGACAGAGATATTGCAAGAAAAAGAAGTTTTGATGTTTTTGGGCTTTGATCACAGAGCAACGACGGCGAAGTCAACAAAAACACGTCTGTGGTTCTCGTCAAGATTTCGATTATTTACCTGGTGTACTCCCAGACACAGTTTACACGTTTATTTATTAACATTTTTAGAATTGGATATTTAAAAAAATAATAAACATCATCTCTATTCAATCCGAGTCTTTAATATTTAGTTAAAAATAATTTATTTATAAAATGTGGAATAACGACACACATTTAGTGTGAAGAGAGCATAACTATATTCAGAGTTAGCCGTGTCTTCGCTATCATGAACCACGTGAGCTGTATCTAAGGCGGGATTTATTCTGTCAGCAGTATACGCAAGCAATTTTTCTGTTATATCATTTTGTAATTTTTTGGTTGACGGAGATATTTCTAAAATTTTAAAGCATGACGAAAAATTCATAATATTCACGATATTAATAGTTACTTAACGAACAAGTGTATTAATAAGGGCGATTAACAATAGAGTTAATTTAACGAGCGAGCGAAGCGAGTGCGTTAATGTTTGAGATTGTTAATCGCCATTTTAATTCATGAGTTCGTGACAAAACTTTTCCGTCGACCCAACAATTGATTTTAAAATATACATAGAATTTTAAGAAAATATAACAGTAATATAAATAATGACGTATGACAGATAGAACTAACCTTAGATCATATATATATATATATATATATATATATATATATATATATATATATATATATATATATATATATTATAGTATATCTCGACTATGTTTTTAATTATAATATATTATATTCTATATTGTTTTATCGTTGAATTTATTTGTAGCTGTAACTACACTAATATGAAAACACCTTTAGCTAAATATAACGTATAAAATTTTTAATGACAGCAGTTGTCAAATTAATATGCCCGGCTGAATAAATATTAAATTTTATATCTTGAAAGATAAATTAATACACAATATCAATCAACTCACTCTTTTCTCAGGAAGGGATCAAAGATTTCAAAGAATAATTCAAAATTTATAAATTTCCAAATAATTTTCCAAATCACGTATTATACTATTCAAATCAAAAGTAACTGTTTGTCCAATATACTATAAGACAATTAAATTATCTTATGACACATATGAAATTACTGTCAGAAATTAAACCAAATGTCACTTTTTATACTAAATTTTCTATAGGATGAAATTATCAAAAGTAATGAGAATGATTATGAAAAGAGAGCCAAAAGGTGATTAGAATTCAAATTTATATATTATATTATCAAATAATCAAAAATTAAAACTTTTCAAAAAATATCACAAACGAATACGCAAAAATAGAATTTTCTATCAAAACCTTAATATTATAAACAATCTAAAATTAGAAATTCTTATCTAAATACTTTAACTAAAAGTCCAAAATGACTTATATGTCAATGTAACATTCCCCAATTTCCTTGTAAATTGTCTTTTTCAAAATTTGTCTTGAGTTTACGTAGAATGATATATCAATAATGTTACTATAATTTGATCAAATATTTAATTCATCAGATGCATCTACTTTCGAAATATTTTTTACTAAAGGCCTATTAATCTCGAGAAATAATATATAATATGGACTGGACTCACCAAACTGGATACAGATAGACTTGTTTGCATTCTAAAAACGTTTTAGAATATCTGGAACAATTTTCTAAATGACTTATTTAGAAACTGGAACAACACTCGCACTTTACCGCTGTAATTCTCTGCGAATAATACACGCACTGGCTTTCAAAGGCAAATTGTGTTAATTTGATAATAATGCTATAAATTATTCTGATATTCTCAAATAAATTTGAGACAACTCTTATTCCGATGTTGTCTCTCGAGATATTAAAATTCAACTCTATTTAAAAAATTCTGAGACAACTCTTATTTCGATGTTGTCTCTCGCGATGTTATGAATCAACTAACTAAACTGTTTCCATAAATAACTCTCTTCTCCTTTGGTTACCAAGAATTCTTTTTTTAAAAAAAAAATACAAATTTACGTTTTCATATACCAAGAGAGATTTTCATTATTTTTTTATAAGTGCCATTTTGCTAATAGAGACATCTGTATTCTGGTTTTTCAAATCGTTTTAAAATCTATCTGTCATTAAGTCTATTTTGCAGTAATGTCATATGAAATTGAAATGTCAAATTTTATTGGTATATTGAACCTTTCAAATTATTGATAATACAGTGTGTATCACTAGTATTACATCTAAATATGCATATTTTCTTTATTTCAATGTTTTCTTTAGAATTTAGATAGAGGATATGTTTTAATATATATATATATATATATATATATATATATATATATATATATATATATATATATATATGTATATTGTTCTCGATAGATTGTAATGTTTAGTATATTTATTATATATGACTTACCATGGGAGGCTCTAATAGTTTATAAAGTTTTTTGTTTGTTTTAATAAAGCCGGAGGCATGTAGACTTTTCTCCTTTTGGGTTCAGGACGCCAATTATTTTAATTCTGTGTTAATGAATTATTAACTGTTATGACAATTATTTTGATTGAATATTTCATGTATATAACACTATTACCTTTATTATAAAGAATGATTGAAATAAGCTATCTTGAATTTGAATTTATTATGGATAGTTAATAAAAATACCAAATACTACTAATACATATTTAATGAAAATTATTTGCTTGAAATATCTTTAATTGACCATTATACAATAATAATATTCGTACCGCCACTGTCCATTATTGAATCACTCGCTCTGAAAATATATTCGCCGGAAACAATGCCAGCGTCTGCGCATATGAAAGTTCGCTTACAATTAGATATGTATCACTCACTGTCAATGACACATAAACGCTATATATATAAGTTTTGTAAATACACATAAAATAAAAATTATCAAATTACGAATCAAGAAAATAATACAATTGCATATACGAATTCATATAAGAGAGATAAGAGAAATGTTACAGGTGAGTAAAATTCCAATTTTTATTATAAATATAGATTAAAGTTTTTAGTTATTCTTTCGTGGCGAAGATATAGCAGGAGAAGATTACATGATCCAATTGAGAAGAAGGATGGACGATATGCACGAATTGGTACGAACGAATCTTCAAGTTGCCAGTGACAGAATGAAAAAATGGTACGATATGCAGGCCACAGAAGGCAGTTTCGAAAGAAGACGACGAAGTATGGTTATACAACCTGGCAAGGAGAGAAGGATTCTTTCCAAAACTTCAGAAATCATGGGAAGGTCCATACTTAATCGAGAACAGGATAAACGACACCATCTATCGTATATGCAAAATCCCCAATGGAAAACCGTGAGTAGTCCACCAAAACCGACTAGCGCCATTCAAAGAAGACCATGACAAAGAGGAAGGGGTGAAACATCTATAACAAGAGTCTGACCCAGCCTTCGAATAATTTATGGGCGCATACGGAGGTACCAGGAAAGCTAGATACGGAGTCACTACGGAACAAAGATAAGATTTGTTCACCCTCCCGGAAGAGAACTCACTGGCACATGACATCTCCGCCTGTAACAAACACGCACGAGGGTTGGCAACCGTCTGTCGAAACAAATTTGAACAATAAGATAAACTGGGAGATCAGATGCCAGCCCCTGGCAAGACAATGAGACTCAAACACAATTCGCGGTACGTCTTCTAACGAATTTACAGATGGATCCACCTACCGGGATTTGGGGTAAACGCTACTAAGCCTTCGAGATCATGTGCTGAAATCCCACGTGGAGAAACTAGCAATGTCCAGGATAGAGAGCAACCAGTTGGATTGGCGAGTAATCTGGAACACGATAGAGGTGATCTTCCGAGATGCATATTAATTTGTAGCTATACCACTCGCTATCGGTACCCATTGAAGACGGTGCCCTTTATTTCCATACGACCGGAAAGTGCAGATATGGGTACAATTGCCGATTTAAACATCCAGTTCCGGCTACACATAAGTTCCAGGAGAAACTTCCATTTAAGGAAGGGGTAATGTCACGGAATCGCACACTGGTGTAATCCCTGAATCCGACTCTGTCTAAGCCATGTATCAAAGTTAACATTTTGGCGAATGCGCAGGGATTTCTTCGAACTGTTCACCAATCATATTTGTGGCTATTCCTATCTAGACATTTCCAGTGAGGTTCATTATTCTTGTGAGCCGCAATACTAGAAGGTTTTGGAAAAATATGCACTTTTTTATAAACAATACCGACCAGCAGAAGGAGTTAGTTTATAATTTGATCTCGTGATAAAAACAGGGAACAAGTAAATAGCTAAGTAGTTAAGTGTTTATATAAATTAGTGTAAGTGAATATACTGTGTATATAATATAAATCAGTGAATAAATAAATTAAGTTAGTAGACATACCGTGATTTTAAATTCATCCCCTCGTCGGGTTGTGTAACCATACTTTGTCCCCTTCTTTAAAACCGTCTAATGTAGCCTGCGTGTCGTACCGACTTTTCATTCTGTTCGAACTAATTCATGAATATCGTCCAGCCTTCTTCTCAATTGGATCACGTAGTCTTCTCATACTGATAGCTTCTCTGAGATGTCCCAACAACAGTGTATATGTGGATGGCGAAGTGAATGGCAAGAAATATGCTCTGCTGGTTTACGCTAGAGCAACTAGAACCATTATACGACCAGAGATAATAAACTCAAAGAAGAAGCTCCTACCAACAAGACTGCGACTGGGGACCGCCACAGGTGAGACTGCCAACGTTTACGGCGAAACACAAATCCAATTGGGAATTGGTGCAGAAATGTTCACGCATAAGGTAATCGTAGCTGACATTGAAGAATACGTATTTCTGGGAATTGACATAATGAATGTACATGGTTTCCAGTTAGACTTTTGAAACAGAACCATTAAAGTAGGTTCCGGGGAGGTATTCCTTCATCCATATGAAGGCAGCGCGGTGTTGGCAGCTGTACAGGAAGATATCGTTCTACCTGCACGAAGCGAAACCATGATAGTAGAACGGCTATAGGGAATCATGGAGGAAGGTACACCGGTTATGATGGAGCCAATGAATCACGACGAAGAGGTTGGCAAAGGAGTACTAATTGGAAAAGGATTAGTTAAGTCGGCGAAAGAGATCCCTGTACGTGTGATAAACGCGAATAATTACCCAGTTACAATCAAAAAGGAAAACCAGGATTGGATCCTGCGTACCAGTGACGACTATAGTTCGCCAAACAACAACCACTAACAATTTGAATGCCAGATTCCAACAGATGTTATCAGTAGCTGGTCAATCTTCAGATCGAGCTGAAAAATAGAGATTGAGAGAATTTCTCTTGCAGTATCGAGACCTACTCGTACCAAAAGGAGGAAAGACTGGTAGAACATCAGCCGTCAAACAAAAAATCGATACTGGTAATGCCAAGCCAATTAGGCAATCAGCTCGAAGACTTCCACTAGCGAAGAGAGAGGAACCTGAAAGAATAATTCGAGAAATGATAGAACAAAAAGTAATAGAAACCATCTACTAGTCCATGGATGTCTCCAGTAGTGCTCGTCAAAAAAAAGGATGGAACTACGAGATTCTGCGTGGATTATCGCCAGCTTAACAACGTGACGAAGAAAGACAGCTATCCTCTTCCTCGAATTGACGATACGCTAGATACTTTGGCCGGCAGCAAACTGTTTTCCATCTTGGACCTGAAGTCTGGTTATTGGCCAGTGGAAATGGCCCCAGAGAACAAAGAGAGACTACTTTTGCCACCGGATCTGGATTGTGGCAATTCAACGTCATGCTATTCGGGCTCTGTAATGCGCCTGCGACATTTGAAAGACTCATGGAAAGTGTTTTAAGAGGGTTGTCTTGGAAGACATGCCTGGTCTATTTGGACGACATCGTAGTACTGGGGAAGACATTAGACGAACACCTGAAGAATTTGGAAGACGTATTCAAACGACTCCAAGCTGCCCAGCTCATGTTAAACCCGAAAAAATGTCAGCTGTTCCAAAACCGAGTCAACTATCTACGTCATACAGTGAGCAATGAAGCAGTGGCGATTATTCCAGAGAAAATTGCTTCCATTCAGCAATGGCCGTAACCAACCGACAAACATAAAATTAGGAGTTTCCTTGGACTTTACACGTATTATAGAAGATTTATCAGGAAGTTTGGAGATATTGCCAAGCCTTTAACTCGACTTACAGAAGAAGCAAGAGCTTTCTCCAATGGGACGAAGACTGTCAAACGGCTTTTGAAACCTTGAAAAGGCAGTTAACCACGGCCCTGATATTAGGATACCCATTACCTGAAGGAGACTTTATTCTTGACACTGACGCAAGCAACGTAGGGATTGGTGGAGTGCTTTCACAGATCCAAGGAGGGCAAGAAAGAGTGCTGGGATATTTCAGTGAAGTCCTCTCCAAACCAGAACGAAACTACTGCGTCACAAGAAAAGAACTTTTGGCAGTAGTGATGTCCGTGGAACACTTTTACCAGTATCTCTATGGTAGGAAGTTTTTAATCCGCACTGATCATGCAGCACTCAAGTGGTTAATGCAGTTCAGGAATCCCGAGGGCCAGATCGCTAGATGGATTGAACGACTTCAAGAGTACGATTTCAACATGGAACATCGAGCTGGTGTGAGTCACCGAAATGCCGACTCCCTGTCCAGACGACCGTGCCCAACAGACTGCTCCCACTGCAACAAGGCGAAATCTGGGGACTATACCAATGTCCTGTTTCGTAACATTACCCCCTCCTTAAATGGAAGTTCGTCCTAGAACTTTTGTGTAGCCGAGAGAGTGAATAATTGGTCCGATAGGGAGAAGGCAGTAAACTTAACCATCGCGCTTCGGGGGGATGCCTTGGGTGTACTCCAGACGATACCACTTGAAGAAACGGATGACTTCGAGCAGCTGAAGAAGAGGTTGGACATGCGATATGGTCACGAACATCTAGAACATTTGTACCAATTCCCCTTCTGACACCAATGTATTGTTTTTATTATTTATTCAAACAGTAAACGGGTGAGATACACTTTAATTACACGGTATGGTAACTTACGAATTCATTTAAACACTAAACTACTCACTAACACTTAATTTATATACACACAAACTTAATTATCAATTTATATATAAACACTTCATTGTTCGCTATATCGGTGTGTTCTTGTTTATCTCACGAGATCACTTTATCAACTAAAAAAACTCTTCCGGGTCGGTTCCTTATATATTAGTTCCTTTTTTACTAGATAATTCTATATTGCGGCTTATACAAAAGCAATTGGCTTTCTGGCATTTTCTAGAAAGGACTGGTCACAAAAACAATGTCTAGATAAAATAGTCACAATCGTAAACAGTTCTAAGGAATCCCTGCGCATCCGCCATAATTTCAACTTTCATACATGGCATAGACAGAGTCGGATTCGGGGACTATACCATGTGCTGTTTCGTAACAATATAATAATTGGTAACTGTTTTAGAAATATGTTTGGTCTTCTGGGCCTACCCTGTATACTTCCTAACAGATTCTACTTTTATTCAAATCTAAAATTGAGTTTTAACAGAATACACACTATAAAAAATTATTTGTCGGGTTAAGAATCCCCCTTTCCCCTTGAATTTTCGTCATGTTTCTCTATTGTCCTTGATTCCTTGAAAAGTAGGTCGGGAAAATGTATCGTCGATTTTACTGCTGCGTCACGTTGTTCTTCATATCAAATTTATTCATGTCTTAAGAGCTTTCAAATCTACACTGAAACAATTAATACATCTGACAAAAATGTCTCTGATCATTTAACTGTGTCAAATCAATTTATTGTGAACGGTATTTCGTGTTCCCTTTCTCTAAAAGGAAATTTCGGCGAAATATTATGTCTAAATCAAGGATACCCACATAAATGACGTTTTGAATACGGGGTGACTGGAAAAATTCTATTGTAAATTATAAATGAACTCCTATATAAAATGTGTCATTTAATGATGTCATTTTTATCACTTTTACAGCGACAGGTGTATCCTTTTTTATCACCATTGAAAACGCCTATTCCTCATAACCATGCTACACCTAGTACACTCGCATCACTTTAATGTCAGTCCTATCGGTTATAAGTATTGTTGATACTTGATACTGAAACATACATGAGTCGTTTTGATGAGGCTGTGACCCAACAAATAACAAAAAATGCAGAAAAATCGATCTTTAATACCTGCAAACTTATCGGCATAAAAAATTGATGCATCAAACCACGTACCCCATCTGTCTCCTAATTATATCTCTAGGAGACAATTGAATATTTGAAAGTCGCTCCTTATAAAATTGGTTATCAAACGAGCTTTGAAAAATATTTTTTTGACATTACTAATAAAATCCTTAACAACCTAAAATCGATTCCTATTATCAAAGGCAATGGCAGTTGTCGAGTGACGTAGTACAACCCCACAAAAACCCACACCGAAGAAAAATACAAGCTGTCTACGGCATGTTTTTGCCTTTCACAGAATTTTTTGTATTCAATAATAAATACTATCAACAACCTGATGGGCTGGCCATGGAAAGTTGTCTTTTACCTTTTCTAGCTGACATTTTCATGAACAATTTGGAATATGAATATATTTTTACAGACAGCAATAGTGAAATTCTGTATTGGTTTAGATATGTGGATAATTGTCTGGTTTTTTTGGACGGTAGTGTAGAAACTGCCAATAATCTATTATCAAAAATAAATCAAGTACATCCTAGAATAAAGTTCACTCTTGAGGTTGAGAGTGACAATAAATTTGATTTTTTAGACATCACAATTTACAAATACTCCAACAAATTGTCTTTCAGTATATATAGGAAACCTACACAAACAGACCATGTCGTTCCAAGTTCCTCTTGCCATCCACACCAACATAAAATGGCAGCTTTCAATTGTTATGTCCATAGGCTTCTAAATATAATCCATACACCATTGACGTCTCATCGCAAGGTTATTAATACAAGAGAGCAGTATTTGGCTTTTCCCGAGGTGAATTCGGTTGACAGGATCGTTTCCATTCCTTTTTTGAATAACAACATTTCAAACAAAATAGCCAAGCATAATAGCAATTATATAGAAGGTATAAAAATATCTTACAAAATGGCTAATGTTGTAGGTAGACATTTGGTGAATTCTAAGGATAGAATTGATAAGCTCTCAAAAAGTGGAATTTATAAGCTTGAGTGTAGTGATTGTGAGGCAACCTATATTGGTAGAACTTGTAGACTTTTGAAAACTCGGAACATTTGAATTTAAGATTCAACAACCACAACTTTAGCCCTGGTAAGAATTCGACAATTTTACATGGGGTCACTCTTAGAAATTATAACAGATTGGATTTTCTTGAGGACAAACACATAAATAATGGATTGTTAGTTAATAGCCTATGTCTGAACACTTAGGTTAATTTGAATGGATCTTATATCGCTCTCCACAGGAGGCTATACTTTTGATTATTAATCTGGTTTCAGGAATTTTAATCGTTTCTTAAATCTTCTTTACATGTTCTATTAACATTTAATTTTTTTCTTTCCCATTCTCTTCTTTTTTGTCTAATTATTAGTTTCTTGACAATTGTTAACTATTTTAACACTTCTAGTAATCTTTACTGATATAAATTTTCTAGATATGGAAAGCTTTTGAAGCTTTGTTTTGATTAATTTTTGTTTCCTTTTAACTCTACATGTTGTTCATTTCAGGATCACTATTCAACTTTATCATTCCCCTGGTTTTTTCGGAGGTTGAGTCTTGCTTCCATTCTTATTAGATTCCTCTTCGAGTCTCTCAACTTGAACTTTTGAGTCAGGTTCCCATTAGACTATTTTGATTACAATTGTTGGTTGGGATTCTTGTTGGATTTCTTCAATAGATTTTGTGGAAACTGATTCGCCCCCTTTGCCCCCCCCCCTTTTTCGTATTAATTAAATCCGGTTGAAGGGTTCTCATTAGACCATCACCTTGATTTGGGTCTTATATTAAGGTTGACAAGTTGGTAGGTTCTATAACTTTTTCTTGTTATGTTCTTTGAGTTTGGTATTGATTGACCCTTATAGATTGATATTAGTTCACCATCATTATTTCCTTTCATTGGATTCGGTCATGTTAGTATCCCATCACACGTTCGATTGTTTGTTCAGATTAAAACTCTCCATTTCTGTGGGTTTGAGCTGTTAAAGTTAAACTGACACTCACTAATGACATTAACTGTCTCTACCCTTACTTCGTGGAATCTACTCATATTAATGTTTTAAATGAAACTCACTGTTTCTAGCTAATTCCACAATATAATGAAAAATGTTGAAAATTCTAAAAAATTGACAATTGTTTCGATAACTGAATATCATTCTGATGATGATATTCAGTTATCGAAACAATTGTCAATTTTTTAGAATTTTCAACATTTTTCATTATATTGTGGAATTAGCTAGAAACATGGAGTTTCATTTCAAACACTGACACTTACTAATTTGATGATTCCCTCATTCTTTTATTGAGTTCGGTTCTCATTACACTGGTTTTAGTAATTAACGAGTTGGGGTTTCCTCTTTAGTCAACAATTAAAGGGTCTTGCTATGCTTCTTTATCACATTTGATGGAATTGGGTTCTTAAGAGGGTTCTCATTAGACTGTCCTCTCGACTTAATTGTTCTTACGTGGTTTGTGGTCTTCATTGAATAACTTTTTCTCGTTTGAATTCATAGACAAATAATTTGGATCGTTAAATTTTCATCAACAAATTGAATTTTATAGATATCTTTTGCGATTGTTTGTTCCGATGCTTTCCGCTTTTGTTGTCAGATCTTTTGAGGTTTTTCTGTTTATTGGCATAAAGTCTGTTTCATTCACTAATTTAATAAATTTCTCAGCTCTTTATTGTTATTGGTTCTCATTAGACCTGTGTTAATAATAGAATTGAGTTGGGATTCTCTTTTTGTCTTATATGTGCCTCATAATAATTAAAAAAGAAGGAATTTTGTTACTTTTTATCACGGTAACTTGACTCAGGCTAAGAGTGGGCTCTCATTAGACTGTCCTCTTGATCTGTTCCTTGTTTCGGTGGTTTTGGCTACCACAAATTTGGCTTCTTTTCGTATTCCACAGAATCAATAGTTCCATGTCAAGGGGACTTCGCTCCATTCTGTGCGCACAAGTTGATTCGTCAGCTGGCCGACTTCCGCACATCATGATGGAATTGTAATTTTTCAATCTTTATTAATCCCTTATAGGAATAGATTTTATATAAGCATATTTTAATTGATTAGTTGTATTTTAATATGTTCAACTGTTTATCGTTGTATGGAAAATTTTGTGGATTCATCCTAGTATTACCTGCGGAGTAAGTAACCTCAATTCTTTATTCCAATTTTCCTTTTCATTAAATTTATTGGTTTACTTGCTTGTAGGTAAGCACCGATGATGACTTGACAGTCGAAAGCGCTCTTCTACGATTTTAAAAAAATTGATAAAATTTACACGAATTACAACAAAAGTTTTATTCAATCAAAAGATATTTATTAATAAACCTTTTTGTACAAACCGGATAATTGTTAAATTATTATTTTTTTCATGTTATTTCGATGAAGTTAATTATAATTTGACTAAATAGTCTTCATGAAGAATTCCTATTAACGAATGGGCAATATAACGGTCACATTTGTCCGTACTTTCATTTACGATTAAATAAACAAAATTATTGCGTTGTCTAATTTCCAACAAAGATTGAATATTACAAGAAAGACACACCCTGTAACAAATTACATATATATATATATATATATATATATATATATATGTATATATATATTATAACAAATAAATAAATAAACATTTTATTTGTAAAAAAATATTTATTTATTTATAATACTTAATATTATAAATGTTATAATAATGATATAATTAACAGGATATTTGAATAACCCACTACGTTGGGACGAAATTATTGTAATGAATTTTTATGTATTTATAGAGTATGAGATTCCTTTTGTTATTTGGGTTCTTAAGGTTGTGAATAAATTCAGTTGATAAATAAATAAAGAAACATTTTACTTGGAAACAATATTTAATTTTATTTATAAAAATTTTATGCGCCGCCCATGTATGGGTCAAATGAAATTATTGATTTGTTCTTTCGTGTGGCGTTCTGTACGCATGCTTGAAAATATGAGGTGACGATGCGCTAGAGTAAACATTTGTTATACGCGTCGGTCTGTTCAGTTTCACAGCGAGCTTATATGCTGTGTGATAGAACGTACTTCAAATTACATACAAGTTAAAAGAATTTATGTTGGAAATTTATACATACAGAAACACAAATAATATGGTACAAGAAATAGTTATGAAATTTATATACATAGAGTCTAAATATTACATAAAAGAATTGGATGCATCTTTCTTAAGCTTCTTATTTGAAAAATGCGTAAGTATTAAATTTTATTTATTTAAATTGGCCATTGATCATTGAGAAATTATTTAAGAATATAGCTATATTTAGTCTCTAATTTGAATTCTTTTTCAGATCGATCATTATTTAAAAGTCTATTTTACTCATGAGATTTTAAAGAAAACATTTGATTGAAGTTATTGAGTTTTTATATAATTCTTGTTGTACAACAATACACTGACCTTGTGTTCAGGAACCAGGATATGCCTCTCGGGATTCGGGAAAAACAGCTTCCGAACTTTTAAAGTTGAATAGTTATGTGAAATTATGATTTTCACTCTGGAAAATCAGCTACAATCATTGGGTAAGTACATGTGAATGTTTTATCAATGGTTTGTTATGTTTTTATCCTCATTTGAGGATAATTTCTTAAAATTTCTGGAGCACTTCCAAAACCCAACCTTCCAGAAACGAAGCCAAGCCACCGACTCTTTTTCTTCAACTTTTTTCAACAATCAACAATTAGTCTTTTGTTTAAATTCAGCTCACTATCTCCATAAAAATGTTTGTTACACTTGTTGTTGTTTGAAAGTTCCTTCTGTCATGTCACAAACCAATCACCGTTTTTCTTTTTTTTAACGCACTCAAAATTATGATTTCACTTAACATTCTAATATCTTTACCTACATACAAAAATTAATCTCACTAAAATTGTTTATTCAATATTGAAGTTCCTCTTGTTAGTATGTAACGAATAGTTTTTCTCAAGCGATATACAATGGTCTTTAATATCAATGTTCAGTTTAATTTCTTATTATAATTATCAATTGTGTTTAGTCATCAACATAAATTCTTTTAAAACATTTATTAATATTCCTTAATCTAATTCTTAATGTTCATTATATTGGATTAAATACATTAATTAATTCCTATTCATGTCATCTATGGAATTACTCTACTTTCAACGTTTGTCGCTGATACATATTGACATCTATATTTTGTCGCTAGCGTGTGTCGCTAGCGTATGTCGCTAAGCGTATTGGTATTACATCGTTAAATATTCTAACCCATATGTTTTTAGTAAACAATGTGTTATAATATTGAACAATATCCTTTTTTATTTCGAATATTTATTAATTCATGCTTCTTTTCTAGATTATATGTTCATCATTATTTCTGACATGAGGTATTTAATACGATGGACGATATTTACTCTATGGCTTTTGTAATATGATCAAGGTAATGTTTCTTTTGTCAATTCTATGTGATTCTTCTCAAATTATTAATTATATACATAAGTTGTATTACTTTATTTAGTTAATATGAGCACTTTTAATGTCTCATATTTATGATTCTAACAAAATATAGTCTAATGTTTTAATTTCTAATCATTTTCCAACTAATCTGTTTATACCAGTGTTTCTATCTTTATTTATACGTTATAATATATATATATATATATATATATATATATATATATATATATATATAAATATATATAAAGAAGATGTAGGAATATCGCATGGTATGTTAACAACAACAACAAAGAGATTCATGGGTAATTCACGCAAAATAAAGGGCTACTGAAATAGAGTGGTAACCGCCGACATGCATGTTTCTGGCTCATTTGCCTCTTCAGCACGGTATAACCAAATAAAGATGTGAAATTTGGGAGCAAAGATGTTAATCGAAACATGGGAAAATACAAAACAATGGATTTCAGCAGGTAAACCAAACGCTCATTTGTGTCTTCAATTGGAAGATCCCGAGTTTTCAGGACAACAACCAAGATCGACACGGAGGCGCTTATAGCCCCCCCGCCATGAACCTTCCGACCCATAGTAAATAACACAATACAAAATGGAAATAGAAATAATAATTTCAACTTTCATACATGGCATAGACAGAGTCGGATTCGGGGACTATACCATGTGCTGTTTCGTAACAATATAATAATTGGTAACTGTTTTAGAAATATGTTTGGTCTTCTGGGCCTACCCTGTATACTTCCTAACAGATTCTACTTTTATTCAATTCTAAAATTGAGTTTTAACAGAATACACACTATAAAAACTATAAGAAATAAAAAAAATTATTTGTCGGGTTAAGAATCCCCCTTTCCCCTTGAATTTTCGTCATGTTTCTCTATTGTCCTTGATTCCTTGAAAAGTAGGTCGGGAAAATGTATCGTCGATTTCACTGCTGCGTCACGTTGTTCTTCATATCAAATTTATTCATGTCTTAAAAGCTTTCAAATCTACACTGAAACAATTAATACATCTGACAAAAATGTCTCTGATCATTTAACTGTGTCAAATCAATTTATTGTGAACGGTATTTCGTGTTCCCTTTCTCTAAAAGGAAATTTCGGCGAAATATTATGTCTAAATCAAGGATACCCACATAAATGACGTTTTGAATACGGGGTGACTGGAAAAATTCTATTGTAAATTATAAATGAACTCCTATATAAAATGTGTCATTTAATGATGTCATTTTTATCACTTTTACAGCGATAAATTAACTCCAATGTTAAAATGTCATATACCTGGAAATGTTATTGTCACTTTGCCATCGATAAAAAAGGTGCATCCTTTTTTATCGCGATAAAAACTTCTCTTCCTCAATATCTAGTAAGCGGACGTCACTTTTACACAATGACAATGAGTCGCAATTATTGTTGTTGTTCATCCATATATTCTGTCGTTAATTTATCTTGCCAAAAAACACTCGAGCTTTTCTTTTATTAGATAAATTCCTCTTTGACTCAAAGTTTTGCCAATCACTAAATTTGCTCGAAAAACTGACATTAGATAAAATCGCTCCACCTTCGGTGTCGCGATTTTATCATGTCAGTTTTTCTCGTAAAATTAGTGATTGGCAAAACTGTTTCGTTGCAAAGAGAAATTTATCCGATAAAAAAAAAGCTCTTGTGTTTTTACTGTTGACAAAAAGGTGTATCCTTTTTTATCACCATTGAAAACGCCTATTCCTCATAACCATGCTACACCTAGTACACTCGCATCACTTTAATGTCAGTCCTATCGGTTATAAGTATTGTTGATACTTGATACTGAAACATACATGAGTCGTTTTGATGAGGCTGTGACCCAACAAATAACAAAAAATGCAGAAAAATCGATCTTTAATACCTGCAAACTTATCGGCATAAAAAATTGATGCATCAAACCACGTACCCCATCTGTCTCCTAATTATATCTCTAGGAGACAATTGAATATTTGAAAGTCGCTCCTTATAAAATTGGTTATCAAACGAGCTTTGAAAAATATTTTTTTGACATTACTAATAAAATCCTTAACAACCTAAAATCGATTCCTATTATCAAAGGCAATGGCAGTTGTCGAGTGACGTAGTACAACCCCACAAAAACCCACACCGAAGAAAAATACAAGCTGTCTACGGCATGTTTTTGCCTTTCACAGAATTTTTTGTATTCAATAATAAATACTATCAACAACCTGATGGGCTGGCCATGGAAAGTTGTCTTTTACCTTTTCTAGCAGACATTTTCATGAACAATTTGGAATATGAATTTATTTTTTCAGACAGCAATAGTGAAATTCTGTATTGGTTTAGATATGTGGATAATTGTCTGGTTTTTTTGGACGGTAGTGTAGAAACTGCCAATAATCTATTATCAAAAATAAATCAAGTACATCCTAGAATAAAGTTCACTCTTGAGGTTGAGAGTGACAATAAATTTGATTTTTTAGACATCACAATTTACAAATACGCCAACAAATTGTCTTACAGTATATATAGGAAACCTACACAAACAGACCATGTCGTTCCAAGTTCCTCTTGCCATCCACACCAACATAAAATGGCAGCTTTCAATTGTTATGTCCATAGGCTTCTAAATATAATCCATACACCATTGACGTCTCATCGCAAGGTTATTAATACAAGAGAGCAGTATTTGGCTTTTCCCGAGGTGAATTCGGTTGACAGGATCGTTTCCATTCCTTTTTTGAATAACAACATTTCAAACAAAATAGCCAAGCATAATAGCAATTATATAGAAGGTATAAAAATATCTTACAAAATGGCTAATGTTGTAGGTAGACATTTGGTGAATTCTAAGGATAGAATTGATAAGCTCTCAAAATGTGGAATTTATAAGCTTGAGTGTAGTGATTGTGAGGCAACCTATATTGGTAGAACTTGTAGACTTTTGAAAACTCGGAACATTTGAATTTAAGATTCAACAACCACAACTTTAGCCCTGGTAAGAATTCGACAATTTTACATGGGGTCACTCTTAGAAATTATAACAGATTGGATTTTCTTGAGGACAAACACATAAATAATGGATTGTTAGTTAATAGCCTATGTCTGAACACTTAGGTTAATTTGAATGGATCTTATATCGCTCTCCACAGGAGGCTATACTTTTGATTATTAATCTGGTTTCAGGAATTTTAATCGTTTCTTAAATCTTCTTTACATGTTCTATTAACATTTAATTTTTTTCTTTCCCATTCTCATCTTTTTTGTCTAATTATTAGTTTCTTGACAATTGTTAACTATTTTAACACTTCTAGTAATCTTTACTGATATAAATTTTCTAGATATGGAAAGCTTTTGAAGCTTTGTTTTGATTAATTTTTGTTTCCTTTTAACTCTACATGTTGTTCATTTCAGGATCACTATTCAACTTTATCATTCCCCTGGTTTTTTCGGAGGTTGAGTCTTGCTTCCATTCTTATTAGATTCCTCTTCGAGTCTCTCAACTTGAACTTTTGAGTCAGGTTCCCATTAGACTATTTTGATTACAATTGTTGGTTGGGATTCTTGTTGGATTTCTTCAATAGATTTTGTGGAAACTGATTCGCCCCCTTTGCCCCCCCCCCCCTTTTTCGTATTAATTAAATCCGGTTGAAGGGTTCTCATTAGACCATCACCTTGATTTGGGTCTTATATTAAGGTTGACAAGTTGGTAGGTTCTATAACTTTTTCTTGTTGTGTTCTTTGAGTTTGGTATTGATTGACCCTTATAGATTGATATTAGTTCACCATCATTATTTCCTTTCATTGGATTCGGTCATGTTAGTATCCCATCACACGTTCGATTGTTTGTTCAGATTAAAACTCTCCATTTCTGTGGGTTTGAGCTGTTAAAGTTAAACTGACACTCACTAATGACATTAACTGTCTCTACCCTTACTTCGTGGAATCTACTCATATTAATGTTTTAAATGAAACTCACTGTTTCTAGCTAATTCCACAATATAATGAAAAATGTTGAAAATTCTAAAAAATTGACAATTGTTTCGATAACTGAATATCATTCTGACGATGATATTCAGTTATCGAAACAATTGTCAATTTTTTAGAATTTTCAACATTTTTCATTATATTGTGGAATTAGCTAGAAACATGGAGTTTCATTTCAAACACTGACACTTACTAATTTGATGATTCCCTCATTCTTTTATTGAGTTCGGTTCTCATTACACTGGTTTTAGTAATTAACGAGTTGGGGTTTCCTCTTTAGTCAACAATTAAAGGGTCTTGCTATGCTTCTTTATCACATTTGATGGAATTGGGTTCTTAAGAGGGTTCTCATTAGACTGTCCTCTCGACTTAATTGTTCTTACGTGGTTTGTGGTCTTCATTGAATAACTTTTTCTCGTTTGAATTCATAGACAAATAATTTGGATCGTTAAATTTTCATCAACAAATTGAATTTTATAGATATCTTTTGCGATTGTTTGTTCCGATGCTTTCCGCTTTTGTTGTCAGATATTTTGAGGTTTTTCTGTTTATTGGCATAAAGTCTGTTTCATTCACTAATTTAATAAATTTCTCAGCTCTTTATTGTTATTGGTTCTCATTAGACCTGTGTTAATAATAGAATTGAGTTGGGATTCTCTTTTTGTCTTATACGTGCCTCATAATAATTAAAAAAGAAGGAATTTTGTTACTTTTTATCACGGTAACTTGACTCAGGCTAAGAGTGGGCTCTCATTAGACTGTCCTCTTGATCTGTTTCTTGTTTCGGTGGTTTTGGCTACCACAAATTTGGCTTCTTTTCGTATTCCACAGAATCAATAGTTCCATGTCAAGGGGACTTCGCTCCATTCTGTGCGCACAAGTTGATTCGTCAGCTGGGCGACTTCCGCACATCATGATGGAATTGTAATTTTTCAATCTTTATTAATCCCTTATAGGAATAGATTTTATATAAGCATATTTTAATTGATTAGTTGTATTTTAATATGTTCAACTGTTTATCGTTGTATGGAAAATTTTGTGGATTCATCCTAGTATTACCTGCGGAGTAAGTAACCTCAATTCTTTATTCCAATTTTCCTTTTCATTAAATTTATTGGTTTACTTGCTTGTAGGTAAGCACCGATGATGACTTGACAGTCGAAAGCGCTCTTCTACGATTTTAGAAAATTGATAAAATTTACACGAATTACAACAAAAGTTTTATTCAATCAAAAGATATTTATTAATAAACCTTTTTGTACAAACCGGATAATTGTTAAATTATTATTTTTTTCATGTTATTTCGATGAAATTAATTATAATTTGACTAAATAGTCTTCATGAAGAATTCCTATTAACGAATGGGCAATATAACGGTCACATTTGTCCGTACTTTCATTCACGATTAAATAAACAAAATTATTGCGTTGTCTGATTTCCAACAAAGATTGAATATTACAAGAAAGACACACCCTGTAACAAATTACATATATATATATATATATATATATATATATATATATATATATATATATATATATATATAAAGAAGATGTAGGAATTTCGCATGGTATGTTAACAACAACAACAAAGAGATTCATGGGTAATTCACGCAAAATAAAGGGCTACTGAAATAGAGTGGTAACCGCCGACATGCATGTTTCTGGCTCATTTGCCTCTTCAGCACGGTATAACCAAATAAAGATGTGAAATTTGGGAGCAAAGATGTTAATCGAAACATGGGAAAATACAAAACAACGGATTTCAGCAGGTAAACCAAACGCTCATTTGTGTCTTCAATTGGAAGATCCCGAGTTTTCAGGACAACAACCAAGATCGACACGGAGGCGCATAACCTTCCGACCCATAGTAAATAACACAATACAAAATGGAAATAGAAATGCTATTTAGTCCATAAGTAACATTTTTATTTCCATTTTGTGTTTATGGGCCTTTTGCATTATCTCATTGATAGTGTGAATAGCGCCAATTGTTGACCTTCCTTGTGTGAAACTGCATTGGTATTGACCTATTATTGTTTTCGCTTTTCCAGCTAAGCGACTTTGAATTATTGCTGACATTATTTTGCACGCTACATTTAAGAGAGTTATACCTCTGTAATTTTTGCACTCCTGCTGATCCCCTTTTTGTGTATTATGACAATTTGTCCAACCTTCCATTCCTCTCCATATTTCCTTTGTTAGCCGTTAGTCTTTCGTGCAGTTCCTCTCCTCCATACTTGATCAATTCCATGTTTATTTCGTCTTTGCGCGGTGCTTTCCCATTTGTTTTTGATTATATTTCTAGATGAACTATGTCGACTGGCGTAGACATTCAACTAGATAAATAATCTTAATTTGACAAAATTAATGTCGAATTTAATAATTCATTATGTACAAATTTACAAAATGGTACAAAGTGAGCGTTGAGCTCGATTCGATGAGTGTAAAACTCGCGTCGATGAGTAGTAGAACTAACTTTGTTATTGAACGTTGAGCTCGATTCGATGAGTGTGTAAAACTCGCGTCGATGAGTAGTAGAATTTTGTTATTGAGCATTGAGCTCGATTCGATGAGTATAAATACTCGCGTTGATGAGTAGTAGAACTTTGTTATTGAGCGTTGAGCTCGATTCGATGAGTGTAAAAACTCGCGTTGATGAGTAGTAGAACTGATGAGTGTAAAAAAACTGATTTCTTCACGTTGTGAGACGTGTTAAATAGAAATCTGCAAGGGACGTGTTTACACGTCGATTGGGTTGACCAAACGAAAATAAATATTTCCTATTGGCCAGTATCATTGGACTCGTCGGGTTCATCGACAAGAATCAACAATGGATGCCTGCAATAGATATTTCAATTTCTATTGAGTACTCCAATAGCAATTGTAACCTTTTTACTCAGAAAGGTTATTCAAACATTTCTCACAAATCTTCCGATCGTCGACCATAAAAATTCACGCACAAGTGACAATAAATTCAGGGTTTTTACAATTCAATAGATTATAGTGTGAAACATGACATTTTCCTAACTTCTTAACTATATGATTTCAAACACAATGCGACAATTTGTCGACTTTCAAAAATGTGCTATTTCAAGGCTCAAACAAAACTAGTTACAATTATTATTGCAAAACGTGATATTTTAAAGGTATTTACCAAAAGTTGCGAATAAAGTGTAAATACCTTTTGAATTTACAACAATACAAAAGATCTTATCAATTCTGTAACACATTTTTACAACGCTTGCAACTAAATGAATTTACGCTTTGAATATATACAAGGAAGAAAAGAGTTAACATACAAATATCTTACATATTTTTAAAGCATCGTAAATAATATAATTCAAGATTTTATAATCTTGAACACCATTCTTACTTATTTTAATAACTTATACTACTTTATTTTTTGTTGGTTCCTGTGATATATTTTCTTCTTCTTTTTCTTCTTCGCTTTCTTTCTCTGTTGTTTTATCTGAGAGTGCCTCCGTTACCAGTTCCTCGATATACTCTTTCCAAATGTGTTTATAATTAGCTTCTTCTTATATCACGCCGTTTTTATTCCTTATACCTTTAATTTTACCTTAATAAGCCTTATTTTGTTCATTAATTTTTTTATAATAGGCTTTTGTGTTTTGTTAGTATTTTCATTTTCTTTTTTTCTTATTCTGTTTTTCACCTGAGTAATTATCTTATTATTATTTTTTTCATGTTGTTTCGATAAAATTAATTATAATTTTGCTAAATGGTCTTCATGAAAAATTCCTATTAACAAATGGGCAGTATAACGGTCACATTTGTCGGTACTTTCATTTACGATTGAATAAACAAAATTATTGTGTTGTCTAATTTCCAACAATGTTTGAATATTATAAGAAAGACACACCCTGTAATTAATTACCAGCGAAAATTTCAGTAAAAATTATTCCCAGCTCGCCGCAGTTCAGAAATAGTACCAGAGGGCATCGAAAATTCAATTTTATGATTTTCTTTTTATCACAAAGTTTCCTAACTGAAAATTACATTCCGCAAGAATGAACAAACTGCCGAAACAAATTTTTTCAGCAGAGTTTACATTATTCAAAATAAATTCGATATCCTCAGCTTCATTGTCTGAAATTAAAATATATATGTATATAAAATTGAGTTAATTACTGGGGTTAACCTTTGTAACGGCTTCACATTGAAATTAATAGGTTCCGAAACGTGTTTTAGAAGTGTGCGAAATTCTCTTATAGGTATGTTTTATTCGAATTAATTAAGACTTGACCTATAAATATTCGTAAGAATTTACTATGGAATATTTGATGATACAAGGGTCTTCATTTCCACAAGAACTTACGTTTAAATATCTCATTTTTGTTTACTAGGATTTTATCTCAACATTACTAATAGACATTTTTTGATACACAAGATTTTACATAGTCCAGTCTTATTAGGGTTTTTATTTATTAATGACAGATACACTTAAAATTATTGACCTTTACCCTGACGTCATAAATATCTGATAATATAACCGACATAATTATTAAGTGGCACCTCTTTCTATTAATAGTGAAAACAGAACAAAATACTTTGACATTTCTCGGTTATTATCAGATAATAATGACGTTAGGGCAAAGGTCAATAATTTTAAGAATGGGGTTGTATCAAGCAAAGTTCAGGCTTAACTGAACTGGTTAATAGAATTCACGTTGTACGATAGCTAATTAGTGTAACTGCTCCGGTTGAAGCTCGGTTTGTGTGACTGCCCAAAAATAAGCAGTTAATGAATTAACTGTTGAATTCTAACCTAAGTTTTACAGATAATGAAGATTTTAACGAACTTGTCTGTCAATTTATATGTTCATACTCGAGCGCCTAAGCATTTTCGTGAAAGACCAATTCGCTTTGAAAAATAGACTGATGCCGAATATAAATATATCCAGATTTAGGCTATCAAAAGAAGTTGTTCAGCAGCAGTTCTGATTTTGAGTTTGCCCTCTGACCAAGCTTTGTTCTCAAAAGATCTGGTGATCCGATCCGAATTGCTCGAGTCATATTCAATCGTCTTTTAACTTGGGGCGTATTTAAACTAGCTTCCTTATTATCACTAATCATTAATGGTTCTGTTAAAGGTCGCTTCAACATATGTGTTTCAGACTTATTTTTGGAAAAATGTGTTTTTTCTCCCCGGACTGTGTCATTGATTGAACTAGCCTCCTTAATATAATTAGCACATAGTGGTTTTGATAACGGTTTCCTCAACAAACGTGTTGCAAACTTACTTTAAGAAATATTAGATATTTCTATTTGTTCTGTATCCTCATCACTGAATAAATCTGAAATAAAAAATTGATTATGAGTTTTGTTGCCAATAGTGGTACTAAGAAATTAATAAAATTGGATATCACTTACCTGCTTCCATGTCGTGATCATCTTCAACAACATAGTCAATTTCATTTATGTTAAGGTCTTGGTGTGACTGAGATGAAGATTGTATTGGAAAACTGTCGTCCACATCTACAACTAGATTGTATAAAAACATTTTTAATTTTATAATATAATTCTTTTGTATATATAATTTGTAAAAATTGTTCTAATAACCGAATAAATTGTAAATATTTTTAATAACGTTCTAAGCTACATATGTGCTTACCACTGGTACCATCATCAAGTTCAGATTTTCTTCCTTCTAATCTCGGCCCCAGTATTTCTTTTATCTGAATGTCAACATCAGTGATCATAATATCTTTGTAAGGACCACCATCGGTACCCTTATTAAAAGCCTTTTCTTCGGCAAAAACCTTTTTGGCACGTTTTTTCAAATTGTCATACTTATCTTTCAAATTTTTAGTACTTCTGTACCTCTCACTATTTGCATTAAATATTAACTCAATTCTTTCCCATGCTGCAGTTTTATCTTCATTGGACACCACGTCAGTAGCTTTATTTTCTATAATTTTCGTGAACTGTTTTGTACAGTTTAATAACATCCTTTCTTCTTTTTGGGAAAAATTGGACTCTCTCTTCCATTTTTCCACTTTCTCCATTTTTAAAGAGGTGTACTGTGATTTTAAATGCACTTTACTAAGAATCTTTCCACCCTGACCCTGCAATAAAACTTTTTAAAACTAGCCTTACCACTTCTTCTTCTTTTCTCAGTTTTCACAGATTTAAAACTACAAGTAGCGCAAACGAACTATAATCCATTACCAACTGTGTAATATTTCTCGGTTAGCTAACCTGTTCAGCAATTTGGTTTATACAACAGTTCGTCGTTAACTGGTTAGTAAGATTTAACCGCCGGTTACTTAACCAATCGGTAAGTCACACTTTATACAACCCACCCTAAGTGTAATAAGCTGTAAACTTGAAACATTCATTTTGGCGTTCTAAAAGTTTCATGAAATCTCTTGTTCGCGTCTTGAGATATTCAATGTCAAAATTCGGTTTTCTGCAAATATCTCCTTATCTATAGTTTAATGCTTTTTGCATTTCTTATACTAAATATAGAGAATTCAATTCTCTACAACTTTTGTCTGAAACATTTTTTCATAAATATAGAATATACTTTCACTAAACAATTTTTTGATTACACGAATAGGTTAATAATATTAAAAAAATATATTTTCTATGAATGGAAAATAATAATTAATTAATAATTATAATATATTCATCAATAAATATTGAAATTTTAGCAGGCCTTTTTAGGCGCAGAGCTTTATTGTATTTTTTCATTCTAGTCTAATGGTACGTATACATTGTAGAGCAAAATCTAACTAGAGTTTGTGGGGTCTAGCTAAATTAATCTAGTTGTACAGTTGAATTATTGGATCTTTAGTAGTGCGTCATTAATATCTGATAACATAACCGACAAATGTCAAGTTATTTTGTTCTGCTCCTCACTATTAATAGAAAGATATGCCACTTAATAATTATGTCGGTTATGTTATCAGATATTAATCATGCACGGGTAAATATCCAATAATTCAATTGTATGTTTACATTGCACGGATTTTTGTCTCTCGCTAGATTAAAACTACTGCTCTGTGAGATTAAATATAGCGAACTACAGATTGGAAAATAATTTTGGCAGACGAGAATTTGTCAACGTCCGATGCGCCGTAGCAAAGACGTAGGCGGATTGCAAGAGCTCACTTCGCTGGCAGTATTCGTAAACTTCGTTTCGACAGTACAGTTCAGAGAAACGTGTGATTACCGGGGTTGTGCAATACTAACTTGTTATGGCGACTCCAGAAAGTAAAGTTTTTCATAAAAAGTTGAGTGAGCAGTGTCGTGAAATAATTATGAACGTTTTAAATTTCATGACCGGTAAACAATGGCAAGTCAATAATTCCATTAACATAGGTAAGTTTTAATTATTGCAATAAAATTTTTAAACCAAAATAATTATTTAACAAATTTACACACGATAGTAGTTTTTTTAAATCGATTTTCGTATATAAAATATTTATTTGTTAAACGATTTAAAAAATAGACATTAGGGTGAGACAAAGTATTTTATGCACTCATGTGCCAATTTTATGCACTCATGTGTCAATTTTATGCACCGTTATGTCATCATGACGAACAAATCGACGCAATTTTTAGCCCATTTAGAGCAACCTAAGTGAGACATTTTTTGGTGTTTGCATGTTTGTGGCTCATGCGTAAATTTTTCCATACGTGAAAAAAAGCAATTGTTGCGTAACTAACTATTCAGTTTCTGTCTACAGTAGTATATAAAAGAGCACATATTTATTCTGTGTAAGATACCTATTTAAATGTAATATGTTTTTTAGCTTATAATTATAATTATTATACTCATTTCATACCTATCTCTATTACGTTTCGGTTTTATTGTTTGTTTTGAACCATCTTCCGATTTCAGTTACAATTGCGGTTTGGTCATATTAAAATATGTTTGAACTAAAATCTAAAGATCGTTTAAAGCAACTAATGAAATGAAACGTAATATAGTATTTTT
Source organism: Galeruca laticollis (assembly GCA_963921935.1). Lineage (NCBI taxonomy): Eukaryota > Metazoa > Arthropoda > Insecta > Coleoptera > Chrysomelidae > Galeruca > Galeruca laticollis. The sequence goes on from OY998177.1 coordinate 83,685,098, forward strand.
GAATTTAATACTTCTTTTAAATGGCCGAAAACCACGAAAAAAATTTTTATTTCAAGGATAGGTCACTGAAAACAAATTTAACTACATCCTCATTTTATTTGTATAAAAATTCACATGAGTAAACCTTTTAATACAACATTTATATCGACTTATTTTATTGTCAGGTCATTCAACGAGTTTCTGCTGCTACGAAAGTTAGCCAAAGAACGCTTTCCCGTATTAAAAAAGAAGCTCTGGCATGAAGTAATGCTGACACTGATGTGCCTACTAGGAAACAGAGAACGTTCAGGATCCGTATGGATTAATTCGACAAAATTGTGCTTAGAAGGTGCATAATAAATTATCACATATCCGAGAAAAAAATATCCATGCTAAGAAATGTACACCAAACCTTTGCAAATAGTTATGGCTTCGCAGGAAGTCGCAAACTTCTGCGGAAACAAATAGATTCTTTGGGTTTTCGTTGGACCAACATGGAAAACATCACAAGTTTGTTAATGAAACATCACGAAATTAAACATTTACGCCTACTATATTTGAGAAACATAAAAAAGTGCAGAGAACAGAACAAACCTTACTTTTAGTCCGTATGATATATACTATTTTTTTTCCAACCCTGTCAAAATTGAAATAAATTTAGTTTTATTCAAAAATCGTTAATAATTTGGTAATAAATTTGAACACCTATTAATTATAACGGCGATAGCAAGTTGGTAGTCATGGATATCTGATATTGCTGGTAAATATTGATTGTCAAGTAGACGTTAGTAGACGTACTAATCATATGATTTTTGTAGTAGTTTTTACGCTACTTTCATAATGAATCCCGAACACGATGAAAATATACCTACGGATATATTGGAAAGTGCCGAAGCAGTATATCTAAATCATTTGCCACCAAAATCTCGCCAAGTTTATGAACTTGCATATCAGCGATTCATGGATTGGTGTAAAGAAAAAAATGTGCAAAACTATGCGGAGAGTGTTCTTATGGTGTATTTCTCAAATTTAACGAAGACCGTCAAGCCATCCACTCTTTGGTCACAGTATTCAATGTTGCGATCCACACTGGATATCAAAAATGGTGTGGATATTAGTAAATATTCAAAATTACGAGCATTGTTAAAAAGGCAAAGTGATGGATATATACCTGAAAAGTCTAGGGTTTTTACAAAGGAGGAAGTGGATCGGTTCCTGAATATGACGCCTGATAATGTATATTTGATGATAAAGCTTGTTCTAGTATTACGAATTGGAGGTGCTATGCGTTGTGACGAACTAGTTCATTTGAAAATTGAAGACATTGAAGATATGGACTCTGTCCTGGTCGTAAAAATTTTGCAGACAAAAAACATGAAACCTTGTTTGTTTACCATTATAGGCGATAGTTATTTGCGTTTATTTCGAAAATATGTTGCACTACGGCCATAAAATATACAGGAACGTCATTTATTTTTGAAGTATGTTAATGGTAAGTGTCAAAGAATGGTTGTTGGTATTCACAAAATTAGTGCCGTGCCGCAAGAAATTGCAAAAATTTTGAAGTTAGAAAATTGGAAGGAGTATACTGGACATTCGCTAAGAAGAATATCAGCTACACTTCTTATTGATGGTGGCGATGACCTCACTTGTCTTAAAAGACATGGAGGTTGGAAATCGAGTACAATAGCAGAAGGATATATTGAAGAATCACGTATCAACAAAGAGAATACTGCCAGAAAAATATTGCAACTTGACAAAGAAGGCACAAGTACCTGTTCAGATATTTCCTCGAATGTTTCATCAACAGTTACGGAGAATATTTTGAGTTTTTCTAACATTAATGAAAATCTTTTGAATTGTTCGAAAATTGTTAGTGATAATTTCAGTGGTGCTTTGAATTTTGGCAATAATTGTTCCAATTGTACATTCAATATCACTATAAATAACAAATAAATGCCTATATATAGTGGCCCAATTAGTTTGTTTTACTAGGTTTGTAAGAGACGATGTTTTTTCTTCAAATTTCAATTAGAGAGCTCAAATGCAATTACTTTTAGTCCTAGGATTAAAAGTAGCGTTTTTAATCCTAGGATTAAAAGTGTTGCTAAGCAACGAGCAAATTTTTGTACGGTAAGGGAATTGATGGCTTTTGCACCTGAAAATAGTACAAAATTGTCAACATTTTTTTATGGTTGGAGAAAAAATATATAATTTGAATAATAGCAAAGATCAATCCTTTAATCAGATTTGAGTAGGTATAGAAATTTACTTACAACAAGGGGGTTAATACTCTATTGGTTTATACTAAAATATTCAAGTAAGAAATTAAAGTTAATTAAGTCTTAATTAGTTAATAAAACCTTAGATATTTTCCCAGTATAACTACAATAGTAACTTTTCAATACTATAGTACTATAGTTTACACTTTCAAAAAAAATATTTTTGTATTACATAATAGGATTGTAAATTTTTTTATGGTGAGATTTACTTAATTATAACTACTGTTATTTTAACTCTAAATACAGTTTCCCCCAGACTTTAAAAATAATAATTAAATTGGTGAAAGTAAAAATAAAGAAAATTCTGGCCTGGTCGTCCTTATAGGTCCTCCAACGTTTTCCTCCAAGCTCTCTTGGTCTCTGGAATACTCTCATGTGTCGTAACAACTAAATGGAGCTCCACTACGAAGACATTATTTTCTGTCGTTTTGGGCGTGGAGTGTGTACTCAAAATCAAGCACACGCCTTACAAAAAAAAACGAGGAATAGACGTATTTTACCAACAATATCTATTTTTAAACTACCTTAGAACCCTAAAAAGAAAACTTTTTTTAATAATAAAAAAAACATGCCTGATTTTGAGATGACAAAAAATAGGATGGATAAATCAAATTTGAATAGATGGGATCTTAAGTAGGCAGCTCACCTTATTAAAAGGGTTATATCCCACACAAATCACAAATTTGGGATTAAAAAGGGTTTTTAACCAATAACAAAAAAATTACCACAAGGTATAGGTAAAACCAACCTCGTTTCTTGGTTTCTACCAAATGCCGATTCAAAATGTTTCCTATTCAATGAAATAAGATCACTTGTCTCTCTCCCACAATCTAACAAATACTCTATACTTGACAAGTTCTCTTGGTGGCCTAACTAGTAGGTACCAATAAATCAAAAATACTGATTCTACCAAAAGCCAGTGGCGTATCCCAAAATCAACACGTTATAACTTCAGGAAACTTGGAAACTCAAAATTGATGGGACAGTTCCCTTCCCGAAGATATTTTCAGGTCATTCAATAAGTGGTTGAAAGAGTTGCCTTTTATGAGTTTGTGCAGACCATTATATAAATATTGTAATTTGCAAGATACTGAGAACTCTTCTAATCACGTATTTTGTGATGCAAGTATGTTGTTATGCTAGTTGTACTTTCTTGAGGTCTGAGAAAAATTGAATTCCATCAGTTACACTTGTTCAGGCTAAGTCTCTAGTAGTTCCTAAGAAAATCACTATACCGACGTTGGAGTTGCTAGCTACTCTCATTGGAGTTCGATTATGAAGAATGTTATAAAATGTCGCTGAATTCCACAGTATGGAAACCCATTATTGGAGTGATTCAGTTGTAACATTAGCTTAGATTAAAACAAAGGATAAGTGGAATACTTTCGTGGGAAATAGGGCAAAGGAAATGAGATATTGCAGTCAAATTAGTGAACGGCATCATACACCGGGCGACCAGAGATATTGTCTGTAGGGGTAGCAACAGCAACATTTTGTTGGAGAAACAGTGGGGGAGACGTCCAGATTGGTTGATGAAAGAGCGAGATAGTTGGCCACACAGCGATATTATTGATAATGAGGAGGAAGTCAAGGAAGAAAAGAGGAAATTTGTAATGTCCAGATTGGTATTTGAGGAACGGTATTCAACTAGGTAGGTAATTCAACTACATCTAATGTTAAAAATATTTCTGAACTTCAATTAAATGTAATTTTTAGAGCTGAAAATTACCTTCTCAGAATGGTTCAGCAGGAGAGTTTTGGTAACATTTGCATTTTTTTAAAGAATACACAAGTTTTTGTGGATGAGTTTAGACATATAAAAATGAAAACTAGATTGGCCATGGGGGAAGACAATGAAGAATTTAAATATTCTATAGTTCTGCCATACGAAAATGATTTAGTAAGAAAACTTAATGAACAATATCTTATTAGGAACTGCCATGCAGGAATACAAACAACTTTGATTTTATTGAGGGAGGGCTTTCGGATTTTAATGGAACGGAAAGTCGTGAGGGAAGTGATAAAAAATTACATGAAATGCAAAAGGTTCATCAGCAAATATCTCGACACACATTTCGTCCTATTTTATTCGGAGCGTCACTATTAGCTTTAACTTAAAAAGCAGGAGGTATCAGACCAATTGCTATTGGTACAGTTTACCATCGTTTAGTGGCGAAAATAATTTGTTCAAACATCAGAGACAAATTGGGATATTCACGAACCATTACAATTTGGTGTCGGGTCGAAAGGTGATTGTGAAGCAGTTGCACATGCAGCCAGACGTTTCGTCTCTAATCATCCAGACGTTAATAATAAAGTTTTTCTGAAAATTGATTTTAAAAACGCTTTCAATGCAATTCATCGCGATAATTTATTAAAACTTGTAGCAGATATTCTACCTGAAATTTTTCCTTTCATCAATCAATGTTATCGATTCCCTTCATATCTTTTATTTGGCGAAAACATCATTTATTCGGAAAGAGGCGTCCAGCAAGGGGACCCTTTCGCACCTCTCCTTTTTTGCATATCGGTACACAAACTTATAAGCAACATTGACACAGAATTCAATGCTTGGTACCTTGATGATGGTTCTTTAGGTAGTAATACTAATTCAATGTTCAAATCTCTTGTCTATATTATAAACAATTCCAAGGATATTGGTCTTGAACTCAATTTCAGCAAATGCGAGTTATTTTTCTTAGAGTCACCAAATAATCTAACCATTGATATATTTAATTCTGTAGTACCAGGCATAACATTTACCAACAGCCAAAATTTATTTCTATTAGGTGCTCCTCTATTAAACGATTACTTTCTATCAGCTTTCAATAAAAAACTAACCTTTTACAAAAAAATGTCATCTCGTTTATCCTGGTTACCGACACATATTGCTTATTACCTTCTCAAGAATTGTCTGTTAATTCCAAAATTAACATATATCTTAATATGTAGTCCGACTTGGTTACATATGGTGATTTAAGAATTCGCTCAATCGTTTCAGTAGCTCTTCCTTCTTTTTTGTTATGATTAAATAGTTCAAAAAATTTCATTAATTACATTCTGTCTATATTTTTCCAATGGATGCAGAAAATCCTGGGATATACCTTCATTGAACATTGAAAAAGAAAATCTGCTTCAGAAAGCTATCAATTTACCAGACAAGGCTCGTTTGAATGCAGCATTTTCAAAGGAATCAGGAGCATGGTTGAACGCTATACCGTCGGCCCCATTAGGTACGCTTTTAGATGACGAAAGTTTCCGTATTTCTATTGGTCTCCGTTTAGGTTATCAAATTTGTGTAAAACATCGCTGTCGTTGCGGAGCTGATGTTGATGAATATGGTAGACACGGCCCAAGCTGCAAATTAAGTTCCGGCCGTTTTTCACGTCATTCTGCAGCAAATGACCTAATCTAACGAGGCCTGTCATCTGCAAAGATTCCCTGTTCGTTGGAACCGTTAAATACTTGCCGCGACGATGGAAAACGTCTAGATTGTATGACTCTCATTTCTTGGCAACGCGGCAGACCAGTTATATGGCATTTCACTTGCACTGACACTTGGGCTACGTCCCATGTCCGATCCACATCTACTTTCGCAGGCGCTGCAGCTTTACGAGGCGAAACTTTTAAAATCAATATATACAAAAATTTGGAGAACATTTACATTTTTATTCCTGTAGCAATTGAAACCTCTGGGGTTTCCGGTCATGAAGTTTTAAACTTCATTAAAGAAATCGGTAAAAAAATATCAGTAGAAACCTCATATTAATGAATAAAATAGATATGTTTGTTTTGACTTTTTCCTGTCCCAAACATTGAGTCACATTCTAAGGTCACTTGCGGGCACTTCCACTGCTTTGTCATATTTACAAATCCTCTTTAGATGCAGGAAAAATGAAATTAGAAATTTTATTGAAAATTCCTTAAAAAGTTATGCAATTGAAAAAAAGTCATAATAATTTATGCATTTGAGTCGCTGCTTTTAAAATTAATTAATAATACTTGAATTTTATATAATAAAGGCATATTCTTATATAAATTTTAAACAAGTATTTGTTGTAACTAAAAGTGGCAACATTGTTAAAAATTTCAGTACCTGCTTTGTTTGTCTAGTATAAACTATTTAGTAGTTTTGTCTTTGTTCAGTTACGATATAAAGAGAGATGCAAATATCGTCAGAGCGTTATCGACTAACATTTGTATTGGATTGTAGTATTATAGTAAATACTGTCAAACTTGGTTTGTTTATTACGAGCGCCATTAGGACTAGCACGTAAAAATTGAGTTCTTTCGATGTTATGTGTGTTTTTCAAGACTTTTAGTGACAAACTTTAGTTTTAAGTTAATTATTTAGTGTTTTTTATTATCATGGTTCCTCAGTGCCAATTCTGTCGGAAAAACGGCCGAAATTACCCCGAACTGTCAACTCTTATTCCACAGGTATGTAAATATTTGAACGGCTTTCCAGTGGCGGCGACTTTTATTATTCATTTCAATAATATTTGAAATGCTTAAAAGTATTTTAATTATAAAAAGCAAATTTCTATTTGGCGTTGTTTTATTCTAGTTTTCCCATCAGTTTGGAAACAAGAAGAATTTGGTTTGCTTTACTGGGTCTAAGCGAGACTCATGATCTACAAAACGACCTGAAATTTGATCGGAGCATTTTAAACAATCTGATTTTGTATATAAGAGTAGTGGCCGTAAGTTTCTAAACAAAGATGCTCTTCCCATGTCAGTTTTTGAATTTAATCCACCAGATGTAATGTAAGTACCTACACATTTTCTTGGTACAATGGGCCCTTAAAGTAATTCCCAATATAAAAAAGTCGCTGTCCTGATAAACAAAATTTCCTTTCAATATAATAAGTTCTTTTTATCACAGCTGATAAAGCGGCCATAAAAGACAATTTTTAAACAGTTTATTAATTATAAGTCATTACTTTATTGGGCGACTGGTGACACACTGGGCTGTCTAGATAACTATAGTTCAGTTCCAATATAGTAGGCACTAAACTGAACTACAATTGTTCTTGTTTTAATGCAATATTTCTGAGAATTTAGTGCCTACTATTTTCGAACTGAACTGTATTTAAAAATTAAATTATTATTCTAATTTTTTTAAGAGGTCATTTGGCCACATATGATCCATTTTCTTCAGTTAGCAATGATAACTGAGTTAGTTGACTTACATTAATTTGTTAAAAGAATATGTCTATTTTAGGTCTTCAACAATTAACTCAGATTGCCATCAAAAAGATTTATTAGCACAAAATGTGTCTGAGCAAGCTTCTAGTGCTACTCTAAGTGATGTCGAAAGGTAAATATTTAAGTAATTTATGTTGAAATTAGGGAGTATATTTTTTTAAACTGCTTTTTAATAAAATTTACTGTTTCGACCTTCACTCTGTGGAATCAACTCATATTACATTTTTAAATGAAACTACCTGTTTCTAGATAACTCCGCAATATAATGAAAATATGTTAATAATTCTAAGTAATTGACAATTAATTTCATTTAAAAAAGTAATGCTTTTTAAAAGTTTGTTATTAAAACAAAAAAATTGTTAATTGTGTTTTATTTTTAGTTTACCAGTAGAAGAAGTTGTTGATGATCTAGTAACAGTAACTGAGAATCATTCATTTATGAGTGGTGTATCATTGCTTACTTCAGATTCTCGAATACTTGCATATAGGTTTGTTTTTTAGTTAGGTTTGTTGTAGTATATATTTTCTCCTAAATGTTTTTGTAATGGGCAATAAAATTTATTTACAGTTTGTCCCAGTGACTAGAATCAACAACCTATTCTGATTTATGTATTTTGGGTTTACGGAACCTGGTCCTTCAGGACTTTTTGAATATAATACGCCAGCTGAGTCCTTATCTCCTACTACAAGCACTGCTTCTTCAACTGAAAAACAACTTTTGGGAATCCTAAAAGAAACCCAAGTAAGCTGTCCGAAGATGCTGTAGGCCCTTTATCTGATTTTAGAGGTGCATTGAAATGGCGAAAAAACAAAAAGGTAAAATTAACCCGGGAACAGTCACGTTGTTTGATTTTGTCTAACGTTTTTAGGGTTTCTCTCATAATAGCTCACTAAGTAACTAGAATTCTCTCGCCATCTAGGAATGCCTCCAGGGATGACACATACCAACGCTTGCAACAATGGAAGGTGTACAGATAACTGTTACGAGAAATAAAGGCACTTGTTACTGTAAATATATCACGCAATCGTTTAATTATTCCAAATTTTACGTGTGTGTATATGGGAAGAAAGTTGGTCCAGTGTGCATAAAATTATAAGGTAATCAATCTAAAATGATATGCAGATACTGTCTTGACAGAAAAACAGATTTACGATACAACAATGTGGAACATATGCCTCCCCGATATGTAAAGTACATAAGTACCATAACTACATTAGCTACATGTACCAACTGTGCAGCCCATGGTGAGAATTCTGACGTATAATTGAATGAATACTGTGGGCAATATATGCCTTTACTATTTTCTATTTAAATCAAAAATATATAGACTTTTTTTCAGATGAGAATATGTTTGATCAAATCTAACACGCGACATCTTAAGTTATGGTGATTAACTCGACCGTTCCCGGGTTAAGTTAGTCGCTTGATTTGAGGCACTCGCCTTACGGCTCGTGCCACAAACTTCAGCACTAATGGAAAAAGTGAACGATATAGAAGTTGATAAGCTGCAGCGCTACCTGTTGGAATGGAAATGTCAATGTCAAATTTTATTTTGACAATCTAAACTTATCTTTGTAATGAATTTCGTTGACAAACACTAATATTACAATTAATTCTAACTTATTATCAAAGAAGATAGACCAGGCTAAACAATTCAAAATTATTCAAATTTCATTATTAACTGTACCTACGCTTAACTAATTTTTCAATATTCATTACTTAAATTATTTCTGTTCAAAATTTTAATAAAACACCTATATAAGTTACTTTTCCTTAGATTAATAAACGTGATCGTAGAAAAAGTATTGTGCACAACTAGTACGCAAATCTCTTCTTTCGCTCCATTGATTTTCAGCTCTCGCCTTACGGGTTGTGCCAAAAACTTCTGCGCTCGTGGAAAAAGTAAACGATATAGAAGTTGATATGCTGACTGGTGGGAAGGAAATCTCAATGTCTAAACTCGTTTTGACAATCTAATATTATATTTATAATAAATTTCGGTGACAGATATTAATATCAGAAGTAATTAAAACTTATTATTAAAAAAAGATACACCAGGCATAACAATTCAAAATTGTTAAAATTTCAAAATTAACTATACCTAGGTTTAACTGTTTTTCATTTTTTAAATCCTTGCAGTTCAACGTTTAAATAAATTACGTGTATAAGTTACTTTTTGCTTTCATCAAGAAACTCGGTAGTAGAAAAAATATTGTGTACAATTCGTATGCAAGGCATTTTTTGCACTTCCTTGATCTGGAGCACTCGCCTTAGGGCTCGTGGCACAAACATTTGTGCTCCTGGAAAAAGTAAACGATATAGAAGTTAGTTGATATGCTGCAACGTCTCCTGGTGGGAAGTTACAACAAAAACGATAGGAAATACAAATTCTGCATAGGAAAATACATATATATGCCCATTTTGAGGGTAATCGGTTGAACGGTGTAGAATTTTATATGCTGCAGCGCTACCTGGTGAGAAATTACAACAAAGAGAATAGTGTAAAAATCTTCTCCGTGAAAAAATACATTAATTAAAATCAACAAACTTTAATTCCATCAAATGAAATATTTATAAACAACAAAATTCCAATAATATAATTTTATATTTGTTGTTTTTAAATATATTTGGTACGCCTATGCTTTGACGATGACGCCAAGGCGATGTATCCACAATATAATCCCCACTTTTTGTATTCATGATTCATGATTTTACTACTGGCGTTTAGAATTGTTGGCCGCAAAAATAAACGTGTTTATGAATGAATACCACTCTCTATGTATATTATTACTCTAAGGTAGAAACCAATGATTCAAGAGCAACTTTGTTCTTTATTCAACAAATAAGTATTGCAATTCAAAGAGGAAACGCTTCATCTTTTCTCGGTACGTTTCTCCGTTCTAAGCCTCTAGAAGAACTTTTTATGAAACCTAATCATAAGAAACCTAATTCTTCTACCACTTTCAAACTTTCTCACATTACCGACCATAAAACATGTGATCTTTCCTTTTTCCGAAATTCCTATTTAACATCTTCATTCTCTTCTTCAGAATGTGTGCCTTCTGATAATACATGTGTTGACAATTTATAAATTATGCCTCCAACAAGCTTTTGGGCCTCATTGAACTAAAAAGTATAGATACCTACCAGCCAGATGATGTCCCATTCAGGAATACTGAAAAAGGTGACTATGCTAGAGAATGATGCGATTCCTATACGCAATAAATTACCTAAACAAAATATAAAACTGGTTTACCCCCAATAGGCAATATATAATATAAACAATTTGTATGATGAAGATGATAACGGAAATCACACATCAGTAGCCGATTTGAGTAAAAATTTTAATGACAAACTCTCCAAAACAGTAAAAAATGGTACTAACCTCGCCAATAAGACAACTGAGGTTAGATCCAAAATATCTGATGTGACCAATGGAGTGAAACCACTAAGTACAAATCAATATCAACCAGAGTTAAAAAATCTAGTAATAATTTTTCGGTGACCAAAAAAATTACATTGCCTCCAACAAGTGCCAAAATAACCCCGATGTTTTGCAGTCATATTCAAAATTGGAAGAGAAGGAAGACGTAGAAAAAATAATGATTCAGAAGTCGATAGAGTCGTAGTAACTGAGGAATCAATAAACATCAATTCCCTATCTAAAAATAGTCCTAGAGTTAAGAACTTCTCTTCATACATTTAATTATCGATTAAAAATTTTCAGAAAGGGGATGAAACTCAACTAGAACAAAAGGACACGTCTAAAAATGATGTAGATAACAAGGAATATATTAACAAAGTAAACCAGACCAATGATCTATCGATATAAACCAAACTTTGCAATACCGCAATATATCCAATTCAATAGCAAACAACATTAATTCAAACTCCTTATCACGCCGATCAAGTGAGAAAGACAATAATAGAATCCGAGATCATTCGTACAATGATAGTAGTTGCGAAAGAGCTCTTAACAATATCTTTACAATCAGATCCATAAAGGGTATTCCCCAAGAATCTTTGGGTCTCAAAGGCCTCAAAAATATTGGTAACACATGTTTCATGAATAGTATTATCCAATGCCTATCACACACAAGGTATTATATTAACATAAACATATCTAACATGAAAGGAGCACTAATTAATGCATTTGCTGAAGTTATTCAAGAGCTTTGATCTGAAGACGGTTCAGACAGAGTGGTTAATACAGTATCATTGGAAAGTCAGATTCAGCGATTTACTTCAAGGCTCATGGGATATACTCAACATGATGCACAGGATTTTCTTCGTTACCTATTAGCAGAACTTCACGAAGATGTCAACAAGGTATATGAAAAACCAAAGCCCATATTAACAGAAATTGATGACAGACTTAGTGACATTGAGAAAACACAAGAATCTTGATTGAGATATCCGAGAATGGACAACTCCAAGATTGTGGATAACTTTGACGGTCAATTAAAATCAACAATCAAGTGCACACACTGTGGTCACTGTTCAGTTACCTACGATCCCTTTTGGGACTTATCCCTTTCGATGCCCCAACGAACATGACGATTACGACTTTCACAATGTTTAGATTCGTTTACAAGAGAAGAAACACTCTACGGTGATGAGAAACCAACATGTTCGAAATGTAATGAACAAAGACGATGCACTAAATCATTCTCAATTCATAAATTTCCGAAAATATTGTTTATTCACCTGAAGCGCTTTTCGCAAACAGAAAGATTCAGTGGAAAACTTAATGTTGCGATAGAAGGGCTTGATATGAGTCATTACGCGGCTGATAATGTGGCACCTTGTATGTACAACCTCTACGCTATATCAAATCACTGTGGAACCACTTATAATGGTCACTACACAGCATATTGCCGACATTCCTACACGGGACAGTGGCACGAATATAACGATTCAAGGGTGCTATTAATATCGTGGAAATCTTTAGTCAGTGGAGAAGCATATGTTCTCTTCTATGAACAAGATGACACAACGTCTCACCTTTAGGTTTAATATTTTTTTTATTATTTTTCAAATTGTATATTTACATTGCGAACCAATGTCTTATTTGGTTTTTTTCTGCAAATTTTGTTTATATATTCATATATAAATTGTATGTTTAATAATTGAAAATATGTAAAATTATAATAATAATGCACAAATAAATTGGATACAGTGTAATACAGCTTTTTCCGCCACAGGAATCGATTTGACAGGTCCACTTTCTCTAAAAGGGGGGAATAAAGAGTGGTTTGTTTTATTTACTTGTGCTGTTTATCGGGTTGTTCATGTATAATTAAATTAAATGTCTTGTATTCTAATGCATTTTTAATGTCACTTAGACGGTATATCTCAAGGCAAGGCAGAATATCGGTCATTTATTCCGACAATGGTACTAATTTTAATGGAACAAATAATTTATTAAAAAATATCAATTAGAATAAAATCATTATTCTTATTCAACACATATTAAGTGGAATTTCAATCCACCAACTGCCTCTTGGTGGATAGGAGGGTGGGAAAGGATTATGAGAATCGTGAAATAATTACCACATAAAAATATGGGAAATGCTTTAGTCATTTATATGATAGCGAAACAGTTATTAACGTCCTTCAACTTATTTCTCAAAAGACCAACATTATTTGGTGCCTCTAATGTCGTCAATGTTTAAGTCTCTATAACAAAATATTTCTGAAACACCTGATCCTGATATTGTCAAATCGGGTTAATACGGTTAATACTAGTCATAGAAAATCGGAGACATTGTTTTTATTGGTTCTGATAATCCGAAAAGAATCAATTGGTCACTTGGTAAGATCCGGCAAGAGATAAAGTATGCAGAGTTGAATGGATGAAGACTGAGAATGGAGAAATTATAAAACCATTCCAACGGTTATACTCATTAGAAATAGCTTCAGGAGATAACATGACAGAGTTAGGAAAATTGATACAAAGTAATCAGCAAGAAGAACATTCAGTAGGTAAAGGCAAGATGGTAGATCAAGAATGAAGTACTGAAGAAACTAAAGGAAAAACAACGAGATGAAAAACGAGAGAAGACTGTTTTTACAAGAAGTGGTAGAAAAGTGAAGACAACAGATAGTTGAAACTTTTGATGGGGGGGGGGGCGAGTATGTTAGGAATGGGATTTTATATTACATTGGGATTAGGCAGTTTTTTCGTTGGTTACAAGGATGTTCTTTTTAAATGTGATCATAACGAGAAAATAAATATATGAAAATATCATAAGCTCTATTAAAATTTATTATTGATAGAATTATTCGAATCATTCAATACACATTTTCCTACGACCACCTATGAAAACTACACATAACACCACTGTCTTGATATTTGGAAAGTATCTAATATAGAGTGTGATATAATATCACCCTAGTGTGATATAGTATCGCACGAGTTGCATGGATGATTTGATAAAACTTTGCGAAAAGTATACTTATAATAGTAGACGCACTGTTGCAATGACGACAAAATTTTAGTCTTTTTTTATCATAAATTACTATATTACGTAACGAGTGCGGAGAGTGACATTTTTCACACTAGCGGGAAGTATTGTCTCACGAGTCGCAAGCCGAGTGAGACACTCCCACGAGTGTGAAAAATCACTTTCGCACAAGTAATGTACACTATTTTTCCTACGACCATGCGATAATAATTGTAACAAATAAGTATTGTTTAATGTGATGGTTTTTTTTGTAAAAATAATGTTGACATCGGTGAGTGCGGAAATGAAATGAGTGACATTCACTTTCCAAAGAGTTACGTACATTATTTTTCCAACGGCCATAAATATTTGAAAAGTACCTTAGGTTTTTGTGTTCGCATATGACACTAGAGTCAAATCATATCTAATAATAGTATAATGGAATAAAAACTATAGTAACGAAGTGAGACATTTATCAGAAACAAAACTAAGCACAAACAATGTAAACTTATTGCAAGAATATAAAAAATAAACTCACGAAATCGATATTAAGTATGTTATTTTTTCTCTGGAGTAGCATAAAAATTAAACGTAAAATAATTACCCTGACAGTTTGTAAAAGTTATAGGTGATTGTTTATATGACGATGTGATATTACTGGCAATATCTTTATCGATGTTTTGAATGCTGCAACTGGTAAATATTGTTGGTGGTTGATTTAAAATTGTTTCTATTGGTTGGGTTACTTGTGGTTGGTTTAATATTTTTGTTGATGATGGAATTTCAGTGTCATATGACAAATCTGTAAATGAATTGTTTCTTGGTTGAATATTTTCTTTAGATGAAGACGCTATCGCACCCATTATTCTACTGGCAATATGTAATCGGTTTGTGGCAGAGTCATCGACGTATCCCTCTGCAACAATTGAGGACTTCCACCCTACGTGTCTTTTAAGGGTTGTCACGTTTATTCCTTCATCTACTGAAATAGTTGCTGATGACCTGCGTAAACAGTGACCGATATATAATTCTGGATTATCCAATTTTAAAAACGTGGCCACCGTCTTCGCTACGCTACCTATTCTATTAATTCCGACCACCTGTTGGGTACATTTTCCGTTTTGAAAATTCATAAAAAATCTTTTCTGGTTCGTTTGCGGTCTCAAATTTACATATTTCTCATATATATATATATATATATATATATATATATATATATATATATATATATATATAAGATGTACGAATAGTGCGTGACACATAAACAATGAGTAACGAATATATTAGTGGGTATTGCACGCAAATAGAAGAAAGGGCTACTGAAAAAAGTGGTAACCGCAGACATGCATGTTTCTGGCTCATTAGCCGTCATCGGTACGGTACAACCAAGAAAAGATGTGAAACATGGGAGCAAAGTTGGTGAATGAAACATGAAAAAATATAACAGAATTCAGCAGGATAGTCAAACACAACATTTGCGTCAGTAATATTAGAAGATCTCGAATTTTCGAGACAACAACCAACATAGACACGGAGGTGCATATAACACTCCCGTCTGAAACTTCCGACCCAGATCAATGAAATAACATTAAGATGTCCGAATAGTGCGTGACACATAAACAATGAGTAACGAATATATTAGTGGGTATTGCACGCAAATAGAAGAAAGGGCTACTGAAAAAAGTGGTAACCGCAGACATGCATGTTTCTGGCTCATTAGCCGTCATCGGTACGGTACAACCAAGAAAAGATGTGAAACATGGGAGCAAAGTTGGTGAATGAAACATGAAAAAATATAACAGAATTCAGCAGGATAGTCAAACACAACATTTGCGTCAGTAATATTAGAAGATCTCGAATTTTCGAGACAACAACCAACATAGACACGGAGGTGCATATAACACTCCCGTCTGAAATTTCCGACCCAGATCAATGAAATAACATTAAGATGTACGAATAGTACGAATAGATGAAAAAATATAACAGAATTCATGTTTCATTCACCAACTTTGCTCCCATGTTTCACATCTTTTCTTGGTTGTACCGTACCGATGACGGCTAATGAGCCAGAAACATGCATGTCTGCGGTTACCACTTTTTTCAGTAGCCCTTTCTTCTATTTGCGTGCAATACCCACTAATATATTCGTTACTCATTGTTTATGTGTCACGCACTATTCGTACATCTTAATGTTATTTCATTGATCTGGGTCGGAAGTTTCAGACGGGAGTGTTATATGCACCTCCGTGTCTATGTTGGTTGTTGTCTCGAAAATTCGAGATCTTCTAATATTACTGACGCAAATGTTGTGTTTGACTATCCTGCTGAATTCTGTTATATTTTTTCATGTTTCATTCACCAACTTTGCTCCCATGTTTCACATCTTTTCTTGGTTGTACCGTACCGATGACGGCTAATGAGCCAGTAACGTGCATGTCTGCGGTTACCAGTTTTTTCAGTAGCCCTTTCTTCTATTTGCGTGCAATACCCACTAATATATTCGTTACTCATTATATATATATATATATATATATATATATATATATATATATATTATAAAATAAACCGGAAATAGTAAATTTTCGGTTAACTTTGTTTTAAGTATTTTCTGTTTTTACAATAGCTGTCGTTTTAAAATCTTCTATATCATCCACTGTCAGTTCAACAAGTTCTTGCTTGCGGCATGTTCCTGATATCCCCATAATTAGCGCCACCTAAGAATTTGAAAAATATTTTTTTAATAGGTATAATATGTTATTTTTTTATTAAAATTTACCTTAGCAAACAAAAACTTTTCGTCGGGTGCGATGTTTATGAACTCATTTATTTCTTCACTGCTCAGAGTTTTGACTTTTTTCGGCTTATATCCATCAGATAACCTCTTCAGAAATGCTCTTAATTTAAGGTATTTTGAGATGTCTACATTATGGTTAACGTAGATCGTATTACGCAGCATTGAATATTGCTTCCATAATGTGGAAGATTTAATTTTATTTTTTGATAATTCATCAATATAGGCCAATAGGACATTTTCTGAGAATGAAGATTTTATTTCTTTGTTTCTGCTCCAAGCCAAAAACTGGTCATAAGCGCGTTCATATCTTTTTCTTGATTTTGGAAGAAGTAACTTTAATGATGTTGCTTGAGCCGCTTCGATAATTTCTGGTGGTGTACATTCGCTACTATCAGTATCAACTTCCATTATAATAAATAACCGAGACTAACACTTTTTATTTATAGTTTATCTCACAATTATAAGTCGTTTACACTTTTATGTAATAGATATTTCACTTACACTTACACTTCACAACATCTATTTCTTTGCTTTGTGTTATAAATTGAGAATTTTGACATAAGCCTACTTTATTATTTTTCACTTTTATAATTAGTATATATTTTTTACGATCACACGATAAATTTACGAAATATGATGGTTTTATTTATTTGAAAACATCAATAACTGTACCTACAACATATGATTATTTTTAAAATAATCAATTTGTAATGCAAAATATTTTCAAAATAACGGAGAGGACATTTTAATTCTTAATAATTTGATTTTTAAAAATTCCTACACCTATACTATAGCTATTTTTTGGCATTGAACCGTATTCAATATTCAATAATGTTTTAGAAACCTATTCAATTTTACGTCATAGATTTGATGATGGCGAAAACGAAATTTTTTTTTGAACAATGTTATTTGTCATTGAGCGAAGCAACAAGTTGATTATTTTTAAGGTTTTTATTATTTTGTTCCATTTATCAATTTTGTGTGGGTTAATGTGTTGATTCAAATTTAAAATGAATTGCATGATATTAGCACTCATTAACGATATTCATTATGAGCAGGATCTCCAAAGATATCTTATTTACAAATATTTGAAGGATGATACCCAGGAGGAAGTACTTCTTCCATTATTTCTCTCCACTAATTTGGTGCATACACGCTCGCCAGATTATTATGAAGATTGGTTGAGGGATGAGAGATATGTGGATGAGAGACAACGCTACTATAATAAAATCCACAGCAAAACAATAGTAGTAGCGGAACATACTTTCGGTATTCTCAAATCCAGATGGCAAATATTCAAGTACATTAATGTAAATTCAGTCGAAAAAGCAATAAAAATAATTGCAGCAAGTTGTATAATGCATAATTTCTGTTATGTACACTCTGATATTTGATATGAATATAATGAAGAAGGTGCAATCGATATGGAGAGGGAAGCTCCAATCAATATGGAGGAAGAAGGAATTATCAAAAGAGATGATATTGCCAATGATTTGTGAAGAGACAATAGATGATTTATTTACATGTTTTTATAAACTTGCGCTTTTCGATTAGCATATAATAGAATCTTTTATTGAATACATGATTAATCTATAGTTTTATTCCAGTTATAAAAAACAAGCCCTGCTTTTCAAGGGGTTTGATAAAAAAAAGTAATTTGAGAATAATTTAATATATAACACTGTCTTAAACTTCACAAAAATATTTATTTAATCTTAACGTATCACCATGTCATGGAAAACGAAATCTAGAAAATATAAACTAATACTAATATAAATGATGAAAAAATAAAAACAAATAATATTACCTACCTATAAAATGAAATAAAGGAACAACCGTTCTTTAGACACAAAATAAATACTTCAACAAAAAAAGAACTCAAAACATAATGTAAAAAATAATCCTCTATTTTATTATTCAGTTGTGGAATTCTCTTTTTGCTCTGGTATTTTTCATTCTCCCCCATTTGTACACTATCTTATAAACTTCTCAAAATATTTATTTAGTCTCAACGTATTGCCAAATAAAAAAAAAAGAAAACATAAACTACGAATATGAAGGAATGATAAAAAATTTAAAAAAAATTACAATACCTACCAAAAAATAGAATAAATTAACAACTGTTCTTAACATAATAAACAAAATAAATATTCTAAAAATAAGCAACTCAAAAAATAAGCCTATTCATCAGTTGTGGAAGTCTCTCTTCACTCCCCCATTTTTACACTGTCTTATAACCTTTCCTCCAAAAAAATTTATTCAGTTTCAACATATCACCATATCAAAAAAACTATACTTAATAGTAGGAATGATGCAAAACTAAAAATAAAATAAATGAACAACAGTTTTAAAAACAAAAAACGGAATAAATACTGCAAAAATAAACAACTTAAAACATATGGTAAAAAAGGCTCCATTCTATTCATCACTACTAGATGATCTCCTTTTCCTTTTGAATTTTTTAAATAAGGAGCAGTATCTGCTTGTTCCTCTGCCCGTTCTGTTCTTGGAACATATTAATCATAGAAGAGAATTCCTTACTTCTTATCTCCTGATTTTGCTTCTGTATCGAAACCAGTTCTTTGAGAGTTTCTTGTTTTTCAGATTTCGGACGGACAGTCTTTTTAATGACATCGAATCTATTGGAAGGTAAATTTTCACACTTTATGCAACAGGAGGGTTTAGAGGATTCCTCATTTTCATGCACATTTTTAGAGGTTGTCGAATCAATAACTAATATTGGATTCGCTCTGTGTTTAAAAGCAAGAATCTCTTCCAATTCATCAAAATATTTTGGCGCTTTCAGTTTGCCTTCCCCTGTTCTTTTTTGAGAATCCCGTTATTTGATATATGTTGATTGTTGGTTACTGAACTTCTGCCTCACCTTTTCCCGTGCATTCACTCCCTCTCCAACGTTAAAGCTAGTTTCCTTCATTTTGTTGGCAATTTTTGTCCAAATTTCATTTTTGTGTGTTTTTTTGTCACTAAATCCTGCATCATATGAACACCTTAACGCCAACAGAGCAAGTGTAGCCTTGTGGTCTTGTTTAGTAGGACACTTTGGACCTTTCCACAATCTACTCTTTTCATTTGATTGGTGTGGAGTTGACCTTGTGTCATGG
Organism: Galeruca laticollis; assembly: GCA_963921935.1. Lineage (NCBI taxonomy): Eukaryota > Metazoa > Arthropoda > Insecta > Coleoptera > Chrysomelidae > Galeruca > Galeruca laticollis. Next base: position 83,704,930 of record OY998177.1, read on the forward strand.
TTCAAACGTTCTCTTCTGATTGCTGATGCATACTTTGCGGCATATACGGGATCTGAAATAATAAATAGTAATGAAAATGAAAGTGGTACCAACTAGGCAGAATTTTGTACACCAAAAAAAGTAAAGTCAAAAAATATTTTGGTGATACTGAGGTACTGAATTAATTACTGAAGAGATACTTGTGTTGATAATGGGTGTACTGAAATACTAAAAATTTTGATATATTTCTAAAAGAATGAAATGATTACCTTTCAATTTTTTGGCAGTCTCTTCATCCACTGTTAATAGAATATCATCAATAGTCACTTGAAACATTTTTCACAAAAAAAAAAGAATATGCAATTGTTTCTATGTTGTTTTTGGTTTTCTGTCTTCTTGCGGAGTAAATTTCACCATAATATCAAAGAATATATTCTTTTCTTTGATAATTGTGCAATTTTAAATATGTAAACAAAAGACAATGACAACTGACAGCTTTGAGCCGCTCTTTATTCTTTGGTTGAAAATGTTTGATAAGTGATGCGACGCGAAGAAATGTCTTGCGTCACTTGTCATCATCTGATCCAAGGTATGGCGGCAACAACAAGACATGTCAATAAAAGAATTATAGTTGTATTATAATAAAACATCCAAGTCATCTATCGTATTATTTAATTACCTGCTCACCAGACAAATACTTTAAACATGGCGCAGCCAAGACATAGCAACAGAGTCTGAAAAAAGGTGGCAGGTTCAATAAAATCCGGTTTGATAAAGTTGATGAAATAATCGAGTTGGCCCCCAAACTAGAGAACAATGGCGATGGCAGGACCGGTAAAGCTTCCCCCAGATTTTAACCTACAAGGGGAGAATGCATGTACCGAATGGAAGTTTTCGAAAGTGTCATTCGAACATTAATTAATTGCGACAGGACAGCACGAATCTGCAGACAGAATAAAACTGGCCATATTAAGAAACTTAATTGGGGCCGAATCTGCTAAAATTATGGCTACTTTTGTAATAACACCAGAAGAGGGAGGTAAATATGACCCTATAATACAAAAAATTGAGGACTATGTAAACCCAAGAGTAAATGAAACCTTTGAAAGGTACAACTTCCTAAAAAGAACACAGGAAGGAGGAGAAAGTTTCGAGCACTTCCTAACTGAATGTAAACTACTAATAAAATCATGCAATTACAATGCAGCAGACCCAGAGGAAACCCCTCAAGACAAGGCTCTGCGAGATACAATTATCATGGGAATAAGGGACTCCAAAACCCGTGAAGCATTACTACGAATAGATAACCTCACACTTGACAAAGCTATCAAATATTGCAGGACAAGTGAGCAAAGTAAGCAACAAAATAAGCAGTTCCATAATAATGACCAGGAAGAATGAGAGGTACATAGAGTAAGAAATAAAGACAGTGAAACATACACAAACTATCAAAAAAGTGGATACAACGATACGAAATTCCAGTGCAGGCGATGTCAAAAAACGAGTCCAAGAGAATGCCCAGAATTTGGCAAGAAATGCAATAAATGTGGGAGACTTAACCATTTTGCCAGTGCATGTTGAATTAAATATGTGAAGACAGTGGAGCAAGATAATGATATATTTTTTATAGACAGTATAAGTGAACTAAGTAAAGGTAAGAAATATTTTTCAGAAAGTATTGTACTTGAAGGTCATAACATAAAAATTAAAATTGATACCGGTGCTGATGTAAGCATATTGCCAGATAAAATTTTCAGAAAAGTTAACAAACAATTTAAAGTTAGGGAAACAAATTGTATTTTGCAAGGGTTTGAAGGCACAGTAGTCAAACCCATAGGTACAGTTAATCTCCCGTGTAAATATGAGGATAAAGAAATTTATGAAGATTTTGTAATCAATCAGGAAGCAAATCAGGTGTTGCTAAGTGGTCTAGCAAGCATAAAATTAGGGTTAATTAGAAGAATAAACTCCGCAGATCAAAATTAAGAAATTTTTAAAGAGTCAGAGGGTAAAAATGAAACACTTGAATTCATAAAAGCAAATAGGGATATCTTTAATGGTTTCGGTAGGTTCTCAAAAGAATATAAAATTGTCACGAAAGAAAATTTTGAACGAGTAAGCCACCCACCAAATCGAATACCATTAGCAATACGTAATGCGGTAGAGGCTGAGTTAAATAGGCTAGTTAAAAATAAAGCAATTATAAAAATAGATGAAATAGACCCCCGTGCTAGTATTAACCGTGTAGTATTGGTAGAAAAAACTAATGGTCAGATTAGATTATGATTGGATCCTTCTGATCTAAATCGACAAATAATCCGAAAGCCGCGAGTTGTTCCTAACATTGAAGAGATATGTAGTAATTTAATAGGTAAAAAATACTTCCCGGTTTTCGATATGTCAGAAGGTTACCATCATTTAAAATTAGATGAAGATTCATCATGAAAATGTTGTTTCTCGACACCAATTGGTACATACCGATATGCGGTGTTACCATATGGATTATCTAACTCACAGGATTTATTCCAAGAGGTAGTTGAGGAGCACTTCTCAAACATCCCCAATGTACAAATTCTTCATGATGATATGATAGTTGCAGGTAATAATAAAACTGAACATGATTTAGCAGTTAAACAAATAGTAGACAGAGCTAGGCAGGTAAATGCAAAATTCAATGAAAGCAAATAACAATATTATCAAAATAAAATTAAATTTATGGGTCAAATCATATCACAATACGGTATGGAAATAGACCCATGTAGAATTGAGTCGTTGTGCAAGCTGGAAAGCCCAAAAAACAATATACCTAACATGGCAGAATACATGCATCCTTTATGTGAACTTTTAAAAGCAGATATAGAATTTGAATGGATGCCTAGACATCAAAATGTTCTCAATAAAATTAAAGATATAATTTCTAAATCTCCAGCACTTGCTCCTTTTGATCCAAACAGAAAAATAATAATGCAATGTGACGCTTCTAAAAATGGTATCGGATGTTGTCTTTTTCAACAATATGACAACATATTAAAATTAGTAGTGTGCGCGTCTAGAAACATGAACAATCATGAACTAAATTATAGCCAGACAGAAAAAGAAATGTTGGCAATATACTATAGTACGCAAAAATTCCATGAGTTCATTTATCACTACAAGGTCAGAGTACAAAGTGATCATAAACCAATAGTATCCATAATGAAAAAAACCTATTGGCAAAATTGGTTCAGTAAGACTACAACGTCTAAGAATCAAACTATTAAAATATGATTTGAATGTTATTTATGTCCCTGGCAAAGACATCCATTTTGCAGATATGTTATGTAGGTCCCCACTAAAAATCACAAATATTCTTGATACACAAATGCATGAAATGGTGCATACAGTATCAAAATACTTACCAATGAGTAGTGATAAAAAATATTTCTTTAGAAGAGAAACAAGTCGCGATGAAACACTTACAAAGATTGTAAACTTTTATTATAACGGGTGGCCAAATGACAACAAATTATCAAATTGTGTTGAACAGTATTTTAATTTGAGAAACTACATATATGTAGAAAATGGTCTGCTTTTCAATAATGACAGGTTGATAATTCCAAAAAGCTGTAAAAGGTTAATTCTTAAAACTTTACATAAAGACCACTTAGGGATAAATAAAACCATAAATGGAGTAAAATATCACTTATTTTGGCCCAAAATGACTTCAGATATTTCAGAGTTTATTAAACAATGTCACATATGTGAAAAATTTATGCCAAGTAATTACAAAGAACCTTTATTACCACACAGCGTTCCCAAACTAAATTTCAATAAAGTCTCGACAGATATACTAGAATATGGTGCAAAAGCGTACCTTATCATAATAGATCAATTCTCTCACTGGATTGAGCTAAGCCAGTTGAATTCTAAGACTTCCGAGTCAGTTATTAATGCTATGCAAAACGTCTTTACAAGATTTGGTTATCCTGAGACACTAATAGCGGACAACCTACCATTTATTTCCAATTAGTGTAAAAATTACTATAAACAACATGACATTACAATCCAAACATGCACTTTCCATCACCATCAAAGTAATGGACTAGTCGAAAAAGCCGTTAATGTTTGCAAACAAATTCTAAAAAAATGTGACGAAGAAAAAACCGATTACAAAAATGCAGTAATGGAATACAATAACTCACCTTTAACGTTTTTAAAAGTATCTCCTGCTCAAATATTACAGAGTAGGAACCTTAGAGGGCAACTACCAACAAGCAGCGTAAACTTGGAACCTAAAGTCCAAAACCACATTTATACATACTTATGTAAACAAAAGGACCAAATTAAGTCACATTATGATAAAACGAGCCGGAAACGTACTATAGATTTTAAAAGGGGGGATAATGTAGTAATTAAATCTAAAAATGAACAATATTGGGAAAAAGCAATTGTTTTAAAAGCAGCAGATGAACCTAGGTCATATTGGGTTAAAAAATTGAGTAACGAGAAGGTTATTTGGCGTAACAGTTATCAAACGAAATTATCAGTAGTTAACAATACCGATAACCACAGAGTGCTAGAGCCTGAGTTGTACCCTGAGCTGATACAAGACTTACCTCATCAGGAAAACAATGTAAACATACCTGAAAACAATGTAAATATATCTGAAAATCACAATGACGTGGAAACGCATGATAATGTAGATATTGTAGAGGATAAGGAGTTAAATTTGTCGGATAGATATTTGGACTTACTATTGAACCCTAATGTAGAAATACATGAACAAAATGTAACTACAAGATCTGGGCGTTGTATAAAGCCTAGGAAGGTATTAGATCTTTAAAAGGGAGGTGTTTGATAAGTGATGCGATGCGAAGAAATGCCTTGCGTCACTTGTCATCTTCTGATCCAAGGTATGGCGGCAACAACAAGACATGTCAATAAAAGAATTATAGTTGTATTATAATAAAACATCCAAGTCATCTATCGTATTATTTAATTACCTGATCACCAGACAAATACTTTAAACACAAAATAATGCAAAATGTTTTGAAACATTCCGTCTACGACGTCATTGTTTCAACGCTCAAATGAAATGTTTCTAAAAAAGACCAAAAAATTTTAAAACAGTGGTACGCCAAAAATACCTTATATATACCTAAAATAAGGACATTTGATAGATATCTTATGGTAGCTCAGTGGTTAACGCGTCATGACAATTTGAAGAATGTTGGAGTAGACCGCGGTTCGATTCCCGGTCGTGTTTGTTTTTTTTGTTACAAAATTATGCTAATTTTAATAATTTTGGAACATATTTTGTGTTTTGTGCTATATTTGTAGTTATTACGTAGGTACATTTAAATAAGAAAACCACGTTAATCGAATTCATGCGAACCGTGTGGGTGATATCATAGCACACGGTTCGCGTCACTATGATAATATGAGAAACTTTCCGCCAGATTTATTGAAATTGGTTGGGCATTGAGTACGACTTTTATGAAACTTGGCTAGGCATCGAGGACGAGCATTTATGAAACTTGACTAGACAATAAATATTCTGTTCCTAGATTATTGTCAAATTATTGGTGGTCAAAAATATTGTACGGGCCACACTCGGAAAGTGTATTTACAGGGCTCGCATGATTTCAGGGCTCCGCCTTCATCATCGACCTGAAACTTGCATGCTCGCCCTAAAAAGTATGTAATTGAATTTGTTCCTCAGTTGTATATAATAAGTACTTATTGTAATATTTTCAAATGAACATTAATTATCGTTATTTCTATATTTCACTATGAAAGTAATTGTAAATTCATGTGCACTTTCTATAGAAACATTATTCAAACATATACTGTCACAAATAAAACGTACCATTAGTCAGGCAACTCAATATACACGATCTGATATTTATATATTGTTTAGTAAAATGGGTGGTTGTAGGAAAAATATTGTACATTACTTGTGCGAAAGTGATTTTTCACACTCATGGGAGTGTCTCACTCGGCTTGCGCCTCGTGAGACAATATTTCCCACTAGTGTGTTACTTTCCGCACTCGTTACGTAATATACTATTTCAATACCGTTTCAAGCTCCGTTCAGTAATTTCGTTTTAATGAGTGTCCATATATATGAAACTGAAGATATTTTCTCCAGTCAATTTTAGAGTAATTTTTCATGAAGAATCCAAATCCGTCCTCAGAGCGACTCTATTACTTCAAAATTTAGATATATTTAACAAAAAAAAATACTCAATTCGAACATGTCTTCTTGTTAGCATCAAGATTCCTGCAAACATATTACGCCTTTTCAGGCGTGAAATATTCCGAGGACGACCATTTATTTTAAATAATTAGATGGGCACATTTGTTAACGTTGACATCACCGACCTTCTTATATTGTTATTTATGTTTTATCCCATTTACTATCCCACGAAGGTACATTAAACGTAGTAAGCATCATATACAGTGTCAAGGCAGAAAATAATTACGTAGCTAATTTATTCGTGGTAGTAATTCGTTAGTTCTTCACGAAAAGAGTTTTTTGTCCGTTTTGAGAGAATACGTCTAAAAATCACTATCTGTGTTTATTTTTCAAATCAATGAAAATCATATCGCACTCTAATCTAGCGCAGAAAGTTATCTATTTCGCACTAGTGCGAAATATTCCGAAGTCACCTATTCTGATGAATTGCTGTGCTTATTTACCTAATAGGTACCTATACCATATACACAATTGTAGGTAGCTGTGACAATGACATATATTTAAAAAAAATCAACACATATTAATACCTACTGTCAGTGCGTTGATTTGATTTATTTAGTAATCAAATTGATACTTATTTGTATAAGTTGAATCTGCTGATATTTGTAACGAAAACATGGAATATTCGTCAGACGATGAAACGGTAGATTTTATTTACATGGAAGTCCGTAATTTAGCAAGGGAAACGACGAAAGAATTGCTACCGGAAAAATCAAAACAAAAGTATGATCTCGCGTATAATAATTTGATGGCATGGAAAGAAAAAAATAATAGGAAAAGCTTCTCCGAGGTTGTTTTATTGGCATACATAGGAGAATTGAGATATAATTACAAGCCAAGTCCTGTCTGGTCAATATACTCTATGCTACGGACATCATTAATTGTTAAGCATAACGTGAACATAGGAAATTACCAAAAATTGAAAGCTGTACTGAAAAGACGCTAAGATGGATATGAACCAAAGAAATCAAGTACTTTGAACCCTCAACAAATTAACCAATTTATAGCGACTGCTCCGGATGAAAAACATTTGTTAATCAAGATAGGTATATGTTTTAATTTGCAGAGTTGATTAGCTTAGGAAGAGGATATTTATGAAGAAATTTTTAATTTAACCAATTTACCACTCATAAGTTAATTGAAGAGATATTTTATAACACTTCGATGAACACTCATTTTGTGTTAATAGGTTACTGTTACTAAAAAATATTAATATTCGCCCGTGGCTTAAATCATCTAAAGGCATGCCCTACTCGTATAATGATGAAGCTCGTAGGTACAAATCCCCAAAATAGCATTTTCTGTCAAATTTTTGATATTAAATTTTTCCATATTTGAAGAGGAATTGATCATGTAATTTATTTGATTTGCGTATACTCATATAGACTAAGTTCTCATTTTTTTCATAAGATACAGTGCTAACTAGTCGAATAATAAGAACATATTATTTTAATATTTCTAGGTTGCCTCAGCATTCGCTATAAGCGAGCTAAATTAGCCAGTGTAAAAATATGCGATTTAACTGACGTTACATCTGCAATAATTGTAAAGATTGCTAACACCAAAAATAAAGTGACTCGAACTTTTACATTAACAGGAACATTTTAAGAAATAAACAAAAAGTATGCTTATCTACGACCGAAAAGTATGGTGTATAAAAATAAGAGCTTTTTCATCAATTACCAAAAAGGAAAATGTACCTCCCAGTTTGTAGGAATAAACAAGTTTGGTGCAATGGCCAAAGAAATAGCTATATTCTTGAAATTACCAAACCCACAAACCTATACTGGTCTTTCATTCAGGCGTTCTTCTGCTACAATATTAGTGAACAGTGGCAGTGACTTATTGACTTTGAAAAGACATAGTGGTTGGAAAAGCGGCACTGTCACAGAGGGTTATATCAATGAATCGATTAATAAAAAAATGGAAAAATCCAATCGTATAACCGTTCTATAGAACATGCAAACACCTTCACAGAGGAACTACCATCAAGATAATTCACAACCAGTTCGGAATTACAATCAGTCCCTGTGAGACCATTAACTTCGAGTACAGTATTTGAAACTAATAATGTGACAGGAATTAATGCTCAGGCAGTTCAAAGTTTAATTGAAGAGAATGGTCATATTCCATTAGTGTTAAACAATTGTTCCAATATAACAATTAATAATTACTATTCTAATAGTACCTGAATACAGACCAAAATGTACCTAAATATGTATGTTGAATGTTTCCTGTTCGAATATATCATTCTTAATAATGCAATTCACTTGAAAATGTCTATGAGTGTAAACTTGTATTATTAGTGGTTAAAACATATTTTTAAAATCCGATATATTTTGTTTTTCAGGTAGGTCGTCGGAAAAGTATAGTGTACAACTCGTGCGAAAACTAGATATTTCGTACTCGTGTGACAAGATGATAAATCACTCGCCTGCGGCTCGTGGTGCATCAACTTGTCACACTCGTACGAAATATCTTATTTTCCGCACTAGTTGCACAATATTTCGATTTGGTATTTAACATAGATATATGATACTTTAACATAGATATATAATATTGTAATGTGTTTCTTATTTATTAAAACGTTTTATTACAGGTGGGATAAACTTTAAACACTCGGTGAGTTCACTTAATTTATTTAAACAATAAACTACTCACTAACACTTAATTTATATACACAAACAAAATTATTAATTAATTTATATCAATACTTCACTGTTCGCTATTTCGGTGTATCCTTGTTTATTTGTCGCGATCACTTTATCCACTAAACTAAACTCAACTCTCCCTGATCGGTTATTTATATATCAGTGCCTTTTTTACTAGATAATTCTAGATTGCGGCTTACACAAAAACAATTGGCTCTGGCATTTTCTAGATAAGACTGGTCACGAAAACAATGTCTAGATGAGATATTCACAATCGTAAACAATTCTAAGAAATCCCTGCGCACCTGCCATAATTTTACCTTTCATGCATGGCTTAGACAGAGTCGGATTCATGGACTATACCAGTGTGCTCTTTCGTAACATTACCCCCTCCTTAAATGGCAGTTCCTCCTGGAACTTTTGTGTAGCCGAGACTGGATGTTTGAATCGGCAACTGGCCCCATTTCTACACTTTCCGATCTTATGGAAATAGCAGGGCACCGTCCTCATCGAATACTGATAACGGGGGTTGTAGCTGCAAATTATCATCTGGACACTGGTATCTCGAAAATAATCTCTACCATGTTCCTGATAACTCGCCAATACAACTGGTTACTCGCTATCTTAGGTATAGCCAGTTTCTTCACGCTGGATTCTAACACATGGTCTCGGAGGTTTCGAAGTGCTTCCCACACATCGCGGTAGGTAGATCGATCTTTAAATTCATCTTCAGTTACCACGTAGAAGACGTACCGCGAATTATGTTTCAGTTTCAATGTCTTGCCAGGGGCTGAAATCTGGTCTTCAAGTTTTTCTAATTGCCCGAATTTCTTTCGAAAAACGGATGCCAACCCTCGTGCGTTCTTTAGACGGGCGAGGATGTTGTATGCCAGTGAATAAACTTCCGGGAGAGTGAACAAATCTTGTCGTTGTTCTGAAGTGACTACATATCTAGCTTTCCCGGTACCTCCAAATGCGCCCATAGATTAACCGAAGTAGGGTCATACACATCTCGAATATGTTTTACTCCTTTCTCTAGGTCATGGTCCCCCTCAAATGGCGCTAGTCGGTTTTGGTGAACTACTTTTGGTCTTCCGTTGGGAATCTTGCTTATGCGATATATAACATCATTGATCCTTTTCTTGATTAAGTATGGACCTTCCCAGGATGGCTTTCGAAATTTCTTCCCTGGTCACTTTCGACTTCCAATGGCACTCCATATCGGCTGATAAATTCTTTCACCAATACATCCGCGACCGTTGTGGCCTCTTGGTTCAGGATAGCGTAAATTTCCACCCACTTTGTGAAATAATCCATTACAACCAGTATGTATTTGCTACCATTTTCTGTCGTCGGAAATGGTCCAGCGATATCTAAAGCAATCCCTTCGAAAGGGCTTCCTACATTATAATGTTTCATAGGTCCTTTCTCTTGCGATATGGTCCATTACTCGTAGCACAAGTCGTACATTTTTTACACTAGTCCTTCACATCGTCGGAGCTGTTCATCCAATAAAACCTTTCACGGACTCGCTGGCGGGTTTTCTTCACTCCAAGATGACCTCCCGATGGACTGTCGTGTAACTTCTTCAGTACTTCAGCTACTCTAGTTCTAGGGATAACTAGCTGTCTCCTCATCTCGGAACCATCATCGTTTTAAAGGACTTTTTTCAACAGCCCTTCTTCCAGGACAAGGGAGTTCCACTGAGCCCAATATGCCTTGAGTTTCGGTGAAAGTCTTGACACTTCTTGCCAGGTAGGTTACCGATTTTCCTCCTTCCACTGCCAAATCTTCTTTAGGCAAGGATAATTCTCCTGGTTTTCTCTGATTCTGGTGGGTGACCATTCTTCATTGACTACTGTTCCTCTTGAAACTGCAACTTCCTTATATTTCGACTTGTTGCATTGTGAATAGTCTACAGGTCATGACCGTCTAGGCAAAGAGTTGGCTTTTCGGTTATTCACATCAGCTGGATGTTCACCCCTGTCTGATTTCCCATGTGGCTGGAGTTCTCGGGTTACAGGAGTCTTGGGGCGCTTAGACGGACTGCGTACGTGCTCTAGCTCGCCACGCTTCCGGCATTTGATCTTCTCCGACTTCTCGTCTGCCATACCTTTCAACAAGTTGACGATCTGGCCAAGTTTATCATCGTCATCTTGTTCCAGCAGGGTTCTACCTTTGTTGTACCGCGAGCTCTTCGTGGCTGCTTTGCATTTAAGAGGTTCTTGGTTTGCAGGAGTCGTAGAACGCTTACACGAACTTCGTGTATGCTCTAGCTTGCCACAATTACAGCACCTGATTTTCTTCAGCTTCTTGTCTACCATACCTTTCAACAAGTTGACGATCTGATCAAGTCTATCATCGTCACCTTCTTTTTGTATGGTCCTACCTTTGTTGTATCCGGAAGCCGTCGTGGCTGCTTCATATTCAAGAGCAGCAGTCAATGCGTCCACTAATGTTTTCGGATGGGCTAAACAAAGCGTCCTCTGCATATCGGGGTCACGTAAGCCATCAATAACGGCCTGGATGCCTAAACATTCCATCATGTTATCTGGTGCTGATGGATAACCAAATAGAACTAGTCGGGCAAAGTCCACTTCATACTCTTGAAGGAACTCATCACGTTTCTGCCTTCGGTTCTTCAGCTGGAATTGTTACAAATGTTCTAGATATTCATGACCATATCGCATGTCCAACCTCTTCTTCAGCTGCTCGAAGGCATCCGTTTCTTCCAAAGGTATCGTCTGAAGTACATCTAAGGCATCTCCCCGAAGCGCTATAGTTAGGTTCACTGATTTCTCCTTATCGGACCAATTATTTACTCTAGCGGCTGCTTCAAACTGTTTCACATAATTGGTCCACGACATTTTTCCATCGAACTTTGGCGCCTTGACTCGGGAAAAACTGCTAATATCTTCTAACTTAGGGTGTGTTTCTGTATTGCAAGGTTTCATTTGCTCGGTCTTCTTTTCTTCCGCTGGCGTGTCTTGAGTTCTTATATCTGTCATCTTTTTAACTAACTCCTTGATTTTCTCGTCCATCGTTTTCATCTTATTTTCAATCTTTGTGTCCATCGTTATAATCTTATTCTCAATCTTTTCGTCCATCCTTGACATTCTATTCTCGATTTTCTCGTCCATCATTGCCATCTTATTCTCGATTTCAAATTTTAGAGACGAAATTTCATTTTCAACGTCAGCGGTATTGCCGTTTTTCATTAATAAGATATCGGCAGATATATCGTCCTTCAAAGCAAAAATCTTAATTAAATCAATATTAGCAGAAATGTCGTTCTTCATAGCAGAAATCTGCTCGTCCATGTTCTCTTCCATGGCAGAAATCTTCTCGTCAATGTTAGCAGAAATTGATGAGATTAAGGTGGAAGCCTCGTCATTAAATAAAACTGTTTCTGGATCAAAGCCGTCATTTTCCAGTGCCACTTTAAGTCTTTCTAGTAATTCACTTTCCTTACCGGACGTTTCCAACTCACGATCTTCCAATTCTGCTCTTAATTCCGCCACTTTCAGATCACATATTCCCTTTGCCATTTTTACGTAGCAATTTATTTATATTATCCCACACCTGACACCAATTTTTCTTATTTATTAAAACGTTTTATTACGGGTGGGATAAACTTTAAACACTCGGTGGGTTCACTTACTTAATTTATTTAAACACTAAACTAATCGCTAACACTTAATTTATATACACACAAACTCAATTATTAATTCATATCAATACTTCACTATTCGCTATTTCGGTGTATTTTTGTTTATTTGTCGCGATCACTTTATCCACAAAACTAAACTCAACTCTCCCTGATCGGTTATTTATATATTAGTGCCTTTTTTACTAGATCATTCTAGATTGCGGCTCACACAAAAACAATTGGCTCTGGCATTTTCTAGATAAGACTGGTCACAAAAACAATGTCTATAAAATATAGTCACGATCGTAAACAATACTAAGAAATCCCTGCGCACCCGCCATAATTTTAACTTTCATACATGGCTAAGACAGAGTCGGATTCAGGGACTATACCAGTGTGCTGATCTGTAACAATGTATTAACTAATCTAGAAGAGCAGCTAGAGTCAACAATAAAAACATTTTTTTATCGGATAAATTTCTTTTTGTACCGAGATACTTTTGCAAATCCATAATTTTACGAGAAATGTCAGTTTTTCGAGCAAAAATTACTGATGGGAAAAGTTTCAGTCAAAAAGAAATTTATTCTTAAAAGAAACGACCGAATTATATGAAGCAACAACAACAATATAGCATATTGTGTATCAAGTGCGTGAAGTAGACTTTTTTACACAAGCGTGGAGTTTGCGTAACGAGCGAAGCGGGTGGAGCAGCAACGCGAGTGTAAAAAAGTCTTCACGCAAGTGTTGCATACTATACTTTTTCTACGACCGAACGAATAAGCAAATTCGATAGACAAAAATCGATTGAAATCAACTATTTAATTTTCTTTATTTTAATAATTACTACTAATTACTTTATTATAATAATCACCAATGTCAATATTATGTTTGATGCTGATGGTACTCTTCAACATAGAATAGTGACTCCAAAGTGTTGATTGGAAGATTTTCGTTAACATAACATTTTCAGAAAACGAATGAATATTTTGCTCTGTGCGTCATAACATAAATTGTTTATAGGTGTTCTCATAAATCAGCAGATATTTTAGCGGCAATAACGATGCACTTGCTGCATTTGATGCTTCAGTTATATTTGGTGGAGTGGACAGTCTTTCTGTATTCGAATCCATGATTATTAGCGCGCACAACACATAACGAAACACTCAAATGAGTTTGACGTTTTTGAACTTCATAAAAATTTATTTATAAAGCACAGCTCTCTATGATATTTTATCTGTGCGTAAAAGTGTATTAGCTCTTAAAGCAACGATGCGAAAAATAAATCCTATTAAAACTTGAACTTAACGCTTTATCTGATTGAACTTTTATTAAATATACAATTGTTATGAAATGTTTGGGGTACTGATTTCAAAATGTTCTTCTCTGGTATCTGGAATATTCTGGAAAATTCAATTTGATCTTTCTTATTCGAGGCTCGTGGGGAACTAATAATATTTTCAGGGTCAATTTGGGGTAAAGTTTAATAGAAGATGATGATAAGTAAAGGACGGATCATATATATACATACATACATAGATATATATATATATATATATATATATATATATATATATATTATGAACAATCACTGTATTATTTACTTATTTTTATTGTGAAATTTAAATGAATATGTTTATAATTTAGAATTTTTGTTTAGTTTGGCTAGCTCAGTTATTGTTTTTTTATATAGTTGTTATATTTATTATAATTTGATTATTCGGGAGCATGAAATCCTTTTTCCCTTTGAGTCCTGGCTTATTGTATTGTTATAATTGTTTAAATAAAAAGAAAACACATTTTTTCGAAATAGATTTAATTTTCAATGCCATATTTATATTTGATAAAATAATATGCGACGCCAATGGTTATATTGTACCTACTTATTGATTTTAATAATATCATCAATGCGCATGCGTGAAAAACTAGTCATGCGCTTTAACATGAAACGAACAATTCTTACATTAAAGAAGCATCTATATTGATACAAACATAGTTTGTTTGACGATGCCGATAAGTAAATGGTTCATAAAAAAACATAAAAGAATTTATATATATATATATCATAGTTATATATGATACAAATTTCTGTGGAAAGAAATTAGTTATATACATGGATAGAAAAATAGGAATTATATACAAATGGACATAGTTGTTGCATTATGAAATTTCAAACACCAGATTTATGCGATTACAAGATGGCGTAAGTACATATTTTAATTTATTTAAAATTCGGCCTTTTATTAAATTTAACGATTTATGCAATGAATACACTATACAAAGTCTGTTTCTTTCTTTTTTAGATCGATCATATTTGCAAAAGTTTATCAATTTATGAAATTAAGTACTTAATTGGGTATTTTGAGTTTTTACACTGTTTATTGGCCAATAAATGATTTAAAAACACTGACCTGTTGCTCTTGAATTGGGATGAAAGTCTCTGGATCCCAGGAACACTCCTCTGAAGCTCCAAAAAACCAAAATTAATGAAAATTTTGTAGATTCTTGCCGAAAAACTTGTTACAATTGACTGTGAGTATTACTAATATTGTATTTAATAGTACTTTAGAAGTTTAAATGTCTTAAAACTAGGAATATCTTGAAATTTCAGGAACACTATCACACACACTCCTCGCTTCTTAACATCAGCTTCCCTATTATCTTAAGCGTCCCCTCGATTCTCTACTTTTTTCAACAAACAGTATTTTGTTCTTTTTCAGGTCACTATTCCAAAGTTTATTTATTGATTCACAATTTGTTCTGTCATCTTTTATAACCAATAAGATATTGTCTTTTGCAATCAGATAATTGAAACTTCTATCACTTATTAAAAAATTTTATACATACACTCTTTTACATAATTAGTTCATTTATAGAGTTCCTATGAGTTTTTTCATCATACAAATAAATTAAAATTGGTTATACATAGATACATTTACATGGTACAACATTCAATATTGTTATTGATAGTATATCACTGTTACACTCATATTAATTATAAATATAAATTCTCTTATGTTATTTGTCTAAACTCTTTGCATTATATTATTTATAATAAACTTTAACAAATTACTATTTATTGATTCTATGTTTATTTTATTTGCCATATATCATTTGTCTATATGTCATTATTCGTTTATCTATGAAATCTATTGAATTATATTCTATTCAATATTTGTATTTGTTATTATTCTTAAATTAATGATTATAATGAATTAACTATAATAATATTTGTTTTCATTTCAGATGAACAGCTGATTATGTTATGGAAATTATTCTTCGTCTTAGGCAACTTTATTTACATCATTACATTGGTTAGGCAATATCTATATTTTATGTTATTATTGAGGTAATTCCTTTTCTATTATATTGTTATAGGCTATTATTTAATATATCTTTATTTGATATGTTGTTTAAATTAAGAAAAGTGTTTCCTTTTTACTTGTTTTCCTTAATTATATTATTTTCATATATATTTCATACTAGCAACATATTTTTATAATACTAATTCTCTTATTATCTATGATATCTGGTTTAATTCCCCTCAAATTTAAATTTAAATGATATCCATACCCTGGATATTTATTTAAATTTCAATTTTCTTATTATAAATGATTGATTTTATTTTATTCAAAAAAAAATTTAACAATTTTATGGCATAATCTTACTTTCTTTAACTTTGTTTCTCAAATATTTGTTCACATTTTTCCTACTACAAAATCTATTTCTTTCAATAACTGTCTCCTAATTCTTTCCTTAAAATACACTTGATTAAGATCAATGTCAATTTATATTTTTAATATTACTTCATATAATACTTCTTTATTATCATTTCTTCCTAACATCCACTTATATATCAACTTATTTCTTTGTAATTACATTATACTTCTATATACTCCTCATATCATATTTCTTTTCAATATTCATTATTCAATATAATTAATTATTTCTTAAATTCATATATATATCAATATCAACTTCCTTATTCCTTCCTGTATTTTCAAGTAATCTATAAGATTCTAATTGACATTAAACATTACCTCCTATATTTTTAATCAATATCATTCATTATTATCCTTTCCTATCCTTTTTTACTTATATCTTATTTCCCTATTTAAAAATGTGAACTTCTATTTGATACTTGAGTTATTCTTATTTTATCCCCTCTATCATATATTCTTTAATAGTTTCATTCTATGTAAACCAGTATCTCTCATAAATTGTTTCCTTTATTTGCTATATATATTGATTTGCCATACTCACAAATTTTTAAAATGTTTTAATTATAAGTTTTACTTAATAAATTTTTCTTTATATTATATTATATTTATTTTTTTAGGTTCTGAAGAAACAAACGTGATGAATTTAATTGGATCATCAGCTGCCAAATGGAAAACAAAACTCTGTCTAATATCTACTTTAACTTTGTACACTACCTAATATTGAATTTTAAATCTATCCTTATGACTATCATTTCCTTTTTTTTTAAGTATTATTCGTAACATAACATATATACATTCTTTAGAATTGGGTTACTCATTAATAATAAATTCTATGTACATTATTTATACTTGTGTTACTCATTAATAATAAATTTTAATTTCAACTTCATTTCTGTATCCTTTCCCTTTTTCATTGAATTGCATTTTCGTCTCCATATTTCATTCCTATTCTCATGTCCAATTATTCAATTTGCTTTTCTTTTTCTAACCTTTTTCTTGCTTTCTTCTCTTGTGGTTTGATGCTCGATAAATTTCTGAAGCATCTGTCTATTCTCTACCATATCCTTTTTAACTTTGTTGCCCCATATCTCATAAATTTCTTCCCATGAATCCATTAAAATTTGCGTTTCCAATTCTCCCATATTATTCATTTCACTTATTATTATTTTAGAGAAAGTTTTTGTATGAATCATAGTCATTATGTTGTCCCATTTTATTCCTGTTACTACATTATTATAAAAATTTTTTGAACATCCTATACCTCCTTCATTTCTTCTTATACTATCTTCCATTTCTTCCACTGTGTCTGTTAATCTTCGATTCATCTCTTGTATTTCCTTGTTAATTTGTCTACCTAAGATTTGACTCCTTTTTTCATATATTCCTGTCGGTTTTGTTACTCTGCCATCTAAATTTATAATTTCTTTATTCACTTTTTCGTAAGAATGTTGATTTACCTGTTTACTTACTTGTCCTTGTAATTTACTGTATCCTACTTCTTCAGTTTCCTTCTTAATTTCTTCTCTCCCATCTGTGATATTTGTTAATTCCTGATTATTCTTCTCAATATTCTTAATTTCCATGAAACTTTCCATTTTTACTTCATAATTCCCATTTCCATCATTTCTAATTTCATTCCGTTCATAGTTATCTGTTATATTACTAGTTTGTTTTGATATTTCCGTTTGTATAGTTCCTGGTAAATTTTCTTCCATTTTGATTCCGCTTTCTTTTGGTTCTATTTTCAAGTTTTTATTTTGATCCTCCATATCTAAGTTAACTTCATCTATTTGCCTTCTAAATTGTTCATTCTCAAATTCTTCCTGGTTCTCCTTGAGTTCCTTCATATTTTCTGGTTTCATATCATCAATTTTATTTTCCAAATTATTACTTGTTTTCGGTTCCATCATATCAGTATTTTTATTTATAGTCGCTTTCAAATCTCCCCTCATATTGTTCATATTTTCATTAATCTTTTCCTCCTTACCATTCGTTTCTTCCTTCATAGTAGTCTTATCATCTGACAACTTATCCATTTTATTATCTATGTTCCCCTCTACTTTGTTAAAATCTTTTACCATAGTTTTCCTATCCTTTTTTCTTTCATCATCCCGCTTACTCCTATTTTCCAAAATTCTATTCATAATCTCCTTTTGTTCGTTCAATTCTTTATTTAAATCTACATTCATACTATTCCTACCTTCCCGTATATTTTTACTTATCTCATTCTCAATCTCCAATTTTCTATTCATACTGATCAAAATTTGCATTAATTGTTGCATCATGTTCACCATCTGATCATCTCTACCTGTTCTTGTTGACGCTTCCTGTCTCCTCTCTTCTTGTTCCACAGCTTCCCCATCTCCTGTCATACTTTCTTCCTGTACATCTCCTTCTAATTGTTGTCCTCGTTCCAAATATACCGCTTGGTAATCTCCCATACCATGACTTCGTTCTTCCCTTTCCTCTTCCGAACCACTGTCTGCTCCTACCTGCCTTCCATCTCTCAACGTCATTCGTTTTGCCATTTTTAATTGAGTTTAAAATTTAAAACTGTTTCCTATATTTTTAATAAACCGCCCCACGTTTTGGGTGACAATTATGAACAATCACTGTATTATTTACTTATTTTTATTGTGAAATTTAAATGAATATGTTTATAATTTAGAATTTTTGTTTAGTTTGGCTAGCTCAGTTATTGTTTTTTTATATAGTTGTTATATTTATTATAATTTGATTATTCGGGAGCATGAAATCCTTTTTCCCTTTGAGTCCTGGCTTATTGTATTGTTATAATTGTTTAAATAAAAAGAAAACACATTTTTTTGAAATAGATTTAATTTTCAATGCAATATTTATATTTGATAAAATAATATGCGACGCCAATGGTTATATTGTACCTACTTATTGATTTTAATAATATCATCAATGCGCATGCGTGAAAAACTAGTCATGCGCTTTAACATGAAACGAACAATTCTTACATTAAAGAAGCATCTATATTGATACAAACATAGTTTGTTTGACGATGCCGATAAGTAAATGGTTCATAAAAAAAACATAAAAGAATTTATATATATATCATAGTTATATATGATACAAATTTCTGTGGAAAGAAATTAGTTATATACATGGATAGAAAAATAGGAATTATATACAAATGGACATAGTTGTTGCATTATGAAATTTCAAACACCAGATTTATGCGATTACAAGATGGCGTAAGTACATATTTTAATTTATTTAAAATTCGGCCTTTTATTAAATTTAACGATTTATGCAATGAATACACTATACAAAGTCTGTTTCTTTCTTTTTTAGATCGATCATATTTGCAAAAGTTTATCAATTTATGAAATTAAGTACTTAATTGGGTATTTTGAGTTTTTACACTGTTTATTGGCCAATAAATGATTTAAAAACACTGACCTGTTGCTCTTGAATTGGGATGAAAGTCTCTGGATCCCAGGAACACTCCTCTGAAGCTCCAAAAAACCAAAATTAATGAAAATTTTGTAGATTCTTGCCGAAAAACTTGTTACAATTGACTGTGAGTATTACTAATATTGTATTTAATAGTACTTTAGAAGTTTAAATGTCTTAAAACCAGGAATATCTTGAAATTTCAGGAACACTATCACACACACTCCTCGCTTCTTAACATCAGCTTCCCTATTATCTTAAGCGTCCCCTCGATTCTCTACTTTTTTCAACAAACAGTCTTTTGTTCTTTTTCAGGTCACTATTCCAAAGTATATTTATTGATTCACAATTTGTTCTGTCATCTTTTATAACCAATAAGATATTGTCATTGCAATCAGATAATTGAAACTTCTATCACTTATTAAAAAATTTCATACATACACTCTTTTACATAATTAGTTCATTTATAGAGTTCCTATGAGTTTTTTCATCATACAAATAAATTAAAATTGGTTATACATAGATACATTTACATGGTACAACATTCAATATTGTTATTGATAGTATATCACTGTTACACTCATATTAATTATAAATATAAATTCTCTTATGTTATTTGTCTAAACTCTTTGCATTATATTATTTATAATAAACTTTAACAAATTACTATTTATTGATTCTATGTTTATTTTATTTGCCATATATCATTTGTCTATATGTCATTATTCGTTTATCTATGAAATCTATTGAATTATATTCTATTCAATATTTGTATTTGTTATTATTCTTAAATTAATGATTATAATGAATTAACTATAATAATATTTGTTTTCATTTCAGATGAACAGATGATTATGTTATGGAAATTATTCTTCGTCTTAGGCAACTTTATTTACATCATTACATTGGTTAGGCAATATGTATATTTTATGTTATCATTGAGGTAATTCCTTTTTTATTATATTGTTATAGGCTATTATTTAATATATCTTTATTTGATATGTTGTTTAAATTAAGAAAAGTGTTTCCTTTTTACTTGTTTTCCTTAATTATATTATTTTCATATATATTTCATACTAGCAACATATTTTTATAATACTAATTCTCTTATTATCTATGATATCTGGTTCAATATATATATATATATATTGAACCAGATATCATATATATTAAGAGAATTCAGTCTTGTAGGAATATTTTGCTCATATGAAAATGGATTGAAATGATGTAATTTAAGAAAACATTATAAAAAGAAAACACTATTATTTACAAAAAACATATAAATTAAAGATATATTAAATAATTAGTGTGCAACAATTCAATAAATAAAGAAATTACCTTAATAACTGTACAAAATTAGAAATTGCCTAATAAATGTAATGTAGAATAATAAAGCTGCCTAAGATGATGGATTATTTTCTATAACGTAATCAGCTGTTCATCTGAAATAAAACAAATCTTAGTATAGTCAATTCATGATAATTATCAATTATAAAACATACACATATTTAGTAGAATAAGGAGTATAAATTTCATAGATAAACTAATAATAACATAAAGAAAAATGATATACCGTCAAGTGAAATAAACATAGAGTCAATAAATAATAGTTTGTTAATGTATTAGTATAAATAATTTAAAGAAAAAACTAGAGAGAAGTTACATAAAAGAATTTATGTTTATCAATTAAGATGATTGTAATAGTAATAGACTGTCAATACCAATATTAGATATTGGACTATTTAAATGTTATCATGTATATAACCAACTATAACTTATTTGTGTGATAAAAACTCAAGGAACTCCACAAGTAAACTTATAATGTCAAGTGGAATTTATATTAGTATATGTATGAAACAATTTTGCCAAGTGAAATAAGTAAAAATAATTCGACTGCATAAGACAATATTTGATTGGTTATAAACAAAGTGACAGAACGAATTTCAATCAACAAGAAAAGAAACAAACTTTTTAAATAGTGACCTGGAAAAAACAAAAAACTTGTTTATTGAAAAAAGTTGAGAATCAGCAGGGAAGCGTTAGTAGTTGGAAGCTGGCGTCGAGATAAGAGGAGCTTGTGTTAAAGTGTTCCCGAAATTCCATTAATATTCTCAATTAACATGACGAAACTTATAAATTACTATTAAAAACAATACTAATAGTACTCACAAATATGTACATCCAGTTTAACTGCAAAAATTATTAAAATTTCTCATAGTTATTGGTATTGGAACTTCAGAGGAGTATTCCTGGGTCCAGAGGTGTTCATCCCAAGTCCAGAACAACAGGTCAGTGTTTATTTAAAATATTATTGGCCAATAATAAGAGTAAAAAACTCAAGAACTCAAATCAGTGCATATTTTCATAAAATTTATAAACTTTGCGGCAATGATCGATCTAAAAAAGAAAGAAAACGGACTTTATATAGTTAATCAATTAACCAAATCATTAATAATAATTAAGAAGGCCTAATTCAATGTAAATAAAAGCTTATACTTACGCCATTTTCTCATCTCATAAGATAAATGCATCATCAATTGTTCATATAATATGTCCATGTGTATATCAATCCTATAATTCTATTTCTTCCACAGCAATTTGTATTTTATATGTGTATAATTCCAACATAAATTCTTTCATGTGTTAAAACCTTCAATTATATTCATCGACAACAAACGGTGCTTATAAAATGAGCGCATCTATGCTGCGTATCGTATTGTAAAAGCTATGTTCGTTTCACGCTTTAAACCACATGACTAGATTGTAAGCATGCGCACATGATAATATATGAAATCAATAATTTCGTATAGGAAATCCATAGGCGTCGCAACTTATAAATATTAAATAAAAAAAAATCTTTAAAAATTAAATTTGTTTAAAAAGTAAATTTGGGAGCAAAGATGTTAATCGAAACATGAGAAAACGCAAAACAACGGATTCCAGCAGGGAAACCAAACACTCATTTGTGCCTTCAATTGGATTAACATCTTTGCTCAAATTTTACATCCTTATTTGGTTATACCGTGCTGAAGAAGCAAATGAGCCAGAAACATGCATGTCCGCGGTTTCAGTAGCCCTTCATTTTGCGTGAATTACCCATGAATCTCTTAGTTGTTGTTGTTAACATATCACGCGATATTCCTACATCTTCTTTATATATATATATATATATATATATATATATATATATATATATATATATAATGTCACATACAGGTTGTCCCACCATTGTAGTGACATGTGGTGATCACATATTTAATATACCGAGAAATTTATTAGTGTAGGAATTACAAAAAGCTGTGAAACGGGTGTTAACGTCTGAAAAGGTATACGGAAGTAGGAAATAAGAAGTGTCTTAATTGAGAATTGTTATGATTAGAAAGTAAAATCATATGTTCGATGTGGTTGGATTGTTGATAGTTGATCTATTAATTTCCATCGAATAAAATCTGAGTTTGACAATACATGACATTGATGAAAATAAAAATAAAAATTTATTTGAACAAGCCTTTAAGGAAACTAAGGAAGGAAGTGAGGAGAGAGGTTGTTGAAACGGGAGACTATTCACTTGACATATTTTGGTGCCGGAAGTTTTTTTATCCCGAAAGGACGAAAAAATAACTAAGTAAATTATATTGAAGACGATTCAGGGATTGAAAATTAAAATAACATAGTCAATACAAGGAATAGAACAAATATAATTGAAAATTAAAACAGTATATGGAAAACAGAGAATAAATATTATGGAATGATGTAAGACTGGGAAAATAGCACGTGAGATTATTTTAACACAGATAGTAGACATAAATAGAACATATTTAGAAGATTGTGAGCAAAATAAATAATCGGAGACGGTAACTAATAATTTGAAGAAGAACATTATATTGAGAACAGAAATAAATATTTTGGAAAGAAGCAACATGGTAAAGAAATACATGAACCCAATATAAGACAGCGGAACCACATAAATAAACATATACCGACGAGTTTGCAGAAAAAGAACATTAAGTTAAAAGGTGGGTTTAAATTTTATACTAGTTAGTTGTTTTTTTTAAAGCTGTGTAATTATTAAATTTAGTTATTTCGTTAACCATTTGAGAAAGATCTAGTTAATTTTATAGTAGTTTGATTATTAAATTAGGTTATTTCGTTGATACTTTCAGAAAGTTCTATTTGATTTGATTGAAGTCGTATAAATTATTGAAATTTTGTTAATTATTGGATCATTGGATATAGAAATTTTGTTTAGTTAATTGTAATTTTAATAGATTTTCTTTATAAGGTAAGCTAGATATTGAAATTCATCCAGAACAAAGATCTTTGTTTGAGGAATTCAAAAGAAGCAGTCCTGTATGAAGAAAGGTAAGAGTTTTTAGTATACAATTTAGAGGTAGTGATGGTAAAATTTTGAATAGTAATAAATTTAGGTCAAATTAGAGAAAATTAACATACAGGGTGTTTCTTGAATTAAAATTTAGAATAAAAGCTTAATTGTAGAACTGTGTAAAAATGTTGATTTAAATTTATATAAAAAAACAGGAAATAAAAAGAAAAGATATATTAGAACACTGCAATTCATTCGAGAACCGACTCCCTGAAAATAAGAGGTCTTATATATAGCCGGAGCATATACGTTTACATTATTTTTTTTATGATAATTTGAATTAAGTCAGAATAATTATATTAAATTTTACTTACCTATTTATGGTAAGTTGGCGTCCATAAATTACTAAATATATAGCAATACGCGTTATATATATCAAAAGTTAATTAAAATAAATTGTGTATATAGAAATAATCACAATCATAATAGAATTTGTCGCTTTAAGGTGTTAATTATAATAATATATATATATATATATATATATATATATATATATATATATATATATATATATATATATATATACTGTTGCAGGCTAATGTGAACTCCGTTATACCTGGAGTCCAATTTGGGCTCCTAGCGTATATTTCATGTATACCACTATATAAGTTGACGTCGTAGTGGGATCCGTTATATGTAGCGGTTACAATAGGCTCCGTTGGTGTATATTTCCATATTTCAAAAGCAAGGTAGGCTCCGTATATAATACATTTCAGGTAATATGGACTCCTTGCGGCGTTGCCACATATACTATCGGCCAGTTAATACATATAATCAGAAGAATAATTGCCAGTTCGGTATTGACATTGTATAAAACGATTGCAATTGGCTTTCTTCGTAAGAAATTATCTGAGACTGAAATTGTTCATTTGAAACAACAACTTTGAGAAATAAGAATTATAAATTACAAACAATTGACTTATATTAAAGAAACTGAGATTGTTTATAACATGAAAGAGTGAATACGTAATAATACCTATAAATCAGCATATTTTCATATCAGATAAAAACCTGTTGACAAAAATCAGCTCAATAGTCGAGCTTATATTATATATTTTTATGGAAATATACATTTACATTTTTGACTGATGCATTTACAAGAATATGCACCTTCTCTCTCCCATTCTATGCACACCTAATTTATTTTGTGTCAATAGTTGATCCGAATAAATACCCTGCAATTTTTATGAAAAGTGGCGACTGGTATCTTTCTTTGAAAACTTGATATGCATTTGAACTCGATCTAGTTAATTAAATTGCTGATAGGCTCAGCTTAATTCTGGTTAATGTCTGTAATTTTTTGTTACTAGTTTTAGTACTCAATGAAAGTGTTGAAGTCTTGAGATTTTTCTATGATCAGTTTTTGAAATATACATCTTTAAAGTCATGAACAATTAAGATTCTGTTATGATAATTCCCCCTGTAATACAATATAGAAAATTTATTTTAGATGCAGTTATTGTACATCGCACAATAATATAAAAATATGATTATTTATACAGAGTGTTCTTAAATATATCGACTAGGTAAGTAATTAATGGGTATTTTTAAATTAACATGCTCAACACATAACAGAGGATTTTTTTCTGAAGTGATATTCAGTGGTTCAAATCCATTATTTAATTAATTAAACGCTTTTTCAAATTGTTTTCTTTGTATGAGTGATCAACAGTGAAGTAAATAAGTTCTCAATAGCTTCTGTGTCAAAAACTAAAACATTTAAGAATTGGTGGCCAAAATATTAAATGAAAAACCCCGCAAAATTGCTTTACACATAGCCATTGAATATCACTTATATAGTATAAAAAAATTTAAAAGCCACTGTACGTGTTTAGCATGTTATTTTAAAAATATTCCTTAAATATATGCCTCTTTTTATTTATATATTCAGTTGTATAATATACAAGAAATTAAGTATATTATCTATTTTGTATTACACGGTATTTTTTGACGCAAATAAAATCCTGATGGGCACTAACTTTAAAAATGTATATATCAAAAACTGAAGAATTTAACAAGTACCAAAACTAACAGTAATAACACAAAAATGCAGAAATATACCAACGAAATTTCTAAACATAGGATCGTTTATAATAAAATTGCAATTTCGGAATAATTACCGTCCTTTATTTTTTGTCTCACACTGTATGAAATAGTATTGCAGAAAATAGCAAAAAATAAGAAAGACTAAGAATTTCATTTCAAATATTTATTCACTAACCCTTTAACTATCTATATTTTTGGGTCAAAAATCAGTCTAAAACTAATGCCGAATGGGTAAGGATTAACAGCTCTGCAAAATATTAATAATAAAAAGGCTTACCAAAACGAAATAGTACTTTCGATAAACCGCTACATTCCAAGTTTTAGGGCTTGTATCGTACATATTACTAGGTCTATTTTAGCAATAAGAGAATTACATCACCTGTCAGCGTGTTTAGTACTCCGCTCAGTCTTAGAGGATCGTTTAGGCATAACCGTTTCACCTTTGCTTTGTGATCTTAAAGGTTTTTTGGGATCAGGATTCGGAGGACATTTTTTTGCGTGCCGCCTTAAAGACTTATTGGCATAATGTCCTTTGCAAAATTTACAAGAAATACTACGGTTCTCATTGCTTTTCTTGTTTTCGCTAATCGGAATTATATCGTTACAAAATCTCAATGACGTCTAATTTGATCCAAAGCGTGTTTTCGTTCGTTGTTTTGAATCCTTGTGTAAAGATAAAAAACTTTGAACATCAAATTCGTCGGAATGATGACGCATCAAATGTCTTCCACAATTCTGAACATCTTGTAGACAATATGGGGAATCATGTGGTCGTCGCTTCTTCTTAGATATTCTAGGCAATTCTGGAACATCAGAACCAAGAGGTTTAGTTTTTTTTGTTGAACTATCCAGTGCTGTATGTTTTACTTGTTTAAGTGATGAATTATATTCGGATATGAAAGAGCATACTGTATCAAGTTAAAATGAAAACGACATCTGTTCTAAATGTGAATCATTATTTTTTTAAAACGTAGAATGTCCCAGTGTTAAATCACGTGTTACGATCTCATTTTTGAAATTGTAGTGGAAATCCAAGGAAGAGTTTTGTAAAACGGCATAGCATGTCAACGGCACCTTATTTTGTGGGATCGTTATACGCTCTGATGAGTCAAAAAGATTGTTTTCTCTGTTTGAATTATTGGAAAAGAACTTTCCTTGGGTGGTGAATATTCAGAACCAGATGTTTCCGTGTTACTGAGACATTGTCTAGTGCTAACAAACAATGTCTTTTATGGAATTAGACAATTTAAATCATTTATGAAAATAATACAGTATCAAACTTTTGTCAAAACTACCAATTTTATGTTTTATGTCAATTGATTTTCCATTTTTAAATTTTATGAATATTAACGATTGTTTTAATATTAACACTTCTTGTCAGTACACGAGATTAACTACTTATAATTAATCTACACAACTTTACTCGGTGTGCAAATTTAAAAGATGCCTGCTGTATTCTGTAAACAGATAACCCATGACTCTACATTTCAAAATTGAAAAAGTATATTGAAAGTACCCGCTAGAGGATGTAATCGCATACGGAATAAAAAGTAAATTCAAAAAATAAATCCCGACTAATGAAAAAAGTATGAAACAAGAAAATATTCTCATCTATAATAGTTATGAACAAACGGTTCAATATTTATCGGCTATTAACTAAACAGCTTACCCCTAATATATTATGATTTATTTGATACATACTCATAGTTATGTTGCAGTCCACTTCGTTATTCCAAATGAAACACCCAGTATATTTTTAACTTTCTAAATTGCTGATATAATTATCAACAACTTATTATGACAAAGGTCACTGTAAGGTAACTCAATAATATCCCAGAAAAACGTGTTTCATTTATTATACAGGGTGAAGAATAATTAACGTAAATTTTGGATAATGAATAATAGTAATAACTGTGTTTTTTTAAATGGCAAAATATTTTTTTGTCGCCTCAATTCTATATTAGATTTCAACCATATATTCTTAACATTTCCCTATGCCTGAATGTGATGGTTTTCGTGATTTTTTTGTCTTTATTATTTAATAAAAAATAATTATTATTTGTATATTAATAGTCATTTTTCTACGCCCTATCTTCAAAGTACCTTTTAATTCACCGCTTTGTTGCGCTTAAGATGGATGTTTATAGTTATTCTGTACCATGATATTTCACAGTTCAATTTTCTTCAACAAAGTGATTTATTCTCACGACAAAGAAAAACAACACAGACAATGAAGATCTAAGCATGTGTTTGAAGAATTGTAGACTTTTTTAGTATCTACAATTATTCCACTGAATAGTTATTCCTACGACTTTACCTTTCACTGTAAATACCAGGAATACCATTTTTCATTCCTTTCCAACCGCATACATCAACCCTTAACCCACCATATTTTTCAGGGTTATTATAAACCTTTTTATCATTCTCACTTATGCAAGTTCAGGTAACAGTTTTTCATTTTTTTTACTAAATTAGTTATTCCCATCGTTCTAGGTAATTAAAGCTACATAAACTAAATACAAGCAAACACAGAACCTCTCACATCTACGTAAAAACGTCAGATTTAACATAATTTAGTAAAATTTTGACGTTATCGTAAAAAATGGTGTTTTTCACTTGTACAACAGTCATATTTATACAGGGTGGTTCATTAACAATTGTCCATATAGTAACTGCAGAAACCTTAGCACAAAAATATTCCTTCTTACTGAGATCTAGGGTGTTATATCATAAATATTTGAAATGATTGTAGTCCATTGTTTTTACACCTTCCACTTTCTATATATTAGGATACTTCGATTAGTGGTAAAGTATAATTTTCCTATATCACTAGAGGCATGCGGTAGGGATAAATACTTCCTCTAGTTACCATATGGACAATTCTAAATAGAACACCCCATAAAAAGCATATACAGATGCAACATAATTTGTCACAAGTATCCCGTGCTCGTAAGAAAAATTAAAATTCTATTTCACTTTATCACTAGAGAAATTAAATACCTTGTTAAACCTTTTGAAATGAAATGATGAAATTGTTGGATATATCCGTAAAGAGATTGAAACTATCCGATTTGTTATTCATTTGGTTAAATATTAAACCAATTTTGTCAAATTCTATTGAAATAAACGGGTTATAATCATTCATTTATTTTATCCTTCCGTACACCAATTATTCGAGAATTTTTTATTCAAAATAATTTAGAATTGATTGATGATAACAAAAGAGGTATTGTTGATATTCCATAATACATAATACTTTAATTTAAATCCAATTTTCAGTAATTTCTCTATCAACGATTATCGGTTCTTCATATACAGCCAGCCGTCCTATCTTAGTTGTAGACTCGATATAGAAAATTTTTAAGAAGTAAAATATTTTTGGTTTTCCATTGGATATTTTATCAATGTGTTTAATTCTGACCAGCTTTGTGATAGCAGATTTTATATGGTACTTTAATGTTCCACAAAAATAATACTTTTTCAAAAACATTGTGGATGTGTTATATGATGGCTTTTGTTTAGCTTGAAAACAATGTTAAAATGTTTCAGAAAAATTGACTTATTTTCCAAAAGTAATAATATAAACATTATTTGTCATCACACACTTTGTAAAAATACTTACAATCTGGAACCCGATTTAAAGCTAAATTTAATATTCTCGTAAATCTAAACGTCATCGTGGACATTCTCACACAATACAGATAACAATTATACAATAATTGTTTGTAACCACGTGCCTTGTACAGTACATGTTTGTACTCCACTGGAGCCCGAAATAACTGCTATATATATTGAAAAGATATCGCGCTGTTTTGTGCAAAGAGGCGTCCATTTTTTGGGACTTTGGTATGTTATATTCACCCTAGTTTGCTAGATATGGAGTAGTAAAGATAAAAAAAGTACACGGTTTTGGAGTTTTTTGAACTTACGAGCTGAACTAAATTTATGTTGCGCACACACTACTACATGTGTGGATATGTATAAATGCAAAAATGTATTTACCTTCACAATAATATATAATAATAAAATTCCACTTTGTTTCGTTTCAAATATTGAATTGATTTGAATTAAAAAAACAACGAATTTTTTGCAGAAAGATAAGTTACATATCAGCATAATATTTGATTTGACGATCTACGTCGACGAAGTCGCGGGTACATATTTGTGCTGGCTTACCTTATGTTCGGCGGGGTAACATTCATTTCACCGTCTGATTCGTTTTTCATATTAAACCTTCTGGTAATTTTAATTCAGTATAATAATTAAAATAATAGCTATCAGCTGTATTGTAATCGCTCGAACTCGCCCTGCGACGGCCTGTCTGGGATTTGTTGATTATCAATACTTATTATTGACTAGTGAATAATGAACGTCATCATTCTTAGGAACCTCCACACGTAAAATGTAAATATTATCAATTATCAAACAGCTATGGACAAATTTTATTATGATATGACCATTTAATTACTGCCAAAATTGACAGAATCATTTGAAGTTATATTAAACGTTTCCAAATGAAAGTTACTATTTCTGTAGTCGCTAATAGTTGCTCGAGTGAAATTGTCACTATTAATTATCCCAAAATTATGTCGAATCAACAAAAACCGAAGAGTGTTAATCAATATCATGCTATAATTTGGATGCTTACCTTCAGAAATAAATAGTTTGTTCTTAGTATTTCCCATTTTATGAATCAGTGTAGCGAAGCATGATAAGTTTTTAGCTCTTAAAATATACTGTGGCTGAACAAGTATAATGTTTGTTATATAATTTATAAACAACTTGAATTTTTGTTGTGTTTGGACACTTAAAATCCTCATAATTTCATGACGCCAAATTAAAATGCTAGCATGAAAATTATATGAAGAGAACGAAAATCGCGTAAAAGAATTTTGATGTTTACATCGTATGTGTACAAGAAATAAAAGCTAGAATTGGAAAAAAAACTCTAGCTCAGTTAGTACGCAAACTAGATATATTTAGTAAATAATTTTTCGTATCGTGTGTGTATGAGTGTTTACTGGGGTGACATTCCCTGAGACCTAAGAGATCTATTGTGCCTCCTTTTTTCTACTTAGTTCCTGAGGAAAGTCTGAGAAACTAGAGTATTTCCTTTAGTCCTATTTCCTAGAAAATTTTTAGGATATCCGAAGGCTTCAGCTTAGGTAATTGTCCCTCTTCTTTGGTATAGTCCAACAGTCTCTATATGTAATTAACGTAATATTTGGTTATATTCATTCAGTCTATCTTGCCATAAAATTAAAGCCGGTAGATATAATCTATAAACATAATGAAAAGAAAAAACAAAAATATATATGCCTAATTGAACTCAAACCTAAATAGGAACAACAAGGCAATGAAATAAACATCGTGATTACTCAGCCATTTTTAAATTCAAGAAGAACTTATCTATTAAATCAGTAAAATTATAATCCGAAAAAGTAGATTATCAATTTCACACTTTCTATTTACAATATAATAAAAATTGTTATAACCTCGAGTCAATAAGATCTACAATGTAATTGAAACGTTTTGAATATTTTTATTAAAATTACTTTCAAGATTCAAAATGACAGAGTTATGTTATCTAACTAAATTAGAGTAGTTATAATTTGCATTCATATCTAAAACAAAAAACAGCCGACTCCAAAGCTCCCTTGCATGGTATATGTATCTCATTCCTAAATATATATCTAAAAATAGACTCATGGCCTTGATTTTCTTGAATAATACTTTAACTGTAACAAGAAATAACCGATGATGTAAGTCACCAATTTAGTAGAATAATACTAGAAGGAGCTCACTCTGACCGCTACAGTGATGGGGTACTAAACTGCAGTGGTGCCAAAGTTATCGGATCCTACTTTGACCTAGAAATATAACATAAAATGTATATCAAGTTTTCAACATATCGCCATCTAGAAATATACACGCGCACTACAGAAATATACAAATTCACGAAAACGGCCAAAATTAGCTCCTTCTAAAAACTATGCCAAATCAATCTAGACATAAATATAAGGTAGTTGATGCTTTTTTTAGGACTTGGTAAACTGGGCTCCGTATATCGGAGCCCATTTTACCGCGGAGCTCACTTATACCTCAGATTTAACATGGGAGGAGCCCACCTTGTATCTTAACTAAATATATATATATATATATATATATATATATATATATATATATTATAGTTATTTAGATTTTTAATGTGAATTTTATAAATTGAATATTTGATTGCCCCACGTTGGGCGCCAAATTATAATTAATCTCAAAGATTGTTTTATTTTATTATTATTTTAATTTTGATATATTGGAGTCGTTGTCTTGTTTTGTTTTGACTTGACTTACCTTCGGCTAGCTCTGAATTATCATATGTCAATGTTGCTTTTATTTTTAACAAGGAGTCGGTGGCATGTAGACCCTCCCTTTGGGTTTAGGACGCACATAAATAAATGTAATTTAATTTTGAATATTTAATTCTTAAATTTTATGGTTCGCTTTATTCAGTAATTAAGTCTTTAATGCATATACACCTCTGAGTTTAATGATTCAGAATATTATTACACAGAATGAATGAAGTGAGCAAATTTTAATAAATTCATTATAGATATTGAATAAAAATAAAAATACCAACACTTTAATAAAAATATTCTAATAAATTGGTAAGATCAAATTTCCTGATACCACTCCTGCATTCTATCCAGTCATGCGCTCTGAATACTATGGAGCATGTAAACGATTGCGTCGGCGCATAGTAGAAAGTTATGCTCTCATAAAGTTCCACGCGACACTAAATGTGGAATTCACAGTCGATGTTACATGTATGAAATGTTTATACGATTTTAGCGTTCTTATATTCGTTGCAATTATTGATATATTATTTAAAACTGACTATACAATCACATATATATAAAAGAAATACAAGTGAAGTGAAATTAGAATAGTGATAGATAGAAATAGTTAAACATGCGTTAGAATGAAGAAATGGAAGCTAAATGATCATTTATGTACAGCGTGAACAATGATGGAATGAATTAATTATAACAAGTAAGTACAATAATTAAAATGCATGGATATCCATGTATACGATATGATATTCATCATATTATAATGGTTTTGGCCTTTTTTGTGAAAATTATTATTGAAGTGTTCAAAATATATTTTATTGTTAACTATTTACTCTTTTTGGAATTACAAAATTGATACTTAAAAAGAACAGACCTTATTTTGAATCTTCGGTATAGCTATACACTGCACTGCTGCTAGCGTCACCCAGCTCTTGCGGATTTCTCAGCGGAAGAAATGCTCCTTCTGTGCACTTCCCGTTCTCACACAGTTTAATGAATAATAATGTTACTATTTCTTAACTTTTTAGCTTCCAACATTTACTTTTATAATATTTTATAAAAAAATTTTGTAGAGGAGATTTATATTGATGCTCCCTATTCTACAACCCAAGCGCCATCTCTTTTGTTTTACAAATCAACAAACTTTTTCCTCATAAAATGCAAAGCCTCCTTTACACTGTTTTTTACACAATAATTGTTGATTTGAATGTTTTTAGTTCAAAATGTAAAATTATTTATATTAGCAGTACTGGAGGATAACAACACTAATTTGTATATGTTTATATCGTCTTAGGGATTCCATAAAATGTCTTTTTCATTTGTTACAATATCATACTTTGGTATATTTCCCTTTTTAAGGTATATTTATTTACATTAAATTATAAAAAATCTACAACTTAAAATAACGATTAATATATATGTCACTGTCTAGTTTTAAATTTTCGAATTTTTACTAATTTTATCATATATAAACTATTAGTTATTTCCAAATTTGCCTTTAGTATTCAATATTTAATTAATAACCAACAAATTTAAGTTGGCAATAGAGTCACTAATTTTTTATTACTTCCTGTCTCTTAAACTCTTTTAAATTACCATACTTCCTTGACAGATAGCTTGGCTCTGATCCGTCTGTCAACCTACTATTATAGTATTTGCAACTCTTTTTCAAATTCAATCCCTTTCTATCATCGTCTGTAAATATTGATAATCAATTTTTGAGTTGAATACTAATTTATGTAATTTCAGGTTTCAAGTGATACTACATTATAATTATCCAGATATTCACAAGGCAGTGTTCAGAATAATTTGAAACATGTTGACATTGATTTGACCTGGGATTAATTGTTAAGGTAAAAATTTATACTTATTTAAACAATGCTATTATTAGAATTTTTATTCATTATTCTTTAAGTCCTTTTGGTAACTGTTTTTTTTAATATCTGATAATATATTCGCTCATTTCATTCTATTCGTTTATATTAAATCTTAGTTTTGAACTTTGTTGTGTCTACTGGTACACCCGACGTATAAATATAGCATCTTTATGTTTGTTCACATTTGTGAATTGTTTTAATATAATAGAGAACTAGTTCAATATATATATATATATATATATATATATATATATATATATATATATATATATATATATCTATATTTGTATATATATATATATATATATATATATATATATATATATCTATATATCTATATTTGTATATATATATATATATATATATATATATATATATATATCTATATATGTATATATATTAATATGAATTGGCTATGGTGTAATAAGAATGTTATACTTATTTTATTTTAGTTTAAATTTACTTTAAGTTTATTGTTTGCCCGGTATATTGATGATTTTATATATATGATAAACAGTTTATATTACTAACATGAAAACTTCTCATCTCAGGGTAGAGTTCAAGTATTTAGGATAAAATGATTTTAGAATTTTATATATATTAGCGCCAAAGTTAATAAATGCTTTATATTTCAAAAATAAATTTGTTAATCAGAATATGTTACTTGTTCAATGATTCCAAACTAAATACGGTCCTGTCCTGCTTAAAACAAATCTGCATAATTCAATAGATGTCATTCAGAGCTTCTGCCTATGGTAAGTAGATGGTGCGCAAGTCACCAGATGAAATGAACAACTGAATAACTCAAAAATAGTTTAAAACGTTCTTCAAAGGAAAAACGATATTTAATTTAATGAAAATAAATACATTACACTTTTACAAGTGTTCTTGAAGAAATTCAACTATCTAAAAGGATGACTCTTTCATACAACATACACGCACTCTGGTGAGATATTATTATAAGAGTGAAATACAATTATACAACTTCATAAACATATGATTTTTAGAAAATGGCGAAATACACTCCTAAAAGCGTCTATGCGTCACAAAATTTTAGTTCTTTGCATAAATTGGTAAGTACGCTTGACTTTTTAATATATTAATAAATTAACTTGTACTACCTTATTCACTTCACTGTTTTGTTTGTTCACCTCAATGATCCGTTTCTTTTATTTGTTTCAGATTCTCCTCCTGGAAAAACTCCATGCTGGCATTCCGTTTCTACCAGAACAGGAATCGATGCTGTACTTCATTTAAAGTCCAAGCAGTTTATATAAATTCCATTATTCAGTATTTTCCAAAAGCTATTGTGGCTATTTTACTTCCACAAGACACAAGACACCATATTATAAAATAAAAATCATGGTTAGTACTGTACAACATTCGACAATTCCTTTTTTAATTATTAATATAAACTTAACTACTTACACTGATGTATATCTTGTAAGTATAATGTATTTGTTCTTGAATTCTATAGACAAATTTTCATCTTCCAAATAATTTCAAATGATTTTCTTTACCAAAGAGTTTTTCTGCTTACAAATTTTTCTACCCAAAAAAAACTTCTAGTCAATAGACCCCATAATCAACAACCTTTTTACATTCCGATTTTTTTTTCGTTAGCAACATAATTGTCGCCGATATGATCCTTTTCAAATGTTTATTTACCAATCAAATTTGACTATTTATTTTATCACTCAAATTCTTCATTTCAACCAGTGAAATGTTCATCCATTATATCAGGATATTGTATTCTAAGGTTTTTAATTGCTTAGACTTCCTATATTATTTTCATTCAATAATATTTCCTAGTATTGTTAAAATGACATTTCCTAACCTCTAAGTATGTATGTCAAATGAATATTCTTTATGTTTTAATAGATGACAGCTGTTACCTTTAAATATATATGCAAAATGAAAATTCGTTTTTTTTTATGAGTCATGTTCTCTGAAATTCACATTATTATATACTTTTCTGCTCTGTTATGTCTAAACAGCTACACTAACTTACTTTAATGTTTTAATCAACAAATATTATGAGATTAGCTTGACTTTACAGAATAAAGCATTATTAGTTTCTTATCATGAACAAATTCTGATACTTGATCTTTTTAATAAAAGTTTGGTTAATTTATTTCACATAAATTGTTAATCACACCTATTCGCAATTATCCCTACATTATACAGTCTGTCCTTTCTGGATGCCTTCTCTATCGAATAGTGGATCGTACAGATTGTCTCCATTCAAATGTTTAAAAAAAATTTTTGACTTAAAAAAATTCTTCTAGATTACAATGCACAATCTTAATTCTTTATTGTTTGATATACAGGGTGTTTCACTCTATAATAACATCCCCTAAATTTTGCGTTTATCAAATTTTGATGTTCTGAAAAATTTTATGAACGCAAATTTTACCTTAAACATTTACTATTTTGCTTTTTCTTTACTTCTTCATCAGTTATTGTACTTATATATATCCTTTATATTGAAGACACCTCTTATTTCATCATTTTCCATATATTTTAAAACATAGCTATTTATCCCGTTTTCATTATCTATAACATATGGTCCCTCGAAAGGTGGTTTCAATTTCGCACACATTTGTTTGTTTCTGTCTGACACCCTTAAAGCACGGACGATTACTAAATCCCCCTTTTGGCTATGGTGTAATACTCTAACCAAGGCCGAACAAGCACTTTGTATACCATATGGAGCTACACAAAATCTGTACAACACACCATCAATAGAGAAGCCTGTGTAATCTCTACTATCTTCATCCAAAGGAATCAGCCAGAAACTGTGTTTTAAATCAACTTTAGAAAATATTTTTGTGTTCGTAATGCGCCCAAAAATTGCTTCCACATTCATCGGAGCTTCGTATTGTGGTACAGTGTATTGATTAATATTTCTTGCATCTAGGCATAATCTTAAATCACCATTTGCTTTCTTTACAACCACAATAGGGTTTACATATCTTGTGTTACATCTCTCTATAATACCATCCTTTAGCATATTTTGTATCTCTGAATCAACTTCTTTCCTATATTTATAAGGTATGGGATATGTTCTTATTCTGAAATTTTCTATTCCCTTAACTTCTATCTTATGTACATAGTTATTTGCCATTCTCATCTCTTTTTTAACTAATCCTTTATACTTAATTATTAAATTCTTCACTTTCTCAGCATATTCCTTATTTCCACATACTAATTCCAATTCTTCCATTATTTCATCCCTCTCCATATTCCATAACTTCCTACTATCCTCTCCAAATTCCAATTCTTCCATATTTCCACTCCTCTTTATATTCCATAATTATTATCCTCTCCAATTGCCAATACTTCCATATTTCCAATCCTTTCTATATTCCATAACTTCTTATTATCCTCTTCAACTTCCTATTCTTCTATATTTTCTTCTTCAAATTCAATTCTATTACCATTTAATTCAATCTCCATCTTTTCAAAATCAATTCTTGCTTTATATTTCGTTAATTCATCTATTCCTATAACTATGTCTGTTTCTAAATTATCCACTAGCAATAATTGCATCTCAACTTCTTTCCCATCCTTTAATTCAATACTTTGTATTATAGATCTGCTAACTTCACACAATTTCTTTCCGTTTGCTCCTATTAATGTAGTTTTTGGTATTTTAACTAGCTTATTTTCATAATTTTCAATGTTTTCTTCAATTAGTTTTGTTTTTATTATGGACGCTTCCGAACCTGTATCTATTAATATTTTAACAAATTTCCCATTTAATTTTCCTTTAATTTTTATCAATCCCATTATTCCTTTCAATTCCAAATCTTCCTCAAATTTAATATATTCCCTTGGATGTTCATATGTCATCACTCTATCTTCTCTCCTTTGAATACTGTTCTCTGTAATTGTTATTTTTGTTGTTATTATATTTAAAGTTTCTGTTACAGTTGTTTTGGTTGTTATCGTTCTTATTATAGTTATTGTTATTTCCTGAATTGTTATTATAATTATTGTTATTTTTATAATCTCCATTGTTATTATATCTGTTAATGTAATTATTTCTGTATTTCATCATTATATCTTCACGTATCCTAATTGCTATCTATGTACAAAATTATATTTACATATGTTTTTTTTTAAATTATTATTTGTTAGTTATAAACTTTTTATTTACATGTGGTTTTTATATCCCTTCTTGACCTTTTACAATTCCTTATTCGTCTTTTAGATTCCGGTCCTATAATACAGCCTTATTATTCAATTTTATTTTCTTTTCCTAAATTTCGTCTTATCCTCTTCTCTTATTTTTCGATCCTCTTGTATCCTAAATTTCTTTAAATGTTCCACTAAGTCTTTTTCTATTTTGTTATCCCCTATCTCATCAATTTCTCTCAATAGATTCATCAAAATTTGCGTTTCCAATTTCTTCATATTATTGTTTCTTCTTTTTATTATTTCATTTCCCATAATACTCTCACTTCCTATCATTTCATTTTTAATTATCATATTAAAATTTCTTGGATCAATTATCTTTATATTTCTGCCAAATTTTAATCTCATTTCGAAATTTTCTGCATAAATTATTGTTTCTATATTCTGTCTTATGGTTTCTTCTATTTCTTCCTTAGTCTCTTGTAATATCTTATTCATTTCCTCTAACTTCCAATTAAGTTGTATCCCCCTATTATTATTATTTGTCTTACCATATGTCACTATTCGATTCAATATATTAACATCTGGGTCTGTTATTTTCCAATAAATCTCTTTTTCATAAATTTTCATAGCTTCCTCACTTCCTAGATTCTGTAAATTGCTATTTATCATCTCCTCATTTATTTGTCTTTGTATTTTTACTTCATTACATTAACAGGAACATTTTAAGAAATAAACAAAAAGTATGCTAATCTACGACCGAAAAGTATGGTGTATAAAAATAAGAGCTTTTTCATCAATTACCAAAAAGGAAAATGTACCTCCCAGTTTGTAGGAATAAACAAGTTTGGTGCAATGGCCAAAGAAATAGCTATATTCTTGAAATTACCAAACCCACAAACCTATACTGGTCTTTCATTCAGGCGTTCTTCTGCTACAATATTAGTGAACAGTGGCAGTGACTTATTGACTTTGAAAAGACATAGTGGTTGGAAAAGCGGCACTGTCACAGAGGGTTATATCAATGAATCGATTAATAAAAAAATGGAAAAATCCAATCGTATAACCGTTCTATAGAACATGCAAACACCTTCACAGAGGAACTACCATCAAGATAATTCACAACCAGTTCGGAATTACAATCAGTCCCTGTGAGACCATTAACTTCGAGTACAGTATTTGAAACTAATAATGTGACAGGAATTAATGCTCAGGCAGTTCAAAGTTTAATTGAAGAGAATGGTCATATTCCATTAGTGTTAAACAATTGTTCCAATATAACAATTAATAATTACTATTCTAATAGTACCTGAATACAGACCAAAATGTACCTAAATATGTATGTTGAATGTTTCCTGTTCGAATATATCATTCTTAATAATGCAATTCACTTGAAAAATGTCTATGAGTGTAAACTTGTATTATTAGTGGTTAAAACATATTTTTAAAATCCGATATATTTTGTTTTTCAGGTAGGTCGTCGGAAAAGTATAGTGTACAACTCGTGCGAAAACTAGATATTTCGTACTCGTGTGACAAGATGATAAATCACTCGCCTGCGGCTCGTGGTGCATCAACTTGTCACACTCGTACGAAATATCTTATTTTCCGCACTAGTTGCACAATATTTCGATTTGGTATTTAACATAGATATATGATACTTTAACATAGATATATAATATTGTAATGTGTTTCTTATTTATTAAAACGTTTTATTACAGGTGGGATAAACTTTAAACACTCGGTGAGTTCACTTAATTTATTTAAACAATAAACTACTCACTAACACTTAATTTATATACACAAACAAAATTATTAATCAATTTATATCAATACTTCACTGTTCGCTATTTCGGTGTATCCTTGTTTATTTGTCGCGATCACTTTATCCACTAAACTAAACTCAACTCTCCCTGATCGGTTATTTATATATCAGTGCCTTTTTTACTAGATAATTCTAGATTGCGGCTTACACAAAAACAATTGGCTCTGGCATTTTCTAGATAAGACTGGTCACAAAAACAATGTCTAGATAAGATATTCACAATCGTAAACAATTCTAAGAAATCCCTGCGCACCTGCCATAATTTTACCTTTCATGCATGGCTTAGACAGAGTCGGATTCATGGACTATACCAGTGTGCTCTTTCGTAACATTACCCCCTCCTTAAATGGCAGTTCCTCCTGGAACTTTTGTGTAGCCGAGACTGGATGTTTGAATCGGCAACTGGCCCCATTTCTACACTTTCCGATCTTATGGAAATAGCAGGGCACCGTCCTCATCGAATACTGATAACGGGGGTTGTAGCTGCAAATTATCATCTGGACACTGGTATCTCGAAAATAATCTCTACCATGTTCCTGATAACTCGCCAATACAACTGGTTACTCGCTATCTTAGGTATAGCCAGTTTCTTCACGCTGGATTCTAACACATGGTCTCGGAGGTTTCGAAGTGCTTCCCACACATCGCGGTAGGTAGATCGATCTTTAAATTCATCTTCAGTTACCACGTAGAAGACGTACCGCGAATTATGTTTCAGTTTCAATGTCTTGCCAGGGGCTGAAATCTGGTCTTCAAGTTTTTCTAATTGCCCGAATTTCTTTCGAAAAACGGATGCCAACCCTCGTGCGTTCTTTAGACGGGCGAGGATGTTGTATGCCAGTGAATAAACTTCCGGGAGAGTGAACAAATCTTGTCGTTGTTCTGAAGTGACTACATATCTAGCTTTCCCGGTACCTCCAAATGCGCCCATAGATTAACCGAAGTAGGGTCATACACATCTCGAATATGTTTTACTCCTTTCTCTAGGTCATGGTCCCCTTCAAATGGCGCTAGTCGGTTTTGGTGAACTACTTTTGGTCTTCCGTTGGGAATCTTGCTTATGCGATATATAACATCATTGATCCTTTTCTTGATTAAGTATGGACCTTCCCAGGATGGCTTTCGAAATTTCTTCCCTGGTCACTTTCGACTTCCAATGGCACTCCATATCGGCTGATAAATTCTTTCACCAATACATCCGCGACCGTTGTGGCCTCTTGGTTCAGGATAGCGTAAATTTCCACCCACTTTGTGAAATAATCCATTACAACCAGTATGTATTTGCTACCATTTTCTGTCGTCGGAAATGGTCCAGCGATATCTAAAGCAATCCCTTCGAAAGGGCTTCCTACATTATAATGTTTCATAGGTCCTTTCTCTTGCGATATGGTCCATTACTCGTAGCACAAGTCGTACATTTCTTACACTAGTCCTTCACATCGTCGGAGCTGTTCATCCAATAAAACCTTTCACGGACTCGCTGGCGGGTTTTCTTCACTCCAAGATGACCTCCCGATGGACTGTCGTGTAACTTCTTCAGTACTTCAGCTACTCTAGTTCTAGGGATAACTAGCTGTCTCCTCATCTCGGAACCATCATCGTTTTAAAGGACTTTTTTCAACAGCCCTTCTTCCAGGACAAGGGAGTTCCACTGAGCCCAATATGCCTTGAGTTTCGGTGAAAGTCTTGACACTTCTTGCCAGGTAGGTTACC
Source organism: Galeruca laticollis (assembly GCA_963921935.1). Classification (NCBI taxonomy): domain Eukaryota; kingdom Metazoa; phylum Arthropoda; class Insecta; order Coleoptera; family Chrysomelidae; genus Galeruca; species Galeruca laticollis. The sequence continues at coordinate 83,746,921 of OY998177.1, forward strand.
GATTTTCCTCCTTCCACTGCCAAATCTTCTTTAGGCAAGGATAATTCTCCTGGTTTTCTCTGATTCTGGTGGGTGACCATTCTTCATTGACTACTGTTCCTCTTGAAACTGCAACTTCCTTAGATTTCGACTTGTTGCATTGTGAATAGTCTACAGGTCATGACCGTCTAGGCAAAGAGTTGGCTTTTCGGTTATTCACATCAGCTGGATGTTCACCCCTGTCTGATTTCCCATGTGGCTGGAGTTCTCGGGTTACAGGAGTCTTGGGGCGCTTAGACGGACTGCGTACGTGCTCTAGCTCGCCACGCTTCCGGCATTTGATCTTCTCCGACTTCTCGTCTGCCATACCTTTCAACAAGTTGACGATCTGGCCAAGTTTATCATCGTCATCTTGTTCCAGCAGGGTTCTACCTTTGTTGTACCGCGAGCTCTTCGTGGCTGCTTTGCATTTAAGAGGTTCTTGGTTTGCAGGAGTCGTAGAACGCTTACACGAACTTCGTGTATGCTCTAGCTTGCCACAATTACAGCACCTGATTTTCTTCAGCTTCTTGTCTACCATACCTTTCAACAAGTTGACGATCTGATCAAGTCTATCATCGTCACCTTCTTTTTGTATGGTCCTACCTTTGTTGTATCCGGAAGCCGTCGTGGCTGCTTCATATTCAAGAGCAGCAGTCAATGCGTCCACTAATGTTTTCGGATGGGCTAAACAAAGCGTCCTCTGCATATCGGGGTCACGTAAGCCATCAATAACGGCCTGGATGCCTAAACATTCCATCATGTTATCTGGTGCTGATGGATAACCAAATAGAACTAGTCGGGCAAAGTCCACTTCATACTCTTGAAGGAACTCATCACGTTTCTGCCTTCGGTTCTTCAGCTGGAATTGTTACAAATGTTCTAGATATTCATGACCATATCGCATGTCCAACCTCTTCTTCAGCTGCTCGAAGGCATCCGTTTCTTCCAAAGGTATCGTCTGAAGTACATCTAAGGCATCTCCCCGAAGCGCTATAGTTAGGTTCACTGATTTCTCCTTATCGGACCAATTATTTACTCTAGCGGCTGCTTCAAACTGTTTCACATAATTGGTCCACGACATTTTTCCATCGAACTTTGGCGCCTTGACTCGGGAAAAACTGCTAATATCTTCTAACTTAGGGTGTGTTTCTGTATTGCAAGGTTTCATTTGCTCGGTCTTCTTTTCTTCCGCTGGCGTGTCTTGAGTTCTTATATCTGTCATCTTTTTAACTAACTCCTTGATTTTCTCGTCCATCGTTTTCATCTTATTTTCAATCTTTGTGTCCATCGTTATAATCTTATTCTCAATCTTTTCGTCCATCCTTGACATTCTATTCTCGATTTTCTCGTCCATCATTGCCATCTTATTCTCGATTTCAAATTTTAGAGACGAAATTTCATTTTCAACGTCAGCGGTATTGCCGTTTTTCATTAATAAGATATCGGCAGATATATCGTCCTTCAAAGCAAAAATCTTAATTAAATCAATATTAGCAGAAATGTCGTTCTTCATAGCAGAAATCTGCTCGTCCATGTTCTCTTCCATGGCAGAAATCTTCTCGTCAATGTTAGCAGAAATTGATGAGATTAAGGTGGAAGCCTCGTCATTAAATAAAACTGTTTCTGGATCAAAGCCGTCATTTTCCAGTGCCACTTTAAGTCTTTCTAGTAATTCACTTTCCTTACCGGACGTTTCCAACTCACGATCTTCCAATTCTGCTCTTAATTCCGCCACTTTCAGATCACATATTCCCTTTGCCATTTTTACGTAGCAATTTATTTATATTATCCCACACCTGACACCAATTTTTCTTATTTATTAAAACGTTTTATTACGGGTGGGATAAACTTTAAACACTCGGTGGGTTCACTTACTTAATTTATTTAAACACTAAACTAATCGCTAACACTTAATTTATATACACACAAACTCAATTATTAATTCATATCAATACTTCACTATTCGCTATTTCGGTGTATTTTTGTTTATTTGTCGCGATCACTTTATCCACAAAACTAAACTCAACTCTCCCTGATCGGTTATTTATATATTAGTGCCTTTTTTACTAGATCATTCTAGATTGCGGCTCACACAAAAACAATTGGCTCTGGCATTTTCTAGATAAGACTGGTCACAAAAACAATGTCTATAAAATATAGTCACGATCGTAAACAATACTAAGAAATCCCTGCGCACCCGCCATAATTTTAACTTTCATACATGGCTAAGACAGAGTCGGATTCAGGGACTATACCAGTGTGCTGATCTGTAACAATGTATTAACTAATCTAGAAGAGCAGCTAGAGTCAACAATAAAAACATTTTTTTATCGGATAAATTTCTTTTTGTACCGAGATACTTTTGCAAATCCATAATTTTACGAGAAATGTCAGTTTTTCGAGCAAAAATTACTGATGGGAAAAGTTTCAGTCAAAAAGAAATTTATTCTTAAAAGAAACGACCGAATTATATGAAGCAACAACAACAATATAGCATATTGTGTATCAAGTGCGTGAAGTAGACTTTTTTACACAAGCGTGGAGTTTGCGTAACGAGCGAAGCGGGTGGAGCAGCAACGCGAGTGTAAAAAAGTCTTCACGCAAGTGTTGCATACTATACTTTTTCTACGACCGAACGAATAAGCAAATTCGATAGACAAAAATCGATTGAAATCAACTATTTAATTTTCTTTATTTTAATAATTACTACTAATTACTTTATTATAATAATCACCAATGTCAATATTATGTTTGATGCTGATGGTACTCTTCAACATAGAATAGTGACTCCAAAGTGTTGATTGGAAGATTTTCGTTAACATAACATTTTCAGAAAACGAATGAATATTTTGCTCTGTGCGTCATAACATAAATTGTTTATAGGTGTTCTCATAAATCAGCAGATATTTTAGCGGCAATAACGATGCACTTGCTGCATTTGATGCTTCAGTTATATTTGGTGGAGTGGACAGTCTTTCTGTATTCGAATCCATGATTATTAGCGCGCACAACACATAACGAAACACTCAAATGAGTTTGACGTTTTTGAACTTCATAAAAATTTATTTATAAAGCACAGCTCTCTATGATATTTTATCTGTGCGTAAAAGTGTATTAGCTCTTAAAGCAACGATGCGAAAAATAAATCCTATTAAAACTTGAACTTAACGCTTTATCTGATTGAACTTTTATTAAATATACAATTGTTATGAAATGTTTGGGGTACTGATTTCAAAATGTTCTTCTCTGGTATCTGGAATATTCTGGAAAATTCAATTTGATCTTTCTTATTCGAGGCTCGTGGGGAACTAATAATATTTTCAGGGTCAATTTGGGGTAAAGTTTAATAGAAGATGATGATAAGTAAAGGACGGATCATATATATACATACATACATAGATATATATATATATATATATATATATATATATATATATATATATATATATATATATATATATATATATATATATATTAGAACAATCACTGTATTATTTACTTATTTTTATTGTGAAATTTAAATGAATATGTTTATAATTTAGAATTTTTGTTTAGTTTGGCTAGCTCAGTTATTGTTTTTTTATATAGTTGTTATATTTATTATAATTTGATTATTCGGGAGCATGAAATCCTTTTTCCCTTTGAGTCCTGGCTTATTGTATTGTTATAATTGTTTAAATAAAAAGAAAACACATTTTTTTGAAATAGATTTAATTTTCAATGCCATATTTATATTTGATAAAATATTATGCGACGCCAATGGTTATATTGTACCTACTTATTGATTTTAATAATATCATCAATGCGCATGCGTGAAAAACTAGTCATGCGCTTTAACATGAAACGAACAATTCTTACATTAAAGAAGCATCTATATTGATACAAACATAGTTTGTTTGACGATGCCGATAAGTAAATGGTTCATAAAAAAAACATAAAATAATTTATATATATATATCATAGTTATATATGATACAAATTTCTGTGGAAAGAAATTAGTTATATACATGGATAGAAAAATAGGAATTATATACAAATGGACATAGTTGTTGCATTATGAAATTTCAAACACCAGATTTATGCGATTACAAGATGGCGTAAGTACATATTTTAATTTATTTAAAATTCGGCCTTTTATTAAATTTAACGATTTATGCAATGAATACACTATACAAAGTCTGTTTCTTTCTTTTTTAGATCGATCATATTTGCAAAAGTTTATCAATTTATGAAATTAAGTACTTAATTGGGTATTTTGAGTTTTTACACTGTTTATTGGCCAATAAATGATTTAAAAACACTGACCTGTTGCTCTTGAATTGGGATGAAAGTCTCTGGATCCCAGGAACACTCCTCTGAAGCTCCAAAAAACCAAAATTAATGAAAATTTTGTAGATTCTTGCCGCAAAACTTGTTACAATTGACTGTGAGTATTACTAATATTGTATTTAATAGTACTTTAGAAGTTTAAATGTCTTAAAACTAGGAATATCTTGAAATTTCAGGAACACTATCACACACACTCCTCGCTTCTTAACATCAGCTTCCCTATTATCTTAAGCGTCCCCTCGATTCTCTACTTTTTTCAACAAACAGTATTTTGTTCTTTTTCAGGTCACTATTCCAAAGTTTATTTATTGATTCACAATTTGTTCTGTCATCTTTTATAACCAATAAGATATTGTCTTTTCAGATAATTGAAACTTCTATCACATATTAAAAAATTTCATACATACACTCTTTTACATAATTAGTTCATTTATAGAGTTCCTATGAGTTTTTTCATCATACAAATAAATCAAAATTGGTTATACATAGATACATTTACATGGTACAACATTCAATATTGTTATTGATAGTATATCACTGTTACACTCATATTAATTATAAATATAAATTCTCTTATGTTATTTGTCTAAACTCTTTGCATTATATTATTTATAATAAACTTTAACAAATTACTATTTATTGATTCTATGTTTATTTTATTTGCCATATATCATTTGTCTATATGTCATTATTCGTTTATCTATGAAATCTATTGAATTATATTCTATTCAATATTTGTATTTGTTATTATTCTTAAATTAATGATTATAATGAATTAACTATAATAATATTTGTTTTCATTTCAGATGAACAGCTGATTATGTTATGGAAATTATTCTTCGTCTTAGGCAACTTTATTTACATCATTACATTGGTTAGGCAATATCTATATTTTATGTTATCATTGAGGTAATTCCTTTTTTATTATATTGTTATAGGCTATTATTTAATATATCTTTATTTGATATGTTGTTTAAATTAAGAAAAGTGTTTCCTTTTTACTTGTTTTCCTTAATTATATTATTTTCATATATATTTCATACTAGCAACATATTTTTATAATACTAATTCTCTTATTATCTATGATATCTGGTTCAATTCCCCTCAAATTTAAATTTAAATGATATCCATACCCTGGATATTTATTTAAATTTCAATTTTCTTATTATAAATGATTGATTTTATTTTATTCAAAAAAAATTTAACAATTTTATGGCATAATCTTACTTTCTTTAACTTTGTTTCTCAAATATTTGTTCACATTTTTCCTACTACAAAATCTATTTCTTTCAATAACTGTCTCCTAATTTTTTCCTTAAAATACACTTGATTAAGATCAATGTCAATTTATATTTTTAATATTACTTCATATAATACTTCTTTATTATCATTTCTTCCTAACATCCACTTATATATCAACTTATTTCTTTGTAATTACATTATACTTCTATATACTCCTCATATCATATTTCTTTTCAATATTCATTATTCAATATAATTAATTATTTCTTAAATTCATATATATATCAATATCAACTTCCTTATTCCTTCCTGTATTTTCAAGTAATCTATAAGATTCTAATTGACATTAAACATTACCTCCTATATTTTTAATCAATATCATTCATTATTATCCTTTCCTATCGTTTTTTACTTATATCTCATTTCCCTATTTAAAAATGTGAACTTCTATTTGATACTTGAGTTATTCTTATTTTATCCCCTCTATCATATATTCTTTAATAGTTTCATTCTATGTAAACCAGTATCTCTCATAAATTGTTTCCTTTATTTGCTATATATATTGATTTGCCATACTCACAAATTTTTAAAATGTTTTAATTATAAGTTTTACTTAATAAATTTTTCTTTATATTATATTATATTTATTTTTTTAGGTTCTGAAGAAACAAACGTGATGAATTTAATTGGATCATCAGCTGCCAAATGGAAAACAAAACTCTGTCTAATATCTACTTTAACTTTGTACACTACCTAATATTAAATTTTAAATCTATCCTTATGACTATCATTTCCTTTTTTTTTAAGTATTATTCGTAACATAACATATATACATTCTTTAGAATTGGGTTACTCATTAATAATAAATTCTATGTACATTATTTATACTTGTGTTACTCATTAATAATAAATTTTAATTTCAACTTCATTTCTGTATCCTTTCCCTTTTTCATTGAATTGCATTTTCGTCTCCATATTTCATTCCTATTCTCATGTCCCATTATTCAATTTGCTTTTCTTTTTCTAACCTTTTTCTTGCTTTCTTCTCTTGTGGTTTGATGCTCGATAAATTTCTGAAGCATCTGTCTATTCTCTACCATATCCTTTTTAACTTTGTTGCCCCATATCTCATAAATTTCTTCCCATGAATCCATTAAAATTTGCGTTTCCAATTCTCCCATATTATTCATTTCACTTATTATTATTTCAGAGAAAGTTTTTGTATGAATCATAGTCATTATGTTGTCCCATTTTATTCCTGTTACTACATTATTATAAAAATTTCTTGAACATCCTATACCTCCTTCATTTCTTCTTATACTATCTTCCATTTCTTCCACTGTGTCTGTTAATCTTCGATTCATCTCTTGTATTTCCTTGTTAATTTGTCTACCTAAGATTTGACTCCTTTTTTCATATATTCCTGTCGGTTTTGTTACTCTGCCATCTAAATTTATAATTTCTTTATTCACTTTTTCGTAAGAATGTTGATTTACCTGTTTACTTACTTGTCCTTGTAATTTACTGTATCCTACTTCTCCAGTTTCCTTCTTAATTTCTTCTCTCCCATCTGTGATATTTGTTAATTCCTGATTATTCTTCTCAATATTCTTAATTTCCATGAAACTTTCCATTTTTACTTCATAATTCCCATTTCCATCATTTCTAATTTCATTCCGTTCATAGTTATCTGTTATATTACTAGTTTGTTTTGATATTTCCGTTTGTATAGTTCCTGGTAAATTTTCTTCCATTTTGATTCCGCTTTCTTTTGGTTCTATTTTCAAGTTTTTATTTTGATCCTCCATATCTAAGTTAACTTCATCTATTTGCCTTCTAAATTGTTCATTCTCAAATTCTTCCTGGTTCTCCTTGAGTTCCTTCATATTTTCTGGTTTCATATCATCAATTTTATTTTCCAAATTATTACTTGTTTTCGGTTCCATCATATCAGTATTTTTATTTATAGTCGCTTTCAAATCTCCCCTCATATTGTTCATATTTTCATTAATCTTGTCCTCCTTACCATTCGTTTCTTCCTTCATAGTAGTCTTATCATCTGACAACTTATCCATTTTATTATCTATGTTCCCCTCTACTTTGTTAAAATCTTTTACCATAGTTTTCCTATCCTTTTTTCTTTCATCATCCCGCTTACTCCTATTTTCCAAAATTCTATCCATAATCTCCTTTTGTTCGTTCAATTCTTTATTTAAATCTACATTCATACTATTCCTACCTTCCCGTATATTTTTACTTTTCTCAATCTCCAATTTTCTATTCATACTGATCAAAATTTGCATTAATTGTTGCATCATGTTCACCATCTGATCATCTCTACCTGTTCTTGTTGGCGCTTCCTGTCTCCTCTCTTCTTGTTCCACAGCTTCCCCATCTCCTGTCATACTTTCTTCCTGTACATCTCCTTCTAATTGTTGTCCTCGTTCCAAATATACCGCTTGGTAATCTCCCATACCATGACTTCGTTCTTCCCTTTCCTCTTCCGAACCACTGTCTGCTCCTACCTGCCTTCCATCTCTCAACGTCATTCGTTTTGCCATTTTTAATTGAGTTTAAAATTTACAACTGTTTCCTATATTTTTAATAAACCGCCCCACGTTTTGGGTGACAATTATGAACAATCACTGTATTATTTACTTATTTTTATTGTGAAATTTAAATGAATATGTTTATAATTTAGAATTTTTGTTTAGTTTGGCTAGCTCAGTTATTGTTTTTTTATATAGTTGTTATATTTATTATAATTTGATTATTCGGGAGCATGAAATCCTTTTTCCCTTTGAGTCCTGGCTTATTGTATTGTTATAATTGTTTAAATAAAAAGAAAACACATTTTTTTGAAATAGATTTAATTTTCAATGCAATATTTATATTCGATAAAATAATATGCGACGCCAATGGTTATATTGTACCTACTTATTGATTTTAATAATATCATCAATGCGCATGCGTGAAAAACTAGTCATGCGCTTTAACATGAAACGAACAATTCTTACATTAAAGAAGCATCTATATTGATACAAACATAGTTTGTTTGACGATGCCGATAAGTAAATGGTTCATAAAAAAAACATAAAAGAATTTATATATATATCATAGTTATATATGATACAAATTTCTGTGGAAAGAAATTAGTTATATACATGGATAGAAAAATAGGAATTATGTACAAATGGACATAGTTGTTGCATTATGAAATTTCAAACACCAGATTTATGCGATTACAAGATGGCGTAAGTACATATTTTAATTTATTTAAAATTCGGCCTTTTATTAAATTTAACGATTTATGCAATGAATACACTATACAAAGTCTGTTTCTTTCTTTTTTAGATCGATCATATTTGCAAAAGCTTATCAATTTATGAAATTAAGTACTTAATTGGGTATTTTGAGTTTTTACACTGTTTATTGGCCAATAAATGATTTAAAAACACTGACCTGTTGCTCTTGAATTGGGATGAAAGTCTCTGGATCCCAGGAACACTCCTCTGAAGCTCCAAAAAACCAAAATTAATGAAAATTTTGTGGATTCTTGCCGAAAAACTTGTTACAATTGACTGTGAGTATTACTAATATTGTATTTAATAGTACTTTAGAAGTTTAAATGTCTTAAAACCAGGAATATCTTGAAATTTCAGGAACACTATCACACACACTCCTCGCTTCTTAACATCAGCTTCCCTATTATCTTAAGCGTCCCCTCGATTCTCTACTTTTTTCAACAAACGTTCTTTTGTTCTTTTTCAGGTCACTATTCCAAAGTTTATTTATTGATTCACAATTTGTTCTGTCATCTTTTATAACCAATAAGATATTGTCTTTTGCAATCAGATAATTGAAACTTCTATCACTTATTAAAAAATTTCATACATACACTCTTTTACATAATTAGTTCATTTATAGAGTTCCTATGAGTTTTTTCATCATACAAATAAATTAAAATTGGTTATACATAGATACATTTACATGGTACAACATTCAATATTGTTATTGATAGTATATCACTGTTACACTCATATTAATTATAAATTTAAATTCTCTTATGTTATTTGTCTAAACTCTTTGCATTATATTATTTATAATAAACTTTAACAAATTACTATTTATTGATTCTATGTATATTTTATTTGCCATATATCATTTGTCTATATGTCATTATTCGTTTATCTATGAAATCTATTGAATTATATTCTATTCAATATTTGTATTTGTTATTATTCTTAAATTAATGATTATAATGAATTAACTATAATAATATTTGTTTTCATTTCAGATGAACAGCTGATTATGTTATGGAAATTATTCTTCGTCTTAGGCAACTTTATTTACATCATTACATTGGTTAGGCAATATCTATATTTTATGTTATCATTGAGGTAATTCCTTTTTTATTATATTGTTATAGGCTATTATTTAATATATCTTTATTTGATATGTTGTTTAAATTAAGAAAAGTGTTTCCTTTTTACTTGTTTTCCTTAATTATATTATTTTCATATATATTTCATACTAGCAACATATTTTTATAATACTAATTCTCTTATTATCTATGATATCTGGTTCAATATATATATATATATTGAACCAGATATCATATATATTAAGAGAATTCAGTCTAGTAGGAATATTTTGCTCATATGAAAATGGATTGAAATGATGTAATTTAAGAAAACATTATAAAAAGAAAACACTATTATTTACAAAAAACATATAAATTAAAGATATATTAAATAATTAGTGTACAACAATTCAATAAATAAAGAAATTACCTTAATAACTGTACAAAATTAGAAATTGCCTAATAAATGTAATGTAGAATAATAAAGCTGCCTAAGATGATGGATTATTTTCTATAACGTAATCAGCTGTTCATCTGAAATAAAACAAATCTTAGTATAGTCAATTCATGATAATTATCAATTATAAAACATACACATATTTAGTAGAATAAGGAGTATAAATTTCATAGATAAACTAATAATAACATAAAGAAAAATGATATACCGTCAAGTGAAATAAACATAGAGTCAATAAATAATAGTTTGTTAATGTATTAGTATAAATAATTTAAAGAAAAAATTAGAGAGAGGTTACATAAAAGAATTTATGTTTATCAATTAAGATGATTGTAATAGTAATAGACTGTCAATACCAATATTAGATATTGGACTATTTAAATGTTATCATGTATATAACCAACTATAACTTATTTGTGTGATAAAAACTCAAGGAACTCCACAAGGAAACTTATAATGTCAAGTGGAATTTATATTAGTATATGTATGAAACAATTTTGCCAAGTGAAATAAGTAAAAATAATTCGACTGCATAAGACAATATTTGATTGGTTATAAACAAAGTGACAGAACGAATTTCAATCAACAAGAAAAGAAACAAACTTTTTAAATAGTGACCTGGAAAAAACAAAAAACTTGTTTATTGAAAAAAGTTGAGAATCAGCAGGGAAGCGTTAGTAGTTGGAAGCTGGCGTCGAGATAAGAGGAGCTTGTGTTAAAGTGTTCCCGAAATTCCATTAATATTCTCAATTAACATGACGAAACTTATAAATTACTATTAAAAACAATACTAATAGTACTCACAAATATGTACATCCAGTTTAACTGCAAAAATTATTAAAATTTCTCATAGTTATTGGTATTGGAACTTCAGAGGAGTATTCCTGGGTCCAGAGGTGTTCATCCCAAGTCCAGAACAACAGGTCAGTGTTTATTTAAAATATTATTGGCCAATAATAAGAGTAAAAAACTCAAGAACTCAAATCAGTGCATATTTTCATAAAATTTATAAACTTTGCGGCAATGATCGATCTAAAAAAGAAAGAAAACGGACTTTATATAGTTAATCAATTAACCAAATCATTAATAATAATTAAGAAGGCCTAATTCAATGTAAATAAAAGCTTATACTTACGCCATTTTCTCATCTCATAAGATAAATGCATCATCAATTGTTCATATAATATGTCCATGTGTATATCAATCCTATAATTCTATTTCTTCCACAGCAATTTGTATTTTATATGTGTATAATTCCAACATAAATTCTTTCATGTGTTAAAACCTTCAATTATATTCATCGACAACAAACGATGCTTATAAAATGAGCGCATCTATGCTGCGTATCGTATTGTAAAAGCTATGTTCGTTTCACGCTTTAAACCACATGACTAGATTGTAAGCATGCGCACATGATAATATATGAAATCAATAATTTCGTATAGGAAATCCATAGGCGTCGCAACTTATAAATATTAAATAAAAAAAAATCTTTAAAAATTAAATTTGTTTAAAAAGTAAATTTGGGAGCAAAGATGTTAATCGAAGCATGAGAAAACGCAAAACAACGGATTCCAGCAGGGAAACCAAACACTCATTTGTGCCTTCAATTGGATTAACATCTTTGCTCAAATTTTACATCCTTATTTGGTTATACCGTGCTGAAGAAGCAAATGAGCCAGAAACATGCATGTCCGCGGTTTCAGTAGCCCTTCATTTTGCGTGAATTACCCATGAATCTCTTAGTTGTTGTTGTTAACATATCACGCGATATTCCTACATCTTCTTTTATATATATATATATATATATATATATATATAATGTCACATACAGGTTGTCCCACCATTGTAGTGACATGTGGTGATCACATATTTAATATACCGAGAAATTTATTAGTGTAGGAATTACAAAAAGCTGTGAAACGGGTGTTAACGTCTGAAAAGGTATACGGAAGTAGGAAATAAGAAGTGTCTTAATTGAGAATTGTTATGATTAGAAAGTAAAATGATATGTTCGATGTGGTTGGATTGTTGATAGTTGATCTATTAATTTCCATCGAATAAAATCTGAGTTTGACAATACATGACATTGATGAAAATAAAAATAAAAATTTATTTGAACAAGCCTTTAAGGAAACTAAGGAAGGAAGTGAGGAGAGAGGTTGTTGAAACGGGAGACTATTCACTTGACATATTTTGGTGCCGGAAGTTTTTTTATCCCGAAAGGACGAAAAAATAACTAAGTAAATTATATTGAAGACGATTCAGGGATTGAAAATTAAAATAACATAGTCAATACAAGGAATAGAACAAATATAATTGAAAATTAAAACAGTATATGGAAAACAGAGAATAAATATTATGGAATGATGTAAGACTGGGAAAATAGCACGTGAGATTATTTTAACACAGATAGTAGACATAAATAGAACATATTTAGAAGATTGTGAGCAAAATAAATAATCGGAGACGGTAACTAATAATTTGAAGAAGAACATTATATTGAGAACAGAAATAAATATTTTGGAAAGAAGCAACATGGTAAAGAAATACATGAACCCAATATAAGACAGCGGAACCACATAAATAAACATATACCGACGAGTTTGCAGAAAAAGAACATTAAGTTAAAAGGTGGGTTTAAATTTTATACTAGTTAGTTGTTTTTTTTAAAGCTGTGTAATTATTAAATTTAGTTATTTCGTTAACCATTTGAGAAAGATCTAGTTAATTTTATAGTAGTTTGATTATTAAATTAGGTTATTTCGTTGATACTTTCAGAAAGTTCTATTTGATTTGATTGAAGTCGTATAAATTATTGAAATTTTGTTAATTATTGGATCATTGGATATAGAAATTTTGTTTAGTTAATTGTAATTTTAATAGATTTTCTTTATAAGGTAAGCTAGATATTGAAATTCATCCAGAACAAAGATCTTTGTTTGAGGAATTCAAAAGAAGCAGTCCTGTATGAAGAAAGGTAAGAGTTTTTAGTATACAATTTAGAGGTAGTGATGGTAAAATTTTGAATAGTAATAAATTTAGGTCAAATTAGAGAAAATTAACATACAGGGTGTTTCTTGAATTAAAATTTAGAATAAAAGCTTAATTGTAGAACTGTGTAAAAATGTTGATTTAAATTTATATAAAAAAAACAGGAAATAAAAAGAAAAGATATATTAGAACACTGCAATTCATTCGAGAACCGACTCCCTGAAAATAAGAGGTCTTATATATAGCCGGAGCATATACGTTTACATTATTTTTTTTATGATAATTTGAATTAAGTCAGAATAATTATATTAAATTTTACTTACCTATTTATGGTAAGTTGGCGTCCATAAATTACTAAATATATAGCAATACGCGTTATATATATCAAAAGTTAATTAAAATAAATTGTGTATATAGAAATAATCACAATCATAATAGAATTTGTCGCTTTAAGGTGTTAATTATAATAATATATATATATATATATATATATATATATATATATATATATATATATATATATATTATAGTTATTTAGATTTTTAATGTGAATTTTATAAATTGAATATTTGATTGCCCTACGTTGGGCGCCAAATTATAATTAATCTCAAAGATTGTTTTATTTTATTATTATTTTAATTTTGATATATTGGAGTCGTTGTCTTGTTTTGTTTTGACTTGACTTACCTTCGGCTAGCTCTGAATTATCATATGTCAATGTTGCTTTTATTTTTAACAAGGAGTCGGTGGCATGTAGATCCTCCCTTTGGGTTTGAGACGCACATAAATAAATGTAATTTAATTTTGAATAATTAATTCTTAAATTTTATGGTTCGCTTTATTCAGAAATTAAGTCTTTAATGCATATACACCTCTGAGTTTAATGATTCAGAATATTATTACACAGAATGAATGAAGTGAGCAAATTTTAATAAATTCATTATAGATATTGAATAAAAATAAAAATACCAACACTTTAATAAAAATATTCTAATAAATTGGTAAGATCAAATTTCCTGATACCACTCCTGCATTCTATCCAGTCATGCGCTCTGAATACTATGGAGCATGTAAACGATTGCGTCGGCGCATAGTAGAAAGTTATGCTCTCATAAAGTTCCACGCGACACTAAATGTGGAATTCACAGTCGATGTTACATGTATGAAATGTTTATACGATTTTACCGTTCTTATATTCGTTGCAATTATTGATATATTATTTAAAACTGACTATACAATCACATATATATAAAAGAAATACAAGTGAAGTGAAATTAGAATAGTGATAGATAGAAATAGTTAAACATGCGTTAGAATGAAGAAATGGAAGCTAAATGATCATTTATGTACAGCGTGAACAATGATGGAATGAATTAATTATAACAAGTAAGTACAATAATTAAAATGCATGGATATCCATGTATACGATATGATATTCATCATATTATAATGGTTTTGGCCTTTTTTGTGAAAATTATTATTGAAGTGTTCAAAATATATTTTATTGTTAACTATTTACTCTTTTTGGAATTACAAAATTGATACTTAAAAAGAACAGACCTTATTTTGAATCTTCGGTATAGCTATACACTGCACTGCTGCTAGCGTCACCCAGCTCTTGCGGATTTCTCAGCGGAAGAAATGCTCCTTCTGTGCACTTCCCGTTCTCACACAGTTTAATGAATAATAATGTTACTATTTCTTAACTTTTTAGCTTCCAACATTTACTTTTATAATATTTTATAAAAAAATTTTGTAGAGGAGATTTATATTGATGCTCCCTATTCTACAACCCAAGCGCCATCTCTTTTGTTTTACAAATCAACAAACTTTTTCCTCATAAAATGCAAAGCCTCCTTTACACTGTTTTTTACACAATAATTGTTGATTTGAATGTTTTTAGTTCAAAATGTAAAATTATTTATATTAGCAGTACTGGAGGATAACAACACTAATTTGTATATGTTTATATCGTCTTAGGGATTCCATAAAATGTCTTTTTCATTTGTTACAATATCATACTTTGGTATATTTCCCTTTTTAAGGTATATTTATTTACATTAAATTATAAAAAATCTACAACTTAAAATAACGATTAATATATATGTCACTGTCTAGTTTTAAATTTTCGAATTTTTACTAATTTTATCATATATAAACTATTAGTTATTTCCAAATTTGCCTTTAGTATTCAATATTTAATTAATAACCAACAAATTTAAGTTGGCAATAGAGTCACTAATTTTTTATTACTTCCTGTTTCTTAAACTCTTTTAAATTACCATACTTCCTTGACAGATAGCTTGGCTCTGATCCGTCTGTCAACCTACTATTATAGTATTTGCAACTCTTTTTCAAATTCAATCCCTTTCTATCATCGTCTGTAAATATTGATAATCAATTTTTGAGTTGAATACTAATTTATGTAATTTCAGGTTTCAAGTGATACTACATTATAATTATCCAGATATTCACAAGGCAGTGTTCAGAATAATTTGAAACATGTTGACATTGATTTGACCTGGGATTAATTGTTAAGGTAAAAATTTATACTTATTTAAACAATGCTATTATTAGAATTTTTATTCATTATTCTTTAAGTCCTTTTGGTAACTGTTTTTTTTAATATCTGATAATATATTCGCTCATTTCATTCTATTCGTTTATATTAAATCTTAGTTTTGAACTTTGTTGTGTCTACTGGTACACCCGACGTATAAATATAGCATCTTTATGTTTGTTCACATTTGTGAATTGTTTTAATATAATAGAGAACTAGTTCAATATATATATATATATATATATATATATATATATATCTATATTTGTATATATATATATATATATATATATATATATCTATATATCTATATTTGTATATATATATATATATATATATCTATATATGTATATATATTAATATGAATTGGCTATGGTGTAATAAGAATGTTATACTTATTTTATTTTAGTTTAAATTTACTTTAAGTTTATTGTTTGCCCGGTATATTGATGATTTTATATATATGATAAACAGTTTATATTACTAACATGAAAACTTCTCATCTCAGGGTAGAGTTCAAGTATTTAGGATAAAATGATTTTAGAATTTTATATATATTAGCGCCAAAGTTAATAAATGCTTTATATTTCAAAAATAAATTTGTTAATCAGAATATGTTACTTGTTCAATGATTCCAAACTAAATACGGTCCTGTCCTGCTTAAAACAAATCTGCATAATTCAATAGATGTCATTCAGAGCTTCTGCCTATGGTAAGTAGATGGTGCGCAAGTCACCAGATGAAATGAACAACTGAATAACTCAAAAATAGTTTAAAACGTTCTTCAAAGGAAAAACGATATTTAATTTAATGAAAATAAATACATTACACTTTTACAAGTGTTCTTGAAGAAATTCAACTATCTAAAAGGATGACTCTTTCATACAACATACACGCACTCTGGTGAGATATTATTATAAGAGTGAAATACAATTATACAACTTCATAAACATATGATTTTTAGAAAATGGCGAAATACACTCCTAAAAGCGTCTATGCGTCACAAAATTTTAGTTCTTTGCATAAATTGGTAAGTACGCTTGACTTTTTAATATATTAATAAATTAACTTGTACTACCTTATTCACTTCACTGTTTTGTTTGTTCACCTCAATGATCCGTTTCTTTTATTTGTTTCAGATTCTCCTCCTGGAAAAACTCCATGCTGGCATTCCGTTTCTACCAGAACAGGAATCGATGCTGTACTTCATTTAAAGTCCAAGCAGTTTATATAAATTCCATTATTCAGTATTTTCCAAAAGCTATTGTGGCTATTTTACTTCCACAAGACACAAGACACCATATTATAAAATAAAAATCATGGTTAGTACTGTACAACATTCGACAATTCCTTTTTTAATTATTAATATAAACTTAACTACTTACACTGATGTATATCTTGTAAGTATAATGTATTTGTTCTTGAATTCTATAGACAAATTTTCATCTTCCAAATAATTTCAAATGATTTTCTTTACCAAAGAGTTTTTCTGCTTACAAATTTTTCTACCCAAAAAAAACTTCTAGTCAATAGACCCCATAATCAACAACCTTTTTACATTCCGATTTTTTTTTCGTTAGCAACATAATTGTCGCCGATATGATCCTTTTCAAATGTTTATTTACCAATCAAATTTGACTATTTATTTTATCACTCAAATTCTTCATTTCAACCAGTGAAATGTTCATCCATTATATCAGGATATTGTATTCTAAGGTTTTTAATTGCTTAGACTTCCTATTTTATTTTCATTCAATAATATTTCCTAGTATTGTTAAAATGACATTTCCTAACCTCTAAGTATGTATGTCAAATGAATATTCTTAATGTTTTAATAGATGACAGCTGTTACCTTTAAATATATATGCAAAATGAAAATTCGTTTTTTTTTATGAGTCATGTTCTCTGAAATTCACATTATTATATACTTTTCTGCTCTGTTATGTCTAAACAGCTACACTAACTTACTTTAATGTTTTAATCAACAAATATTATGAGATTAGCTTGACTTTACAGAATAAAGCATTATTAGTTTCTTATCATGAACAAATTCTGATACTTGATCTTTTTAATAAAAGTTTGGTTAATTTATTTCACATAAATTGTTAATCACACCTATTCGCAATTATCCCTACATTATACAGTTTGTCCTTTCTGGATGCCTTCTCTATCGAATAGTGGATCGTACAGATTGTCTCCATTCAAATGTTTAAAAAAAATTTTTGACTTAAAAAAATTCTTCTAGATTACAATGCACAATCTTAATTCTTTATTGTTTGATATACAGGGTGTTTCACTCTATAATAACATCCCCTAAATTTTGCGTTTATCAAATTTTGATGTTCTGAAAAATTTTATGAACGCAAATTTTACCTTAAACATTTACTATTTTGCTTTTTCTTTACTTCTTCATCAGTTATTGTACTTATATATATCCTTTATATTGAAGACACCTCTTATTTCATCATTTTCCATATATTTTAAAACATAGCTATTTATCCCGTTTTCATTATCTATAACATATGGTCCCTCGAAAGGTGGTTTCAATTTCGCACACATTTGTTTGTTTCTGTCTGACACCCTTAAAGCACGGACGATTACTAAATCCCCCTTTTGGCTATGGTGTAATACTCTAACCAAGGCCGAACAAGCACTTTGTATACCATATGGAGCTACACAAAATCTGTACAACACACCATCAATAGAGAAGCCTGTGTAATCTCTACTATCTTCATCCAAAGGAATCAGCCAAAAACTGTGTTTTAAATCAACTTTAGAAAATATTTTTGTGTTCGTAATGCGCCCAAAAATTGCTTCCACATTCATCGGAGCTTCGTATTGTGGTACAGTGTATTGATTAATATTTCTTGCATCTAGGCATAATCTTAAATCACCATTTGCTTTCTTTACAACCACAATAGGGTTTACATATCTTGTGTTACATCTCTCTATAATACCATCCTTTAGCATATTTTGTATCTCTGAATCAACTTCTTTCCTATATTTTTAAGGTATGGGATATGTTCTTATTCTGAAATTTTCTATTCCCTTAACTTCTATCTTATGTACATAGTTATTTGCCATTCTCATCTCTTTTTTAACTAATCCTTTATACTTAATTATTAAATTCTTCACTTTCTCAGCATATTCCTTATTTCCACATACTAATTCCAATTCTTCCATTATTTCATCCCTCTCCATATTCCATAACTTCCTACTATCCTCTCCAAATTCCAATTCTTCCATATTTCCACTCCTCTTTATATTCCATAATTATTATCCTCTCCAATTGCCAATACTTCCATATTTCCAATCCTTTCTATATTCCATAACTTCTTATTATCCTCTTCAACTTCCTATTCTTCTATATTTTCTTCTTCAAATTCAATTCTATTACCATTTAATTCAATCTCCATCTTTTCAAAATCAATTCTTGCTTTATATTTCGTTAATTCATCTATTCCTATAACTATGTCTGTTTCTAAATTATCCACTAGCAATAATTGCATCTCAACTTCTTTCCCATCCTTTAATTCAATACTTTGTATTATAGATCTGCTAACTTCACACAATTTCTTTCCGTTTGCTCCTATTAATGTAGTTTTTGGTATTTTAACTAGCTTATTTTCATAATTTTCAATGTTTTCTTCAATTAGTTTTGTTTTTATTATGGACGCTTCCGAACCTGTATCTATTAATATTTTAACAAATTTCCCATTTAATTTTCCTTTAATTTTTATCAATCCCATTATTCCTTTCAATTCCAAATCTTCCTCAAATTTAATATATTCCCTTGGATGTTCATATGTCATCACTCTATCTTCTCTCCTTTGAATACTGTTCTCTGTAATTGTTATTTTTGTTGTTATTATATTTAAAGTTTCTGTTACAGTTGTTTTGGTTGCTATCGTTCTTATTATAGTTATTGTTATTTCCTGAATTGTTATTATAATTATTGTTATTTTTATAATCTCCATTGTTATTATATCTGTTAATGTAATTATTTCTGTATTTCATCATTATATCTTCACGTATCCTAATTGCTATCTATGTACAAAATTATATTTACATATGTTTTTTTTAAATTATTATTTGTTAGTTATAAACTTTTTATTTACATGTGGTTTTTATATCCCTTCTTGACCTTTAACAATTCCTTATTCGTCTTTTAGATTCCGGTCCTATAATACAGCCTTATTATTCAATTTTATTTTCTTTTCCTAAATTTCGTCTTATCCTCTTCTCTTATTTTTCGATCCTCTTGTATCCTAAATTTCTTTAAATGTTCCACTAAGTCTTTTTCTATTTTGTTATCCCCTATCTCATCAATTTCTCTCAATAGATTCATCAAAATTTGCGTTTCCAATTTCTTCATATTATTGTTTCTTCTTTTTATTATTTCATTTCCCATAATACTCTCACTTCCTATCATTTCATTTTTAATTATCATATTAAAATTTCTTGGATCAATTATCTTTATATTTCTGCCAAATTTTAATCTCATTTCGAAATTTTCTGCATAAATTATTGTTTCTATATTCTGTCTTATGGTTTCTTCTATTTCTTCCTTAGTCTCTTGTAATATCTTATTCATTTCCTCTAACTTCCAATTAAGTTGTATCCCCCTATTATTATTATTTGTCTTACCATATGTCACTATTCGATTCAATATATTAACATCTGGGTCTGTTATTTTCCAATAAATCTCTTTTTCATAAATTTTCATAGCTTCCTCACTTCCTAGATTCTGTAAATTGCTATTTATCATCTCCTCATTTATTTGTCTTTGTATTTTTACTTCATCAATTTTCATTTTATTACTTAATTTCTGTTCTATAGTATCATCATTTATATTTTCATTTTGTATCTTTACATCCATTTGAATCTCTTCTTTGAAATCCTTTTCTTTCTCCTCCATTTTGTTAATTCTGTTGATCTGTGAATTGTCTATTTCTGTGGTTTTTTTAATCCCCTCACCTCTTATTTCTTGTTTAGTGGATTCTATTTTATTTTCCATGTACGTGTTTGATTTTTCTAATTTCTTCTCAATCTGTCCCAATTTTTCTCCCATCAATTTTATGATTAAATCCTTAGTTTGTTTAATTTCTTCTTTGATCTGGTCCATCTTAATATTCATTTCTTGTTTTAATTCTTCCTTATTTTGGTCCATTTTAATATACATTTCTTCCTTATTTTGATCCAGTTTTCCATTCAAATTACTCATATCTCCCCTAATATTATTCATATTCTCATTTTGTTTATCCATTTTTCCATTTAAATTATGTTTCATTTCTTTCATTTCTCCCATCATCATTTTAAACATACTCATTACGTCCATTTGCTCTTTTTTTTCTTTAGGTTCTTGTTTATCCTCTTCTGTTTGTTTTTTAGACTCTTGTCTAGACTTTTGTTCTATTTCTTCTTGCAATGTTGCATCCTCTTCTTCCTGATCTTGTTCTGGAATATCTTCGTCTGAACGTTCTCTTCCTTGCTCCAAATATTGTACTTGGAAATCTCCTCTTCCATGATTTCTCTCTTCTCTTTCTTGTTCAGAGCCACTTTCTCCTCCTACTTGTTTCCCGTCTCTCAAAGTCATTCTTCTTTCCATTTTTGTTTTTCATTCTTCTTTTAATACAGTAAAAAAAATTGTTTCAATCCTTTTTAAATTATTCGCCTTTGTTTGGTGCGTCACTTTATAATAGATTGACTATAGCCCCACGTTGCGGTGACATATTAATATGAATTGGCTATGGTGTAATAATAATGTTATACTTATTTTATTTTAGTTTAAATTTACTTTAAGTTTATTGTTTGCCCGTTATATTGATGATTTTATATATATGATAAACAGTTTATATTACTAACATGAAAACTTCTCATCTCAGGGTAGAGTTCAAGTATTTAGGATAAAATGATTTTAGAATTTTATATATATTAGCGCCAAAGTTAATAAATGCTTTATATTTCAAAAATAAATTTGTTAATCAGAATATGTTACTTGTTCAATGATTCCAAACTAAATACGGTCCTGTCCTGCTTAAAACAAATCTGCATAATTCAATAGATGTCATTCAGAGCTTCTGCCTATGGTAAGTAGATGGTGCGCAAGTCACCAGATGAAATGAACAACTGAATAACTCAAGAATAGTTTAAAACGTTCTTCAAAGGAAAAACGATATTTAATTTAATGAAAATAAATACATTACACTTTTACAAGTGTTCTTGAAGAAATTCAACTATCTAAAAGGATGACTCTTTCATACAACATACACGCACTCTGGTGAGATATTATTATAAGAGTGAAATACAATTATACAACTTCATTAACATATGATTTTTAGAAAATGGCGAAATACACTCCTAAAAGCGTCTATGCGTCACAAAATTTTAGTTCTTTGCATAAATTGGTAAGTACGCTTGACTTTTTAATATATTAATAAATTAACTTGTACTACCTTATTCACTTCACTGTTTTGTTTGTTCACCTCAAGGATCCGTTTCTTTTATTTGTTTCAGATTCTCCTCCTGGAAAAACTCCATGCTGGCATTCCGTTTCTACCAGAACAGGAATCGATGCTGTACTTCATTTAAAGTCCAAGCAGTTTATATAAATTCCATCATTCAGTATTTTCCAAAAGCTATTGTGGCTATTTTACTTCCACAAGACACAAGACACCATATTATAAAATAAAAATCATGGTTAGTACTCTACAACATTCGACAATTCCTTTTTTAATTATTAATATAAACTTAACTACTTACACTGATGTATATCTTGTAAGTATAATGTATTTGTTCTTGAATTCTATAGTCAAATTTTTATCTTCCAAATAATTTCAAATGATTTTCTTTACCAAAGAGTTTTTCTGCTTACAAATTTTCCTACCCAAAAAAAACTTCTAGTCAATAGACCCCATAATCAACAACCTTTTAACATTCCGATTTTTTTTTCGTTAGCAACATAATTGTCGCCGATATGATCCTTTTTAAATGTTTATTTACCAATCAAATTTGACTATTTATTTTATCACTCAAATTCTTCATTTCAACCAGTGAAATGTTCATCCATTATATCAGGATATTGTATTCTAAGGTTTTTAATTGCTTAAACTTCCTATATTATTTTCATTCAATAATATTTCCTAGTATTGTTAAAATGACATTTCCTAACCTCTAAGTATGTATGTCAAATGAATATTCTTAATGTTTTAATAGATGACAGCTGTTACCTTTAAATATATATGCAAAATGAAAATTAGTTTTTTTTTATGAGTCATGTTCTCTGAAATTCACATTATTATATACTGTTATGTCTAAACAGCTACACTAACTTACTTTAATGTTTTAATCAACAAATATTATGAGATTAGCTTGACTTTACAGAATAAAGCATTATTAGTTTCTTATCATGAACAAATTCTGATACTTGATCTTTTTAATAAAAGTTTGGTTAATTTATTTCACATAAATTGTTTATCACACCTATTCGCAATTATCCCTACATTATACAGTCTGTCCTTTCTGGATGCCTTCTCTATCGAATAGTGGATCGTACAGATTGTCTCCATTCAAATGTTTAAAAAAAATTTTTGACTTAAAAAAATTCTTCTAGATTACAATGCACAATCTTAATTCTTTATTGTTTGATATACAGGGTGTTTCACTCTATAATAATATATATATATATATATATATATATATATACTGTTGCAGGCTAATGTGAACTCCGTTATACCTGTAGTCCAATTTGGGCTCCTAGCGTATATTTCATGTATACCACTATATAAGTTGACGTCGTAGTGGGATCCGTTATATGTAGCGGTTACAATAGGCTCCGTTGGTGTATATTTCCATATTTCAAAAGCAAGGTAGGCTCCGTGTATGATACATTTCAGGTAATATGGACTCCTTGCGGCGTTGCCACATATACTATCGGCCAGTTAATACATATAATCAAAAGAATAATTGCCAGTTCGGTATTGACATTGTATAAAACGATTGCAATCGGCTTTCTTCGTAAGAAATTTTTATCTGAGACTGAAATTGCTCATTTGAAACAACAACTATGAGAAATAAAAATTATAAATTACAAACAATTGACTTATATTGAAGAAACTGAGATTGTTTATAACATGAAAGAGTGAATACGTAATACTACCCATAAATTAGCATATTTGCATATCATATAAAAACCTGTTAACAAAAATAAGCTCAATAGTCGAGCTTATATATGCTTATGGAAATATACATTTACATTTTTGACTGATGCATTTACAAGAATATGCTACCTTCTCGCTCCCATTTTATGCACACTTAATTTATTTTGTGTTAATAGTTGATCCGAATAAAGATCCTGCAATTTTTATCAAAAGTGGCGACTGGTATCTTTCTTTGAAAACTTGATATGCATTTGTACTCGATCCAGTTACTTAAATTGCTGATAGGCTCAGCTTAATTCTGGTTAATGTCTGTAAGTTTTTGTTACTAGTTTTAGTATTCAATGAGAGTGTTGAATTCTTAAGATTTTCCTATGATCAGTTTTTGAAATATACATCTTTAGAGTCATGAACAATTGAGATTCTGTTATGATAATTCCCCCTGTAATACAATATAGAAAATATATTTTAGATGCAGTTATTGTAGATCGCACAATAATATAAAAATATGCTTATTCATACAGAGTGTTCTTGAATATATCGACTAGGTAAGTAATTGATGGGTATTTTTTAATTGACATGCTCAACACATAACAGAGATTTTTTTCTGAAGTGATATTCAGTGGTTCAAATCCATTATTTAATTAATTAAACGCTTTTTCAAATTGTTTTCTTTATATGAGTGATCAACAGTGAAATAAATAAGTTCTCAATAGCTCCTGTGTCAAAAACTAAAACATTCAAGAATTGGTGGCTAAAATCGTAAATGAAAAACCCCGCAAAATTGTTTTACACATAGCTATTGAATATCACTTATATAGTATAAAAAAATTAAAAAGCCACTGTACGTGTTTAGCATGTTATTTTAAAAATATTCCTTAAATATATATACAGTTGTATAATATACAAGAAATTAAGTATATTATCTATTTTGTATTACACGGTATTTTTTGACGCAAATGAAATCCTGATGGGCACTAACTTTAGAAATGGATATCTCAAAAACCGAAGAATTTAACAAGTACCAAAACTAACGGTAATAACACAAAAATGCAAAAATATACCGACGAAATTTCTAAATATAGGATCATTCACAATAAAATTGCAATTTCGGAATATTTACCGTCCTTTATTTTTTATCTCACACTGTATGAAATAGTATTGCAGAAAATGGCAGAAACTACTAAGAATTTCATTTCAAATATTTATTCACTAACCCTATACCTATCTATATTTTTGGGTCGAAAATCAGTCTAAAACTAATGCCGAATGGGTAAGGATTAACAGCCCTGCAAAATATTAATAATAAAAAGGCTTACCAAAACGAGATAGTACTTTCAATAAACCGCTACATTCCAAGTTTAACGGCTTGTATCGTACAGGTTGTTAGGTCTGTTTTAGCAATAAGAGAATTACATCACCTGTCAGCGTGTTTAGTACTCCGCTGAGGCTTAGAGGATCATTTAGGCATAACCGTTTCACCTTCGCTTTGTGATCTTAAAGGTTTTTTGGGATCGGGATTCGAAGGACATTTTTTACGTGCCGCCTTAAAGACTTATTGGCATAATATCCTTTGCAAAATTTACAAGAAATACTACGGTTCACATTGCTTTTCTTGTTTTCGATAATCGGGATTATATCGTTACAAAATCTCAATGACGTCGAATTTGACCCAAAGCGTTTTTTCGTTCGTTGTTTTGAACACTTGTGTAAAGATAAAAAACTTTGAACATCAAATTCATCGGAATGATGACGCATCAATTGTCTTCCAAATTTCTGAACATCTTGTAAACAATATGGGGAATCATGTAGTCGTCGCTTTTTCTTAGATATTCTAGGCAATTCTGGAACATCAGAACCAATTGGTTTGGTTTCTTCTGTTGAACTATCCAGTGCTGTATGTTTTACTTGATTTAGTGATGAATTATATTCGGATATGAAAAAGCATACTGTATCAAGTTCAAATGAAAACGACATCTGTTCTAAATGTGAATCATTATTTTTTTAAAACGTAGAATCTCCCAGTGTTAAATCACGTGTTACGATTTCATTTTTGGAATTGTAGTGGAAATCCAAGGAAGAGTTTTGTAAAACGACATAGGTTGTCAACGGCACCTTATTTCGTGGGATCGTGATACGCTCTGATGAGTCAAAAAGATTGTTTTCTCTGTTTGAATTATTGGAAAAAAACTTTCCTCGGGTGGTTAATATTCAGAGCCAGATGTTTCCGTGTTACTGAAACATTGTCTAGTGCTAACATACAATGTATTTTATGAAATTAGACAATTTAAATCGTTTATGAAAATAATACAGTATCAAACTTTTGTCAAAACTACCAATTTTATGTTTTATGTCAATTGAGTTTCCATTTTTAAATTTTATGAATTTTAACGATTGTTTTAATATTCACACTTCTTGTCAGTACACGAGATTAATTACTTATAATTAATCTGCACAACTTTAGTCGGTGTGCAAAATAAAAAAATGCCTGCTGTATTTTCTAAAAAGATAACCCATGACTCTACATTTCAAAATTAAAAAAGTATATTGAAAGTACCCGCTAGAGGATGTAATCGCATAGGAAATAAAAAGTAAATTCAAAAACTAAAACCCGACTAATGAAAAAAGTATGAAACAAGAAAATATTCTCATCTATAATAGTTATGAACAAACTGTTCAATATTTATCGGCTATTAAGTGAACAGCTCACCCCTAATATATTATGATTTATTTGATACATACTCATAGTTATGTTGCAGTCCACTTTGTTATTCCAAATGAAATACCCAGTATATTTTTAACTTTCTAAATTGCTGATATAATTATCAACAACTTATAATGACAAAGGTCACTGTAAGGTAACTCAATAATATCCCAGAAAAACGTGTTTCATTTTTTATACAGGGTGAAGAATAATTAACGTAAATTTTGGATAATGAATAATAGTAATAACTGTGTTTTTTTAAATAGCAAAATATTTTTTTGTCGCCTCAATTCTATATTAGATTTCAATCAAATATTCTTAACATTCCCCTATGCCTGAATGTAATAGTTTTCGTGATTTTTTTGTCTTTATTATTTAATAAAAAATAATTATTATTTGTATATTAATAGTCATTTTTCTACGCTATATCTTCAAAGTACCTTTTATTTCACCGCTTTGTTGCGCTTAAGACGGATGTTTATGGTTATTCTGTACCATGATATTTCACAGATCAATTTTGTTCAACAAAGTGTTTCAGACCATAAAAAATAAATATCTCGCAAGCTTATTAATTGGTTTCACTAAAATAATTTCATTTGAGATATGAAATAGTGTACATACTCGTATACTAAATTTCGTCAACATTGAATTATTCTCACGACAAAGAAAAACAACACAGAAAATGGAGATTTAAGCATGTGTTTGAAGAATTGTAGACTTTTTTAGTATCTACAATTATTCCACTGGATAGTTATCCGTACGACTTTACCTTTCACTGTAAATACCAGGAATACCATTTTTCATTCCTTTCCAACCGCATACATCAACCTTTAACCCACCATATATTTCAGGGTTATCATAAACCTTTTTATCATTCTCACTTATAAAAGTTCAGGTAACAGTTTTTCATTTTTTTTACTAAATTAGTTATTCCGATCGTTCTAGGTAATTAAAGCTACAAAAACTAAATACAAGCAAACACAGAACCTCTCACATCTACGTAAAAACGTCAGTTCTAACATAGTTTAGTAAAATTTTGACGTTATCGTAAAAAATGGTGTTTTTCACTTGTACAACAGTCATATTTATACAGGGTGGTTCATTAACAATTGTCCATATAGTATCTGCAGAAACCTTAGCACAAAATATGAAGATTCGAGAACACTTCAATAAAATATTCCTTCTTACTGAGATCTAGGGTGTTATATCATAAATATTTGAAATGATTGTAGTCCACTGTTTTTACACCTTCCACTTTTTATATATTAGGATACTTCAATTAGTGGTAAAATATAATTTTCCTCTATCACTAGAGGCATGCGGTAGGGATAAATACTTCCTCTAGTTACCATATGGACAATTCTAAATGGAACACCCCATAAAAAGTATATACAGATGCAACATAATTTGTTAAAAGTATCTCGTGCTCGTAAGAAAAATTAAAATTCTATTTCACTTTATCACTATAGAAATTAAATACCTTGTTAAACCTTTTGAAATGAAATGATGAAATTGTTGGATATCTCCGTAAAGAGATTTGAAACTATACGATTTGTTATTCATTTGGTTGAATATTCAACCAATTTTGTCAAATTCTATTGAAATAAACGGGTTATAATCATTCATTTATTTTGTCCTTCCGTACAGCAATTATTTCAGGATTTTTTATTCAAAATAATTTAGAATTGATTGATGATAACAAAAGAGGTATTGTTGATATTCCATAATACATAATACTTTAATTTAAATCCAATTTTCAGTAATTTCTCTATCAACGATTATCGGTTCTTCATATACAGCCAGCCGTCCTATCTTAGTTGTAGACTCGATATGGAAAAGTTTTAAGAAGTAAAATATTTTGTTTTCCATTGGATATTTTATCAATGTATTTAATTCTGACAAGCTTTGTAATAGCATATTTTATATGGTACTTTAATCTTCCACAAAAATAATACTTTTTCAAAAACATTGTGGATGTGTTATATGTGTTATATATTTGTTTAGCTTGAAAACAATGTGGAAATGTTTCAGAAAAATTGACTTATTTTCTAAAAGTGATAATATAAACATTATTTGACATCACACACTTTGTAAAAATACTTACAATCTGGAACCCGATTTAAAGCCAAATTTAATATTCTCGTGAATCGAAACGTCATCGTGGACATTCTCACACAATACAGATAATTTTTATACAATAATTGTTTCTAACCACGTGCCTTGTACAGTACATGTTTGTACTCCACTGGAGCCTGAAATAACTGCTAAATATACTGAAAAGGTATCGCGATATTTTATGCAAAGATGCGTCCTTTTTTGGGACTTTGGTATGTTATATTCACCCTAGTTTGCTAGATATGGAGTAGTAAAGATAAAAAAGTACACAGTTTTGGAGTTTTTTAAACTTACGAGCTGAACTAAATTTATGTTGCGCACACACTACTACATGTGTTGATATGTATAATTGCAAAAATGTGTTTAACTTCACAATAATATATAATAATAAAATTCCACTTTGTTTCGTTTCAAATATTGAATTGGTTTGAATTTAAAAAAAAAACGATTTTTTTGCAGCAAGATAAGTTACATATCAGCATAATATTTAATTTGACGATCTACGTCGACGAAGTCGCGGGTACAAGCTAATGAGTCTACATATTTGTGCTGCTTCCCTTATGTTTGGCGGGGTAACATTCATTTCACCGTCTGATTAGTTTTTCATATTAAACTTTCTGGTTATTTTAATTCAGTATAATAATTAAAATACTAGCTATTAGCTGTATTGTAATCGCTGGAACTCGCCCTGCGACGGCCTGTCAGGGATTTGTTGATTATCAATACTTATTATTGACTAGTGAATAATGAACGTCATCATTCTTAGGAAGCTCCACACGTATCAATTATCAAACAGCCGTGGACAAATTTTATTATGACAATTTAATTACTGCCAAAATTGACAGAATCATTTGAAGTTATATTCAACGTTTCCAAATGAAAGTTACGATTTCTGTAGTCGCTAATAGTTGCTCAAGTGCAATAGTCGCTATTAATTATTTCCGATTGGTTTGTTTGTCAATTTATCGAAGCCCTCGAACGGAAGCTCTCGATTTTTAATTAGATTAGTTATCTCAAAATTATGTCGAATCAACAAAAACAGAAGAGTGTTTATCAAGATCATGCTATAATTTGGATGTTTAACTTCAGAAATAAATAGTTTGTTCTTAGTATTTCCCATTTCAAGAATCAGTGTAGCGAAGCATGATAAGTTTTTAGCTCCTAAAATATACTGTGACTGAACAAGTATGATGTTTGATATGGTATTTATAAACAACTTGAATTTTTGTTGTGTTTAGACACTTAAAATTCTCATAATTTCATGACGCCAACTTAAAATGCTAGCATGAAAATTATATGAAGAAAACGAAAATCGCGTAAAAGAATTTTGATGTTTACATCGAATGTGTACAAGAAATAAAAGCTATAATTGGAAAAAAACTCTAGCTCAGTTAGGACGCAAACTAGATATATTTAGTAAATAAGTTTTGGTATCGTGTATGTATGAATGTTTACTGGGGTGACATTCACTGAGACTTAAGAGATCTATTGTGCCTCCTTTTTTCTACTTAGTTCCTGAGGAAAGTCTGAGAAACTAGAGTATTTCCTCTAGTCCTATTTCCTAGGAAATTTTTAGGATATCCGAAGGCTTCAGCTTAGGTGATTGTCCCTCTTCTATGGTATAGTCCAACAGTCTCTATATGTAATTAACGTAATATTTGGTTATATTCATTCAGTCTATCTTGCCATAAAATTAAAGCCGGTAGATATAATCTATAAACATAATGAAAAAAAAAACAAAAATATATATGCCTAATTGAGCTCAAACCTAAATAGGAACAAACAGGCAATGAAATAAACATCGTGATTACTCAGCCATTTTGAAATTCAAGAAGAACTTATCTATTAAATCAGTAAAATTATAATCCGAAAATGTAGATTATTAATTTCACACTTTCTATTTACAATATAATAAAAATTGTTATAACCTCGAGCCAATAAGATCTACAATGTAATTGAAACGTTTTCAATATTTTTATTAAAATTACTTTCAAGATTCAAAATGACAGAGTTATGTTATCTAAATAAATTAAAGTAATGATAATTTGCATTCATATCTAAAACAAAAAACAGCCAACCCCAAAGCTCCCGTTACCGAATCGTTTAATATGTCAAATTATTTGAGATCCCTTGCATGGTATACGTATCTCATTCCTAAATATATATTTAAAAATAGACTCATAGCCTTGATTTTCATGAATAATACTTTAACTGTAACAAGAAATAACCGATGATGTAAGTCTTTACCAATTTGGTAGAATAATACTAGAAGGAGCTCACTCTGACCGCTACAGTGATGGGGTACTCAACTGCACTGGTGCCAAAGTTATCGGATCCTACTTTGACCTAGAAATATAACATGAAATGTATTTCAAGTTTTCAACATATCGCCATCTAGAAATATACACGCGCACTACAAAAATATACAAATTCACGAAAACGGCCAAAATTAGCTCCTTCTAAAAACTATGCCAAATCAATTTAGACATAAATATAAGGTAGCTGACGCTTTTTTTAGGACTTGGTAAACTGGGCTCCGTATATCGGAGCTCATTTTACCGCGGAGCTCACTTATACCTCAGATTTAACATGGGAGGAGCCCACCTTGTATCTTAACTAAATATATATATATATATATATATAACAAAGAGATTCATGGGTTATTCACGCAAAATAAAGGGCTACTGAAATATAGTGGTAACCGTGGACATGCATGTTTCTGGCTCATTTTGCCTCTTCAGCACGGCATAACCAAATAAGGATGTGAAATTTGGGAGCAAAGATGTTAATCGAAACATGGGAAAACACAAAATAACGGATTTCAGCAGGGAAACCAAACGCTCATTTGTGTCTTCAATTGGAAGATCTCGAGTTTTCAGGACATCAACCAACATCGACACGGAGGCGCATATAGCCCCCCCGCCATGAACCTTCCGACCCATAGTAAATAACAAAGAAGATGTAGGAATATCGAGTGATATGTTAACAACAACAACAAAGAGATTCATGGGTAATTCACGCAAAATAAAGGGCTACTGAAATAAAGTGGACATGCATGTTTCTGGTTCATTTTTCCTCTTCAGCACGGTATAACCAAATAAGGATGTGAAATTTGGGAGCAAAGATGTTAATCGAAACATGGGAAAACACAAAATAATGGTATAATGAAATAATTAATCTGGGTCGGAAGTTTCAGACGGGAGTGTTATATGCACCTTCGTGTCTATGTTGGTTGTTGTCTCGAATATTCGAAATCTTCTAATATTACTGACACAAATGTTGTGTTTGACTATCCTGCTGAATTCTATTATATTTTCTCATGTTTCATTCAACACCTTTGCTACCATGTTTTACATCTTTTCTTGATTGTACTGTACCGATGACAGCTAATGAGCCAGAAACATGCATGTCTGCGGTTACCACTCTTTTCAGTAGCCCCTTCTTCTATTTGCGTGCAATACCCACCAATCTATTCGTTGTTTATTGTTCATATGTCACGCACTATTCGTAGATCTTATATATATATATATATATATATATATATATATATATATATATATATATATATATATATATATATATATGCCCGTGCTAGGCCCGCTAATTCTGTCTTTGTTTTATATTCCACGCGTTATTCTTCCATCTTTTCATTGGTTATATATATATATATATATATATATATATATATATATATATATATATATTGTTGTAGATAGAATGAGCATATAACATTCATAGAATCCCGATAAAGGATAAAGTAATAATATCTATCAATAAAAATAATTTGTAAATAAAGTACCAAAATTAGTAAGATATCTATATAACAACATAATCATTTACAATCAATGGGCATAATCATAGAGAAAATAAATAAAAATAAAAAGAATTCATAAACAATTATTTATAAAACAGTTTTAAAATAATTCTATATTTTAAAAAAAACCTTAGACAGAACCTAACAAGCAAACGAAGATCAATAAAATAACGTAACGCTGCACGGAATTTTAGACACCTAAAGCATCTGCTTATATTTGAAGAATAAATAGGATGGCAATAATAAAATCAACAGTGCCACGATGATTGATCAATAAATGACATTTAGAATTAGTAAAAATATATATAAGATATGTTAGTTAATATTTAATCATAGAAGTTAATAGGAAATATAATAATATAAGTAGAAAACTGTAATTACAGGAAATGTAAGAAACTAATACGAATTATAACAGTTGACGACAAGTATACCAACATTAAATGTAATTGAATATGAAATATAAGAATAAAAATAAATGATTACCGACCTAATGTAGTGTATAGATGTAATAATATAAAACAAAATAACTGAATCCATGTATATTATGTAAATATTTAGGTAGTAGGAAGTATAAAAATGATATATTTGCATTGACCAATCGGAAGATTTCAAATAATCAATAACATGAAAAAACAACAATAATAAAATGTTAGTGAATTAAATCAATGACGATAAGGTTATAGTGAATAAAAAACAATATTTGATAAGTTTAAGTCAGAAAAACAATAAAAACATTAATAAACAAAGTGACAGTTGAACAACAATCAAAGATTTTTCTAGAACATTGCCAGCTTCCGGTTATAAACGATAGAAAGGGCTGTGGCGGATAAAAAGACCCGCGATAGTCAGTTAAGCGTTGGTAACTGAAGAAGCAAGAAGTAAATTGAATGTGATCCAGTTCTTTGTTATAAAATTTTCAAGTAATAAGTGTGAATATGTATAAATAAGAAATATAAAAGTAAATTATAATTGAAATAAGTGTAAAAACAAATCTGTCTTGAAACAAAGTCAAGCCAAGTAATATAATTATCACCCGATAGTTATAAGACGGGAGATTGCCACCTGAAGCGGGAAAGCGTCATGGATGGATCCAACTGAAGGCGTCGTTTTTGGCGAAAAGAACAAGGTCTGTGGTGTGTTTTAATTAGTAATATTTGGTACCAAATAATAAAAAAGTGAAATTCAAAATCATAAACACCTGGTAGTAAAAGTTTTAAAATGAATATAATGTACCAGGAAACGTAAGAAAACTTACCATTATCAAATTTGTAGATAGATGTATTAATTTCTGTCATGTTGAATTTTCTCCAGTCACATATATGTATATATATATACATATATATATATATATATATATATATATATATATATATATATATATAAACAACAAACCACAACTAATTTCAGTTTCTTTTATCACATGTACAATTGTTATAATACGGTCAAAGAATTTTAAAAAAAGATCGAAATTAAGTAGATAAATATTTCAGATATCCTTTCCATTTCACGAACCGAATAAAACTAAAGCAGTGTTTAAATATTTTCAATAATCCTATTTATAAGAACAAGAAGAAAAAAGTTTACAAATAGTTGAACAACTTTAAACGCAGGTGTTCATATTTTTTCAAAGGAATACAATGTTTACAAACGCTTACCCAAGTTTATGCAAATGAGTCTGCAAAAGCCATCTCAAAAAGAATGAATAGTTTTTTTTATAATATACAGAAAGTTTGTTTGATGTGGAAATTTTGATGTATATAGAAAAATCCATTATTTTATTTTATAGCATAAGAATTTTTAATAAGTAAGAAAAGGATAATCATTTATTTTTATACATAATAGGTATATGACTCCAACAATAAAATAAAGCGCGAACTATATTTTATATATAAGTAATATTTCAGTGCTTCAAATTTTTTTCTATCTTTTCATAAATAACAAAATAAATTACATTGATGAGTAATGTTGATTTTATTATGATATGCCCAGAACCCTACTGAGTTATAGAGTAGTGTATAAATAAGAGCAGCTGAGGTAATAAAATTTTAGGAATTAAATGAAACCACATGCTATTAAATAGCATATTGAATAGGAGGAATTAAAGGTAAAATATATATAAATTAGCTAGTCCAAGAGTGTAATATTTCTATAGTAACAAAACAGTAATACATTTAATATTCAATTTAAATTCACAACTAAAATAATAATTCTCATATATATAAATTTCATATACAATTTATCTCCCAAACGTGGAGCAAATAAATTAAAGTATTCACACAACATATCGTACATAAATAAAATAAACATATTATTAAATCAAAATCCATACATATTTAATATATATAATTGGTTTACCCCAAAAAAAGTTGGAATTTTGAAAAAGTTATTTTTACGTTTTCTATTAACAACAATACGAAAAAATGGTTTCTAGAAAAAAAATCCTGTGTGTATGTCGTCGTCGTCGTTGTCGTCGGCCACTTTTTCTTACATGTCTTGTTAGCACGATACAGCCTCCGGAGTGCAATAAGTCGTCAATTCTATGATCGAATATTGTTAAGGACCTGTCACAGATGAACCCTATTGATTTTCAGTTCACCAGAGCCAGTACAACGGGTGCTATGTTACTTGAAGTACGACATTTTGTCATTTTTTAAGAAATTTCAGTTTGTTAGCACGATACAACCTCCGGAGTTCAACAAGTCACCAATTTTAAGATTGAATATTATTCGGGACATCTCACAGATGAGCCCTATTGATTTTCAGCTCACCACCGCGAATACAACAGGTACTACAGTATTTTAAGTACGATATTTTTGTCATTTTGGAGAAGTTTCAGTTTGTTAGCACGATACAGCCTCCGGAGTATATACAAGTGACCAATTTCATGATTGGATATTATTCAGAGGGTCTCAAAGATTGAGCCTGTTGATATTCAGCTCACTAAAGTCAGTACAACGGGTGCTATGGTACTTGAAGTACCCAATTTTTGTCATTTTAGAAGAATTTTCAGTTTGTTAGCACGATACAGCCTCCAGAGAGTCTACGATGAATCAATTTTATGCTTGAATATTGTTCAAGGTGTCTCACAGATGTACCCTATTGATTTTCAGTTGATTGGAGCGAGTACAGCGGGTCCTATAAATCCAGATATACTACATTTTTGGTTATTTTTGGATAAATTTCGGTTTGTTAGCACGATACATTCCCCGAACTGTATACAAGTAACAATTTTATGATAGAATATTGTTCAGGGCCACAGACGCGGAAAAGTTGGTTTTAATCTTTAAAACCGTTTATTTAAAACCAAAAGACGCACAAGACACACTAAGACATACTGTTATGTTTTTTTGGTTGCTTGCTGAAAAGTTCAAAGAAAAACTGTTCTAAATTAACCCTTTTTACTTGGGCTAATTAAAGGGAATGTAGGTTATCTGGTTAATCGAAGGACCACTACGGTTGTTTTTCACTAATGTAATGCTGAACCGTAGAATGAAATTAAACGCTTATATCACTTTATGTTACTTTTCCGCCAACCTATCTAATATGCGAGAAAAGTATTGGTTTACCCCCAAAAAAGTTGGAAATTTGAAATTTTTTTTTGAGTTATTTTTACGTTATCCATCAACAACAACACGAAAAAACGGTTTTTAGAAAAAAAATCCTGTGTGTATGTCGTCGTCGTCGTCGTCGTCGTCGTCGTCGTCGTCGTCATCGTTGTCGTCGTTGTCGTCGGCCACTTTTCCTTGCAAGTCTTGTTAGCACGATACAGCCTCCGGAGTGCAATAAGTCACCAATTTTATGATGGAATATTGTTAAGGACATTCCACAGATGAACCCTATTGATTTTCAGCTCAGCAGAGCCAGTACAACGGGTGCTATGGTACTTGAAGTACGACATTTTGTCGTTTTTCGAGAAATTTCAGTTTGTTAGCACGATACAGCCTCCGGAGTTCAACAAGTCACCAATTTTATAATTGAATATTATTCAGGGCATCTCACTGATGAACCCTATTGATTTTAAGCTCACCAGAGCCAATACAACCGGTGCTACAGTACTTTAAGTACGATATTTTTGTCATTTTTGGAGAAGTTTCAGTTTGTTAGCACGATACAGCCTCCGGAGTATATACAAGTGATGAATTTCATGATTGGATATTATTCAGAGCGTCTTAAAGACGAACCCTATTGATATTGAGCTTACTTAAGCCAGTACAACGGGTGCTGTGGTACTTGAAGTACCAAATTTTTGTCATTTTTGGAGAATTTTCAGTTTGTTAGCACGATACAGCCTCCAGAGAGTATACGATTGCTCAACTTTATGAATAAGTATTGTTCAAGGTGTCTCACAGATGTACCCTATTGATTTTCAGTTGCCTAGAGCGAGTACAGCGGGTCCTATAAAACTAGATATACTAAATTTTTGGTTATTTTTGGAGAAATTTCGGTTTGTTAGCACGATACATCCCCCGAAGTGTATACAAGTAACAATTTTATGATAGAATATTGTTCAGGGCCACAGATGCGGAAAAGTTAGTTTTAATCTTTAAAACCGTTTATTTTATATTGTCATGAACTTATAATTTTATTTAATTTTGCGTCGACAATTAAGACTTCACTGTTATTTACGCGATAACTGAGAGTATTTTGCACATACTATGATGATTTATGAGATTAATAAAGATTAAGGACATATGTTTGTTTCCGGTATCAAAAGCCGGGTGATTTTACGTGATGAAAAAGGGAACGACGGATTAATGAAACGTGTATTAATGCCGGTTATTAAATGTATAATGACTAATGAGATGTTCACGAGTGATGACTGGGAAGTATGATTGACTGCTGGGAAGTGTATCTGGGAAGTGAGTGAAAATGGGGTTGGTTTCGTATTTATACGTCGGAAGACGAAGGATCGAGGAGTGAGCAAACTATTCGGGTCTAACCAATGGGATAAAAGTATTTTAAACTGTAACGTTCAAACACAAGTGAAATTGTCAGTTTGAGATATGCTTTTTTTTGGGCTTGAAACGGTTTCGTAGATACAGATAACAGGGTTTGGACGAGCATTTTTATGAAGATATAAGATGTCGGGGACTTTGATATATTCAGTGGAATTTCAGAAAACAATATTTATCTGTTTTTCTTAGGCGTTAGTAAATTTAAATGACTTTTTTAGTGATGTAAAGAAATATTAAATGTTGAAAATAAGGATATATTTAGTTATATGTTTTAAGTATAATATTCGAATTGTAGTATACAGGGGAAATTGAAATAAAATCACGGGAGAATTTGCTAATTAAAACCAAATTCGAACATATTGGGGGCGCGGGAAGAATGGAAGAGATGTGAGAGATGGCTGCTCTCAGACACCGAATGCTGATGGTAGTGAAAAGGTAGGTAGCGCGAGTGTGTGTAAAGTTTTGATGCAGGATTGCAAATGAAAGTGAATAATTGTGAGAGTAATTATGTAAATAGGTGTATAGGGGTTGTAAGGTAGCCTAATGTGTGTCAGAGTGTTGTAAGGACTCTGACGTCATGAGTGTAAGCGAACGGTTAGGGTTGTTAGAGTTGTGAGGAATCTAACGTCATTAGTTAACGAATGAACAAGAGTTGATGTTAGAGTGTTGTAAGGTAGCCTAATGTGTGTCAGAGTGTTGTAAGGACTCTGACGTCATGAGTGTAAGCGAACGGTTAGGGTTGTTAGAGTTGTGAGGAATCTAACGTCATTAGTTAACGAATGAACAAGAGTTGATGTTAGAGTGTTGTAAGGACTCTAACGTCATGTATGTAACGAATGAATAAGATTTGAGGTTAGATTGTTGTAAGGACTCTAACGTCATGAATGAATGAAATGATAAAGACTTGATGTTAGAGTGTTGTAAGGACTCTGACGTCATGAGTGTAAGCGAACGGTTAGGGTTGATGTTAGAGTTGTGAGGAATCTAACGTCATTAGTTAACGAATGAACAAGAGTTGATGTTAGAGTGTTGTAAGGACTCTAACGTCATGTATGTAACGAATGAATAAGATTTGAGGTTAGAGTGTTGTAAGGACTCTAACGTCATGGATGTAACGAATGGATAAGAGTTGAGGTTAGAGTGTTGTAAGGACTCTAACGTCGTGTATGTAACGAATAAATAAGACTTGGGGTTAGAGTGTTGTAAGGACTCTACCATCATGAATGTAACGAATGAATTAGACTTGAGGTTAGAGTGTTGTAAGGACTCTAACGTCATGAATGTATGAAATGATAAGGATTTGATGTTAGAGTGTTGTAAGGACTCTAACGTCATGAATGAATGAAATAATAAAGACTTGATGTTAGAGTGTTGTAACGACTCTAACATCATGAAGGTAAGAAATTATAAGGATTTGATGTTAGAGTGTTGTAAGGACTCTACAGTCATGAATGTATGAAATGATAAGGATTTGATGTTAGAGTGTTGTAAGGACTCTAACGTCATGAATGAATGAATGAACAAGAGGTCTAGATGCATGCTAGTTCTTGTTTTGTAAGGGCACGAATGTATGCAATGTACTCTAGAAGTGGACTAGAGGTGTGAACGATAAGAAGGTAAGCAATATACTCTAGAAATGGACTAGAGTTGTAAACGATAAGAGTGTAAGCAATATACTCTAGAAATGGACTAGAGTTGTAAACGATAAGAGTGTAGCAATATACTCTAGAAATGGACTAGAGTTGTAAACGATAAGAGTGTAGCAATATACTCTAGAAATGGACTAGAGTTGTAAACGATAAGAAGGTAAGCAATATACTCTAGAAATGGACTAGAGTTGTAAACGATAAGAAGGTAAGCAATATATTCTAGAAATGGACTAGAGTTATAAACGATAAGAGTGTAAGCAATATACTCTAGAAATGGACTAGAGTTGTAAACGATAAGAAGATAATAATACCTTTGCCCAGGTATTCACATAAAAGAATAATACCTTTGTCCAGGTATTCACATGAAAGAATAATACCTTTGTCCAGGTATTCACATGAAAGAATATGTAAATGAAGTAAAAGAACGAGAATGTTCACGTCGACTCTAGTTCGACAAGTGTGGTACCAGTTTGTTTTACGAGTAACGGTCCAGGAACCTCGGACTTCCCAGTGTTTATTGAGATAATGAGAGAAACGAAAGAGAATGTTTATGTCGATTCTATATCGACAAGTGTGGTACCAGTTTGTTTTACGAGTAACGGTCCGGGAACCTCGGACTTCCCAGTGTTTAATGAGATAATGAGAGAAAAGAAAGATAATGTGTAAGTCGATTCTTGTTCGACAAGTGTGGTACCAGTTTGTTTTACGAGTAACGGTCCAGGAACCTCGGATTTCCCAGTGTTTAATGAGATAATGAGAGAAACGAAAGAGAATGTTTAAGTCGATCCTATTTCGACAAGTGTGGTACCAGTTTGTTTTACGAGTAACGGTCCAGGAACCTCGGACTTCCCAGTGTTTAATGAGTTAATGAGAGAAACGAAAGAGAATGTTTAAGTCGATTCTTGCTCGACAAGTGTGGTACCAGTTTGTTCTACAAGTAACGGTCCAGCAACCTCTGAATTCCCAGTGTTGTGGTGTGG
The DNA here is from genome assembly GCA_963921935.1 of Galeruca laticollis. Classification (NCBI taxonomy): domain Eukaryota; kingdom Metazoa; phylum Arthropoda; class Insecta; order Coleoptera; family Chrysomelidae; genus Galeruca; species Galeruca laticollis. Next base: position 83,787,260 of record OY998177.1, read on the forward strand.
TACGAGAGATTGAGGCTGTACTGCATGTACAACGCAAGAGAGGGTATCACTAAGTGTTCAAGTGTAAGCAAGAGTATGGGTATAAGGGTGAGTTCAAATTTTGTACTTCACAATTTTGTATGAAATTATAATTACTAATTACAAATGTAAGTGAGTGCTACTACAAGTACGAGTAGAATTGGAATGAGGTTATGAATTCAAATGAGAATGTAAGTACAATGTGAATACCTTGAGAATGCATTGAGTGCAATGTATATTAAGAATGTATATGCGAGTAAGAGAGTGTGCTCATGAGACTAGAGCAAGTGCGAGTGCGTGCAACAACAAGTGAGTGAGCGTAAGTACAATGAATGTGAATGCAAATGTAAATACGAGTATGTACGAATAAATGTAAAAGAATTACGAATGTGAGCTTTGAGTGCCAATATGAGAATGAGTATAAGTTTGATTAAGATGCAAGTGTATGCGAATGCAAGTAATAAGGTAAGTATGAGTTACCATAAAAGTAAATGTAAGGTAGTGACCACGAGTGTATAAGTATGATGAGAGAGTTTTTTCTAACTCTTTTGAGATTGTTTTTGTATATTTTTTTATGATTATAGATGTTTGTGTTAAGGGGACGCGACTCTTTTGCGGGTAAGAATGAGTTTTTAAAAATGTTTTAATTAATGTAAAAGAGAGTTATTTCTGTTCTCGTCAAGAAAAGGAGGGTATGATATGTATATAATGTTTTTGTCAAGTCTTTTTAACTTCAAAGTATCGTCAATGTGATTGTTTAAGTAACATATGAGTAAGGGGGGATGCCGTTCTCTTCTAAACGTCACCCAAGTGTTTATATTATCCAAGTATCATATTCTTCTTTTTAACCAAGTTATCTTCTTTTCAACCATGTATCTTCTTCTTCAACCAAGTCTCTTCATCTTTTCAACCAAGTATCATCTTCTTTTCAACCAAATATCTTCTTCTTCAACCAAGTATCTTCATCTTTTCAACCAAGTATCATCATCTTTTCAACCAAGTATCTTCTTCTTCAACCATGTATCATCTTCTTCTTTTCAATACCTTTATCCAGGTATTCACATAAGAGTAATTTTCATGTCAAAGTGTCTAAGCTATTTTAATCGTCCAAGGTTCTAAATGTTAAAGTATTTGTTTCTCAATGTCTAAGTATAAGTTTAAGTTTTTCACAAAGTGTTTTGTTTTTCTTAAGTGTCAAGTATATAAGTATCACTGTCCTCTTCCAGAGGACCAAAGGATTTGTTTTCTTGACGAGAAAGAGTTTAAGTAATGAATGAGTGCTATCCTGCACTGAAAGAGCGTTGAGTATGAGAGTGAATCGTTTATTCGAGTGTAAGTGTTGGTTTGAAAGTTATTTATTTATGAGTTAAGAGTGTTTTGTGAATTAAGAATGTTTTTGAGGGTAAGTTGTGATTTGAAAGTGGTGTGGTCACACCAAAAGAATGAGTATAATGAGTATGAGAGGGGTTATCCGTAAGGTATTGTGAATGAGTTGTCCAGAACACTATGGTTCTTGACGATAATATTCTGGAGATTGTTGCATTGGTTGTGAATTGTTAGGGTTTGGGATCTTGGGTTAACAAGTTTTCCAAGACCGTACATTTTTTTTTCAAGAAATCTAAAAAGTATCACTAGCAATTAAATTTTGATCAGTGTCTTTTTCTTCAAGAGATCTTTTTGTATTATAATCTAATTTTGTTTATAATATGTGAACGATTAGTGCATCAAATAACTCTTCCTTATTGATATTTAGATTTAACAATGACTTTACGATAGATCTGGCTTCGGACGTGAATGTTCTCAATTGTTGGGCAGTACATTTTGAAATGTTATTACAATCTGTCAAACGGTTAAAATGGGCAGTAACAATCTGCCGTGTATTATTATATTTAACATGAAATGTAAATCAATGGCTATGTTTGGACAATGTTTATTTTGTATTAGCTTAATATATATTATATATATATATATATATATATATATATATATATATATATATATAAAAATATATAAATATATATATATATATATATATATATATATATATATATATATATATATGCTACCAGCCGTGCCTCATGTTTAGTTTTCTACGGCTCGTTGCAAGTTAAAATGACACTGTACATTGATTGCATGTTATATACAAAATATCAAATAATATTATTATAGTTCCAAATCAATGTTATTGTGCAATTATTTAAATCACCCTGTATAATATTTTATTTTTCACAAACAATATCTACGAATGTTATCATAAATCCAAATTAATATTAAGGTGAAGTCATTTAAATCACCCTGTATACTATTTTATTTTACACAAACAATGTCAAAGAATGTTATTATAAATCCAAATTAATATTAAGGTGAAATAATTTAAATCACCCTGTATAATATTTTATTTTACACAAACAATGTCAAAGAATGTTATTATAAATCCAAATTAATATTAAGGTGAAATTATTTAAATCACACTGTATAATATTTTATTTTACACAAAGAATGTTATTATAATTCCAAATTAATACTAAGGTGAAATTATTCAAACCACACTGTATAATATTTTATTTTACACAAACAATGTCAAAGAATGTTATTATAAATCCATATTAATATTGAGGTGAAATTATTTAAAGTTTATGTTGCATAAAAAATATATCAAAGACTTTTATTATAAATCCATAGCAATGTTAATTATTTTGAAAGTGTTGGAGTGCAGACTTTCGTCTCCCACTGTATGTTAAATTTATGAGATTTTTACATCGTTTGATACGCAAATATATGAAAATATTTATCAGTTTTAACTATCTTATCTCATAATATTAATATACATGACTGTTTCACACAAATGGTATTATAATGTTATTAGAAATCCAAGATAAATTTTAAATTGTAAAATGTGATAAATGTTTTTGCATTGTTAGATTACTGAATTTCGTATCACACTATATTCTATGTTTACAAAATTCTACGTTGGTTGATAAGCAAATATACAAAATCTTTTATTATCGATAAATACCTTATACAATGTCTGTTTTCTGCTGACTGAAATTCTCGAAGAGTTCTCGGGAACGCTGAGGGTCTATATTCTCTGGACTCCAAGGGCTGTTTCACTGCTCTCTCCTGGTCGCTAGGACTATGCTTCACTATTTTCTGGTTCTATCCGGTCTCGAATCAGGACCATGTTCTAAATTAACCCTTTTTACTTGGGCTAATTAGAGGAAGGTTATCTGGTTAATCGAAGGACCACTACGGTTGTTTTTCACTGATGTAATGCTGAACCGTAGAATGAAATTAAACACTTATATCACTTTATGTTTTATATTGTCATTAACTTATAATTTAATTTAATTTGGCGTCGACAATTAAGACAGAGTATTTTGCACATACTATGATGATTTATGAGATGAATAAAGATTAAGGACATATGTTTGTTACCGGTATCAAAAGCCGGGTGATTTTACGTGATGAAAAAGGGAACGAAGGATTATTTAAACGTGTATTAATGCCGGTTATTAAATGTATAATGACTAATGAGATGTTCACGAGTGATGACTGGGAAGTATGATTGACTGCTGGGAAGTGTATCTGGGAAGTGAGTAAAAATGGGGTTGGTTTCGTATTTACACGTCGGCTGACGTAGGAACAAGGAGTGAGCAAACTATTCGGGTCTAACCAATGGGATAAAAGTATTTTAAAATGTAACGTTCAAACACGAGTGAAATTGTCAGTTGGAGATATGCTTTTTTTTGGGCTTGAAACGGTTTCGTAGATACAGATAACAGGGTTTGGACGAGCGTTTTTATGAAGAGATAAGATGTCGGGGACTTTGATATTTTCAGTGGAATTTCAGAAAACGATATTTATCTGTTTTTCTTAGGTGTTAGTAAATTTAAATGACTTTTTTAGTGATGTAAAGAAATATTAAATGTTGAAAATAAGGATATATTTAGTTATATGTCTTGAGTATAATATTAGAATTGTAGTATACAGGGGAAATTGAAATAAAATCACGGGAGAATTTGGTAATTAGAACCAAATTCGAACAAAACAATAATAGATCAATATCCACACCTGCGATCACGATAAGATTGAAAAATTACACTATTAAATTTAACCATACTATTGTCAAACAGCTGCCACCTGTCTATTGTAAAATGTAAAAAATTGGGATGACGAAATAAGTCAACAGTCAGTGAACACTCAAACCTCTCACATTCGGTATTCCCAAACTGTCAACCCATTCCAGCATTAATTATTGTTAGATAAAAAAGCCAAACAAAACCCACCCGCAATTAATGACGATCTCCACTTTCGTCTGATGTTAATTTCCATAAAAAACAATAATAATTATATAACATTACCCTAACAGTAATAATGTCGGTTAGGAGAAGTGATGTAAGATCTGTAACTTATAAAACATGGAAAGGACCTAACCTCCCACGTTGAGGCCCGACTGTTTGGAAATCATCTGCATTCGCAACTGAGCTGTGCTAGCCATAATTTAGAAAATTCTTTTAAACTGAAATATTAAATAATGTTTGTATTGTCAACATTCGACTGACCTGTCACCTCAGTCAACCATTAAACATTATTAAAGTGTAACAAATATGTATAAATCTTACTAAGTGACTCAATGTCAGACTTTCTATTCATTGGTTCCTCAATGTTATTAATATGATACATTTCTAAAAACTTTCTTTTGTTATATTTTCTTTCTATATCAAGAATCTTTACTTTATCAAAATTTACATGGTGGAACTCATCTATAACATTTTCTGATAATGCACATTTTTTTTAAACCTTGCATCGCTTTTATGTTGAGCACAACGTGATTTCAAGTTTTGAGATGTCATTCCTACACACTTTTTGTTACAATTTTTACTAGGGAAACTGTATATTACGTTAGTTTTCATCAGGGAATCCTCCGGTTGTTTTAACTTAGTAAAAAACGACTGCAGAGGTTTAGTTGTTCTTTGAGCAACTTTTACATTGGTCCCCTTGAATTATTTATTGATTTTCTCTGATAGATCTTCATTATAAGGAAGGAAAGGATCCAAAAGTAACCCATTGGTAATTATTGAAATTAGCATCCTGTTCATTTTCAATACTATTAATATGATCGACCGTATGTTCGCCGGGAGTGTTGTAAATCAACCTTTTGAGAAGTTTGATAGGAAAACTATTTTTTTGAAGCGTATCAATAAATATTTTAAGGTTTTTATTAAGTAATGTTGGATGTGTAATTAATAATAAAAAAATGGGATAAAATTGAATCACATACTGACATACCTCTTAATTAATTTTTGGAAGCGGTGAACCTTACATTAAACTCTACATATTTTATATATGGAGAGAGGTTTTTCAAACAAACAGATGGTTGTGCAATGGGAGCATCTATCTCAAGCGCAATTGCACAACTGGTTATGGAAGATCTGGAAGAATCCATAATTGGAAACTTGGAGTACCAAGTTCCTTTTTTCTTTAGGTACGTTGATGATTGTATAGCACTAGTACCAGTAAACAAAGTAGAAAATGTTCTTGACAATTTCAATAGCTTCCACAACAAATTGCAATTTACTGTTGAGAGAGAACAACAAAATAAAATAAATTTTTTAGACTTAACTCTTCACCACATTAACAACACGATTAAAACTGAATGGTACACAAAAGATACTTGGTCGTCTAGATACGTGAATTTTAATTCTCAACACCCGATGTCTCAAAAAAAAATCAGTTGTCATAGGACTCGCAGATCGAGCCATAAAACTTTCTGATTACGAATACCGAGAGAACGCCATAAAAAAAGCTAAAGAAGCTCCCTGTCTAAATGATTACCCAAGTAAACTAATTAATACAATATTTAAAAACCGTATATACCTCTTTTACAATCAAACTCAACATAAAAATATTTCACACAATTTACCCCAAAAAAAATATCTCTCTTTACCATACGTTTCGGGACTTTCAGAAAAAATTGGAAGCATTTTCAAAGATCACAACATAACAGTGTCTCACAAGGGACATAATCTTTTAAGATCAAATTTTAGTAAACTAAAATCAAAAATTCCCAAAGAAAAAAAAAACAATGTCATCTATGAGATCCCTTGCAAAGACTGTAAAGGTGTATATATTGGACAGACAAGTCAATATCTTTAAACCGCCTAAATGGCCACAAGTATGATAAAAAAAACAGAACAGCCCTGACAAATCATAGTTCTGAACACAAACATACATTTGACTATGACAGCACAAAAATATTGAGGATTGAAAGCCACCAAAAAAAAGAGAAGTCTATGAAATGATAGAAATCCAAAAAACCCATATTCTATCAATGCTAAATCTGACACAAATAATTTATCAAAAATTTATGTTAATTTAATCAAATAGATGTCTTTTCCGGTGCATTGTCTATAAATGAAATGACATCCTGTAATATTTCTAAATCCTTATACCATAATAACATCAGTAAAAAATTTTTTTCAAAGACAAAAATTGATGTGTATTAAAAACCTTGTTCCATCACAATACTGAATACAGTACAAAAAAAGAACTAGTTCTATTTACTAACAATAAAAATTTTTGTTCCTTTTAAGAAGTAATTATTGTCATAATATAATGTAGTGTACTGGCAGTTGTATGTGGGTTTTATATTGATACTAAATGTTTTTAATAAAAATGATTGTTTTCGTGTATTTTAACATATTTTAACATGCGCTCGCCAAGCTCTTGTTTTATGGTAAGTTATTTTTAGGATAGACATATGTAGTGTATAAATTGTTTATTTTTTGTCATCTATTTGTAGAATTATGTTCTGATGAAGGACACGATATGTCCGAAACGTAAACAAAAACAAAAATGTTAATTAAAGCAAAAAAAACCATTTGATTTGTTTAACTAGGAACCTACAATCCCAAGAAAAATTTTTCCAAAAAAAAATATATAATGAAATAAGGTTCAAGAAAGAAAAACAAAACTATATATATATATATATATATATATATATATATATATATATATATTAGTTCATAACGTTCTTCGCCGTTTTCTGATTTCCAGCTTCCATCTATCTCGATCGGTACATAGATTCTCCTCTATTTCTCTTGCTTGTATGTCCTTTTCTACTCCTTCTCTCCAACTCAACCTAGGTCTCCCTCTCTTCCTTCTGCCGTATGGCGTCCTATCCAGCACTTTTCTTGGTATTCTAGTTTGTTCCATCCTCTGTACGTGTCCATACCACCTAAGTTGATTAACTCGGATGTCTTCTGTTAAATTGTGTTTAGTCCCCATTATTTCTCGGATTTTCTCATTTCTGACTTTATCCAGCTTCGATTTTCCAGTAGCACGTCTCCAGTAATCCATTTCGGTGGCTTCTATCATTTTAAGTGCATTTTCCTTTAACGGCCACACCTCACTTCCATAGGAGACGATACTTTTAACTATACTGTTATAAATTTTATGTTTGTTATCCTTTGATATCGTTTTATCCCACAGTATATTGTTAAGTTTTCTAATCGCCTGTCTTCCCAGGTTATTTCGGTATCTAATTTCTTCGTCCATGCTACCTTCGCAGGTGATGTGAACTCCTAGGTATTTGTATTTTCTTGTGTGTTTAATCTGTTCTTGTTGTTCTAGAAGTAAATTCCTTTGTTCTCCCCCAACGCACATATACTCGGTTTTTTTGACGTTCACCAGCAGTCCCCACTTGTCATATTCCTCCGTTAATTTCCGTGTCATATATTCTAGGTCTTCATTATCTTGTGCTAGGACAATTTGATCATCTGCAAAGCACAACGTGTATAGTGTGTAGCCATCATTTAATGGTATTCCCATATTTCTACACTTCCCTTTCCACAACTTCAAAGCTTGTTCTAAATAGATTTTGAATAGAGTCGGCGATAAGCAGCATCCCTGCTTAAGTCCTTTGTTGATGTTGAAACCTTTTGACATTGCATGTGCCTGCTTTATTTTACTGGTATTGTTTTTATATAGTTCTTGGACAGCCTTTATAAGCGTTACGTTGACGTTGGTTTTCTCAAGTGCTTCCCAAAGTTTTATTTGTGGGATGCTGTCGTAGGCTTTCTTGAGGTCGACAAACAGTAGGTGAACTTCTTGATTTCGTGCCAGTTTCTTTTCTATTATCTGCGTTATTGTGAAGAGATGATCGGTGGTAGATCTTCCTGCTCTGAAACCGGCCTGTTCTTCGGCTTCTATATCGCGATATTCGTCTTCGATCCTTCTTTTAACCAGCTTTCCGTATACTCTCGAGATAGAACTTAGGACGGCGATTCCTCGATAGTTGTCACAGATATCTTTGCTACCTTTTTTATGGATAGTTGTTATGTAGGATGTTCTCCATTCTTCGGGAATATTCTCCCCATTGAGACACTTTTGGAAGAGGCTAGTAAGTTGTCTACATAGTTTGTCTGTGCCGTATTTGAGCAGCTCTGGTGGAATGTTTCCAGGGCCTGGTGATTTTCTATTCTTCAGATTTTGACAGATTTGTTTAACTTCTGCACTCTTGACCCTAATCGGAGATGATAATGTTCTTATTTCGATGCGAGGTTCGGGCTCTTGTTTTTTATATGCTTCTCTATTTTCAGTCAGGAGCTTGCCGAAGTATTCATCCCATTTTTGTAGGGTGACTGGTGTGATAATATCTTTTTTGTTATCTTGACGAAGGGATTTTAATAATTTCCAACTTTCGGTGCTTTTACGACCTCCTAAATATGTGTTAATTCTAGCACAATTCCTCTCCCAGCTTTCATTCTTCTTCTGTGTTATTGCTGTGCGCACTTTCTTTTGAGCTATTTGATAATCAGTCTTGCTTTGGTCAGTTTTCTTGCAGAGGTGTACCTTGTGTTTATCATTTTTCGTATTTATAATTTCTTCGATTTTATCATCCCACCAGTATGGCTTTTTACGTTTGGATGTTTCATATAATCCCAGAGCTTCTTGAGCTGCGCTCTTTAAGCAATCTTTGATATACGTGTATTGATGTTCTGTATTCTCGAAGTTTTCTTGGGTCAATTTTTCATCCAGTCGTTTTCGATACAGTTCTTTTACGCTTTCATGATTGAAGTTGTCTAAGTTGAATCTGATTTCTGCCCTTTGTTGTTCTTTCTCTCTTTCCTCTTCATTGTTTACTCGTTTGACAGTTAACTAACAATGGTTAAAATATAGTTTAAAATAGCACAATCACATTAAGATGACTAAAAAAGCCAATATCTAACACCATTTTGAAGACAAACGAACACGAGTGCTTTTTTGTCAAAAGCCGGCCAGGAAATGATATCGTTTTCCCTCTAAAAAGGAGGGATTTGTTGACAATCAGTGATGCCAACCAATAGTTGAGTAGATAAATATGACATCAAGTACCCATTAGAGAATGGCCTCTGATGTGATAGTTAATATTTAAGATGGAAAAGAAGAATGCAGAGGGGTTGAATATTGCATTCATAAGAAGGAAGAAAAGGAATAATGTATTCTCAACAGTGAGAGGTTGGTTTAACAACAAAACCTATACGGTGGAGGACATTGGTAACTCATTACAGCCGAAAAGACACAAAAGCAATTAAAGAATGTAAAAATAATAATATTAATATTGTAATATAGTAATTATCAAAACAAAATAATAATTATGTAATATATATATATAAGTGATATTGAGTGCATCTACCAACACCAATGCACCCAACAGAAGAGGTGGAAATATATATGCTAGCTATCTGCAAAAAGGGTAGCGTCAATTGGGGTACGTGATTGTCAATTGTGGAAGGAAGGTTAGAGCTGAAATCTAAGGACAACAGGAAGGAATAAATCTCACTCAAGTGGTCTGTGTCAGTTTTTTTGTTAATGACATTGTTAAATTGTGAAATAAAAGCCATTTCCAAAAATGATCCCTTAATTTTGTTAGACTCTGTCGCCAACACCTTTACAGCTTCAAAATTCATACGATGGTCAAGAGAATGAACATGATTTGCTAAAGCGCAACGTTCTGGATGTAATCTACAATCACTCTTATGTGAAACAATACGGCTAGAAAGTGATCTTAAAGTCTGACCAATATATTGCTTATCACAGTCCCCACATGGAACGCTGTACACAACATTAGTAAGAGAAGTTAACGGACATTTATCTTTAACTCTAGTAAATATTGATCTAATAGTTAGAGCTGTCTTGTTAGAAATTTTAAAACTACCATATGCCCGGAACAATCTGGCAAGTCTCGGAGTAATGTCTTTAATGTATGGAAAGGAAGCGAAAATTGGAGGAGCAGGGGTCGTAACAGCGCCACCATCCAATTGGGCCACGTTAGGATGGCCATCAGCCAGCAGTTCCATGGTATTAGATGATCTGAACAATAATTTATTAAGTAAAGTTCTTGGATAAGAGTTATCCAAGAAAAGGTTGAATAAAATGTTAAAAATTTTACTATGGAAGATACTATTTGAAATTCTAAGGACTCTCTGCTTCATTTGTTTTACCAAGTTCACCTGCATAGAATGTTTGTGGTAAGAATGGTAGTTTAAATATCTACCAGAACTGCAAGGTTTCCTGTACCAATCGATAATAATAGTATTATTTTTACGAATGAACTTAGTATCTAAGAAAGGTACGGAGTTTTCGTTGTCTTCTTTTTCTATTGTGAACTGTATATGAGGATCGTAACTGTTAAAAGTCTCAAGAATCTCATCTAGGCCCTCTCTAGGAAGTGCCACGATAATATCGTCCACATACTTCTTAATGAATAAAGGAGTAAATGAAAGTACTGGTATGACAGTATCCAGCAAATCGTCCATGACATATGCTGCTAAGATAGGAGAAATAGAGGCACCCATAGGAGTACCAAATGTTTGTTTATAAAGTTTATTGTTAAAAGCAAAATAAGTACTATCAAAAAGAAAAACAATTAAGTTCAAAAAGGCATCCTTCTGGATGGAGCAATGGACACTAATACGTTCCCAACTCTTATCGCTTATGCTTGTTTGAGAGCAACCGATAAGAGTTGGGAACGTATTTGTGTCCATTGCTCCATCCAGAAGAATGCCTTTTTGAACTTAATTGTTTTTCTTTTTGATAGTACTTATTTTGCTTTTAACAATAGTCAGTTCTTTGTCAAATATTTATTAAAGAATGACAATTTGAAAATTATTTATAAAAGTTGACAGTTACTTGGTACATCGTAAACATCACTCACTATAATCATAGATTATTTTCGAACTTAGTGCAATGCATTGGTTAAGCGAAAATCTCAAGTTGAGTCTACGACGGAAAAGAGCAGTGGAGTTTCGTTTTAGCAAGAGTCACAGAAAATATTTAAGTCAAACAAAGTTCATCCATTCAAACCGAAATATATTCATACTTTTGTGCGATGTTTGCTGAAAAAATTATGCATTAACGATTCTTACACAATAATATTTGGTTTTCTGATGAAGCAACGTTTGTAACAAACGGAGTCGTTCATTCCCACAATTGTCGATATTGGGCTAGTGGAAACCCGTGCTACAGGATTAACTGTAATTGTCAATTTGTTAAAAAAGTTAATGTTTGGTGTACGGTTTTACCGGATCGAATAATCGGACCGTATTTTATGGAAGATACATTTAATCAGGAGGTATATTTGTATTTGCTAGACAACTTCTTAATACCTGAATTAGAAAATATGCCCTTGCAGCAAAGGGGTAAAATGTACTTTCAACATGATGGATGTTCGTCACATTCGACTTTACTAATCAGAGGATCGCTGGATGAATATTTTCCTGGGCGATGGATGGGACGTTATTGACCAATATTTTTTCCGCTCCTATCCCCCGATTTAACTATTTCAGATTTTTTTTATGGGGCTACTTAAAACAAAAAGTTTACGCTAATAATTTAAACCAACATTGAAGACTTGAAACGAGCTATAATTGATGCCGTTAACGAAATTACTGCAGAAATGCTGCGAAATACTTACAAAGAATTTAGAAAGAGAATTGAGAAATGTTTTGAAGGTAGGAGAGGATATACTGAACAGATGTTTTTAGTTTACCTAGTGTTTCTTACATTATTATCCTGTATTGTTATTTGTGATAGTGATTATAATTCTTGAATAGTTAACGTTGTTGTCAAATATTTCTTAAAGAATGACAATTTGAAAATTATTTATAAAAGTTGACAGTTACTTGGTGTATCGTAAACGTCACTCACTAGATTAATACATTATTTTAGAAGTGCAAAAATTCATACGGTTTTCATAAATCTAGCTATAAAAGGAGACGGGTTTTAAAAAATTTGAATTTTATTTCATTTTATAGGGTTCCAAAACAAGCAAAACTTTTTATCAAGAATGAAATTTTACACTAAAACTAATATTTAAACATTTTTCACCTTTAGGATTCCCCATCCGTGGACACGCTGTATATATACATATATATGTATGTAATTAATTGTCTTGACTCTTACTTCATGAAATCTACTCATATTACTGTATTAAAACGAAACTTACTGTTTCTAAATAATTCCACAATATATTGAATATAACGATAAAAATTCTTAGAAATTTGACAATTGTTTCGATATTAAATATCATCGTCAGAATTTAATATCGAAACAATTGTCAAATTTCTTAGAATTTTCAACTTTTTATTCAATATATTGTGGAATTATTTATAAGCCGTATGATTGATTTAAAAACAATAATATATGTATGTGTTTAATGGAATTTGTAAGCACGAAAGAGGGCCTATTTTTTGATGTATCAGAACCAAACTTGCTACAAAAATCGGTTGGATCAATATCTTGGGCGTATTTCCTTTGTTTTTCATTTGACGAGAAAAAGTTACTGAGATTCTTCATAGACCTTAACACGTTCTACAACTTTTGTAGATACCATTAAAACATCATATTAAAACATTTATTTAAGAAATTTCACAAATTAACCAGATTTTTTTTATTTTTTGTTTTTAATTTGATGCAAAAATGTTACTGAAATAAACCTGACCAACTGGTCCTGTGCCGGTGGGATTTTCTTTATATACATTTGTAGGAGTTCATCTTTGGATAAATAGATAAATTTATAAGGTACTGGTATACCAACGGTGCGTACCTTGGCTTTACGCCATATATTTGATAGTTGTATTTTATAAATTTTTTTGATATACCAATATTTTTTGCGGTAATCATCATTCGGTCTGGATATCAGATATTTACATATGAATTTTAAATTGTATGATCATTGATTTGCTTGGTGATAGACTCATTATTGTAGTTTTTTCGAACATTTGTACACGACCTTTGTAACTGTCTGTTTCCTTTTGAATGTTTAACTAAGAATTTTGTCGTGAGCTGAATTGTAAGATCTTCTTACCATCAGCTCATAGTTATTTGCATACAACTGTTATTTCAGCCTTCAGCTGGGTCCAGGTATTAAACTTAGTGGTGTTTTGTTTCATATAAGTTGAAACATGTAATTTTGTATTTTTAACTTGGAAAAGAGAGACGAGGTCCAATAATAAATCAGAGACAGGGGATATTTGCTGTTTTAATTTTAAAATCTTACCTGACAAAACCCTTAAGTGTGGAAAAGTGTATTATCCCTCTGAGGAGTTTAAAGGAGTCTTGGGTGCTTGCCTTAACTTTTCTGGCGCCCAATTTTCAAATCCGACATAAATATAGAAGAATCCATCCTTTCTTCGACTCGAAGCTAGTCGATTGGCCAGCACAGATCGCTCTACGGGGTAGATTAGATTAGATTATATTTTAACGGGGTTACACTGCACTGAAACTCAAGGTTTATGGTGCCCCCCTATCAGAGCTGTTCTCGCTACTACTACAGCTCGCCTTACAGTTCCAGGATTCTAATGAATTCTAGTATTTGGAACGGCTTCAACGAGGTTATATCCTCACTCTTACAAGTTTCATGTCCGAAGCGTTTCTTGCGTTGGCTTGCAATGGCAAGGCAATCCAGAATTAGGTGATCCGGAGTTTCATCCTCCTCCCCACAGTATCTACACTCGTCAATCTCTGCTAGACCTATTCTCATTAAGTGGTTCCTAAGGCGGCAGTGTCCTGTAAGAAATCCCGTGAGGAGTTGTAGCTCATTTTTACTGAGGTCCAAATATTTTTTGGATCTAGCAGTGTCAAAGTTCCTCAGGAACTTTTTGGAATGTTCCAACCCGAGAAGGCACCGCTAGAGTGCTTCTCTTTCGGTTTCCGCCTTCTTCCGAAACTCTTTCTCATAGGAGCATTTTCCTACACCACAGAAAGGCTCCGGGCCAATAAAGGGCGTTTGTACTCCTTTCCTGGCAAATGTATTGGCCTCTTCATTTACTGTGATTCCCGAGTGGCCAGGAACCCAGACTAAAGAGACCCTGTTATTCTTGCCTAATTCATCAAGTTTTCTTCGGCACTCCCATGCCAACTTTGAGTCAATGACATGAGAGCTCAATGCTTTGATAGCTGCTTGACTATCAGAATGGATTCGATATGAAACACTCCAGCGCCTGCTTCAGTGGTCGTTTTTGAACCATCCGTATACCATCTAATGGTGTTTTATTTGAGAGTTTGGGTAGTGTATTCCCTTTCCCAGTCTCTCCTCGTATTTAGCATCCTAGTGAAGTTCTTTTCGATACTTACATTCTTGACCATTTCGTCACTGGGAAGATTCGCTGATAAGATGTATTTTGTTAAAGAGGACCAGGCTCCCTAATTTTTAATACTCTCATTGCCTGAGCCTTCCTTAGATATTCTATGAATTGCCTCTTGAGCAGGTATTTCTATCACCAGATGTAGAGGTGTGAGATCTGTAATGAACTCAAGTGTCCTAGTTGGGCACGTTCTCATAGCTCCAATGATGCACACACAGGCAAGCCTTTGAACTTTGTCGAGGGTCTTCCTCGTGCTGTACTGACTTGCTTTTGTATGCAAAACTATTGCCCCATACGTAATTGCCGGTCTCACAATCATGGCGTACATCCATCGCAGTATTTTTGGGTTACAGCCCCACCCCTTACCAGCTAGATTTCTGCACGCCATCAAAGCTCTTATTGCTTCACTAGCAGTTATTTCAACATGCTTATTCCACAGAAGATTACTGTCTAGGGTTTACCCTAGATATTTAACTTCTGATTTCCATTATATGATTTCCCCGTTCAAGGATATGGGTTTCAAGGATGGGAGTGTTCTTTTCCGGGTACATGGAATTACTATGGTCTTGTTTGGGTTAATGCTTAGCCCCACTGACAAGCACTATTGCTCAATGATCTGAGGCCCTTTTGTAATAAATCACACAAAGTGCTCTCGAACTTGCCTCTGACTATTAAAACTATGTCATCAGCATAGCACATACATTCGAAGCCAACCTCCGTTAGCGTGTAGAGCAGCTCATATACTACGAGGCTCCATAGAAGGGTAGATATCATTTCCCCTTGAGGTGTCCCTCAAGTGGCTTTATGTGAGGTGGTTTGATTCCCCACCTGTGTCTCAGCTATCCTCGTCATCAACAACTCATACATCCATTTTACAATGGTTTCATTTTCTCCTCGCCTTTTTAGTGCTTCTTTGACAGACACATGAGTTGTGCTGTAAAAGGTTCCCGATATATCCAGGAATGCGCACATTGCGATTTCTTTTATGTTCAGAGTTCTCTGGATGACTTCGGTCAGCTGATACAGAGCCGTCTCAGTTGATCGACCCGCTCTGTAGGCATGCTGACATTTATGAAGTGGTAAATTCTCCAGATTCTCTATTCTTATGTAGTTACCCACTACTTTCTCCATCATTTTCAGTAGGAACGATGTTATACAGATGGGTCTAGAAGATCGGGGATCAGTCCCATCCTTTTTCACTATTTTTGGTATCAAGGTTACCCTTGTTCTTCTCCATTTTCTAGGTATTAGACCCCCTGCTAGACTGCTTCTTGTGATCTTCAGCAGGCGAGGAAGAATCTCCTCTATCCCTTGCTGCAGGAGTGCTGGAAATATTCCGTCCTCTACTGGTGATTTATATGGTTGAAAGGTACTTATTGCCCATTCCAATCGTTGTCTGGTAAATCTCTTCTTAGCAATGTCCCAATATTCCTTGCGGATTTTTTGGTGTAATTCATTGCTATTTCAATGCTTCTTGCTGGTTCACTACCTGGAAAGTCAGTTCTAAGAAGAAGAATCGATCGTTCCTCTTCACCTTCCATGTATGATCCGGCTGGCTTTTCAGCGAGATTGTGGGGTTAGTTCCCCCATTTGCCATGCCCTTTTGTAGTCTGGCCGCTGTGTGAGTGGAAGTGATCTTATCGCAAAAGGCTTGAAAATTAGGCCTTTTGGCCATCCTAATATCTGTATTGAACTGAGTAAGCTTCTCAGTGTACCTCTGCCAATTACAGTCACGTTTGGCTCTATTAAAGAGCCGACGGACCTCTTTTCTGAGGTTTGACAGGTTCTCATTCCACCAAGGAGCGTCCTCTCCTGAACGAGCTTGTGACAGTGGGAAACTGGAATGAAAAGCTTCCATTATTGCCTCACTGATATGTTCAACTCTTCGTTCCAGATCGTAGTGCGGGTGATTTACCCCATTCTTGTGAAGAGACCAATCAGTATTTCTAGGATTTCGGATTGTAGGAATCGAGGTGGTCGGAAAGTGATGGCTCGCGCATCACCCTCCAATCTTTTACATTTTTCCTAGAAGCAACATTAACATTTGTTACGCCCAGGACCTCTTCTTTAAACGAGCACTGAGGTAGGTATTGTGGTGAGAAAAACTCTTTGAGAAGTTGATCAGCAGTCTCTTTTAATGTTGCAAATATCATAAAACAAATAGCCGGTAATAATAAATACGATCCAAATTTAATTGACGATATCATAAATAAAAAGATAAAAAAACAGACTTTAGAACATAAAAATTATAATAAACAATTTAAAAGCTTAACATACTTTGGAACACCATCCTTAAAAATTCAATCATTTTTAGAAACTTTAGACTTGAATATTTCCTTTAAAACTGATTACAATTTATCCAAACTCATCAAAAATAATAAATCTAAATCTTCAAAATTAAACAAATCAGGAGTTTATAAATTAAATTGTGGTAATGACCACTATGATAAAATTTATATCGGTAGAACTTTTAGAATTTTTGAAACTAGAATTTCGGAACACAAACGTAGCTATGACTACAAAAAATTAGATTCTAACTATTCAAATCATTTATTAGAAAACAAACACATTTTCGACCCAAATTTTGAAATTCTCCATGTAGTCGGTAAATCCTGTAGTTTAAATTTATTAGAGGCCCTTGAGATTAACAAAAATAAATGTTCAGGTAATCTTCTTAACGACCAAATAGATATCAATCACTCTATTAAACCTTTTTACCTAGAAGATAGCTTAGGAATGTTTGTAGTGAATGAATTTCCAGGTAATTTCTTTCAATACCTTTGTTAACATTAGTAAATAGAATTCTGTCTGCACTGTATACATTAAAACATTTTTATATTATACCTTCATTCGTTTTGACAAAGCTACTGTGTTAGTGAAACGCGTCAACCAGTTTTAATTGAACATTAGTTCAAATAAATGAAGTTTTAAACAAAATATATTGTTTTATTTCATCGTTCAGTATGGATCTTCATCAAGTAAAAGCCTCATATATTCAATTTTTAAATATATGTTGTTCTGTTTTTTATTTGATAGTCGTAGATAAGTTATAACTTAGTCTAAAACATAGCTGGAATTGAAAATTCTACACTCGTAGATCTGTTTCCCTCGCTAATATTTCTACTCTTGTTAAATTTTGCTTATTCCACCCTTAATATAGAATATACTATTTTTCACTGCTAGCGTTTGAACCTAACCTTATAATTAACCAAGGTAGAAAACACCAGGCTGCCTGATAAAATTATTCATATTTATCGTCCACACCCCGTATCACAGCATAACATGGCGATCCTGCCACAAGGAACCAATCGTCTTCAAAATTTAGTAAGGCAGAATTAGGAAAGCAATGGGTCAAAGAGATTCAATAAATCAGAAAGTACAACAAAATTAAGTGGTAAACTCAAGCTTTATAGTCCAAGAAAGCGCAATCCAAATCAACAGTGATGTCAGATTTACAGCAGTGGTAATAGTACTTAAATTTAAAATATATTTATGGAAAAATCACCGGAGGTAGCTTAAAAGACAATTGTTGAAGGACTCGAGGGTGTCGAGAGCCAGTGTAGTGTAACGTTGTTGAATAATTATTTTTCTAACCGATTATTTTATTTATATTCCACTGATTACATTTTATTTTATTTTCCTTCATTATTATGCAAAAACTGTGCTTTGTTTGCAATCTCCTGTGTAATAGGATTTCGTTTTCAAATTACCTTGTTAGTAAATGTCTGAATCATGGGAAACTTCAAATAATAAATGAAACATTTTAACGGAATATATTAAAAGGCATTCAAAACGTGCTATTAAAGAGAGAGTACCTAAAGGAAAATTGGCTAGAACTGACGCTCAGAATAATTTATTTAGATTGTTTAACGTTTTCACACATACTATAGCTCTTGCATGGGATACTTTCAAAATTGAAATTTGAAAGTTCAAATAATGAGAGATAAGATTTTAAAAGCATTAAAATATAAAGTGTTTCCCTTTAAGCTTCAAACAGTGCTACACGCATTGGAATTGCTCAAATATAACGCAACTGAGCTTGCGGCTAACGCCATAGCATTTCTAATGACCAGGTTAAGTGTGAACGCTAGAGCGTTACTTAACAATGAAGTCACGCTTCAAGAAATGATTGACGCGTTAAAAATGTAATTAAAGGAGATCAACCTAGTTTTAGACTCCTTAACACGAGTCGACAAAGTCGACGAAAAAATCGAAATCTAATATTCTGGATTTTGGTGTTCGCAAGTGCTAGAGCTGAGGTATAAACGCATTTGGAATCAGCATCGTCTGAAACCTCTTCAATAGAGGAAAAATTTGATATCTGATATTTATTTATTGAATTGTTTGGTTCAAATCTTGAAACATAGACATGTATAAACGGACTGAGCGATCCGTATTCAGTTATGCAGTGAAATCAGATCGAAAAATATCAGATAGACAAACCGTTGTATTGGCAGGTAAAGAATGGGCACTTTCGTGTGAATGTCTATGTTATGTCATATAAGGTGAGATGTCAACATCGGTGTTATGAATTTGTTTGTACTTGGTAACAAGTCCTTAGGATTGAGTTGAGGTTTTTTTTGACAGATGTCAGTCTATAAAAGGAGATCCAATAAAGCTTAGAACGAAGAAGCCGGGTTTCCATCAAGAATTATAAATTATCACCGTGTTTGATAAATATTTCGAGACAAGCACGGTTCTAGCCTTAGAGTAATAATATACATAGAGCGGGGTATTCATTCATAAACACGTTTATTTTTGCGGCCAACAATTCTAAACGCCAGTAGTAAAATCATGAACGAATTACAAAAAGTGGGGATTGTATTGTGGATACATCGCCTTGGCGTCATCGTCAAAGCATAGGCGTACCAAATCTATTTAAAAACAACAAATATAAAATTATATTATTGGAATTTTGGTGTTTATAAATATTTCATTTGATGAAATTAAAGTTTGTTGATTTTAATTAATGTATTTTTTCACGGAGAAGATTTTGACACTATTCTCTTTGTTGTAATTTCTCACCAGGTAGCGCTGCACCATATAAAATTCTACACCGTTCAACCGATTACCCTCAAAATGGGCATATATATGTATTTTTCTATGCAGAATTTGTATTTCCTATCCTTTTTGTTGTAACTTCCCACCAGGAGACGTTGCAGCATATCAACTTCTATATCGTTTACTTTTTCCAGGAGCACAAATGTTTGTGCCACGAGCCGTAAGGCGAGTACTGCAGATCAAGGGAGTGCAAAAAATGCCTTGCATACGAATTGTACACAATATTTGTTCTACGACCAAGTTTATTGATGAAAGCAAAAAGTAACTTATATACGTATTTTATTTAAACGTTGAACTGCAAGGATTAAAAAAATGAAAACAGTTAAACCTAGGTATAGTTAATTTTGAAATTTTAACAATTTTGAATTGTTATGCCTGGTGTATCTTTTTTTAATAATAAGTTTTAATTACGTCTAATATTAATATCTGTCACCGAAATTTATTATAAATATAATATTAGATTGTCAAAACGGGTTTTGAGATTGAGATTTCCTTCCCACCAGGTCAGCATATCAACTTCTATATCGTTTACTTTTTCCACGAGCGCAGAAGTTTGTGGCACAACCCGTAAGGCGAAAGATAAAAATCAATGGAGCCAGAGAAGAGATTTGCGTACGAGTTGTGCACAATACTTTTTCTACGATCACGTTTATTAATCTAAGAAAAAGTAACTTATATAGGTTTTATTAAAATTTTGAACAGAAATAATTTAAATAATGAATATTGAAAAATTAGTTAAGCGTAGGTACAGTTAATAATGAAATTTGAATAATTTTGAATTGTTTAGCCTGGTCTATCTTTTTTGATAATAAGTTAGAATTAATTGTAATATTAGTGTTTGTCAACGAAATTCATTACAAAGACAAGTTTAGATTGTCAAAATAAAATTTGACATTGACATTTCCATTCCAACAGGTAGCGCTGCAGCTTATCAACTTCTATATCGTTCACTTTTTCCACTAGTGCTGAAGTTTGTGGCACGAGCCGTAAGGCGAGTACCTCAAATTAAGCGACAAACTTAACCCGGGAACGGTCGAGTTAATAACCATAACTTAAGATGTCGCGTGTTAGATTTGATCAAACATATACTCATCTGGAAAAAAGTCTATATATTTTTGATTTAAATAGAAAATAGTGAAGGCATATATTGCCCACAGTATTCATTCAATTATCCGTCAGAATTCTCACCATGGGCTGCACAGTTGGTACATGTAGCTAATGTAGTTATGGTACTTATGTTCTTTACATATCGGAGAGGCATATCTTCCACATTGTTCTATCGTAAATCTGTTTTTCTGTCAAGACAGTATCTGCATATCATTTTAAATTGATCATCTTGTAATTTTATGCACACTGGACCAACTTTCTTCCCATATATACACACGTAAAATTTGGAATAATTAAACGATTGCGTGATATATTTACAGTAACAAGTGACTTTATTTCTCGTAACAGTTATCTGTACACCTTCCATTGTTGCAAGCGTTGGTATGTGTCATCCCCGGAGGCATTCCTAGATGGCGAGAGAATTCTAGTTACTTAGTGAGTTATTATAAGAGCACACCTAAAAACGTTAGACAAAATCTAACAACGTGACTGTTCCCGGGTTAATTTTACCTTTTTGTTATGTTCACCATTTTCAATGCACCTCTAAAATCAGATGAAGGGCCTACAGCATCTTCGGACAGCTTACTTGGATTTTCTTTTAGGATTCCCAAAAGTTGTTTTTCAGTTGAAGAAGCAGTGCTGGTAGTAGGAGATAAGGACTCAGCTGGCGTATTATATTTTAAAAGTCCTGAAGGACCAGGTTCCGTAAACCTAAAATACATAAATCAGAATAGGTTGTTGATTCTAGTCACTGGAACAAACTGTAAATAAATTTTATTGCCTATTATAAAAACCTTTATACTACAACAAACCTAACTAAAAAACTAACCTATATGCAAGTATTCGAGAATCTGGAGTAAGCAATGATATACCACTCATAAATGAATGATTCTCAGTTACTGTTACTAGATCATCAACAACTTCTTCTACTGGTAAACTGAAAATAAAACACAATTAACAATTTTTTTGTTTTAATAACAAACTTTTAAAAAGCATTACTTTTTTAAATGAAACTAATTGTGAATTTCTTAGCATTTTTAACATATTTTCATAATACGTAATGTGAAATTATCTAGAAACAGCTAGTTTCATTTAAAGAAGTAATATGAGTTGATTTCACAGAGTAAAGGTCGAAACAGTAAATTTTATTAAAAAGCAGTTCAAAAAAATATACTCCCTAATTTCAACATAAATTACTTAAATATTTACCTTTCGACATCACTTAGAGTAGCACTAGAAGCTTGCTCAGACATATTTTGTGCTGATAAATCTTTTTGATGGCAATCTGAGTTATTTGTTGAAGACCTAGAATAGACATATTCTTTTAACAAATTAATGTATGTCAACTAACTCAGTCATCATTGCTAACTGAATAAAATGGATCATATGTGGCCAAATGACCTCTTAAAAAAATTAAAATAATAATTTAATTTTTAAATACAGTTCAGTTCGAAAATAGTAGGCACTAAATTCTCAGACATATTGCATTAAAACAAGAACAATTGTAGTTTAGTTGAGTGCCTACTATATTGGAACTGAACTATAGTTATCTAGACAGCCCAGTGTGTCACAAGTCGCCCAATAAAGTAATGACTTATAATTAATGAACTGTTTAAAAAGTGTCTTTTATGGCCGCTTTATCAGCTGTAATAAGAAGAACTTATTATATTGAAAGGAAATTTTGTTTATCAGGACAGCGACTTTTTTATTTTGGGAATTACTTCAACGGCCCATTGTACCAAGAAAATGTGTAGGTACTTACATTACATCTGGTGGATTAAATTTAAAAACTGACATGGGAAGAGCATCTTTGTTTAGAAACTTACGGCCACTACTCTTATATATAAAATCAGATTGTTTAAAATGCTCCGATCAAATTTAAGGTCGTTTTGTAGATCATGAGTCTCGCTTAGACCCAGTAAAGCAAACCTAATTCCTCTTGTTTCCAAAATTGGTGGGAAAACTAGAAAAAAACAACGCCAAATAGAAATTTGCTTTTTATAATTAAAATACTTTTAAGCATTTTAAATATTATTTGAATGAATAATAAAAGTCGCCGCCACTGGAAAGCCGTTCAAATATTTACATACCTGTGGAATGAGAGTTGACAGTTCGGGGTAATTTCGGCCGTTTTTCCGACCGAATTGGCACTGAGGAACCATGATAATAAAAAACACTAAATTAATTAACTTAAAACCAAAGTTGGTCACTAAAAGTCTTGAAAAACACACATAACATCGAAAGAACTCAATTTTTACGTGCTAGTCCTAATGGCGCTCGTAATAAACAAACCAAGTTTGACAGTATTTACTATAATACTACAATCCAATACAAATGTTAGTCGAGAACGTTCTGACGATATTTGCATCTCCCTTTATATCGTAACTGAACAAAGACAAAACTACTAAATAGTTTATACTAGACAAACAAAGCAGGTACTGAAATTTTTAACAATGTTGCCACTTTTAGTTACACCAAATACTTGTTTAAAATTTATATAAGAATATGCCTTATTATATAAAATTCAAGTATTAATAATTAATTTTAAAAGCAGCGACTCAAATGCATAAATTATTATGACTTTTTTTAATTGCATAACTTTTTAAGAAATTTTCAATAAAATTTCTAATTTCATTTTTCCTGCATCTAAAGAGGATTTGTAAATATGGCAAAGCAGTGGAAGTGTCCCGCAAGTGAGCTTAGAATGTGACTCAATGTTTGGGACAGGAAAAAGTCAAAACAAACATATCTATTTTATTTATTAATCTGAGGTTCTAGCACATATTGGCGACGGTGACAGGACTAGATAAACGCAAATTCATGATGGATCTCGGAAAGAAGACTTGTGAATGCGATCATATATGACGTGTGTTCACACGCCACGAACAGACCGCGTCTACGCAAGTGGATTTGGAATTCTTGGCGGAGAAAATGGAAAAATTACGACTGCTAGATCAAGAAATTCACAACGAGATGTTGAAGTCAAAAGATTTCGATGGAGCAAGCGAATGCGAGGTGTGCGATTCATATAGGAGAAAGTGGTTGAATTTAAAAGCTAAAATACAAGAAGAACCAAAACAAGACGAGGCTTACAAAGAAGGGGCCTGCAAAACTATATTGATGGCTAAGACTACTACTACAAAAACTAGAACTACAGATACTTGAGATTCAAAATTTTTTGTACTGTTTAATATAATGTTTGTATCAGACTATCTGAAATAGTTACTCCCCTCTCATTACGTAATTACCAACTACTTGTTTTTCATTTTATTTGTGTAAGTAGCTTCTGAAACATCTTGAACATTGAAAATATTTTCTTCTAGATTCAAATATCTGCCAACAGATGAGCATGTTTTATTATTAATAATAATATCTACCCTATTGCAATATTAAGTTTTTTGTAGGGTATAATGCATATCTAGGATTTGAAATATTGTGAATCGTTTTTAAAATATACTTACTAAATAAAATATTTTAAAAATTGAAAAAACCCTATTTTGTAAACTCTATTATATAATGTTAATGTACAATTCCGCCACCTGGAATTTGAATGTATAATAGCCGATTAAAGTATTGAATGAGTATTAAGTTTTAATAATTATGATTTTGGAATAGGTACTTACCGATAACAATTGTTGTTCGTCCATTATAACAAGAATTATAACTAAGTATAGAAACTGTAGCTAAGTGGGAACTAACGAAAACCACTTTATTCAAGTACTACTTGCAAAATATGTGCTTACTGCAAATAAAATATAACCACGGAATCCTAAGTCCGAGAATATAACACATAACTGAAAACCATCCGCTATTTCATGCTTGTCATTTGATTCCACAGATAACTACTGTTTGTTGCGTTCGTCAGTTCCTCTTCTGTTTTCTTTTTTTTTATGTTACTGTGATGTTTAATATGATCGAGATATTACTGAGAGTTTTATGAACTAACATCGTACGGACGTAATAGTAGGATGTTACTAAAAGTTATTTCGAAAGATGTAAAAGTAACTGCAGCATGTGATCATCTTAGAAACATGTTGATTTGTAATATTACAGTAACGTTCTGTATGTGTTATTAGTGAGAAGTATACAAATTAACATCGTATGAATGTTTCCTATAGGAAGTTACTAAAAAGAAGTTCATAGGATGTGTATGTAACTGCGATATCAAGTATTACTGTGTACATCAAAAATGTTTTATTTACATGACATGGATGTTAATAGAGTTGGTAATAAAATTAAGAGATCTAGGAGATATCTTATTAACGTTTTAAATAAACATCACGAAAAGTCTCTAAAAAGAACATCACAAAAAATACTTGTTATGTTTCTTGTTTAGTGGGTCAATAGCTTATTAATGTTTTTACTGACTGAAGTTGACGGTGAACGGAGAGTGCAATTAGCAATTAGTATTTTGTAAACAGCTCTACAACTACAGAAGTAATTCCTACTGCAGCATGCTTCGTAATTCAACGGCTACCTCGTCGGAGAGCTACTCAGTCGTGAGTTATATACTAGTAGAGACCCAAGGAGTAGGTCTTACCGGTTCTCGGGTAATCCTACTTATTTTTACGTAACGAGACGGAAAGATAAGTGGGCGCCACCCTGAGTCCTACTAGTCTATAAGTTACGTAACATCGACTAATCTCAGTCAGCAACGCAAGAAGTTGGAAGGTTATATAAAAAAATATGAACAACGTTATTTAAAATTTACAAGTAGTTTCATTGAATAACAGATGAAAATTGAAAATTTATTTACAAGTGGTTTTATTGATAAAAAAAAATTATATTTGACTGAAAAATTTAAGATAAAAATGTTATTAAATTTGACAATTTAATTTATTAATTTAGAAAAACAAACTAGAACTGAAAGTAAATTGAAATACAAATAAAAAAAAATTAGATTCTGAAGGAAACTAAAGTTTAACCAAGAATTAAATATTTTACAAAGTTATAATTTACATTGGTACAAACTATTAAGTTGATATTATATGAATATTCGTTGGAAATAATCTATAGTTGTCAAAGATTATGGACGTTAGTACATTCCTTGGTTTGTCTATCCAATGATGATCTGGATGACGTAAAAACGAAT
This sequence comes from Galeruca laticollis, assembly GCA_963921935.1. Classification (NCBI taxonomy): domain Eukaryota; kingdom Metazoa; phylum Arthropoda; class Insecta; order Coleoptera; family Chrysomelidae; genus Galeruca; species Galeruca laticollis. The sequence continues at coordinate 83,813,165 of OY998177.1, forward strand.
CTGGAACCAATCATCTCGCTGTGCCACGTTCAGTCCATTCGGTTCTGCATAGAGCCGTGGTCCCAGCAGGTAGAATTCATCCACGGGAAAATGTTTCTATCGCTACGAAGGCTTAGGCCAGTAAGATGACTTTAGGCCGGTAGGGAGAAGTTTAGGCCGGTAAGGAAAAGTGCTGGAAAATACACTTGAATCAGATATGGTTCTTGAATTCAGTAAAATCTGGAGATTGAAATTGCCGTAGGTACAAGTAACATATGTACAAAATTATGAAATAATATCAAACAACGTGGTTCATATATCCTGTATTTTACAATATTTTAAGAAAATTCATTCAGTTCATAAATAAAAAGCACAATAAACATCATAAGAAAAGTTACTAATTTATTTAACTTTATTTTAATGGCTTTTCAACGTAGAATTCCATTGGTATAAAAAATATAAAAAAAAACCAGAGCACGTAGTTCATGTTTCCTGTATCAATGTTTCAATAGAGATTTTAGAAATAAAAGCATAATAAAAATCATGAGAAAAGTTACGAATTCACTTAATTTTATTTCAATGGTTTTCAACGTAGAATTCCATTGGTACAAAAAATGTATGAAGAACCAGAACAAAATATATATAACAAAAACGATATCGACATAATATCTCTAGTACGGAATGTTTTAAAGAAAAATTAATTTGAAACTATTAAGTACCATTTGATAAAGGATTAGCGGAGAAATATTATACATTTTGAGCGAAAACTTACCATTCCTATGGAATGCACTTCGATACGATAAGATGTCGCACTTGACAATAACTAAATGTCCACGCGCATTGGTTTAAATATCCAAACGAAACGAGCTCTTCCGAAAACTTAAAACTCGACAAGCATCGACCAGAAGTGTTATTCGATGTTACGAGGGGTAAACGAGAAATATTATGAGTGGTGAACGAAATTCACGTTACACACCCTTACAACCAGAGAAAAAAAATTTTCAAAAGAAGATCCAACAAAAAAAAATCTTTTTGAAACAGTAAGTACGGTAATGAAGAGGAGAAGGAAAAAAAATTGACTGTATGCTCTATAAAGGAAGGAACCCGGAGCAGGTATGCCTATGCAAATCGTTAAGAGTATCATTTATTACAACACAAATCTGAACTATTGATGATCCTTGAATCAGTAAATTACCAACATGGTAAAATAACAAAAAAAATAAATAGATTTTTACCTGATGCATAAAATAATAATAAAATAATACCATTCAATTGCTTAAGATATTAAACATCTTAACAATAGAATAAACATTACTGATGTAAGCAAGTTCAGATAAGATAGAAAGAGGGAAGAGGAAAAAAAATAATTTGATATCGATATAATTTTGGAACGAATCCAAGGAAGCTTTATATAACTCCCTAACAGAATAAAGTTTTTGTCAAGCTTAAATTCTTATATAATTAGACAAGATATAGACAAATTGAATGTATGTCTAGAACGATAACCCGAGCAACATACATGACCAGATTTTTATACAGGGTACTGGACAACCCAACAACATACATGACCAGATTTTTATACAGGGTACTGGACAACCCGACAAGATACATGACCAGATTTTTATTCAGGGTACTGGACAACCCGACAACATACATGACCAGATTTTTATACAGGGTACTGGACAACCCGACAACATACACGACCAGATATTTATACAGGGTACTGGACAACCCGACAACATACATGACCAGATTTTTATACAGGGTACTGGACAACCCACAAAGAAAATTAAAACTACTCACCCCACTGTTTGGTATGATTGAGATCCCCAAGCACCCCCAAGCTACATGATCCAAACCCATCCAGACCAATATCAAACTAAAAGAGGAGTCAAGGTGAAAAAGACTACCTATAAGTTGAAATTGCACCCCCTTAACAGCAAAGCAAGTCTCGTTTTCCAACACATCTAGATCAACAATAGGACCAGAAGAGCAATACCACTTCACCCGACGATGACAGTTGAACCCAAAACACACAAAACGTCCAGTTCGGAGTACTGCATACTCAATGATAACATAGCATACCATTACCGCTAAAAAATAACCTGAAGGGTTATTTGAGATACAAAGAAAAATTCCAGCACCCATTGGTGTTGAAAAAAGTCGTAATCGGGATAAGAAAGAAGAAAAAAGAGATAGAGAAAGCTTAAAAGTTGGATGGTATAAAGATGGTCTAACATTAGCCATCCATTATTTGAACTAAAGTAATAGGTTGTTATCACGAATCATATCCGCTAAATAATCGACTGTTTTAAGGAAGGGATTTGGGAAAAAGTAATGAACAGAAGTGCAACTTCAATGTTGTCCCTCGTTACCCTCAGGCCGAACTGGAAAACAACACCGGAAAATAATTTCAAAAAGTCACATTCTATTCAAACTCTTTAACTTATAAAAACGCAAAAATAAACTAAACGAAACGGAAAGGATAACAACGTATATTTAGGCAGATAGATCGATAAGATGTGTATCTATCATCAGCAACAAATAACTGAGGAAGGAAGAGATAAGATAGAGAATGTGTATGTGTATTTAAAATACATTATATAACTATACTGAAACATAAAAAGAAAGAAACAACAAGGCATGGTCTTTCCCCCCTTTCCTACTGTCGGAAAGTTTGGAGAGAAGAAACCCACCTACATAGGACCAATTGCTAAAAATTTAGCGATAACACACATAGAATACTCAAAAACCAAAATAGAAAGTTATATAGAACTTAAATCGGAAACACTTTCGCCATGAAAGTACGAAATTATAAACTATGGTATTGCAAACCACATAGAAATTTGTCCTAAAAAATATAGTTTTGTCAACAACGGAAAGAGAAAACAAAAGTATGCCTCAAAAAACTACTATTAGTATGTATCAGTACATCAAAATAATCCATAAATTGTCATGTAACAAAAGAACGTGTTTTACTCGTATCAACATACAGCGACGATAAAAATCAAGCGTATACTGAGAACGAAAACGCTACCAAGCAAAAAGATAATTCCTCAGTACACACAACGAAAGAGATAGGAGATTACTCAAAATTAACTGAATTCAAAGTTTGCCTAAAGCAAGAAATATTTCAGTATAAAGGTTGTTCCAAACTAGACTGATTTCTAAAAGTGCATAACGCAAGAAAATTTGAAACATTCACCGAAAATTATTTTTGGCGTTTTTTCAAAAAAAAACCCAAAAAAAGTGATACGATAAAAAACACAAACATAATACATCGAATGTATTATACACAACATAATAGTAAGGATCCAAAATAATGTACTCTAGATACAACATCAAGAGAGAACATAAGGTATACGAAAAATAAAGATATTAGTGCTTTTGCACAACGGTAAAGATAAATACAAAAGATAGTGTATGACATATACGATAGTAGAAAACTAAATTCTACTAAATAAAGACACAAAATGCCTTTGTGACCTAACGCAATTGTTGACAACAACAAATACAAAATACTTAAGAAATATTTCGATATTAAATCAAAATTAAGATAAGAAATTCTAATCCGAAAAAACTTGATATAGAAATATGGAATAAGTCACCAACTAATCAGAATCACTTTCTGATCTGATTCGCAAATTATAACCATGGCCAGATAAATTCGTTTCAACAGAATGTTGATCGGAAAACTCACCATCAGGAAGATTTTCATCTACGTCAATAAATTGATTTTTTAAATCTGTAACACGCCAATTACCTAAATCATTACCGGAAAGGTCTTTTAAATTATACACTAATTTCGAGATAACTTTGTTGACAATACAAGGTATGTACTTAGGAGCAAATTTAGCTGCTAAATTACTAGATTTTGATGAAAGAACATAATTCTTTTTCCATAACCTGTCACCAATATGAAATTGCAAATCTCTCTTTCGTAAATTGTAATGTTTTGCATTTTTCTCATATGCATTTCTTAACTTTTTACGAACCTCAACAAAAAGTTTAGGAAGTGTTTGAACATCATCAATTAATTGTAACTTTTCACCAGTGTTATTAATGTTATTCGCGTTTTCAGAAATTGCACCTTAAAAATCTCCACTTAACGGAACGTTTCGAGCCAAATTTAGAAAAGCTGGGGAATAACCCGTAACGTCATGTTTCGCGGTTCTAATTGCTTGTGCAACCTTATGTAACGAAGTGTCCCAGTTATTGTGAGACGAATTTTCATGAATATAATACCTTAGAGCTGTAACAATTGTCTTATTTGTTCGTTCTGTGTGATTTGCTTGGGGATGATAACGTGCATTATAAAAATTTTTTTGCACTTTGTACTGTGACATTAGATTCTTAAAAAGAGAAGGAGTGAAAACAGTACCATTCTCAACAGAAACGATTTGCGGATCACCAAAAAGAAGAAAAACTTGGTTTTCTATAAACTTCACAATGCCCTCAGCAGTTGCGTGTGGCATTGGATGAACAAGACATAATTTTGTAAACCAATCGGTAATTACTAAAACAAATTTGTTACCAGATTTTGACTTTGGATATGAACCTATAAGATCAGCAGAAATCCATTGCCAAGGGAAAATAATATCTTTGTATTGACCCATAACACCAGCTTTAGGTAGATTTTACAAGAACTACAAACAGAACATTTATTAACGTAGCGAGATACAGAACTTCTGAGTTTTGGCCAATAATAAATTTCAGAGATACGAGAAATGGTTTTAGATATGCCTAAATGAGCACTTAATTCATTGTCATGACATAACCTTAATATGTCAATTCGGTTGGCAGTAGGAACATCAATTTTCCAATTATATAAATTACTAGATATCGGATTAGACGAAAGCATATGTTTATACAAAACATTATTCATCATCATCATCATCATCAGTGGCTTCACAACCCTGGGTGGGTTTTTGCCGACTCAACCACACGTCTCCATATTTTTCTATCTAGCATCCGATCGGATCCATCTTCGATATTCATGGCTTTTAGGTCCTTCGTAATATTATCTCTCCACCTGAGGCGTGGTCGACCTAATGGGCGTTTTCCCCCCGGGACCTCCTCCCACACCAGTTTTACTATTCTATCATCTGGCATTCTTTTAACGTGTCCTGCCCACTGTAGTCTCCTGGCCTTTATTTCGTTTATTATGTTGGTATCAGTGTAGAGTTCTTTGAGTTCTTGGTTGGTTTTTATTCTATATTGTCCTGTATTTTCGTCTCTATTTGGGCCGAATATTTTTCTTAGCAATTTCCTTTCAAAGACCTTAAGTCGTTCTTCGTTTGCAACCGTTAGAGTCCAGGTCTCACATCCATACATTACGACAGGCCTTATAATTGTTTTGTATATGTTCAGCTTAGTTTTCCTGGTAAGTATTCTAGATTTAATTAGGTCTTGAAGAGCAAAAAGGCATCTGTTTGCAGCCTGTATCCTGTTATTTATCTCTTCTGTGATGTCGTTGTTTTCGCTAATACTTGTACCCAGATATTTAAATTGTCTTGTCCGCTCAAAGTTGTAGTCTTCGATAGAGAAGTTTTGTCCTACTCTCGGTTCCCATTTTTTCTGCTGAGGTACATATACTTGGTCTTGTCTTCGTTTATCTTGAGGCCTATCTTCTATGCTACCTTTTCGAACTTTATGAAGGTGTCTTTGAGGTCAATCCTGCTATTACCAATCACATCGACATCGTCTGCGAAAGCCAGGAGCAGGTTGGGTCCTCCTCTATGAAAGATAGCAGCTGGCTTCTCAATTTTGGAGTTCCTAATTACATATTCCAATGCTATGTTAAAGAGTTGAGGTGAGAGGGCGTTCCCTTGCTTGAGACCATTATTGATATTGAAGGAGTCGGAGAGACTCTGCCCCACTCTTACTTTACATCGCGTACCCTCCATGCATACTTTCATCATCGATATAAGTTTTTTTTGGAATCCAAGTTCTTGCATTGCTTGCCACAGCTTTGATCTGCATACTCTGTCGAATGCCTGTTTAAAGTCAATAAACAATTGGTGGAGTTCTCTGTCGAATTCCCAGCATTTCTCCATTATTTGTCTGATGGTAAAAATCTGATCTACGGTGGACCTATTTGGTCTAAAACCACATTGGTATTCCCCCACAATCTCTTCGGTATATGGCTTCATTCTCTCCAGTAGGATATTGGAGAGTACCTTATAACATGTATTCAGAAGAGTTATTCCACGATAGTTTGTGCATTTCTTTCTGTCTCCTTTTTTATGAATAGGGACGATTATCCCTTCCTTCCATTCGTCGGGTAGGGCCTCTGTCTTCCAGATGGTTTGTATGAGCTTGTGTATGGCCTTGTGGAGTGTTTCTCCACCAGATTTTATGCATTTGGCAGGTATGCCGTCGCTGCCTGGAGCTTTGTTATTTTTCAGTTTTTTTATTGCATTCAGTGTTTCTTCGTACGACGGTGGCTGTGTTTCTATTTCGGCCGTTGGTATATTTGTTGGTGGCGTATTTGTATTTTCCTCCTCATTTAGCAGTTCAAAGAAGTATTTCTTCCAGGTTTTTAGAATCTCTTTTTCGTTGGTTATGAGCTCTCCATTATTTTTTGTGAGAAAGTTTTCCTCTCTGGGTTGGTATCCGGCTTTCTGTTTCGAGATTTCGCTAAAATATTCTTTTGTTCTGTTATTCTGTCTATTCTCTTCTATTTCCCTTATTATTGACAGTTGGTATTCTCTCTTTTTCCGTTTCACCATTCTGCGTGTTATTGTTCTTTGGTGTCTATATTCTTCTATATTAGATGCTGTTGGATGTTGTAGCATTTTTTTCCTAGCCAGGTTCCGCGCTTCAAGTGTCCTGTTGCAGTCCTCATCGAACCATTTCCGTCACTGGCTTTTCTTTTTGCCAAGTACCTGTTTTGATACGGTGGCTATTGCATCTTTAATGTTAGCCCATAGTTCCTCTATGCTGTTTTCGTCTTGAGGCTCCTTTATTTGCTCATTTATTTGTTCTTGGTACCTTTCTTGTGTCTCCTCTGTTTTTAGTTTTCCCGCCTCCCAAGTTGTTCTGGTCCCCTTCTTAGGCGTTGGACAGGTGGAGATTCTAATTCTAATCTTTGTCCTTACTAGGAAGTGGTCCGTATCTGCGTCTGCTCCTCTTAGGCTTCTGACGTCCAGGCAGTTACTACCATGTCTCCTATCTATTATGACGTGGTCGATTTGGTTTCTTGTGACTCCGTCATTTGAAATCCAGGTCTCTTTGTGGATGTTTTTATGTTCGAACATGGTTGATTTTATTAGGAGGTTCTGGGACGTAGCCAGGTCAACAAGCCTGGTTCCATTGTCGTTGCTAGTGTCATGCAGGCTATGTTTGCCTATGGTTGTTTGATAGGCTTCTTCTTTGCCGACTTTGGCATTAAAGTCACCCAAAATAATTAGCATATCATATTGGGGTATACTCAGGATAAGATTTTCTAGTTCGTCATAGAAGGTATCCTTTATTTCCTCGTCTTTCTCTTCAGTCGGGGCATGGGCTGAGACCACCGAGTAGTTATACCATTCTCCTTTCAGTCTTATGTAGCTGAGACGTTCGTTTATTGGTTTAAACTCTATGATTGTTTTTGCTATGGGTTCTCTTACTATGAAACCTGTCCCAAATTGGTGTCGTCCTTGGTTATTTCCGCTATACAGTATTATCGAGTTTCCCACTCTTTGCGTTCCGTTCCCTGGCCACCTGATTTCTTGAACGGCTGTTATGTCCATATTTTGTTTTTCCAGTTCTTTGGCGGCATGTAAAGAGGCTCCAGGTCTATAAAGGCTAAGTAAGTTCCATGTTCCGAAATTGATTGTACTTTTTCGTCGCGTGTTTCTTCTTGAGAGGTCCGTCCGGGTCCGAGGCGTGTGTTTCGTTGTCGTGACTATGGTTATTTTCCAAGGAGGGATAGTTAGTCCCTCGCTTAACCCTCCTCTTTTATCCGGGCTTGGGACCGGCAACCATACTACTGGGCTACTCAATCCACCCAGCAGCACAGCAGGCACAAAACATTATTGTCAACCTTAAATGTGGGATATAAATCGGGATTATTCGAAACTTTCTCAATTATAGGAGTATACCAAGCATCTGGTTTAAAGTTACTTACGTCAATAACAGAAATTTCAGATAAGGAACGAGATAAAGAATCACTTACCACCATAGTGGTTCCTTTTCTGTGTTTGATTTCAAAATCAAACTGGGAGAGCCTAAGAGAAAAACGTGCTAAGCGACCTGAAGGATTCAAAAGTTTAGAAAGGTACTGCAAAGAAGAATGATCTGTCTCAAGAGTAAAATGAGTGCCTTCAACATAGCCTCGGAATTTCTCATCACCAAAAATAACTCCTAAAAGTTCTTTTTCTGTTGTACTGTACTTTCTCTCAGTTTTATTCAAAGTACTTGCATAAGCGATATGGTGTTCCAGACCATCGCATTCCTGATACAGGATTGCACCAAGACCAGTTTCGCTAGCATCAGTTTGAATGATAAAGGGTTTAGAGAAATCAGGACTTGCAAGAATTGGACTAGAAGTAAGACGTTTCTTAACTTCAGTAAAAGCATTTTCAGCTTGCGGAGTCCAAGAAACGGATTGGCCTTTCTTTCTGCCATGAAGAAGATCAGTAATTGGAGAACAAATAGGAGAAAAATCTTTAATAAATCGACGATACCAACCAATAAGACCTATAAGACGTTTCATCTCAGTAGTATTTTTTGGAGCTGGATAATTCAAAATAGCAGAGACTTTGTCGTCATCTGTGCGAAGACCGTTTTTGTCAACAGAAAAACCTAAAAACTTAAGAGATTCACGACAAAACTCACATTTTTCAAGATTGACAGTAAGATTGGCTGCATTTAGCCTAAGATACATTTTATTGAGAGTTTCCATATGAAGCTCAAAGGTAGGGGTGGCGATAATAATGTCATCTAAATAACAAAAACAATAAGGTCTAAGAGAAGGATCTATAACTACGTCCATTAGACGAGCCATAGTTTTAGGAGCATTAATTAAACCATAAGGGGTTGTAACAAACTCAAAAAGTCCTACACCGTACACAGCGAAAGCTGTTTTCGGACGGGAAGATTCAGAAAGAGGTATTTGTAGAAAAGCCTTCTTTAAGTCAATAGACGTCAGAAATTTTGCTTCTCGTAATTTACTAAGAATAATATCAACTTGCGCCATAGGATATGAATCAGAAACGGCAACCTTGTTCAATTTTCGACCATCGAAACAAACACGACATTCTCCGGATTTCTTGGGACCAATCCAGAGAGGGACTCCACGGGGAGTTAAAGTGCTGAATAACTTTGAGATTAAACATCTCATCTATTTCATTAACAAGAAGTTTCTGCATGGCCAGAGACAAAGTATATTGACGTTGCTCAATTGGCTTTGCATCGCCAGTGTTTATAACATGTTCAACGAAGTTAGTTTGACCAATTCGGTCCGAAGGAGCAAGTGTAGAAAACAAAGCGATAACTTTGTCTAATTCATCTTTTTCAAGTGAAGTGAGACTAGAAACTGACTGAATTGTGTTTATAACACAAGTAGAAGACAAAAGAGAGTAAGAGAAATCATGAAAATTAATGTCTATTTTAAATAGACTTAAAAAATCCATGCCCAAAATAATAGGATAAAATAATAAAACCCATAAATTGCTGTGGTACACCATCAGCAGTAGTTATACTTATTAAAGCATCATATTCAATTGGTACATGAAGAGAATTAATAAGCGAAAACCCTGGGTTTCCTAGAATAGTAGAATTGCTTCCGACATCAACCATTGCAACAACATCAGTATTTAAAATCTTGATAATCATATAAGCACGATTATCATTTGGTTTCTTAACAAACAAAGGACAAATATCGGTAGTAACTGAATATTTTCAGACAAAGAATGATCCACAGTAGTGGGTAACATAGGTAACACATAGAAAACAGGCACATCTAAATCAATACTACAAACATCATTAGATAATTCAACATCCGGTACAGGATTGACAAGTGAAACGGTACAAGATGATAATTGTTTGTCAAGATTTATAGAACGATAACATGAAGACGATAAGAAATCTGACAAACCTAAGATAAGCTTGCCATTCAGTAGCAGAAGGAGAAAAATTTGTAGTTAATTTTGACTTGTTGACGGTTTGCTGGATTTGCGTTTTGAACTTCCTGACTTTACTTCCGAAGTGGTTTGTGTTGGACTGGAGACTGTAGTCAGATTCACAGGACCAGTCCGAACCTCGTTTTTTGGATTGCAAGAACTACAATTTGGCTTTGTAGTGTTTTTAGCACCACGACCATAACAAAAAATAGATTTAGGAGAACGACATTTCGTAAAAATATGACCAGTTCTATTAGAATTCCAACATAAACTAGAAAACAAAACGAAAACATCAACAGAACTTTTTCTTTTAGAAGAAGAATTTGATGAAACATAAAGACAAGCCAAATCAAGTTGGAGTAGACAATTTTGCGAAGAAGGTGGTCGATAACGATCAGACCAAACTCTGGATTCTTCAACTCTTTCACAAAGCTCGGTAAGTGCATCAACAGTATTGGGACTATGTAATGCCAAAGCAGAAACAAAAAATGGTAAAAGATATCTACGAATCTTTGCAACACGAGATTTTTCATCTACAACATTCGTTAAACGATTAAGAAGACCTATCATAGAAGAAATATAAATAGTAACGGGCTCATTCTCACCCATAGTTCGATTTAAAATCTCTAACTCTAAATCTGTTTCATAACTATACGGAAGAGCAATGTAGCAACAATATCAGACCAAGTACTGAATTTACTACGATTATTTAGAAACCATGTAAAAGCACTGCCTCGAAAGAACTCACAAGACTGCAAAAATAATTTGGTATCAGAAATACCTCTAGACGCCCTGAGTAATTCAACCTTTTCTAAAAAAAGATAGAGTGATTCATTCTTTCCAGAGAATGAAATATTCCACTTGTATACTGGATCATGACGAGACTGTGGGACTGAAGGAGAAGACAAAGAAGACGAAGCAAGAGGAATATGATTATTATGTGACTCTTCACTATCAACTGAAATAAAAGGAGTAGTTTTCATATCAAAATCAGATTCAAGTAAAAGTACATCCCTATTCAATGAATTTTTAACTTTAAGTTGTTGATCATCATCTGGGTCAATATTTAATCTATTTAGTCTATAAGTTAAATGAGTTAACCTGGAATTTATTCTGCTAAAAACAGGTTCACGCTTATTTCCATTGAAATTATTTATTATTTTACTTAAATCTTGAATAGTGTTAAGAATCTCTAAATGATCTTCCTCAAAAGTGTAGGTATTTATAGGCGATGATAAACTACGGTTAGCTTTTTCACGAGCCAATAAACCATTAAGAAGCCTACGTTTTTCCTCAACAGTATCAGGTACAGTTTCATCGCTGATTTTAATTTCATATGAAAAATCATATGCTTCCAAATGACTTGCCTGCATTTTATTTTCGAATGTTTTAAAATTACTAACCAAAAAGCTAAATAAAATTAACTCAAAATATATTTAAGAAAAATAAATAAGTTGATTTTAAAAGTAAATCAACAAAAAAAAATTATTCAAAGTATTACTTTTGAATAACCCTGTATATTGAATGTTTTAACAAAATTATTGAAAGTCTGAAAGAACCATCAATTTGAAAATCAAAATTCAAAGTTAATTACTATGAAACGTGTTGAGAATCCAACAAGCAATTAACCTTGACAAAGAAAAAAACTAGAAGAACAGGAAAACCAACCATCAACTATTAACAGAATGAAAAAAGGAAATTTGCCTGAAAAAAGATATTCAAAAGATATTCCAAAAAGCAAATTTCGCAGTATTCGTATTAGATAAAATTTATATTGAATGTTTTAATAACAACGACATTTTATATCTCGATGTCACAGAACCCCAATATCAGTAAAAAAATAGCAGAACAAGGGCGCCAAATTTGTCACACATCTAAGTACCCAGCCTTGGTACTCTGCTCAGGTAGTGAATTCGGCCTTAGTCACATAATTTTTTATTACCTCAATTGGGATAAGGTGAATCAACAAACAAAATTTCGGGACAAATGGATTTATTTGACACACAATAATAAATTTACATAAACCGTATATTCTCAATACAAATACGAATAAATATCAGTTATATAATAAAAATGTCCAACTTAATGTTTTATATATACCAAAAATAAGTTAAGGACTTATCTTGGGAAACTCGGGACGTACAGCTCGCAGCAGTATTCGAGGAGTCTTCAAACGTGGTTGTCTGGACTGCAGAACGAGGTAGTCCGTTGAGTGAATCTTGTAGAGTCCGTAAAAGTCTGTAGAGGTATATAACGGTCCGTAGATGTCGGTTTGTGGAGGTAAAGCGGCCCTTTAAGGTCGCTACAGGCTGCAGAGCAGCGAAGAAAATTAAAAATCACACACAAAATGATATATAAAAGAGAGTGCTGAGTAACTTTTCAGCGAAGAATTGAACAAGCCGATTCCTTGAATCGTAGATTTAAATAGCCATTTAACGATAGTAAAAACTATCACCGATACGTTCCTAATATTCGAAATAAAATGATTTGGAATTAGAGGCGGGAGTAGCCGACGAATAAGTAACGCTCCAAAATAATTGATGAAAATAGTAACATGTCTCAGCGACATGACCTAGTGATTCTGCTAACAGGAAGATTCGAGGAGACACTCTGCGCTTTAATGCAAGAGGTCATCAGCATCATAGAATAATGGTGCAAGGACCATTCACTGTCAATAAATTAAAAAAAGACGGAGATGGTTCTTTCCACGAAAAAAAGGAAGCTTGTAAAACATCAAGCCCCAAAGCTCCTAGATACCAAACTTAAATTTTCTTCAGAGGTGAAATATTAAGGGGTCACCTTCGTAATTAATGAAGTTAACGTGAAACTCTCATCTAGAACGCAGAGTTAAAAAAGCATATATTTCTTATGAACAGTGTCGTAGAACCATCGGCCGTACCTGTGGAATGTCACCTAGGGTCACTGCCTGGATCTACACTGCCTTCATCAGACCTATGCTGACGTATGGAGCGATGGCCTAGGTACCTAAAGCAAACTAGCTGACAGTCGTCCGATAACTGGATAAAATACAAAGAACAGCATGCCTCAACGCAACAGGTGGCATGAAAACCACACCAACAAGAGCTATGGAGGTAAACCTTTGTCTGACTCCCCTTGACATATACATCAAGGAGGTTGTTTTGATGACCATGACACTTCTACACTCTACCGGTATACAACCTGATATAGGATCCGGTAAACTGAGACGTAACTTGTGGCATGAGGCCCTCAAAGAGGTCCCACTGCTGCAGGCCAAGACGTACTCGATCCCACATCGCCTTTCACAGGTCCTGCAAGGTAATCTTTGAAAATAAAGCACAAGACCCATTGGAAGAAGGCGCAATCCGCATCTTCACAGATGGGTCTAAAACCAATGTAGGCTTAGGATGTGGAATTTTTTCCGGACCCCTGATTCTAAACATGAAATGTGCAATGTGCTGCAATGCAAGCTCACTGCTATCTGCATCGGTGAAAAAGAGATTACCAAAAGGAACACCACAGGTAATAATATATACATCCTTGCAGATAGCCATGAACAGACCACGCATTACATCAAGCCTAGTACTAGAATGTCACTTGGCTTTAATCGAAGCCTATAACAACAACACGGTCACTTTAGGCTGGATCAAGGGCCATGAGAAATCGAAAGGAAATCGTATTGCAGACTCGCTAGCCAGGAAAGCAGGCTCCCATAAACTCTTGGGATCCGGCATTTTCATTGGTCTATCGGCGTCAGCGACGGCTGACCTATTAAAGGAACACTCCCTTAATACGTTTAAGGGTACATGGGACGATTCAGAAGGCTGCAGGCTTACCAAGGAACTGTTACAGTATCAGGACAGCAAAGAAGCTAAAAAATACGTGACTATGAATAGGCAGAACCTACGAACAGCCACGGTTGTGAACAAGAATGTCAGACACTCTCTCATCTTAGGCTTAATGTATTCGGTGGGCACAGTCTAACATACACCAGTATGAGAGAACTTTATTCAGGCGACGTTATCGCCTACTTCAAACAAGTAGGCTGGATGACGAGCTAGATGGAAGTTTTGAACCTCAGAAGGATGCACAATGGGCTAATTATGGCATTTGTGCTGTAGGGTCATCCACCTTTTAAACTGTTACAGATACAGATTACCTTTTGGAATAAATCATAAGTCGCAACTAATGGTTTTTAGATGGAAGAACAGCCTAATTTTACTAATGAAATACTATTCGGAAACGTGAACTGTAAAAATTAATTTTATTGTCAAAACTTGACAGACAACAACATCAACTTAAAAACAAAAATATCACACAGAGAGATTACATTTACAAATCTGGCGATCTTGAATATTTCTTACTAACACCCCCACTCGACTTCGATGAGCCCCATTGATGTTTTGAGACGTTGAAACTTTTCTTTGGGGATAAGCTTTGTGAAAGCATCAGCAATCATATTTGAAGGGAATACCTTTCTTCTTCAGAAAACCTTGAACTGCTGATCCACAATACTATCCTCCATTATCAAATCTGAACATTCTGAGTAACACTCCGAATTTATTTTCAACAAGAACGATGGAATGTAGGAGGTATAATATGGTATAACGGGAGTGGTCATCAATAAATGTAAAAGCGTTTCTTTTCTGGGGTTTCTGTTTTCATCGGACCACAAACATCAGAATGTATCCAATCTAGACATTGATTTGATCGTTTGTCACAATTCTTCAAAAATGGTTTCTCTGTTAGTTTTCCTTTTATGCAACTCACACAATTCATAATTTCATTGCATTTTTCGATTTTTATTTCTGAGGCTAGAACATGTGACACAAGTCTTTTGATATCGAACGGATTTTTATGACCTAGTCGTTTATGCCTTGCGTGAATACAATTTTCATGCCCACTTTGTGTTGTTATATTTGCTCGCTCATCTGACTTCAAACATAATCTGTAAATACCATTCTCAATTATTCCTATAGCAATATTTTTCCCACCCATTTTTACTGAACAATGTTGTTGATCAAAAACAACGTTGAATCCTTTTTCTGTCAGTCTCTTCACTGATAATAAATTACTTCGTAATTGAGGTACATATAAAACATCTGTGACATGAACATTTTGATATTTTTCATCGACTTGACATTTAAAGTATCCATCTCCAATTCCTGAACATTTGCAACAACAATTTTATTTCCATCGGCGCATCGGAGGTTGACGAAGAAATTTTTGTTTCTTGTCATATGATTAGAAGCTCCAGAATCGATGTACCATTCGTTCGAATTCCGGTTACCTTCACAAAAACAGAATTCTTCTACTGCACTCTTTGCAATCTCATCATTTTTAAGAGTCTTTTCATTGCTTCTTTGAATATTCTTTTACGGAAATAACAGTGTTTCTGAGTATGACCCTTCTTTTTACATATGAATCACTCTTTATCGAATCTACTTGCTGTCTCTTTCTTCTGCTTATTATATGTGTTCAATGCAGTTTCTCTACCTTTTTCACTGTCGTTTCCTTGCTTTCTATTGAACTCATCCATTAATTTTCCTTTCACATATTATAGAGTGAGATCATCGTCGGGTCTAGCATCTAGTGCTGTAACTAAAGTCTCAAATTTTTCTGGGAGACCACCCAATAAAAGTGCTGCTACGTGAAAGTCTTTTATCTCTTCACCGATACCTCTTAACATTTCGACCATTTCCAAAGTTGTTCTTATGTATTCCGACATATTTTTTCCAGGTTCAAGTTTGGCTTGGTATAATTTTCTCAGTAAATAAAGCTTATTGGATAAATTTCCTCTTTCGTGAACCTTTTGTAGAATAGCCTACATATCCTTAGCTGATGTACAATTACAGATGTGGATTATTTGGTAATTTTCTACTGATAAGGATAGAGAACTCTGTGCTTTCTCATCCAAACTTGACCAATTTTTATCTGAAGTCTCTGGTTTTGGTTTGTCGACAACCTTCCATGTTCCCTCTCAATCAATATCATCTTCATTTTGAATTTCCATGGTTGATAATTACTGTTATTCAATTTGGCAATTCCAAATCTTGAATTGTCAGAGGACGATTCCATTACTGTATGGTTTTACTGCAGCCTTATGTTTCCGCTTCACTTTTCACACAATCTGTCTTAAACAACTCCTAGGCCCATAACCTAATGTTTTTTAAATGGACGAATAGCCTAATTTTAATAATGAAATACTATTCAGAAACGTAAACTGCAAAACTTACTTTTATTGTCAAAACTTGACAGGCAACAACAACAACTAAAAAACGAAAATAACGCTTAGAGAGATCCCATCTACAAATCTGGCGATCTTGAATATTTCTTTCTAATAGTAATAGCTTCCAGAGAATGATGACTATAGTATTTCTCTATAAAAACGATTTAATTGTCACATGTTGTCATAGAATTTTTAAAATTTATGAAAATATTATTAAAATCTTAAAAGACGAAATAGTTGAAGATATTAATTTTAATTTAGCAAATAAAAAATGTGTCAATTACTTGTTTAGATGTTGAAATAAGTTTTTCGATAGTAGACAAATGTTTCCTAAATATTTCCTTTATTTGATTCAATTCTTCAGTCACACAAATAAACTATTTATTCGTATCAAAACACCCTGTAACGAGCTGTTAAAACATTTCATAGGTGAAATGAAATACAATATTTTTAGTAGTGTTGATGGCCAAAAGATTAAGGAACTATTTTGTTACTATATTATCCAATACTTACCTTATGAATATTTCAAACTTAAAGCAACTTAATACAATTTAATATTTATATATTGTAAATTGTATTTATCTATCTTTGGAATTTAGTAGCTGGTTACTAAAAAAACAGCAATTAGATGCATATAAGTACATTTATTTTATTAACATAAAAAAGAGAAACTAAAAACAAAACACCTAATGAAAAAAAATATTGCACAACTAAAAATATTCAAAAACTAAATGATAATAAAATATAAAAAAAATAATGCGAAACAAATGAATATTCAAAAACAAAACAATAATTAACCATGGAAAATATTCTCTTAGAAGACTTTTCGAGGTCCACTTGTAAGCGAGTGGGCAATATTAAAGGATATTATCCATTGTTTTAAAGGGTTACGCCCTTCTTTTTCCTCTGGAGTCTCTTTACTTAACCTTATCCACATCAAGGTGATTTGATCGAAATCAGTGCATGTCATATTAAACTGTTTCAGTAAGGTTTCTAAAAATGTAGGTGTATATTAATTAAATTAAATTAATAAATCATATAGGAACAATACCTTGAAATAACTTATTGATTTTAAGTTCCTCATTTTGTAGTTATTTCTATGTCCTAACCATGAGTGAGATGTCTCTAAATTATGTATTTCTGGTTCATCGTCATTATTGTAAGATTTTACTACGTATCATTTTTCTGTATTATTGATAAATCACAGAAGTCTCTCAAATTTTTTCGTTTTAAACAGTTATTTTGCCTAAAATTCATAATTTATATTAATCTAAGTATTCGAATATAAATAAATTTCAACAGATAAGTGATAATTAATCCATTTCAAGATATTTTGTCTTGACTTACTACCTGTGGACAGAGGATTAAAGATGTGTATTTTATTTGATATTATTACAAAATCTATTTGAGCCCTAAGTGCATACCTGGGCGGCGGTATTTGTTTCGGATTAACAACTCCCTACAGAGGGAATTATTGTTAAATCATGTCTAAGTTGTAAGTTAAAACAAAAATATTATCTTGAAAAGTACTTTAGTGAGATAGGTATAATGTGATTTGCAATTGTTTACTTCATTGTATATTTTAATATAGTTAACCTTTTTAATATGTTTGTTAAATAATCTTTTGCAAACGACAGTGCAATGAACGGCTTCATCGTCGATGCCCCTTGCCTGTTGAAAATAGTAAAATAATAATATCACTTACATGATGTGTTCTCCATTTCTCTACAAACAAAACTAATAACAAACACACAGAAAAAACTAAAGAAAAACCTTTTAAAACGTTATTATTCTTGCAGGTATGTGGGTAGATCGACTCGTGACAATTTAAAGGTTATAATATTGAAGAGCTTTCTTCTTTTTCTTTACAAAGACACTAGACGAGGTTTGTAAGAAATACATATGAAATATATAAAATATTTTATGTAACAAAATTTACGTAATAAATATATATAAAAAAATTTCATATTTATGTAGCAGAATTTACATCTTGAATACATATAAAATTAGATATATCTAATATATAAAACATTTTATAATATGAATATTGAGAATATATAACAAAATTTATAAAGATTTTGTTACATAAATACTACATAAAAAATATATAAACGCTTCATATAAAAATCATTCCTCCTCTGTTATATATTTTTATGTAACATATACATTTGTGTTTGCTGGGATGGATGGGATTTATGTAAGATTCCCCCTGTATATTATGTAGATATTGTACGAGCTCCTGTAAGTGAACGTGGGATTCCGGTCCTGCAGAATTCGTTGGTGGCGGCTTTGAGTAGTGAGATGTGGTGGGGAGACGGGGTCGGTGCCGCGTGGGCGGCCCACTGCACGACTACGACATTCATTGCCGCCGCCAGCTTCAGTCGCGTCCTCCTAGCCGTCTAGATCGCACACACATCCACCAAAAACATTCTCTCTCGAGTTCATCCGCCAAAAACTCGGGAGAGAAGCGAGAGGTCGCCCGCGAGCCGCCGCTAGTATCCCTAGGAAATCATACGAAGAGCAACAAGTGGAAGATGTCGGTAACTTGATTTAAATAAATTGAGATATGTGGGCAGTGTGGGCCTTGTGGGCAGGCCTATGGGTAGCGGCTGTGGCCACGCCGCATAAACCGATACTTTTCGAAAGAGACTCTACCCTCAGGCGGCAAATGCCACATCCGTCGATTACATTTTGGCAGAAGAGGCACCAGGTGGCCGCTGGAGCAGCGCGGGCTCCACCCGACGAACTCAGGGACTTCCAGCAGCATTTAGATGCAGTCAATTCACAACTGATGCTCAGGTCTCCCAGGGGGCAAAGGCAATATGATGTACCACAAATAGGTAAGTCAATATTTTACATTTTTTCAATAATAAAAAAATATAAAATAATGGCGATAAAATAGCATTATGACAGTAGATAATGCAGAAAAACACACTCCCTTTTGTAGATATGGAAGGGTATATATTTCTTAAGCAATTGTTAGCTACACGTCACTTTCTACCTTCCTTGATACCGTAATTTCTTCTTTTGATATCCAATTACTGCACCAAAATTGTTAGGACAGAGAGTGCAGCTTTATCTTCATGTTATAAATCATTTAATTGTAATCATTAAACTTGAGGGGATCATCATCGTTTTTTGTTGAGGTAGCAACATTTTATAGCAATCTTTTACTCCCAATACTCCTTTTACTAGGAGTACAATGAATTCCCTCCTTGCTGGTCCTAAATATTCTCAAGTGATCGTATATTGTCTACAGTGGATCGGGGTAATTAATTTATCTTGGATAGAATCGAAATTGGATTAACGTTCTTTTTGAATGGATTGAAATGTTCAATAAAAAGGAGAAGAAATTAGTTACTCTTATTTTATAATACGGTTTGAGAAGTATATGGCAAGAGGAATTTGCAGAAAGTATTCAACCATTTGGATTGTGTTCAATATACAAATATATATATATATATATATATATATATATATATATATATATATATATATATATATATATTATTCAATATATTTTTGCTTCTTTCCATTTTAAGCTGCAGGAATTTCTGTACCACCTGCAATGTACAGTACACTGTGCAATAGCTAATTTGAATTAATTCATTATTTGAGTTAATGTATATAGTTACAAAAAATCCAGAAAGACGTCAAATTTAAATTGACATTCTTTTATGTGAAAATCTGACAGATCCAAACCCCATTTTTCTAAATCGAAATAGTGGCCTTGTGATATAATCGTTAGAAAGTTATCTTTTTTGCTCACTTATAATTACAAGAGAGCTTTTCTTTGTCGAAGTAAAGTTGACATGTATCAATAAGAATTTTGTTGCCTGACAATTTAACGAAAAAAACAGCCTCTGAAAAAAGTCCGTAGGACGAGTAATTTTTTCTGGCAGTTTTACTTTTCCGCCCAACCTATCTAATATGCGGGAAAAGTGTTGGTTTACCCAAAAAAAGTTGGAAATTCGAAAAAAAAATTTGAGTTATTTTTACTTTTTACATCAACAACAATACGAATAAACGGTTTTTAGAAAAAAATCCTGTGTGTATGTCATCGTCGTTGTCGTCGGCCACTTTTTCTTACATGTCTTGTTAGCACGATACAGCCTCCAGAGTGCAATAAGTCACCAATTTTATGATGGACTATTGTTAAGGACATGTCACAGATGAACCCTATTGATTTTCAGCTTACCAGAGCCAGTACAACGGGTGCTATGGTACTTAAAGTACAACATTTTGTAATTTTTTGAGAAATTTCAGTTTGTTAGCACGATACAGCTTTCGGAGTTCAACAAGTCACCAATTTTATGATTAAGTATTATTCAGGACATCACACTAATGCACCCTATCGATTTTTAGCTTACCAGAGCCAATACAACAGGTGCTACAGTACTTTAAGTACGATATTTTTGTCATTTTTGGAGAAGTTTCCGTTTGTTAGCACGATACAGCCTCCGGAGTATATACAAGTGACCAATTTTATGATTGGATATAATTCAGAGAGTCTCAAATATGCACTCTATTAATATTCAGCTCACTAAAGCCAGTAGAACGGGTGCTATGGTACTTGTAGTACCAAATTTTTGTAATTTCTGGACAATTTTCAGTTTATTAGCACAATACAGCCTTCAGAGAGTATACGATTGATCAATTTTATGATTGAATATTGTTCAAGTTGTCTCATAGATGAAGCCTATTGATTTTAAGTTCACTAGACCTATAAATTCAGATATACTAAATTTTTGGTTATTTTTGGAGAAATTTCGGTTTGTTAGCACGATACATCCCCTGAAGTGTATACAAGTAACAATTTTATGATAGAATATTGTTCAGAGCCACAGATGCGGAAAAGTTAGTTTCAATCTTTGAAACTGTTTATTTTGAGTTGAATCACCTAATGGCAACAAAATTCGAATTGTAAATGTCAAGTTTACTTCGACTCATAAAAAAGCTGGAACGTAATTCGGTAAGACAATTTAATGAATATGTAAAACAATAAATTAAAAAATGAGATGTGTTATTTAAGTTAACGGAAAAGTACAATTGGTAAAAACACAATTATAAGAAATAGCTTGATTTTCAGAACTTTCGTGTCTTTTGTTACTATTTTGCTGCATGCTAGTATTTTGAGCAGTGGTAGTAACTGTTTCCTGGATGGTAGCACGAATTGACCCAATGATTTATCTATGATGTTCTTCATCTAACTGAAGGTACGGTTTTAATGACGATGAGTTACTATGCCCCGTTTTTGTTCACCTATACCACTCCCGGACAATTCAGTTACGGCGGCAGCTCGATTAGAATGGTTCGTAATTTTCATTTGCTTGATATCAAGTCCAATATTTTTCGCCGAAGATTTGGTCCATTTAGATATTTCGTTGATCCCAAAAATAGAATTCTTATACCATCCTTTCGAATTTGTTTTTTGTCAGAAAGGATTTGGAGTTAAAAAAAACTTTTCACATGTGATATCGTTTCCCCGTCTTCCATAATTTGTTTGAACAATCTTACTGGACATACCCAATCTTCTGCAGTGTTTGCTACCAACCATTTACGATCGGCCAACTTCTGATTTCCCCCTTGTGCTGTCTTCGTAAACACTGGGTTATACTCAAATCTTCCGGTACCTCTTCCACGGTTGTCTGTCGTCTCGATTTTAAAATAGAATACCTTAGAATTTGCTGCTTCTCCACCTCTACAAGCCAATTCATACGCAACAATGTGATAAAATTTTTTTAGGAGGCCTACAAGTTCTTCTTGACTCCAGGACAGTGTCATTTCAAAAATTTCTCGTTTTGTGAGAGCATTAGAACTCACCTTTCTTTTTTCTGGGATTGCTTGTAAAATTTAACGTTTTATGTCGCGTGCATTTCTCGCGTTCTAAAACTGTATGTCCGTGAACAGATTGAAAATTCTTTTTTCCACTACTAGCTATGAAGTTGACAATTCTTGCGCCTTCTAGCCAACTGAGAACTTGAATTTATCTATTAGTGGTTAATAATATAAGCGTTTTTAAATGAAACTTAATGTCTCTAGTTAATTCCACAATATAATACAAGTTATTGAAAATTCTAAAAAATTGACAATTGTTTCGATAAATCAATATCATCGTCAGAATGACAGAAGTTACATTTCATTTTATGCCTACCTGATGTTTAGTAGTTATTTTTGGCTAGACCAAGAAGTAACCTAACTTGTGATTGGCTTAATATATGTTTATAGAAAAAAGAAGAAGATGTGATATTACAAATATTGAAGCTTAGATATTATTAGCCCTATGGTGATATCCTGGATATAATTTTTCCATTTAAGATCAGTGTAACTGTGCAATGATATAGAAAACCAGGGAAACTATATCTGCTGATCTTTACAATTATCACTTAAGAAGACAGTTTATTAGTGAAGAATTCCCTAGATTTAACTGTTCATTGACAACTTCATATTGTGGGTCTCTTAAATGTCTTCTAATTTCCAGTTCTTCAAGGAAATCAAGTTCTTGTTTCTTTTCACAAATATGCAGTACTTCTAGTTCTGTGTTAGGTGTCAATGAATGATTGGTGTCAAGTAGATGTTTTGCGTAGTGGGATTTATCTGGTTGCTTTAATCTGTATGCTCGTAAGTGCTCACTGTATCGTATTTCAAAATTCCTAAGGGTCTGACCCAAATAGACAGCATTAGATTCTGGACATTTGAGTTCATATATACCTGACTTCTTTAATAGTGGTATTTTTGTTTTTACTTTTAACAATTTTGTACTAACGTTACTTTCTGTTTTAAAAGAAATTGTTGTATTCGTTGCTGCCAAGTTTAACTTTCCTAAGCACAAATATTGTAATTGCATTGTATATGACGCTTTATACTCTCCAAAAAAATATCGTTCAGAAGACACACGTCAACCATTCGTTGCTAGTGAGCGCTCACTCAACGGTTGAGTTATAAGTTATGTTTTCTGAACGCTCCCGTTATTTGATAATAAGTTTTACTAGCGGAAATGTCAATACGCATCCGACTACTTGATCTTTGTTTTATTACTATAAAGGCGAATTTGCATTCCTGTGCTACTCGATTTTCACAACAAAAAATTTTATTTTCAATTTTTGTCTTAAATTTGGCTAATAGTGAAAAACATTGTATATACACCACGGTGGTGAAGATATTTATAGGCCTCGCACCTTATTTCGCTCGGGGCAAAGCCCCTCGCGAAATAATCTTGATGCTCGGTCAATAATAACAGTCTTCACCACCTTGGTGTATAATATACTATTATAATCTTTAAAGTAGGTACTTCTCTTGTAACATTTTTGCTCAAGTGTTCCAAATCGTTTTGACTGCACTCTCTTTATAATCTTCTCCATTGTTCTTCTTCATGCTGAATGCCCAGTCACATAAAATAGGAGCTAACTCTTCAGTGGAAGTTTCTGCAATGAGTTCATATTTTTTTCCGAACAAAATATCGCAAATTGTCGCCAAATTGATGTAGTTGAATTCGCAGTATTGCGAGGCACATTTTCATTGAAGGCTTTTTCAATTTCTCCACTCGTAGACTCAAAATCGCGACATTTTCACAAAAGAAAACTTTTCTGACAACGCAAGTTTGAGAAAAACTGACATAACGTCATCAAAAATTTGTTTACAATGCTGGTTGTCATGCTTTCAAAAGCTAGGTTTCGTTATTGTCGCTGGAAAAGTTAGGGCAACCTTTTTTGCTGTCATAATGACAAAATCACGCGGTTTATGGGATTTTTTATACATAAATTATCTTTTAAAAATTGTTTTAGTTTTCAAGTTCATTGCAAAAATTAAAATTGAAAATTCACAAAATTCGCTTCAATATCCTCAAAACTTATTTCCCCTTCAGTTCTTTATAATAAAAGATGGTATTAGGTGGTATCAATTAAAAATATATTTTTTACACCTACACCTATATTATCCATTGTCAGCACAATTTACAGAATGTGTATGTAGGCCATATCGGTCAACTCAACGGATATGTATTCATATTGTTGGTTATTCAATAGCAGGAATAATTTATGACTGAACTTCAGAATAAATATTTGACACCTGACAAAAAAATATGCCATACACATAAGAATAAACATGAAATATTACGTTGATAAATTACATCCAACACCCCCTCTCGCCGTGAATTGTCTTATAATGCATACATTTTCAAATGTTCAGTTAGAGTAGGATTGCTTAGCGATTTCGTAAAGATATCACCAATCATGTCTTGTTTTGGCATATAAAGAACATATAGTTAGTTCCTTTCTATTGAAAACTTCTCGAATATATTGGTAACGAATGTCTATATGCTTTGTACAAGAGTTATGAACATGATTATGATTTTGTGCTTCCTGATTATCGCAGAAGAGTACCGTTGGATCATCAAATTCTATAGGAAATTCTAGCTCTCGTAAACGACTTCCTTGTTTGCTTCCGACACAGCAGCATATTCAACTTATATACATTTTTGCTTTCTCACCTCCCAACTAATTGGAGAATAGGAAAAAATCAAAATGAAGCCCCTATAAGATCGTTTGTCATTCAGATCTCCTCCCTAATTTGCATCAACATATCTATGCCATAATCTTACAGACCTTCGGAATGTTAAATAGAAATTTTGCGTTCCAATTAAATATCTTAACAGTGAGTCAGTTTACATCGTGTGGACCAATTTGGTGCGTGGACCAAATCGTGGACTTATTTAGCTTAGAACATAAGTGTTTATACTGACTGTTTTGCTGGATTAAAATAGTCCAGGTTTAATGCCAGGGACCAAAGTTGACATTTTTGTATTAACCTTAAATTTGATGGTAGAGTTTGATTTTATGCAAAAATGGATACAAAAATAGTTGCAGTAGTAATAGAGTTCCTGAAAAAGAAAAAAAATATTCAAAGATTTAAATTAGTGTCATCGAAGTCTACATATTTAAGAAGCAATTTAGCTTATTTGCTTTTAACTAGCAGTAATTTTGTGAGATTGTTACACAATCAAAGAATATGGATGAAACCTAGAAGTGGTGAAAATTGGACAATAATGTTAAATCAGTGAAGTACAAATCCACATCTGACCTATTTTTACTCAGTGCTTTTAGCAAATCGTCACTTTGGTTCACGAATACTAATATGCCGAGTTTACACCGTCAAAAATTGAATTTGAACTACCCTAGATGAGATGGATCAAATTCGAGTACCAAATTTGACTCCTTGGTTGTTTACACTGAAATTAAAGTACACGTGACGTCATTTAAACCTCGGACTAAAAATTTGGTACGTCCGGTGTAAACGTACCTAGTATTTTCCCCGCACCCTAATGTGCTGTTTCTGGATCATTATTGAAATGATTGAGTGTGCTGATGGAAAAAGATATGTCCGGTCTTGTGATAGTTGCTAGGTATAGATAGATAGATATACGTTTATTGACAACATGTACATATGTATTATGTTTGAAGTCAGTCATCATGAAAGGAATAAAACAATATTTGAAATAATTAATAAAAGAAAAGTAACAATAATTTAAAACTGGGTTAAAGGTAATAAAACATCAACTAAAAAATAAAATTAACAACTGCGGTCTCTGGGCGCAAATTTTAAAAAATCTTCGATAGAATAAAAACAATGTTCCAATAAAAACATCTTAGCGAATTTACAAAATTCACGAAGACTCCTATTTTGGAGATCGAGACCTCTATAAAAACTATTAAAAACATTGTAATACTCAACATTTAGTTTATTCGCCTGGGTAGTCCTAAGCCTAGAGAGGGGCCACAAGATCCACCGCATTCCTCGTGCCGTAGGTATGAATATTATAGTGCGAATTATAATTGGATCTATTTTTGTGAACCAATACTAATGTATATTAATAATAATAATAATAATAATAATAATAATAATAATAATAATAATAATAATAATAATAATAATAATATTAATAATAATAATAATAATAATAATAATAATAATAATAATAATAATAACCAAAAAAGGATCAAGGAAAGCCTAACAAGAGAATATATGACTAGAGTAAACAAATTGTGTTAAACCGAACTGAACAGCCGAAACATATTCAAAGCTCTCAACACCCTAGCTATACCAATTTTAACGTACTCATTTGGGGTAATAAACTGGACAGTAACAGACCTAGATAATATTATGCGAAAAACAAGAACAACACTAACAGAGCACAGAAAACACCACCCCAAATCCAGTACAATAAGAATGACACTTCCAAGGATAGAAGGAGGCCGAGGTTTAATAGACATCAAAAACCTGCACAACAACCAGATCAAAATGATGAGATCATACTTCCACAAAAGAAAAGAAACATCATCGCTACACCAACTTGCATGCATGACAGATAGAGGATATACACCACTAAACCTATCCAATGAAGAAGTACAAGGCAATGAACTCATGATTAGTATAGAGGAGAAGAGGAATGAATGGAAAGGCAAGGCCCTTCATGGGCGACACCCGCATGACCTCGACCTACCCTATGTCGACAAGCAAGCGTCGAACGAATGGTTAAGGACAGGCGAACTAATCCCAGAAACGGAGGGCTTCTTTATAGCCATACAGGATCAGGTGATACACACAAAGAATTACCAGAAATACATTGCCAAAGAACCAAGTGTGACAGATGACAGATGTAGGAAATGCAAGGAGAAGCCAGAAACCATCCAACACATCACGGCAGCATGCAGCATGTTATCACAGAATGATTACTTATACCGCCATAATCAAGTCACTGCTATCATCCACCAAGAAATATGCCACAATTGGGGAATAATAGAAAGCAGCAATAAAACACCGTACTACGAATATCAACCAGCTGCAGTAGTACAGAAAGATCATATTACAGTTTACTACGATCGATCCATTATAACAGACAGGAGGATCCCCTGCAACAAACCAGACATAGTTGTAAGAGATAGCAGACAGAAGGAGGCATACATCATAGACATAGCGGTCCCTAACACCCACAATATTATAACCAGTATCGAAGAAAAGAAAAGAAAGTACACTGACCTCGCCGATGAAATCAAATACCTGTGGAGTCTCAACAAAGTGACCATTGTTCCCGTTGTCTTGTCCGCCACTGGTGTGATCCCAAAGGAACTACATAGAAGCCTCAAAACACTGGCATTAAATGCCAATTTGTACAGGCCCATGCAGAAAGCAGTTGTACTGAATACAACAAGAATTGTTCGAAAATTCATGAGTCAAGAATAGACGAGAGTGCTTGGTAACCCACCCGTACCTCGCTAAATGCAAACACCAGGAATTAAGCCTGAGAAGATTGAAATAATAATAATAATAATAATATTAATAATAATAATATTTATTTGCATAGGTCTTACAAAATAACGACTAGATAACATTTAAGCTAATGCATAAAGGAGCTGTAGTCTGACCGCTGTAATAATTATGAAAAATAATTTGAAATAAAGTAAAAGCTTTACACTAGACAACAAATTCTTTTTTATTTTTCTTTAGCAACTATATACAATTTCCGTGTCTCTTATAGTTCTAATAAAATACTAATAAAACCAAATTTATTCTGACACGTCAGTTTTTGTAGAACAAAATTATTGAAAATAAATGAAATATTATTAATTATTAGGTATGTACATTAGATAAAGCTATAATGCTATCATCCTGTTTAAAATGTTTTTCTCTTACGTTTTAATTTTAAGGCTCATGTTACAGCCTAATTTATGGTAACTTCTAAGAAGCTCATCAACAAGTGCTATATAATCGTTAGATTTTGTGTTTACTAAAAAATTTTTGGTCACACTTTTAAATGCATTCCAAGCAACACGCTCCAAGTCACTTAAGGTTTTTTCAAAAATTGTGTCTTGTCGTAGAAGTTCAATTTGGGGTCCTACAAAAATTCTCTCTTTGAGTTTCGCATCTGAGATATTGGGAAATATTTGTTTTAGGTATTGGCATCCACAGCCATCTTTATCCATTGCTTTGACGAAATTTTTCATCAAACCTAATTTTATGTGCAATGTGCGGTAAAAATATTTTATCAGGTTCTCTAGTGACTTATGAAGTATGTTCTCTTATCCAGGAATATACTGAACCCTGACTGGCCAGTTTTTAACAATGTAGTGGGAATTTCTTGCTCGACTGTCCCACTCACAAATAAAACAGCAGTGCTTTGTATACCCTCATTGTATACCGAGTAGAATTGCTACAACTTTGAGGTCTGCGCTGATATACCATTTGTACAATTTTTAATTAATTCTGTCGGGTATACGAGTCATATTTTCATACGTTTCTTTCATGTGGATTGCGTGGCCAACGGGGATGGATGGATAAATGTTTCCTATGTGATGTAGAACACCTTTCAAACTCAATTTCGAAGCATCGATAAAAAGACGCCATTCTTCTGGATGGTGTTGGTGACCTAAGGTCAGCATCAAATCGTCGACATTATTGCAGTATGAAAGACCCTCGTCGTTTGAAAAATACTGTGATAGTTCTTTCTGACGATTACGATATACAGAAATTTGTGTGCCTGAAGCTAACAGTTTCCATCCTTGCAGTCTAGATCCTAGTATTTCTACTTTAGTTTTTGACAAATTCAGATCTCGAATAAGATCGTTTAATTCTAACTGATTTATTAGGAGTGGTTTGCCCTCTTGAGATCGCAAATATTCATCTTCGCTGGTCGATAACGCGACACTTGGTTCTTATGATTCTGTACCAGCATATTCTTCACTCGAAACACCTATGGATCTTGGTACTGGCAAGGCTTCCGAATGAGGTACTGGACGAGTAGCAAAGGGAAGATTAGCATAACTAATATTTTCTTATTTTTGTTGGAATACCCAAAAGTTTTCGTGCAGCAAAAGTAGCAATCGGTCGAATGGTCAGTTTGATCACGACAAATCATACACCTTGCAAATTGCATAGTTATGTTCTCACCGTTTGACCAGCCCCTAAGAGTAAAAGCACAGCGTGCACAGCAGATGCTGGGAGCCCATGTCTTGTCTTGGTGTTTAATGGTTAAGCCAAAATAGTGAAAATATAAGTTTTCTATTAAAGGTGTAATATTCCGCTTTTGCCGGTGGGTAGTGAATTCTTCACATATATGACAGAAGCTGTTTGGATTATTTACACACGCACGGGACTTTATGAAATAAAAGGACGTTCATCTATCACAAACTGACTTACACTGCATCAAAAAAGCCGTGTGTAACTTTTTATATACCCGCATAGCCAGAAATCTATTGTAATAATCTAATACGTTATAATTCACTACCAATATAATTGAGTATGTGAGAAATGTCTGTGAATTTTTTATTGTACATGAGTGATCTCAAATTCTTAGATGAAGTAGTGTTTCTTCCGTAGAGCATGATTTGTGATGTTTAGTTTTACGAGATTGAAGAGGAAAATATGTATTGAAGCACCTGATAATTTTATTAATGAAGTCCACAAATTTAGAGTCAATGAAGTTTCTTTGAACACTTTTTTAGTAATTTTTAGTGTCATACAGTTGGTTATTGTATGTAGTATGTATTTTATTTGACATTTGACTTTAACCTTGAAACAAATTACAAAATGTTTTAGCTAGCAAATTATTATATTAAATGGTCCTCACGGTGAATTTCAATAAATTAAATATTATAAATATTAATAAATACAGTACGCTAACGTTTATTCGTCAATGATTTGTCAATTGTTTATTTTTATATTGTATAGGTATACATAACGTTCGCTTTTTGGGATCAATTACCAGATATCTATGTGAAGATGTATAGTTCATGATATAATATAAATAGATCGCAAGCATATACGAAGAAGCTCTTTTTTAAACAAATAATCATCCTCTGTTTGCTTAAATGATAGTAGTTTAATGAGAACAATAGAAATATTATTAGCATGGCAATATTGTTGACTATTATCTTCCCCCTGGTGTCATTAGTTCATTCATAAAAGTTGTTTCTTCTATGTTCAGTACGAGGGCAGCACTTCCTTAGTATGGCGTTAACAAATCATTGGATAACTAGAGCGTAGCGTATATATTAACAAGATTTACAGTCCTAGTTATGACTAGACCTTAACCACGGACAAGGAGTCTGACAGACTCCGCGGAACATTTCTCTCGATGCTACTCCCACCCTTTTTACTTATTTCGTCTATGCGTTTGGGTACCTTCCTAGTTAGTTGTGTCTGATCGACTGTGAGCGTAGTTTATCTGTGACCCGTGGTTATCGTAATTTATACATAGGAAGGAGTATCGTGGACTCCTTGTCCGTGTTATCGTACCAAAAATTCGGAACTGTGAATATGGCTAGTTCGTCGAAACTTATAAAATTAGGTGATCCAAATTTCGAAGAAACTCTTTTACAGTGGTCTTTTGAAGCAGATGTTGATAACAGTGATTCTGAACCAGATGAGACTGTCTGTTTACAAAGTAATCATGATAGCGTAAGTGAGCAAGAAGTTAGTGACGACGATAATGTTCCTAATTATAATCCTGTGGAAGATACATCAGAAGAAGAAAATGAAGAGAAGAAAAACAAAGAAGAAGAGAATATGGAGGAAGGTGATACAGAGAACAACATAGAAGAGGAAGAAGACTTTGAAGAGGTCGAGCACATTGAAATAGGCGGGAGCCAAAGAACTAAGAAGCAGAACTATTGGTTCCGAAAAAAAATAGATATAAATGAAGTAAAAAGGAACCTACCCGGAACGTTCGTACTGCAGCTCGTAATATCATTCGTCTCCCACGAACACTTTTGGATAATAATCTAACAGATCCTTTAGACTTTTTCGATAAATTGTTTTCTAATGAAATGTATGACTGTATTCTACAATGGACTAATAAAAAACTTATCACTATAGGAAATCGCTACAAACGACAAAATAAACCAGAATTTGCTGAACTTTCCCGAACAGAGCTACGAGCTTTCATAGGGTTACTTTTATTTACTGCGATTTTCACATCCAATGACGAAGATATACGAAGTATTTTTGCCACCGATGGTACGAGCAGGGAAATATTTAGAGCGGTAATGTCGCCGGAGCGTTTTTCTGTATTACTATCAGCCCTACGGTTTGATAATCCCGAAACTAGGCTAGAACGAAAAAGAAACGATCCTGCTGCACCAATTACCGAATTCTTTTCTTTATTTATAGAAAACGCGATAGCATGTTACACAGTCGGAGGTTCACCATGTGTAGACGAAATGTTAATAGGATTTCCTGGGAGATGTATTTTCAAAATGTATATCCCATCTAAACCGAAAAAGTATGGAATCAAAACTATGGCATTGACAGATTCTAAAACCAGCGATTTGTCTAATGGATATATTTATATATATATATACCAGAAGAAACACTTATGGAGTTGGTTTAACCGCTAATGAAAAACAGATGAAAATACCAACACAGTCGGTCATCAGACTGGTACAACCTTTATACGATTCCAATAGAAACATAACAGCAGACAACTGGTTTTCATCTGTTTAACTTGCCCAGTATTTGTTAAAAAAAATTGACTTATATAGGCACCCTGAAAAAAAATAAGCCGGAAATTCCCCCCGAATTCAAACCTGCAAATAAACGCAAAATAGATGACACAATATATGGATTCACTGAAGACATGACTTTGCTTTCTTTCACTCCTAAGAAAAATAAGGCATTCATTATGTTATCAACAATGCATCATTCCATAGAAACTGATCCCGAAATAGGAAAGCCTGAAATAATAGCTTTTTATATCCGCACCAAAGCTGGGGTGGATTCTATGGATGAGAAATGTGCCAAATATACTTGCAGTAGGCGCACTCGTCGATGGCCAATGACGATTTTTTATAAAATTGTTGATATTTGTAGCGCAAATTTATTTATTATTTATGCTTCATATCCAGGAAATGACAAAACACGTTTATGTTTTGTAAAAGAATTAGCAAAGCAACTAATTGATGATCATGTACGAGAAAGATTATTGTCAAAGCGTATTCCAAAAGAGCAAAAATGTCTAATTCGCAAGATTTTGAATCTTCCTCCAGATACACCTTCTCCAGAAGAAATATTAGGAACTCGAAAATATTGTTACATTTGCCCCTCAAGAATAAGAAGAAAAACAGCTTTTTTATGTCTAAAATGTAAAAAACCTATTGACTAGATGTCGACTGAGATGAGAAAAAATATCATTTGCACGATTTTTTATGTAAAAAATTAGAATTGCAATACCGCTTTCTAAAATACAATTAACACTTACTTATTACCATTTTTTGTTCAAAAATACGGTTTTCAATTTTTTTCTAATTTTTCACACTAAGAACATTTCTGCATGTATTAAATATATTTTGTTTCACTTGTTTCAGTGTAGAATTTTTTTTAATCAGAATGTTTCATTTTTGAAAATAAAATATACTTAAAAACTTGTTGTTAGTTATTTTAACACATTTATTGACATTCAAATATTTTCATATAATATAAAAATATAATTTTTTTGAAACGGAGTCTGGGGGACTCAACGTCCGTGATAGTTGCTGAAAAGTTTATGTCCGTGGTTAAGGGCTAGATTAACAGAAATGCATAAAACGACAGTTTTACAAATGATTGGTAACGGAGATAAAACCCGAACACAACAGGAAATAGCTCGTCTGTTTGATGAGAAATTTCCGGATTTGTCGCCTATATCCCGAGTGACAATTGGTAGGTTAGATAACCTGTTTCACGAGCTTGGAAATGTAAGGCAGATAAAAAGAAGCTGCCAAGCCAATGCACTGGGTGATGAAGTTGTGATGCGTGAGTTGTAGCAGTTGAAACTCTACTTAAGAAATTCTGATAATTTAACAAAAGTTCGTTCACATACCTAATTTATCCTTATGTTATTGTATTTACAGCAAAACATTCAACTTTAGAATCCATTCAAATTACGGATATTTATTTGAGATTTTCTTTAATTTACCGTTTTGGATTATAGTTTACAAATTCTGGTATTGAAAAAACCTGAAAACGATAAGAAATAATTGTTTATCATCAGTAATATTTAATAAGATGCATTCTCACCTTTGATTCTCCTGTATTGTACATTTTAAAATTAATTTAATTAGCTTGAATTGGAGTTGTTGGTTTGTTTTATTTACTTTAATCACAGCTGATATCAGGTTAATTGCTAAACTGGTCTGTAGTTGAAATCGAAAGTTGTCACTGAATTATAATATTTATTTTATGGTAACTGTGTTTAGTGAACTAGTAATTTGACCATCGTTTAAACCTAGAGTAAGTGCTTATATATTTATTGGTTTTCACTATGAAATGTCTTAATTGGTGTGACCGACAATATGTCAATTTCTATGAGTATTTAGTTTTTTCTTATTTATGTTCTGAAATTATTTGAGTTGAAGATGACGAAATGGAAGGTCTGGTTTTAGTCGCCTCATCGCTTTGGTGGCTCCCTTCAACTGGTGAAGGTAAGTTTTTTACTTTATTTTTACTACTACTTTTTCTGAAAAGCAATTTTCTATTAGGGACCTCGTTCCCCCTGAGACCACGTGGGTCGGTTTTTTCAACTACCCAATTGGAGACTATTATTTATGCCGTTTTGATGTTGTCTATTCATGGTTCAGAAAATTTCATTTTGAAAGCTTTGGTGTGTGGCCAGACATACGAAACTACAATAACCCGTGCATTTTTCGACAAGAAAAGTGTCGTACAAGATGTTCTGACGTTTTTTAAGCTATCCCGTTTTTATGCTGATGTAAATGGATGTTTTTGCCAGTTTTCAGCTCAATTTCATTGGTCCTTTAGAAGTCATCACTAGATAGAAGATTTTCTCGTTTTTCATCCAAAGGATACAGGTTTATTTTTGTATTTTTTATATATAGTGAACTTGTTTGGTTTTTATGAACATTTTTTCCTTTTTATTATTATCATATAAAGCCTAACTTTTCATTTTGGTGGAATGATTATCCAAGGTTTTAATATTAGTAAAATATAAAATTATTAGTAGTTATAATTTTAACATAATACAGTGTGAACCCATTATAGCTATAACATGGTGCTAATGTTCATCACTTGAAATTTGTACTTTATTAACCACTAATTCAAATTATTATGTATGTTGGTCTATTTAAATCCATCAGTTCATATACATGTATTCAATTTTAAATTTTAAATTCTTTTGTACAATTATTTTTTGAGGAATATAATTTATTCTACTTAAAATATTTCGTTTATTCTTTTGGTCTAGCATTTTATAAAAATTTCATTAGTAAGATTATAATCTTTATCATCTTCAAACTTCTTGATATTTATTTATTTACTGAAGTAATTTCTTAGTTATTCGAATGAAGTGGCGCCCGTAATTAGACTATCTATTATTATTCATTATCAAGTTCAAAAAAACAAGCAACAGCTGTCCCGAATTATGCTCACCAATGAACAACAGCCTTTTGCATTTATGTAGGATACGTAGTAATCAGCTGCTAAATTAAACCCTAAATAAATTTGGCTACAGAGTTTGAGGAAAACCCACATACATCGAGTAGACAAGCATCAACAACATTAAATGTTGACCATATTAAACACATCGAAATGAAATAAAATGCATCTCTATATAATGAAGACGATTTTGATAGAACTTATTATTGTGAGTGAATGATGGTTATGTTGGAAAACGATATTGTAATGTTTTTTCTTATGTATTTAAAACAGTTTAATCCTGACGGGTGAGATATTATATGTTTATTTCCAAATTTCAAATATTACAATAAATTTTTCATAATAATAACAATAAAATATTGATTAGGATTGTAAACATTTAGAAGACCCATTAGAACCCGTGGGTTGCGCATGGTCTATTACTTCTTGTCTAATAAACCAATACACAGTTACATCATCATCATGAAACAATATTACACGCATACTGTGCATTGACAATTGAAATTGAAAAGATTTTTTTCAATTTTTTCTACTTTGTGAAACAACCAGTGGAATATAAATATTACGATTTGCTTTTGATGAATTGTATAACAATATCTATCTCCAAATTCAGAAGATACTCTTTGAATATATTTTTTATCATTGAAACTGAATTTATGTGCAGTATATAATTCTTGTACGTTTCGTCTAGAAAATTGGAAAATCTGCTTGCTAAGTAAGTAAAACAGCGTTGACGTACTCTTTTTTTCGGTGTAGCAACCTGTACAAATAAATTTGTTTTATTTCTTGTAAGATAATCATGTGAAGATTCTTGAAGACATGTTCTGTTTTTAGAAATGAAGATAACAACACTGTGTAAATACAACTTTCTCAGACTGAGGACACCTGCGTCCACGAATATTTTTTTAGAGGAGTAAACATATTCCTTTCTGTAAATTATTTTCAAAATTTTTTTCTGAAGAATATCCAACTTCCTGAGATGGGTGTATAATGCACCACCCCAACTAAGTGTACCGTACCTTAGTCTGGACTCCACAAGAGCGCAGTACAAAACTTTGAGGTGTGCGGTATCTAATATTTTGTTCAGGCATTTAAATTTGTATGTCAATTATCTGAGGCTTTTGGTAATTTCATCAACTTGTTGGTCCCACCTGAGATGAGAGTTAATAATAACACTCAAATATCTAATTTTTTCTTATTGTTTTCCTCAAATCTTCACCATCAAAAGTTAGCTCTCGAAATGGGGGTAGTTTTATATTGTAACTCGAAAAAAGGTACGGAAAATGTTTTTTCGAAATTCATTGTGAGTAATTTGTGATTGAGTCAGTCCACGATACCTTTCAATTTCAGTTTCCATTTTCCTTTTTAGCTCATCCCAATTTTCGGCACTATACAGAATAGCAGTGTCATCTGCGAAACTGATAATCTGTCCCGTACTTTTGTGAAAAGTGAGTAGATTATTCATACACACGGTTGGTGTACTCACTCAATTTATTTATTCACTAAGCTATTCACTATATTCACTTATACTAATTTATATAAACACTTCACTATTGTTTATTTACTTAGACTACATTTATTCATTTACTAGTTTACTGTTTATCTCACAAGATCACTTTTAAAACTGACTCCTGCCGCTGGTCGGAATTCGTTATATATTAATTGCCCTTTTTTCTGGATAATTCTAGATTGCGTCTCACACAAAAACAGTCGCCACCCTCGAATCGTCTAGATAGGACTGGAAATATCTAGATTAGAATAAATTGAATGAATGTAAACGACGATTACTCAGTGTGTATATGTTTATTAATATGCAGCTAAGCGCTTTCGGCCATAAGGCTGTCGTCATAAAACGACATATGACGACAGCTTTGATAATGGCCTAATGGCCGAAATCACTTAGCTGCATATTCATGAACATATACACACTGAGTACTCGTCGTTTACATTCACACAATTTACATCTAGTGTGTACACCATACCCACAGACATTTCTAGATAAGAATAGTCAAAAAAATAATGGTTCGAAGAAATCCCTGCGCATTTGCATGTCACTCCAGGTCACGAAGAAGCCTAATTTCACGTCCAAATAGAATTTTCGCAGGTGTTTCACCCTTGGACTCATTTATGGCATATCGATAAGCGAATGCAAATAGGGAAATATACTGGTCCCAATCTCTCTGGTGGCTGGAAACTACTCTGAGCAGGTATTTTCCAATGGTCCCGTTCATTCTTTCGATTCCATCTAATTGTGGATGCAATGCTGTTGTCCTGGTCTTCTTCATTCTCAGCTTGTCACACATTTCCTGGAATACATGGCTCTCGAAATTTCTTCCTTGATCGCTGTGGACTTCCAATGGCACATCATATCGGCTGATAAATTCTTTCACCAGTACATCCGCGACAGTTGTGATATCTTGATTCGAGATCGCAGAAACTTTCACCCACTTTGTGAAATAATCCATTACTACCAGGATGTATTTACCGCCATTTTCTGTCGTTGGAAATGGTCCAGCGATGCCTAAAGCAATTCTTTCGAAAGGGCTTCCAACATTATATTGTTTCATTGGTGCTTTTTTCTTGCGATGTGTTCCATTACTCGTAGCACAAGTCGTACATTTCTTACAACAGTCCCTCACATCGTTAGAGCTATTCATCCAATGAAACCTTCCACAGACTCGCTGAAGGGGTTCCTTCACTCCCAGATGACTTCCCGATTGACTGTCGTGTAACTTCTTCAGTACCTCAGCTACTCTCGTTCTCGGGATACCTAGCTGTTTTCTCATCTCGGAACCATCATCATTATCAAGGACTTTTCTCAACAGCCTCTCTTCCAGAACAAGGGAGTTCTACTGAGCCCAATATGCGATGAAAATATGTACACTTTTTGCCATGTAGGTCGCCGATTTTCTTTCTTCCATTGCCAAATCATCTCCAGTTGAGGATAATTCTTTTATTCTTCTCTGATCCTGGCGGGTAACCATTGTTCGTTGACTATCGTAATTTTTGAAAGTGCAACTTCCTTAGATTTCGACTTGTTGCAGTGAGAATAGTCTACATGGCATGACCGTCAAGGCAGAGAGTCGGTGTTTAACATAAACTCGGTAATCGCCCCTCTCTAATTTCTCCTGGGACTGGAGTTCTTGGGTTGTAGGAGTCCTGGGGCGCATTGACGGGCTGCGTACTTCATACTTCGTACGTCATACTTTTTATCGAACTGACAATCTGGTCAAACCTGTCCTTGCCGCCTTCTTCTCGGATGGTCCTAACTGTGTTTCAACCTGAAGCCTTCGTTGCTGCTTCATATTCAATAGCAGCTGTCAATGCGTCAACTAATGTTTTGTAATGGGCTAAACAAAGCGTCCTCTGCGTATCGGGGTCACGTAAGCCATCAATAAAGGCCTGGATGCTCAGACATTCCATCATGTTCTCTGGTGCTGACGGATAAGCAAATCGAACTAGTCGGCAATATCCACTTCAAACTCGTGAAGGAATTCATCTCGTTTCTGCCTTTGGTTCTTCAGATGGGATTGGTACGAATGTTCTAGATGTTCATGACTGTATCGCATGTCCAACCTCTTCTTCAGCTGCTCGAAGTCATCCGTTTCATCCAAAGGTATCGTCTGAAGTACGTGTAAGGCATCTCCGCGAAGCGCGATGGTTGAGTTAACTGCCTTCTGCTTATCGGACCAATTATTCACTCTAGCGGCTGCTTCAAACTATTTCACATAATTTGTTCACGACATTTTTCCATCGAACGTTGGGGCCTTGACTCGGGTAAAACTACCAATGCCTTCTAAGTTAGGGTATGTTTCTGGCTTGCAAGGTTTTGTTTGCTCGGTCTTCTTTTTTTCCGCTGACGTGTCTTGAGTTCTTATATCGGTCATCCTTCTTTCTAACTCCTTAATTTTCTCGTCCATCGTTCTCATCTTATTCTCGATTTTTTCGTCCATCGTTGTCATCTTATTCGCGATATCGAATTTTAGGAACGAAATTTAATTTTCGACGTCAGCAGAAAGGTTATTTTTCATTAGTAAGATATCGGCAGAAAGTTTGTCCATGTTAGCAAAAATCTCGTTCTTCATGGTTGAAATCTTCTCGTCCATATTAGCAGAAATATCGTTCTTCATATTAGAAATATTGTTCTTCATAGCAGAAATATAGTTTTTCACATTCGTTGAAATCTTCTCTTCCATGGCAGAAATTTACGAGATTACGGTGGAAGCCTCGTCATTGAATAAAAAAAATTCTGAATGGATGCCGTCATTTTCCAGTGCTACTTTAAGTCTCTCTACCAATCCACTTTTCTTACCGGACGTTTCCAGCTCACGATTTCCCAATTTTACCTTTAGCTCTGTCACTTTCAGGTCACCTTAGTCTCTTGGCCATTTTTGCGTAGCTATTTATTCATATTAACCCACACCTGACACCAATGTAATGTTTTCTTATTTATTTAAAATAGTTTAATTCTGACGGGTGGGATAAATTCATATACACGGTTTATCTACTCACTTAGTTTATTCATTCACTAAACGATTCACTTATACTAATTTCTATAAACACT
Source organism: Galeruca laticollis (assembly GCA_963921935.1). NCBI lineage: Eukaryota > Metazoa > Arthropoda > Insecta > Coleoptera > Chrysomelidae > Galeruca > Galeruca laticollis. The sequence goes on from OY998177.1 coordinate 83,852,445, forward strand.
TCACTACTGTTTATTTACTTAGACTTAATTTATATAAAATAACTTTTTACACACGGAAAAAGGTTTTTTAAAAATTATTTATTTAACAAAAGTTACAAGTTTCAAGATTCGAAGTAAATTCTAGACTGACTATAAAACTAAACAATTCAAAAAGGTAAAAAATACAATCTAAGCAAAAATAAGGTTCAACAATTTATAAAACAACAGGTTATTACACAATATACTGATTAAGCAATTTATTTAATATGTACTAAGTAATTTAATGTATATGAACCTCCCCCATTAGATCGACGCACCCCCTGGAAGTTGAATTTTCTTTTCTTGTAATTCCATTGGAGTTTCTTCTGATTTTTTTCTTTTCTGAATTTTCTTCAAGAGTAGCCAAATAATTATCAATACTCCGCTAGAATATAGAAATATAGTTCATATGCTAGGAATATGGAGATTTAATTGTTCTTCCTGAATTGGTGTCAATCCTTGCGAAGATATTTCTTTTAATTTTAATTTTTTCAAATTTATTTCCAAAGGCTGGAGTTTTTCATTAATAGTATTTGTTCTTCACATAACTGTTTATTATTAACCTGAAGGTGTGAAGCACATTGAAAATTTTCACTTCTTGTACAAATATCGTTTAGAGGTTTTATCTGTGTATCAGATCTTAGCAAGTACTTTGAATTTGGTATTATTATTACGAATTCTGATTCTAACTTAGTAGGTATGGGTGATAAATAAAATAATTCAAACTCAATGTTAAAATCTATAGGAATCGATAAAAAATATTCTATTCTATTTTTACTTACTCTACATGTTATGTATATAATTGATTCGAAGTTTAAAATATTCTCGTATTTCAATCCCAACGGTAATTGTAATTTATAACACGAAGATATTTTTTGCAACTCAGTAAATAATTCCTTCGATTTAATTATACTAGGGTGCAATGTCTTCAGTTTGCAGAATGTCCAGGAATTCTCTACAGTTTCCATTACATCTAATATTCAACATATCCTTGAGATAAATAAGATTCTCATATTGTTCTTGAAGGTCAAGCATATCTTTTATGTCTAATAATTTCGATTTGAGCAATATTTCATTATTTTGAATATCTTGAATAGGTTTATTGAAGTTATTTATTATTTGTTCGCTAACGCTGTACTGTATTTGAATTTGACTTTGAAGATTAGCTTGATTTTGTTTTAAATGCTCTAAGATTATATTTATTTTTTCTTCGTCTTGAGAATCAAGGTTGCCGGTTATGGCTTTTATTATAGATCCAAGTCCATTTATTAAGCCTCTTTTGTTTCTATTTGTTATTAAATGAATATTTAAATTTTCAAATTTTTCTTCTATATTACTCTTAACATTAAAAATAAGATTAACTATATTTTCCGTTTGTTGTACGAAATATGTACTATTTGATATCTCAACTATGATATTTTCAAAGTGTTTATTTAAAGAATTATATTCTTGCAGTAATGGACTTAAGTTATAGAAATGTACAAATGTATGACTTGATTTTTGTTGTTTTGCCGGTCCAAGATTAATTGGTAAAATTACTAGGTTATTAGTGATGTCTTTTATTTCTATTCTTGCTTGTCCGAATGAGAAGAATCTGTAATAAAAGTATAAGGTTTCTTCTTAGGTCGTTTTATATTTGAAATATGAATATCTTCAGTGGTATTAAAATGACGTGTTACAATTTTCGCAATTTTTATTTTTTCTGTTTACGGATTTCATTTTTTCCGGTTGATATTTATTTTTTGTCTTACTTGTAATCTGCTTATTTTTGACAAATACTTTTGTAGGTAGAGGGTCTGGAAGATCTTCTCTACTTTCATTAGCTGTTGAGATAACTTTATCTTCAGTTTCTTGCAATGATTTATTTATTTTAGAATGAAGTTATTTCATTTTTTCTTTGTGATTATGAATATAATTATTTACTAATTGTCGATCAATGTCTAAATCAAAAGAAGAGTAATTCTCTAAATGACCTGTAATAATTTCGTATGGTTTTAGTTTCGTTACAGAGTGAATACTATTATTATATGCCAAAAGAGAATAATTTACTTTTATTTCAATAGGTTCTTTGTTAAATTCGTTCTGATTATTTAAAAGTCTAATATGTTCAATAATTGTTGAATGAAATCGTTCGGCAATGCCGTTTGCTTCAGGATGTTGTGAACTGATAAAATGAGTTTGTATTTTATGAGTTTCTAATAAATCTTTAATTAATCTATTTTTTAATTCTGTTCCGTTATCGGATATTATTTTTCCGGTATACAATGATGGGTGAAATATCTAATTGAATTATTAACTATCTCTATAGCTTGGGCCGAGTTGAATTTTTACAACTGCCCGTATTTTGAAAATGAATCTATAATAGTATTTTTAAATGAAACTCAAGGTCTCTAGTTAGAAATTTCGTATTTTCTAAAGTGATAGTGTCTAAATGTATTATTTGAAATGGTTTAATAGCTGTTGGGGTAATATTAAAATATGGTTTCACCGGTTTGCGATCATATTTTGTTATTTGACATATTTCGCATTCGTTAATGTACGTTTGAATAGAAGATCTTTGATTAGGCCAATAGTATCGAGATTTCATATTATTTTCGGTTTCATCTAATCCTCTATGATTCCGTTTACTTTCATGATAGTTTTGTATTACTTCTTTGATTTCATTTAGAGGAATGTCAATTAATTTTTTATTACATTTGATAAATGAAATGTGTGAATTTTTGAAATATGTTTGTATAACAGTGCTGAATTTTTCGTATAAGGGATCTTCAAAATAAATATGATATTTTGCTTTTGGTGCTACATATTCTTTCACAAAATTTAATACGTCTTGTTCAAAGTTATTTTTAGAAAATTGTACTAGAATTCTTTGCTTAGTTTCATATAATTTAATTATAGTTGGTATAGCTGGTTCAAAATTAACTTCAGAGATTATAATTTGATTTTTTCCCACATTTACTGCTGATTCCGAAATAGGTATTCCTGCAATAGGATTTTCTATGTTAGTGTGAATAGTATTATTATCGTCATCAATTTCGTCATTAAAATCTTCAGCTTCTACAATAAGTGATTCGGTTTCTACATTTTTATTTTTAGTATTATTCGAAAGTGAGTCATTAAATCTTTCCATATAAACTAATAATTTTTTGGGAGGATTATCCGAAGAATTTACTTCATTCATATTTAGCTGGATTCGTGATAAACAGTCACTATTAGTGTTCAATGCACCTTTCTTGTACACTATATCATAGTCGTATTCTTCGAGTTTCAAGCGCCATCTAACTAATTTAGAATTGGGTTCTTTCAAAGAAAATAACCATTGAAGTGGTTTATGATCTGTTACTATAGTGAATTTTCTTCCGAAAAGATAAGGGCGGAAATATTTTACAGCCCAAACAATTGCAAGGAGTTCCTTTCCAATTGTTGAATAATTGACTTCAGAATCATTAAGTGCTCTGCTAGCATATGCCACAGGTAAATCGGTTCCGATTTTTCCTTGGCTGAGAACAGCGCCTAGTGCAAAATTGCTTGCGTCTGTTGTGAGATTAAATGGACGAGAAAAGTCAGGGTATTGTAAAATAGGATCATTTAATAACATATTTTCACAAGTATCAAAACAAATAATATAATCAGGATCTTTTATGTTAATTACTGCATTTTTCTTAAGACGATTAGTTAAAGGTTTAGTCAGTTTTGAAAAATCTTTAATGAATTGTCTATAATATCCAAGAAGTCCGAGAAAAGCTTTAATTTCTTCACTAGTTTTTGGTATGGGAAATTTTTGAATAGCACTTATTTTATCGGGATTTGGTTTTACACCTTCAGGGGTAACAATATGTCCCAAATAGGCTACTTCTTTCCTCAAAAATTCGGATTTGTCAATTTGTATTTTGAAATTTGATTCGCGTAACCTCTTAAATACTTCTTTTAAATTATTTATGTGTTCTTGCAAGCTTTTACTAAATATAATGATATCGTCAAGATAAACTAAACATTTTTAGTTTTGGATACCTCTTAAAATGTTGTCCATCACTCTTTGGAAAGTTGCTGGAGCTCCCTTTAGTCCGAATGGCATTCTCAAAAATTCCCAGTGGCCGTTTTCAGTAGTAAAAGCCGTTTTGGGTATATCTTCTTCAGCCATCTCAATTTGGTGAAATCCGGAGGCAAGATACAATGTAGTGAAGTATTGGCAAAGTCCTAATTCATCCAATAGATCAGTTATGTTTGGTAATGGATATCTATCTCCAATAGTTATTTCGTTAAGCTTGCGATAGTCTACGACGACTCTGAATTTTTGTTTACCTGTACCTTAGCATTTTTTTTGGAACAACCAGATAATACTCGAGTACGGTGAGGATGAGGCTCTTATGATATTTTGATCTAACATACTCTGTATTTGATTTTGGACTTCTTTTTTATATACTTCTGGATGTCTATACGATTTAGTATAGATAGGTACATCATTTATAGTTTTTATTTGATGCTTGATTTTACTAGTAAAAGTTAGTTGATTACCATCAACATGAAAAATATCAGAATATTCTTTAATTAATTTAAGAATAGCGTTGCGTTCTTCAGAATTCATATGTTCTGTTCGAACATTATTAATATCAAATTTCAATTTTTCTGCATAAATACCATTAAAATTAGGGCTCAAGGTTTGTTCGTATTCGTCGAACTGTTCAACCTCTAAAGGAGCACTTAAATCTACTTTAAAATATGACTCAGACGGATTTAAAATAGTGCATACGGCTTGACTATTTTCCGCTTTTGTAAGACATTCGGAAATTTCTAATTTTCCGATTTTTGTATAAGCTATAATTATATCGCCATTATTCATATTATCAATATTCAATTTAATTATTTGTTCAGTTCGCGGAGGCACTACTATACAATTCGTTTTCTCGCTTCTAATTTGAAAATAGGTTATTTTTATTTCACTATAAGGCGTAATTAAAACATTATTCACTAAATCAATAGTTGCATTCAATTTTTTCAGATTATCTAAACCTAATAAGCAATCAAAATGATTGTGAAATTTGAATATACAATATTCTAAGTTCATTTCATTTTTTATTTTAAATATCTTTGAAGTTGGAATTACTGTACAATAATTTTGTTGGCATGAGCCTAAAGCAGAAGTAACTTTGAAAGATTTTTTCATAGTCGATTTTGAAAAATATTTCTTTGCAATTTCAGGTGTTACAAAAGATTTTGTACTACCTGTGTCAATCATTACTTTCAAATTTTGTTCAGGAAATATTATGTACGGTAATTCACTTTCATAATTCGTAAAGTTAAACATTTCTACGTGTCTGTCTCTTCCGAGGCAATTTCGTCTGAAAAACAATCTTCAACATCAGTGGGAAGTTCAGTATCGTCCATGTTATGCAATTCTTCCGAAATAAAAATTTTTCTATTACCTACGAAATGCGATTGATTTTGTCCATTATTTTTATTCTGTACATTGGGTTTATTGTATGTATTAGAAGTAGATATACTCATTGGAGTAGGTTTTTGAAATTGGTTATTTCTATTAGGTTTGAAAACATTAGTAGTTCTATTCTGAAAATTTGTATCTCTACTTGTACTAGGTGAATTATTTTAATTGTTGAAATTTCTGTTAAATTGTGGTTAATAATTATGTTGTAAATTCGGTCTGCTTACCGTTTGATTATTATAAGGATAATTATTTTTATGTGATGTAACATTAAACTGAGACTTAGGCTTATTAAATGATTTTTTTGGATTTGTATTGTTGTTATTATTACTTAAATAAACTTGAAAGTCATTCGTTAGAACATTTAAAGCTGAATTTAGATGGCTAGGATTCTTGGTACGCATTAGTGTACCGAGAGGTTCCTTTAAACCGCGCAATAGTACTCTTAGTGCTAAATTCCTAAAATAGTTACCTAAAATGGCTTGTTCACTTGCATTTGAGCGTGTCATTAATAATGATGTTTGTAGATTTAAAAGATGCTGTATCCTATTGTAAAAGTCAAAAGGTGATTCATTTCCTTGCTTTAATTCCGATATTTCAATACTTAACGTCGAAATATGAAAGAGGCTTACGTCCAGGAGTGGATAAGAAGTGGCTGAGAAAGAAGAATACTTAACGTGTGAATGTCCCGTTTATTAGCGTATGTGTTCAATAAAGCATCTTTCAAATTCTGCCAATTTGAAATACTACAAGCTGAAATATTTATAGCGGCATGGCCTTTAATTTTAGATAAAATACTAGACATCAAATATTCGTTTTGAAAGTCTGTTAAATCTACTGTATTGTAAAATTTATTTACTAATTTTTCAGAAATTTCTATGAATCTGGGTACTAAAGCATTTTCGCCATGGAATTCTGGAATCATGTCCAGATATTCCTTTTTCAATTGCGGTACTACATGATCTGCAGGCATTTTGAAAAATGTATTTATTGTAAATCTAGGTTTTGATAATTCAATATTTATTTTACGGTTACTATAAGTTTGTGAGCCAGAATCTAAATCAGAATCAGAATTGTCAGAGCTTTCCGAATTAAATAAACAATTATTTCCTCTATACGACATAAAGTACTTACATGAAAATTAGGAGTGCTTTCGCCATCTAGTTGTACCTGTAGTTGGAATTACCAATATTTCCTTGAAATTCCTCTTCGTACGAGCCAACTGTCTTCGAGTTAAGCTACTTAATTCACTTAAACCAGAGTCCCAATTATTCACTTAAGGTATGTTAATAAATCGTTGATATGAACCGATTGTTAAATTCAATAACGCCCGTTTAACATATCCTACTGACTGCGCCAAATAACTTTTTACACACGGAAAAAGGTTTTTTAAAAATTATTTATTTAACAAAAGTTACAAGTTTCAAGATTCGAAGTAAATTCTAGACTGACTATAAAACTAAACAATTCAAAAAGTAAAAAATACAATCTAAGCAAAAATAAGGTTCAACAATTTATAAAACAACAGGTTATTACACAATATACTGATTAAGCAATTTATTTAATATGTACTAAGTAATTTAAGGTATATAACATATATTTACTTGTTCACTATTTATCTCACGAGATCACTTTCAGAACGGACTCCTGCCGCTGGTCGGAATTTTTTATATATTAAGTGCCTTTTTTCTGATAATTCTAGAATGCGGATCATACAAAAACAATCGCCTCCCTGGAATTGTCTAGATAAGACTGGAAATGTCTAGAGAACAATAGTCACAAAAATAATGGTAAACAGTCCGAAGAAATCCCTGCGCATTAGCCAAAATTTTAACTTTCATACATGGCTTAGACGGAGTCAGATACAGGCACTAAACCAGTGTGAGATTTCGTAACAATATTATCCTATTAGGAGACGTTAAGGGTACTTTCACACTTCCTATGTGTATTTGTGACACTTTCTTCTTTTTTTACGTACTTTGTCTTTTCCCGACACATTTTTTTTTGATGATACTCTTGTTTAAAAACCTGAAACCGCAACTGAGTGTTTAAAATACGAAGTCTGCCAATTTTAGACAAATTAATGTATTTTTTGATAGTGTTGTCCATCTCGTATTTTAATAATAAGTTTAATTTTCTTGAAAATATCACTGTCTATTTCATTTAATTAAACTTTTCAGTCGACAAACTTTATTCTGAAAGCATTAACGTGGAGGCGGCTATTATTTCCAGGCCGTTTACAATTATTCATCTGTAAAATAACTCGAGTAATAAAAAAATCGTCTTGAGGGTATTTTTCGAGACATAGCAAAAGTCTTCATAACTTTCTCCGTACGAAAACGTCGCGGAGTACTTTTTTTCCATAAGAAAAGGAATGTAATAAAAATGCATATAAATGTTTTATGTATTTTTCTGGAGATACGTGAGTAGCAAAAATAAAATTTGAAATATGGGTTGTGATCAAGAAAGTACACTACACTACACTATCATTGTTAACGTGTACTGGATATATGTGAAAATATTTTCGGTAATTATGTAACATTTCGGGGTTTATTTGTCGACATTTCCGAACAAATCTCTGACGTAATTAATCTATTGTTTCCAGCTGAGTGCCATAAATTTTGGTTTTTAGATATTCCTATAAAAAAAGTTAAATCGGGAGATATATGTGCCAATTTCAACATTGGGTCTCGTTTTTCTATCCAATGACCAGGAAATGTTTCGATTAAAACTGTCGTAATGTGGAGGTGAACCGTCTAGTTTGAACCATATCAAAGCTTTTGACATATCTCTCATATGACTCTCTATTTAACTTTCTCTCTAGAAAATATGGTCCAATCTAGAATGCCACATTTGCAATTAATTGTTGTCCTCCATATTTCAATAATTCTGCCTATATTTCATCAACCCCTGTAGCCTTACTACTTTTTAGTTCTCCGATATTTCCTTTAATTTCATCTACTTCCGGACTACCTTTTTCCAGTTCTCTTCTTGGAATGGTTTCTCATATACGTACTGTGTTATTATCGTCGATTATCGTAGTTTGATAATACCTTTAGTAATATCGTTTCAAGGAAACAATCCTTTTATTTCTGCTTTGTTGAAGGAGCTGCTTTTCTTGCTTTACGAGAAATGCTAGCTGCTTTTGCAGTTTTTGGCTTAGGTGCTTAGGCTCCTTCGTAGGACTACCTTTATTGGATTTTTGCTTTTGTAGGATTTTTTTAAAATTTCTGTTTTGGCACTCTGTCGCAGGTATTGACGTCTTTAAGAAGGCTGCAGTAACTGTTTTTTTTTACCTTTAGCGGACTTATTCCATGTACAATGTATCCCATTTTAGATACTTTTGCGGGGTGTTACCCTTATCTTAAAGATAGAGGATTGCGGTTTTCGCGATAGTTTGCTACTTTTCTATGAAATTAAATATGGCGCAAGCAGAATTTTGGATAGCCCTTTATAAGGTTATAAATTACTTTACCAACCCCAACTGGATACTTCAGTTAATGTATGTTCATAGTTTACACTGGGATGGGGTGAACAATCGATATTAAATTGGACGTCACCAGTTTTTTAAGCGATACTTTAATTATACAAGAAACTAAAAAGGTTAAAAACTGGAAAACCTTATATTTACTTTAACTCAACAGAACGAAATACTGAAACTATTTTAACGCGATGGTCCAAGTTAATATAAATTGGTGGAAATCAAATATCAAATGTACAGCAAATTATATTTATTCATAACTCAATAGATAATTCATATTAACTGCATGTACAAAAAATCCCAATGGCACAGGACCAATTGGACAGGCTTATTTCAGTAACATTTTTGTATAAAACCCAAAATAAAAAAGTAGATAAAAAAGTAATAGAATGTTTTGAGATGTACAAAAAACCAAAGTAACATTTTGGCATCAAATCAAAAAAAAAAAAATCAGGTAAATTTGTGAATTTTCCTAAATTAATATTTTAATGTACGATTTAGAGAAAAATGTTGAATACAAAAGTTGTAGAACGTATCAAGGCCTATGAAAAAGCTCAATAACTTTTTTGCGTCAAATTAAAAACAAAGGAAATACGATTTTTTTTCAACTTTGACAGGCCGCCATTTTGTTTTTACTATGCCGATTTGGCTCATTAACAAATTAGTCCAAGAGTTTGGCCTAAACGATTTTTGCAGATAGTTTGGTTTCGACCCGTCAAAAAATACGCCCTCTATCGTGCTTACAAATTCCGTTATAACATATACATATATATATATATATATATATATATATATATATATATATATATATATATATTAAAAACAGAAAAATTCATGTTAAAGATTTTTTTTTGGCAATTTAGGAGACATTCAGTATATTAGAAAGGTTTAATCTGAGTAACTATATTCATGGGATCATTTAATAAACAAATCTTGGAGTGGTAGATATTACAAATGTTAGTATTTGGTTATTACAATTCCACGTAATTGTTAACGTATCCTATCAGAGGTGAATTCCAAAATTGTGATTCATCCAGTCAATAAAAGGAATTTTACACACAAATAATATTTTGCCATAAATAGAACAACTATTAAATAACAATGAATATTTGAATAAAATAAGACGTTATGAAAGATGAAATGGTTGGATAAATGACAAGACGAGACTAAATCAAACATTTTTGACAACTGAAATATTTTAAAGGTGACAATTATATTAAAGGTTGATCTCCAGAATTGATTGCAATGATTCATCTGATTGGAGATAATCGTAACGTTAGGAGGAAAAAAATTATTATAAAATGTCAGTGTCAGATTTTTTTGGGATGAAGGGAGAATTGTAATTTGATATTAGTATTTTTGATAATTATTTAAAAAGTAGAGGTAATCAATTACATTAAACGAAAGTCCTAATTGAAAGAATATTTGGGGAAGGAGAATTTGTCTGTAGCAGATAAGTATCCACTGAATATTTCTCAAGTGAGAGATTTTGTATGCTGCAGTCAGCCACATTGAAACCTGTCTGGACCGAGATAAAACTACTATAGAATCAACTAAGGACACCGAGGGAACATTGGTAACAAAATTTTCAATAGTATATCTATATACAAAAAGTTTAAAAGAGGATTCAATTAAATAATAAGCATGCTGATTCTTAAATAGAATTTGATCACTGAGAAACTAAAATTGAATTGGATTAGTGCGTGAATATTCAAAAATCCTTTCAATACTTGTATTTTTTCATATTTTCCATTCTATTCCGGGACTGTAGTTAAGATTCAGTTATAAGGTGTATAGTTAGTTGTAATTTGTATAGAAACAATAATCTTGGAGATTGTACTAGCAATTATTTGCAATTAACGTTCGACATTTTCTAATTTTTTTTTAAATGTCATGTGCACAATAAATTTTGGAAATTGTTATTTAAATATTAGAGGATTTGTTATTTATTCTGATTTGAAGAAGAATTTCATTCACTAATTTTAAAAATAATAATAAAATTGGCATCCGAAGGAACTCACCTGTGATAAGATCTCAGGCCGTGGCAAATAAAAGATAAATTAAAATTCAGAAGAATAGAACTTATTAAATGATTTACATTAAAATATACTTCATAATATATATATATATATATATATATATATATATATATATATATATATATATATTCCTTCCATTGTTCTTGGGCATCAGGTTAATTATAAATAATGTATCAAATTCTATTTTTTATTTGACGTTTCGCTCCATAGTTCGGAGCATTTTCAAAAATGTTTACATTGATGTTGTTAAAACAATAAATTGTAAACGATTGAACTATTAAAATTAAATGTACACACAGAGACGACAAAAACTGGTTACTAACAAAACTATTTCAAAAATAATAAAATCGAAAGTACCTGCCTTAGAAACAACAGTTTACAATATACCAGGGACATTCAATAAGTTGATGTTATTATTATAATAAATTATAATATATCTGGCTTAGATTTTTTATATCTTGTTTATCGTTTAATGCATTGTTCTCCTTCTTTATATGTAGCATTTCTTTTATTGTTAGTTTTTTGTAATTAGAATCTTGGTTTATTATTTTAGTATTATTAAAGTCAAATTTATGTTTTTCATTTTTCACACGTTTATGAAGCGCAGTGGAGGCGTTTTTTGTATATTTATGGCCATTAAGTCTATTTTCAAGATGTTGGGTTGACATACCTATATATTTTTTGGGACAATCTAAACATGGTAAACATGTTTAGATGGGACAATCTAAACATGGTACATGTAGAAAAGTATATTATACTATATATAGACACAATACGTACTTGTGACATAACACATTAACTGCATATCCAAAATACAAGACGAATACGAACGCCGTTATACAATAAAAATCTCCAATTCTAGATTTCCATGAATTGAGTATAAGACAAAGGACTTAACTTGGTGATGTTCTGGAATTATACAGATCTCAGCTAGGTCCTAGTGGATGGAGATAGGGTCCTTAATACATCCCGGCTGGTTTTGTGTGGTTATATCGGTGTTGTTCATTCATAGGGCCTATCCAGGGGCTGCAGAGCTGAGGAAAGAAAAAAAGAGTAAAAATTAAGGAAAAATTCTGGGAAGGAAGTAATAGATAGAACAGATAGGAAGCGTATACTTCAACACATAAAAAATTGAATCTAGTTTTTAAAATAAAACTAAGAGAAGTCTGTTACATCATATTCGCTTTGTTCCCTAAATAAACAGAAAATTCGGAATTATGAAGCTAAAAATGAATGGAGAGAAATTATTAAAAATTTGCTTCAAAAGAATATGAAATGTTTCTTTTTTACACTAAAAAAAGAATTGAACATACAAAATTCATCAAACGCCAGCCCATATTATAATTTGAAATAAAACATAGAATTCACATGAAGAAAAAATATCACTACGATGTAGGTACTAACTTATAAATTTTACTGATAGGAAGAGACTTTTCCTATGTACGATATCGTTTAAATACACAAAATTTGGAAGTGGAACAAGTATTTTAATTTCGAATCACTAGTACGATGAAATTAAAATAACATAGTACGATGGAAATCGTAACAGCCAATCGGCTTGTTACACCTTTTAGTTTTGAGATACAGGGTGGAATTGAAAAGTTTCACTTCACAGGGACCCCTCATATCTCAGTTATCTTTAAACGAAAAAGTTAAAACTTGATCCGATAAAAAAATATTGTAGAATCCAGTGGAGTAGTTAGTTTTCTCCAAACACCTTTTGTTTTTTGGTTATATTAATGTCAATCTTGTTATCAGTTTAGACAGAATGTCGTGTATTTGTTAATTCTCAATAGGTAAAGTTGATAATCAAAACGTTTTTTGGGACACACTATATAATTATTTTGTTCAGTACACAATTTTTCCACTATTGAAAACCGTAGAAAGCTTGGAATTCGAAAGTTATAAATTGCCTCAAACCGGCCCGGTAAATTTTATCCAGAAGCACTGATAATTTCTAGACATTTGTAGGAATCAAGATAAATTGCCTAGCTACGTCAAAAAGCCTGGTACCTTGGAAGTTGTGATTATTAATTTCCGGAATTCTCTCTCTCTCTCTCTCTCTACATCTAAAAAGGATGATGTTTTTATGATTGGGAAGTATATCTCTCAGTTTGAAAAATAAAGTTTTATCTGAGCGAAGTTTTGAATTAGACCGTGGGCGAGTAAACGAGAACTGGAATATTAAGATGTACAAAGATTAAATTCTTTTTCAGCGGCAATGTAGCCAGGAAATCTTATTTATTTCGAAGTTTTAACAAATATTTCGAAGATAACACGATTTACTTTCGAAAAAAGGAGAGTAATTATACGGAAACAAGACGATTAAGTGAAAAACAAAGCACGAGTTCGTAATTGGCAGTTAAAATTCGGTCCTATGTAACCCACTCCTTTTAATCGTTGTTAGTACTAGGTGACCAGTTATACTCTGACCCATTTCAAATGCTCATATCTCCGAAACTATTCAAGTTATCGACAAGCGGTTTAGACTAAGGGATTTTGATATCTTTCTAGTTTTTTTTGACGTGTTCATACTTCTACTGAAGTTTCCGGTTCCACTTGAAACAAACAAACCATTTTTTAGGTATAGGGCAACTTTTTTATTCCATATGTATATTTTTACACACTTAGAAAGACTAGTTTTTTCCCTTTCTAGCTATGTATAAGAAGTAATATTTTCTTAGAAAACTATCAGAGTTGTAACTCTTTAATCTAATAAGAATACAATGTATATATGAATATATAAATAAATTTTGCAGAAAAAATCAAATAAGACATTGCTTCACAATTTAAAAACTAATAAAAAAATTATTAAACTTAAAGGTGGGACTTTGTGTCATCTTGTTCATAGAAGAGAACATATGCTTCTCCACTGACTAAATATTTCCACGATATTAATAGCACACTTGAATCGTCATATTCGTGCCACTGTACCTGTTTAGGGATGTCGGCAATATGCAGTGTAGTGACCATTATAAGTGGTTCCACAGTGATTTGATATAGCGTAGAGGTTGTACATGTAAGGTGCCACATTATCACCGTAATGGGTCATATCAAGCCCCTCTATTGGAAAATCTATTGCAACATTAAGTTTTCCACTAAATCTTTCTGTTTGCGAAAAGCGCTTCAGGTGTATAAACAATATTTTCGAAAATTTATGAATTGAGAATGACTTAGTGCATCGTCTTCTTTCCTTACATTTCGAACATGTTGGTTTCTCATCACCGTCGAGTGCTTCTTCTCTTGTAAACGAAGCTAAACATTGTGAAAGTCGTAATTGACCTGTTCTGTGGGGTATCGAAAGGGATAAATCCCAAAAGGGATCGTAGGTAACTGAACAGTGACCACAGTGTGTGCACTTGATTGATGATTTTATTTGACCGACAAAGTTATCCACAATCTTGGTGTTGTCCATTCTCGGATATCTCAACCAAGATTCTTGTGCTTTCTCAATGTCACTAAGTTTGTTATCAATTTCTGTTAATATGAGCTTTGGTTTTTTATATACCTTGTTCACATCTTCGTGAAGTCTTGCTAATGGGTAACGAAGAAGCTCCTGTGCATCATGTTGAGTGTATCCCATGAACCTTGAAGTAAATTGCTAAATCTGACTATTTAATGATACTGTATTAACCTCTCTGTCTTTAGACCAAAGCTCTTGAATAACTTCAGCAAATGCTTTAATTAGTGCTCCTTCCATGCTAGATATGTTTATGTTAATATCTCTTATATGTGCGTCTTTCTTTAGATATTGTAATAGCCACCTTGTGTTTGATAGGAATTGGATAATACTATTCATGAAACGTGTTACCAATATTTTTGAGGCCTTTGAGACCCAAAGATTATTGGGGAGTAGCCTTTATGGATCTGATAGTGGAGATATTGCTCAGAGCTCTTTCGCAACTACTATCATTGTACGAATAATCTCGGATTCTATTATTGTCTTTCTCACTTGATCGGCGTGATAAGGAATTTGAAATTATGTTGCTTGCTATTGAATTGAATGTAGATATTGCGGTTTTGGAAAGTTTATTTGATGTCGATAGATCATTGGTATCGTTCACTTTGTTAATATTTTCTTTGTTATCTACATCTTTTTTAGACGTGTCCTTTTGTTCTTGTTGAGTTTTATCCCCTTTCTGAAATTCTTTTATCGAAAATGGAATGTATGAAGAGAAGTTGTTAACTCTAGGATTATTTTTAGAAAGGGTATTGATGTTTATTGATTCCTCAGTTACTACGACCCTATCGACTTCTGAACCATTATTTTTATCTACGTCTTCATTCCCTTCCAATTTGGAATTTGACTGCAAAACATCGGGGTTATTTTGACACTTGTTGGAGGGAATATAATTTTTTTGGATCACCGAAAAATTATTACTCGATTTTTTATCTCTGGTTGATATTGATTATGTACTTAGTGGTTTCCTCCATTGGTCACATCAGATATTTTGGATCTAGCCTCAGTTATCTTATTGGCGATGTCAGTACCATTTTTTAATGTTCTGGACAGTTTGTCATTAAAATTTTTACTCAAATCGGCTACTGATGTGTGATTTCCGTTATCATCTTCATCATACAAATTGTCTATATTAGTATCGTTAGAGTATGCCACACTGTTAGTATAAATAACTTCGATTTGGTCGTTTACCTTTTTATTTGATGTTTTCAACTCTATTGGGGGTCAACCAGTTTTTTGGTCAAAGATAATTTATTGCGTATAGGAATCGCATCATTCTCTAGCATAGTCATCTTCTTCAGTATTCCTATGAATGGGATATCATCTGGCTGGCGGTTATTCATATTTTTCAGCACACTGAGGCCCAAAAGCTTGTTGGAGGCATAATTTATAAAATTTTCAACGCATGTATTATCAGAAGGCACACATTCTGAAGAAGAGAATGAAGATGTTGAATAAGAATTAAAAAAAGGAAAGATCACATGTTTTGGGGTCGGTGATGTGAGAAAGTTTAAAAGTGGTAGAAGAATTAGGTTTCTTATGATTAGGTTTCATAAAAAGTTCCTCTAGAGGCTTAGAATGGGGAAACGTACCGGAGAAAAGATGAAACGTTTCCTCTTTGAATTGCAATAATTATTCGTTGTATAAAGAACAAAGTTGCTCTTGAATCATTGGTTTCTACTGATATTTTTTACCGATTTCTTTAATGAACTTTGAAGCTTCATGACCGAAAACACCAGTGGTTTCAATTGCTACAGGAATAAAAATGTAAATGTTCTCCAAATTTTTGTATTTATCGATTTTAAAAGTTTCGCATTGTATAGCTGCAGTGCCTGCGGAAGTAGATGTGGATCGGACATGGGACGGAGCCGAAGTGTCAGTGCAAGTGAATTCCCATATAACTGGTCTGCTGCGTTGCCATGAAACGAGGGTCATACCATCTGCACGTTTACCGTCGTCGTGGCAAGTCCCTAACGATTCCAATGAACAGGGAATCTTTGCAGATGACAGGCCTCGTTTGATTAGGCCATTCACTGCAGAATGACGTTAAAAACTGCGGGCACTTAATTTGCAGCTTAGGCCGTGTCTACCATATTCATCAACATTAGCTCCGCAATGACAGCGATGTTTTACACAAATTTGACAACCTAAACTGAGACCAATAGATATACAGAAACTTTCGTCATCTAAAAGCGTACCTAACGGGGCCGACGGTATAGCGTTCAACGATTCTCCTAATTCCTTTGAAAATGATGCATTCAATCGAGCTTTCTGAAGCAGATTTTCTTCCTCAATGTTCAATAAAGGTATATCCCAGGATTTTTGGAAGGATTTATATTCATCGGGTACAACTTTGTTAGACTTCAATGACCAAATATTTTTTGCCTCCATTAATAAAGGGTCTTGTGTGTGGAAAAATATATGCAGAATGTGATTAATGAAATTTTTTGAACTATTTAATGATAACAAAAAAGGAGGAAGAGCTACTGAAACGATTGAGCGAATTCCTAAACCACCATATGAAACAGGTAGTGAAGCTTGTTTCCAAGAAAGGTCCTCTAATTTAATGTTAATTAATGACTCTAATAAATGACGAATGGTATTCTCAAAATTGATTAAGATATCATTATGTAACCAGGTGGGACTATATCTTGAGACATATGTTAATTTTGGAATTAATAGGCAATTCTTGAGAAGGTAATAAGCAATATGTGTCGGTAACCAGGATAAACTAGATGATATTTTTTTTGAAAAAGGTTAGTTTTTCATTGAAAGGTGATAGAAAGGATTTGTTTAATAAAGGAGCTCCTAACAGAAATAAATTTTGTCTGTTGGTAATTGTTATGCCTGGTGCTACAGAATTAAATTTATCTATGGCTAGATTATTTGGCTATTCTCAGAAAAATAACTCGCATTTGCTAAAATTGAGTTCAAGACCAATATCCTTGGAATTGTTTATAATATAGACAAGAGACTTGAACACTGAATTAGTATTACCACCTAAAGAACCATCATCAAGGTACCAAGCATAGAATTATGTGTCAATGTTGCTTATAAGTTTGTGTATCGATATGCAAAAAAGGAGAGATGCCAAAGGGTCCTCTTGTTGGACGCTTCTTTCCGAATAAATGTTGTTTTCGCCAAGTAAAAGATATGAAGGGAATCGATAACTTTGATTGATGAAAGGAAAAATTTCAGGTTGAATATCTGCTACAAGTTTCAATAAATGAACGCGATGAATTGCATTGAAAGCATTTTTAAAATCAATTTTTAGAAAAACTTTATTATTAACGTCTGGATGATTAGAGACGAAACGTCTTGCTGCGTGTGCAACTGCTTCACAGCCACCTTTAGACCCGAAATCAAATTTTAATGGACAAAGTAAACATCCTAATTTGTCTCTGATGTTTGAACAAATTATTTTTGCTACTAAACGACGGTAAACTGTACCAATAGTAATTGATCGGATACCCTCTGCGCTTTTAGTTAAAGCGAATAGTGACGCTCTGAATAAAATAGGGCGAATATTGATGTTGACTGTGTCATTTAAAATGAAATTACATAATTTACACAAAGATGATGAGAGATTTTTTCCTGAAGGGCCAGCACTGTATCTTATTGAATCTTGTAGATATGAAGGTCTTAGAGAGTCTAAACCACCAGCAGAACTTGTTTTAAAAGAGTTTATTGCGTTACTCACAAATTCTTCTGTTATAAGAAAAGGAATAGGTTCCAAACTCAGAGTAGGGAACGTACTATTAAGTTTCTCTGAAGGATGTTTCGATTTTAAATCTGTTAAAGTGGCTGGCACTGACATCAGCAAAACTGTCATCTGAAGCTAAGATTTTGATTGCGGATGTCAAGTCGCAGTCAGAAACTTTATTAATGACATTTTTAATTTTACTATTTTTTGATAAATTTATGTTTTCCCGAAGTGATGAATTTTTATTAGTGTTTCAAATGAAACTCATTGTTTCTAGCTAATTCCACAATATAATAAAAATGGTTGAAAATTCTAAAAAATTTACAATTTTTATTATATTGTGGAATTAGCTAGAAACAGTAAGTTTCATTTAAAACACTAATATGAATAGATTCCACGAAGTGAGAGTCGAGACAGTTAATTTGATAAATTTTTGTTTTGCTGATCAGAGAAATTTAAATGATTATCTATATTTTCAAAAGTTTTAAAATTATTCTGCTTCTGATAATTTTATTCTGAAATGTTTATTACCGTATAATATTGATTATATAATTCATGAGAAAATGAGCCAATAGAAATTACGAGTTGACCATAGTAACGGCGTATAAATACGCAATTATACGTTTGACGACGTGGTTTAATCACATCGATTTTTCGGCGGGTCCAACAATGTGAGTTGCGATAGTAACCACCTTTTGAAGTTTCTCAAGAAGTCAGAAAACGACTCAGAATCTCAGTGAATCGCTACGGAATAGCTTCAATTAGAAATAAGCGAAGCAATTATATGTTTAACGCCTCTGAACACGCAGAAATTCGTTTGCAAGCAGTTTTCGACATTCTGTGAAGAGCGAAAATATGAATTTATTGAGAAGAGATCGAACGAACACTTGGCAGTTATTCTTATAGACTGTGCTTTCAATAAGAAGCAATCTAATGGCACCAATTATAACGAGGAAGTTATGAAAACGATTTAGAATATTTCCGCGAAGCTTCTGCAGAACGAGTATTTTCATTAGTATTTTAAATGGAACTTACTTTTCCTAGTTAACTCCACTATGTATTGAAAAAATGTTAAAAATTATAAAAAATTGATAATTGTTTCGATATTACCTAAATATCATCGTCAGAATGATACCTACCTGATGTTTAATTATTTTTGGCTAGTTCAAGAAGTGACTTACCTTGCGATTGACTTAATATATGTTAATAGAATAGATGTTATTAGCCCTATGGGAATATCCTGGATATCATTTTTCGCAATTGAGATCAGTATAACTGTGCAATTATATAGAAAACCAGGAAAATTCCATCTGCTGATACAATTATCATTCAAGAAGACAGTTTAAAAGTGGAGAACTCCCTAGATTTATCTGTTCATTGACGACTTCATTTTGTGGGTTTCTTAAGTGTTCTAATTTACAATTCTTCAAGGAAATCCAGTTCTTGCTTCTCATCACAAATATGTAGTACTTCGTGGAATATGCTCATATTAGTGTTTTTAAATGAAACTCACGGTCTCTAGTTAATTCCACAATATAATAAAAGATATTGAAAATTCTAAAAAATTGACAATTGTTTCGATAAATCAATATCGTCAGAATGACAGAAGTTACATTTCATTTTATGCCTACCTGATGTTTAGTAGTTATTTTTGGCTAGACCCAGAAGTAACCTAACTTGTGATTGGCTTAATATATGTTTATAGAAAAAAGGGGAAGATGTGATATTACAAATATTGAAGCTTAGATATTATTAGCCCTATGGTGATATCCTGGATATCATTTTTCCAATTAAGATCAGTATAACTGTGCAATGATATAGAAAACCAGGAAAACTATATCTGCTGATCTTTACAATTATCACTTAAGAAGACAGTATTAGTGGAGAATTCCCTAGATTTAACTGTTCATTGACAACTTCATATTGTGGGTTTCTTAAATGTCTTCTAATTTCCAGTTCTTCAAGGAAATCCAGTTCTTTTAATTTATCACAAATATGCAGCACTTCTAGTTCTGTGTTAGGTGTCAATGAATGATTGGTGTCAAGTAGATGTCTAGCGTAGTGGAAGTTATCTGTTTATTTTAATCTGTATGCTCGTAAGTGTTCACTGTATCGGGTTTCAAAATTTTTAAGCGTCCGACCTAAATAAACAGCATTCCATTCTGGACACTTAAGTTTATGTATACCAGATTTCTTTAATGGTAATATTTCTGTTTTTACATTTAACAATTTTGTACTAACATTACTGTTTTAAAAGAAATTGTTGTATTTGTAGCTGGTAGCTGAAGATATTATCTTTGAAATATTATTAGAAATATTTCCTGCATATGTAATGGTTTTATAAGTTTTTATTTCTTTAGTTTGTTTGGGAAATATTAGTTGTAATGCCACTTTTTCCTCTTTTTTATTAATTAGTTTATTCATCATATGTAATGGGTAACCGTTGGAGGTTGCTATTTGTTTAATTGTGTTAATCTCTCTATCAAAATTACATTTGTTCATAGGAACTGAAAATGCTCTATGTATCATTGAATTATATGCCGTTAGTTTATATGACATGGGATGATTGGAACTCTATGGAATAGTCACATCAGTGTGTGTTGGTTTTCGGCGAATCGAATAATCAAGTACATTATTAACTCTTTGAATTTTTAAATCAAGAAAAATGATTGAACTATTTTCTTCAACTTCTAATGTAAATTTAATTTTTGCGTGTAAATTATTATTGTGGTTGAAAAATATATCTAATTGTCGTTAACTACCCATAAAACAAGCTAATATGTCATCTACAGATCTATACCAAAGTCTAATATTTTTGGAAATATTACTTTCAAATATTTTTCTTTCTTACCTGTCCATAAATATTTTTGCCAACATTGGCGATATAGGGCTTCCCATTGGCAAACCTTCATTTTGAATATATATCTTATTATCAAAAGAGAAATAATTCTGATTAATACATACATCAAATAAGTTAAGTATATCTGAGATTATTCCTGGAATAATATTTTTATCTTCTAGTTACTTTCTTACAAGTATTAGACATTCTTTAGGAGGAATTTTAGTAAACATACTGGTAACATCAGATGATATAAGCTTAGAGTTATCTTGCAAGTTGAATGCTTTTAATTTTTTGATCAGTTCCATTGAATTTCTAATTAAATATTTAGATGTATATTCGTAACTATTGAGTATATTGTTAAGTTTCTTTGCCAATATATTATTAGGAGTATCAACATAAGAAACTACAGTTCTAATTGGTTTCGTTATTTTATGTAATTTAACGGTTCCATATAATTGTGGAGAATGAAGACTCTCATTTATGATGGACCTCTTTTCGTAATCACTGAAAAGATAATTTGAATTAAGTACAATATCTTTAACAGTATTAGAAAACTTTTTTGTTGGGTCTGCTCTAGGAACTTCTACATCGCTAGATTCTATAAAGTTATATATCTTTGAATTATAATCGTTCCCCTTGTCAGATTTTGTAACTGTTAGGTTATTATCCTCTACTTTCTTTTTTATTGAATTTAAAACTGTAATATCATTTTTTGTTTGACGTTTAACTTTTGAAGGTTCAATATTTTTTATTAAATTGGCAATTTTTAGTTTCTCATAAAGAAAATTATTCGAATTTGATTTCAAAGCTATTTCTGACGCTGTAGCCATTATCTGTTTAATATTATTAGTAAATTTTGGTGGTGTGCTGTATTTTAAACCTTTATTTAAAAATTCTATTTCACAGTCTGTAAAATAAGTGTCTGAAAGGTTTTCAAATCGTGATGCAAAGTGTGTTGGTATATAATTACTTACAGTTTCATTATATTTATAGTATTGAATTCTATGTTGTGTGTGTTCAAGATTCTGTAGCTTTTGTTCTTGTTTCTTCAATTTCTTGTGCTTTTTCGTGCTGACACTTTCTCTAATTTTGTCATGTAAACAGTCAAATTCTACTGGATGTAGTTGGAACGTGAGCTCAGAATGTACAACTTTTATGTAGTTGTCTATAGAGTCCCTTATTTTAAACCATTTTTCACATTCTTCTTTAAGCAAAACTCGTTGAGCACATTTTATAGCTTTTTGTGCTTGAAGTGTTTTAGTGTAGCATTTTATATTTACGTAATTTGTTACTACCTCTTTTCTAAGGCATTCTTGGTGAAACCAAATGTTTTGTGATGCTTCGTAACGTTTTTGTTGTAACTTTTGGTGCAGTCGGGTCAAATCAATATTTTAATCGGAATATAGACCCAGTTAAAGACATAGTTTTTAAGGATGCCAGAGACGCACGTACGGCCAAAGAAGAGAGCGACAAGCGCTTACAGAGAAAATATATTCCAGTTCTGCAGTTCTGATAACTGAAGTGATCAGCAAGATTGTGTAAAACTATAATGAAAACTCACCGGATGGCTTCCAAAAAAAGTTCTACCAAATATCTGCCTTCGAGCCCGCGTGGAGTAGCAACGAAACAGCCTTATACCTTCAAGAACGAAGTAGACATTAATGGCGAAAATCATACCGCGGCATCTAAATGATTAACATAGAACAAAGTATATCAAGACAAGTGTCCAGTGCGTACACTACAGAAGATGTTAAGCCAAAGAACACAGAATATCAAAACGAATCGATTGATTCTAACTCCAAATCCAGATTAGAAGAAGACAGGAATTTGATACAAAAATTGTGGAATAGGTATTAACCAACTCAATAAATGGACACGTCTAAGCAGGGGAGATCACGTTGGGAATTGGCCAATGGATTGCATGATTTAAACACTAACCATCATAAGCGACGGTTGAGTTATGCGTAGGCTAGGGTCGTTTTTTGTCATGAAAAGATTGTTTTTGTTATAGAGAAAGGAAGGTTTTTAAGATAAATTTTTTTGTATGTAAAGATAAGGTTAAAATTGATGTTTGCAGATTTTGAAGTATTAATTAGATATTATGAACGAATTTTAGTGTGTATATATAGAAATGTGTAATGATTATTATACAGGGGTGGAATATAAATGTAATTAATGTATGATTTACAGGAAGAATTTAAGCCTAAGTCTTGAATTCGTACAACGATTGTGTTCATATCCTCTCCAGGAAGAGACTAACTAGTGACGAAACGTAGTACAATAACGATTTTTTCAAATAATAACATTTCTTAAGGCATTCCTTCAAATAGTAAAGATGTCTGGTTTCAAGATGATGCACCCTCGCATAATGCACGTGATGTTCGCGGGTTTTTAAACCAGTGTTTTCCTGAGAGGTGGATTGTTAGACGAGGACCCCCCAAGATCTCCAGATCTTACATCTCTAGAGTTTTCTATGGGGATATTTAAAATCAAAGGATTATGTAGATAAACCACAAATTCTACATGCACTACAACAATGACCAACCACTAAATTTTTTTAGCGGAGGTGCTTGGCGCAGCCACCAAAATGTCATATTTACTATTTAACTTGTTAAAGCTGCAATCAGTGAGGTTCGTTGGCATATTTTAGAAATTCGGAAGTAAAAATATTTAATTGTATTAATTTCAATGGAACTAAACAGCACTTGATATATTCACAAAATGCTTCTGTCAGCCAATTTTGATGAGAAAAAAATTCAAATCGACCAATAGCATCAAAATACACTGATAATTTATTAGTAGGAAATTACAGCGATAACTTTTTCACGTTGTTCGATTGCATCTTCGTTTGAATGAATGCGTAACAAAGTTAGTCATTCACTTGGTTGTCAAGGTAACACTTCAATTTCTGCACCATCGCCATCGTGAAGTATCACTCATATTTCGCATTTGAGATTTTCTCTCTTACCTAAGGTGTGTGAATTGGTATAAATTTGAAGAAACTTTACAATTAGTCATTTACAGAAACCAACATGAGAACCAAATTTGGTCAAATCTCGGCTGGGGTACGGTGAACTATACGGACACACGAATTTTTGACTGATTTAGCG
The DNA here is from genome assembly GCA_963921935.1 of Galeruca laticollis. Taxonomy (NCBI): domain Eukaryota; kingdom Metazoa; phylum Arthropoda; class Insecta; order Coleoptera; family Chrysomelidae; genus Galeruca; species Galeruca laticollis. Next base: position 83,876,538 of record OY998177.1, read on the forward strand.
AATAATCGATAGTACTCAACTATTTTGAAGATTATCCGTCGAAAAATTTGCGGGTTATACAGAATTTACAGAGAAAAATCCAGAAAAAGTTTTTTTCGCCACTTAAACCATCACTTTTGGACTAAATATTTTGTACAAAAAACAGTTTAAATGTATCGCACTGTATAGGAAAGTGGTCAACAATATGTATTCTCACAAATTATAATAAAATTTCAGTTAGTTTGCTGATAATATTATTTAAATTGCCACATTTATAAATATATAATTGTAAGACAACAAATTCCTATGTGAATAGTTTTAATCACAGAATTGACAGATATCTTTCCGTGAAACGTAATGCGTAACCAAAACCATAAATCTAAGTATTATTCTCTAACATTAGTTTTCCATCTTTCAATGCGAATGAGAACATTTTAAATTTGTCAGGACATTAGTTTAACCATTTAGTTTTTAAATAAATATCACATTCGGTTCTCTTTATTTTATACTTTATAATATACCATGAAACCAAAACTTGAACATTTATATCTGTAGGGGTGGTTCACAAACCAACGCCTTGAGTATAAGAGTTATACTTAAGTACAAAGTGACCGTTCATAAAACATTTAATATATATCTCACACTCTGCAACACAGCGTTTATAAACGCACCACGGGAATCGCCGAGAGTGTACTCATAGTTCCCCGCTCGATATCGGGGAAATTATTACTTCGACATGCGTAATTCGTATTACACAAATGTTCTTGTTCATAGAGGTTAATGCGCCAGTAATAGTTATTGTGTGGGTTGAGATTAGCTATAAGTTTCCAACAGCAGAAGCTTTTCAAATTCCATTGGTAATAATGTTAAAGGTGAAAACATTCCACAATCCCTGTATTTCGCAACCAACGTAAAATAATTTCAATGTCAACATCAAATTTGAACAGTGTCGACTTACAAATCGGTAGGGCGCGCTCTAATCGTTCCAGTTGATTTCTCCCTAGGTTTCTACCCTGCGTCTGACTCACATGTTACCCTGTCAAAGTTCGCTCCTCACCCCGCCAATAGATTATGAACGCACTCTAGCAGTCTAGCGTATATATACAGATATGCAACCAACAAAACAAAATACGATACTATGTAGCTTGATTGCCAGCTGTAATCAACTATTGGAAATCATGGTATTTTTTACATTATTATTAAGATGCGAAATCAAATATTTGATTAAACTATATTTTTCTTAAATTAATTCAGCCCAAACTAAATGAAATTATAAACACATTTATATATGATGATATATTTATATTGTGTATTTGAAGAAGGGGAAGGAAATATAATCATTGCATTCACCCTTCCCCTGAAAAGATATCCAATACTTTATTACGCGTATATCAGGCTATTCAAGAAGGGGAAGGGTTAATCCAATTATTATATTCCCTTCCCCTTCTTGAATAACTTGATGTGCGTTATAAAGTATTGGACATTTTTCAAGAAGGGGAACGCTGAATGCATTCGCCGTTCCCTTCTTGAAAAATATTCAATACTTTATAACGCGCACATCAGGTTATTCAAGAAGGAGAAGGGTGAATCCAATGATTATATTCCCTTCCCCTGCTTGAATAACTTAACGCGCACAATAGGTTATTCAAGAAAGGGAAGGGAGAATCCAATGATTATATTACCTCCCATGCTTGAATAACTCAATGCATTAATGCATTCAGGATGGTCCCTGAAGTAAGGGTTTTGGAGATGATAGACACCATCACCAAAGGAAGCGTTATAGTTCATGTGAAGGATAGAAAGGCGGAGACTCTCATCCCCTTAATTCTGAAACATGTAAAATAGGGCACCGAAATTTGGACAGACCAGTGGAGGGCATATTCAAATTTAAAGAACCTTGGCTTTATCTCCAAAACGGTGAACCACTCTAAGCGTTTCAAAGACCCTACCACTGGCACTTGCACAAATAGGGTTGAGGGCATCTGTGCTATATTCAAGGGATACTGCAAAAGGTTGGGGGTTATGCCATATCCATTTCTTATGAAATATGTGGACCAATTCACGTGGGAAAACAATATCGCGGTAATACTGAGAGAAGAATAGAAAATATAACGTTACGTATATAAAAAAATGTATTTTAAAGTTTTTATTTATTAAATTATATTTATATATATATATATATATATATATACATTTTTTATGCGTCGTTTTCTCAATTGACAATTATTTCCATTTAAAATCAATGAATTTTGTTCTAATAATAGTTTTTCATAATCTTCGCCAAGGAGTCTGTCCCCATTAAAATACTTATAAAGATCCAGTAATTTATTTATCTTCCTTGTCGTTTTATTATTATTAATATGAAGAGCTGTTCTTAGTAACTCCGGATCAATTCCCTTAGCATATCCATTTGCTCCTATATATACTCGGTCTCTATAATTTAGTGGCTCAAATAATGCTTTTTCTCTCAACGATTTGGTCATTCCAGGTGGCGCGCAATCAAAAATATCCGCCACTCCATTAAATGCTATAGCGATTTCTCTTTTATTTAGGTTCATATTAAAATATATAATTTATAAACTTTTGTATCACAAAACAATTCACAAATAGTTGGCTTTGCACTCAAGCAGTACGACCAATATATCCTGTTCTAAATGAAACTTACAAAACAGTAAATGAAAGAAATATATTCACTACAAATTTGGTGTATATTTGTGGGTGTCGCCGAATTTTTACGGGCGTTACAGACTACTGATTACGCTAGAGCTTGTCTGTCATTTGAATTAATTGTTTTCATGCAAATTTACAGCCTCTCCATTACATATTTATAAAAGTGGTAATTTAAATAATATTATCAGCAAACTAACTGCAATTTTATTATAATTTGTGAGAATACATATTGTTGACCACTTTCCTGTACAGTGCGATACATTTAAACTGTTTTGTTGTATAAAATATTTAGTCCAAAAGTGATGGTTTATGTGGCGAAAGAAACTTTTTCTGGATTTTCTCTGTAAATTCTGTATAACCCGCAAATTTTTCGACGGATATTCTTCAAAATAGATGAGTACTAACGATTATTCGTAAAGTCAGTCAAAAATTCGTGTCTCCGTACAGTTCACCGCACCCGGCTGAAATTATTTAATCTTAATTTATCTAGTTTATTTCTACATACTATCTGTAGTGCTGTTGATTCCTTGGAATAGAATTCGTCGAACTTCTTTATAATTTCGTACGCTGTTCCTTTGTCGTGAATAAATTCAAGCTGTTTATTAGTAATAGCATTAGTATATGTAGTTTATTGCTTTCAAAATTTTTTCTTCCCATTCTTCTTTGTCTGTAACTAGTTTACCTCTTGTAATCGCTATATCATATTTTTTCATTTTTAAATACATAATAATACGTTTTTTCCAATTTCCGTAATCTTCGCCATCAAACACTGGTATCGTAACGCCCCCTATCGGCGGCCGTATAGGTCACAACTGTCATTTTTACAAGAAACCTAAAAGCCCAAGAAATTCTCTTTTCATTGATATCAAATTTATCCTTATCCATTAAGCCGTTTCGAAATTACAGGCATTTATTTAAAACAACATTCAAATACCCCCCATTACTTTATTTCGAAAGAAAAAGAAAAATTGTTTTGAAGCAAATGTTCGACTTTAAGGTAACATTGAAACGCAAATAAATTTTTGTAACATTCATTGCGGAAAATCAACAGAAACGTAACTTTATGTAATTCAAGATGGTGGAAATGTCCACTGGCGGCTATTTTGGAAATTTGAAAATAGTTTTCAGAATTTTACCTTGCCCACTTCACCCATGAAATTTTTTACCGGAACTCTCTACGATCATTAGTTTCTGGGGTACCAGCGCTTACCTCGCTTATTTGGCCAACCCGTACAATTGTACTAATTCTTTTCTCATTAAATTAACTACTGGATGTCTTTCGTAAATTATTTCATTCTGACATGGCTCCACCAATAGAAATTCATTAACTTAGTCACATTATACGCAATAGGATCGACTGTTCAGGTAAATAAAAAAATATGAGCGTCTATTTAATTTGATTGTATAAGAGTGCTATGACAAGTGTCAAAAGTTTACGTAACATTCACTCGTTTTGGTTCATGTTCCACTCCGGAAATCAGTGAAAATATAAGGAAGTCCATCCCAGAATATACCAAAAAGAGTAAGGAGTCTGTCTGGAGGCAGAGAAATTATGAATTTTGTGCGACTACCCCAATATTCGTGATAGCCGAAATACTCAAAGATTGGGCACGGAATATGCGTAAAGACAATAACGACGAATATAAATAGTATACAATCAAATTATGGTGGAATTCAACAACGAAAACATTCCAGGAATTATACTCCACTGAATATAATCGGAAGGTACATCCATTTGAAGGTATCCAATTCCAATGTGCCAGACATGAGCGTAATGCAAAAAGGCGAAATCTGCAAAGTTGTCGGCAAAAGAGGAAGGAGAGTTCAGAAGCACTTACATTAGATGAATTGAATGATGAGAATACCCCAGATGGCATTCACAAGGAAAAACTTCAAATATTATCTGTAGAGTTGGCCTGGCGAGGAAGAGAAGGTATCTATTCCAAAGTCGATTATTTTAAGCGAAAAATGTAAAACGACCGAACCTATTCTGGCGGCAAGATCGAATATAATCCTGTATTCACAAAAACTAGCCAAAGTGGAAACCAAAAGTGCGCAAATAGTAAATGGCTCACAGCTAACATTCAAAATATAAATCGTTGCCCTGTACGTATTTTCTTGAAACTTCTCAGCCATCGAGCTGCAAACACAACCACTGGAAAATAATTGTCCTATCGGAAAAAATGAATATTCGAAATGGATGAAAACTGGTGCAGACGTAGAGAAAAGAAAAATTAGGAATCATTCAAGTCGCTCTACAGCCGTTTCAGAACTAGCAAAAGTTGGCGTACAGGAACAGAAACTAATGAAAATAACTGGCCACAACAATGTATCATCTATCAAACTTTACCTCCAGTTCGATGGGGAGTACTACAACAAAATTATGAAGAGTATGCGACAGTTAGAAGAAACACAAGCTTCAACTTCAGTAGCACAGGTCATATAAGAAAAGATAGAAAAGAAAAGGTGACAGGACTTATCTATGGCGCTGGTGCAAATATCACTTACAATAATTGCGTCTTCAATTTCAAATAATCAATTATTGTATAATATTTGAGTTCTAGATGTTTGAGTAAATTCATAGTTGTAAAAAATGAATGGAATCGTTTCGTGATTCAATGTCTTTTAATCAAATATTCATGCTATTACGAATAAACTTCCACCTAGATAAAAATAAACCACTTACCCACAAGTAAGCCTAGTTATTTCGGAAAGCCGGTTACAACACACGTTGCTCTTTACACACACTGACAGCCATGACACCTCGTTCCGTCTTGACGCATGCCTCCCGCGCAACATTCACTTAAGTTCTCGTCGCAAGGACGGCCGTGTAATTGGTTGGCAATCATTAAATGGCACATGATCAAGGAGGGAGTATGTCGCGCATAGTTCAAATATTAAACAACACAAAATGATAATAAAATAACGACGAAACAGGAATTAAATATTGATAAACGTTTATGATTATTTGGCTTGATTTCATTTTAACGAATGTGACAAATATGACCTGAACATTAGCAAATGATTTTGCAGTGTTTATGAAATAATCTTCCTGAATATCACTCGACTATAACAAACACAGGCTATTATTTTATTTCATTTATCTCGAGCAACTTGTATTTCGAGACAATTCAATTCGACCATATGAACATTAATAATCAAAGAATATCTCCCTCGAGCTAAAAGCTCTCGCGAGTTATTTAGATTATCAATGTTCATATGGTTTCATCAAAGTGTCTCGATATATAAGGTACTCTCGATAGAATTATGACAATAGTATATTGTGCAACAAGTGGGAAACTTTTCTCACGAGTGTGGAAGTTTGTGAGGGCAAGTCCCGCAAACACACGAGTGAGAAAAGTACTTTACCCACATGTTGCATACTATACTTTTTCTACAACTGAACAAATTTAAAGAATACAAGTAAATAGTTTTGTAGAAAAAGTCTAAGCATCGAGGACCACCCACCGAATATGGCTGGGAATCGAGTATTAGTTTCTGAAATTGGCTGGGCATCTAGGATCCCCTACTGGATTCTCCATATAAATGTATAGTGTGGGCAAAGTGCCGCGAGAAATGATATTTCTCACAGTGTGAGCAATATATGGTTTTGAAATTAAGTAAGCTATGAGAAATACGCTACTTTTCATAGCAGTTGTAGAAAAAAATAATAGTCGGCTATTGGTCATCATCATCATCATCATCATACAGCCCATTTCACTTCCATTGTTGGACATAGGCCTCCTTCAAACGTCTCCAATTCTCTCTGTCCCTGGCTGTTGCAATCCAATTTGTCGCTATCCTCTTTAGGTCATCCGTCCATCGAGTGGGAGGTCTGCCTCTGATACGCTTATCAGCTCTTGGTCTCCATTCCAACAGTTTTTTGGTCCATCGCCTGTCGTCCATTCTAGCAATGTGCCCAGCCCATTTCCATTTTCGTGTAGTGGTTCGTTGTATAATATCATCCACTCCAGTACGTCGGCGTATCTCTTCATTTCTCACTCGATCCCTCAGGGTCAGGCCAAGCATCGATCTCTCCATTCGCCTTTGTGTTACTCCTAGTTTTTCTGCGGTTTTCTTCGTAAGAGTTAGTGTCTCTGCGCCATAGGTCAGAACCGGTAATATGCATTGGTTAAATGCTTTTCGTTTCAAACGAATTGGGATATTTCCTTTAAGGATGTCCTTCATTTTTCCGTACGCCGCCCATCCCAGGGTAATTCGCCTGTTTAGTTCGCAGGTTTGGTTGTCTCTGGATATTTTAATCTCATGACCCAAATATATATATTTGTCGAACAATTCTACTTTGTTGTTATTAATTTGTATTTGGTCACTGGGAACCATGTTAGTAATTATTTTGGTCTTTTCAAAATTTATTGTCAGCCCAATCTCTTGTATAGTATCGTTGAGTTCTTGGAGCATGTCTTTGGCCTCTCCCAGACAGTCCGACAAAATAACGATGTCATCCGCGAAGCGTAGGTGATTGAGTCTCTCTCCATCGATGAGTATTCCTTTTTGTTGCCATGCCAATCTTTTAAATGCATATTCGAGCACATTACTGTATTGGTCATAGTGTCGGGATATTACCTCTGACTACTTATAATTTTAGTGAGTTCAATGAGTCCGTTAATATGATAAAATCTTTATCTTGCTGATGTTTGGCATATCATACTGCTTTGTATGTTGCATATACCTCTCCAGAAATTATAGTGAATGTGCATGGTGATTTGAATTCAATCTACAATTTCCAGTCCAATTTCAAACCCTATTGCTAGTGTAGACACATTTCCAAAACATAAAACAATTTAATGCGTATTATTTTTTCTATACAATGCATGGAAAATTTAAAACCAATTTGTTGAGTAAATGCCCTCTGGAACGTATTAAATATTTAAAGCTAAAAAACACTTAGCGAATTGGATGGGAATATCAATAACACCCGTTAATACCCATTATTTATTTAGGAAACTCCCGGCTAATATACAAAACGTTTTGAAGGTACCTATATCCGATAAATTCATAATTAAACAATATTTCCTTAAAAATTACCATCCATGATGGAAGAAAATTACTGCAGGAACTATTTCTTGTTTATATCATTAACTATGTCTTAATGAAATAAAATAACCGATGATTTGAGCTTCGTTAATTCCTTAATTCTTACTCTGACTCATTAACCATTACAAAATGTTTAAGTGCGCGTAGTTACCATGTTATTAATATGTTTTCGCTAAAAGCATCATAAAAATATCCAAATTTATTTTCTCCTAGAATAACCCTACACTTTTATGCTCGTGTTTACTAACGTAAGAGAATGCTGGTTGCATTAATAACAAGCAAAAAGCGAACAAAAGAAGCCTCATACTATTACGAATATATGAAGAAAGAATATTTTGATATTTTACAAGTTTCTAGTGATATTCACAACTTCAACATTTTTAGTAAATACTATTATAATTGGCTTAACGAAAACACTACGGTTTTATTGGCTTGCCTTATTTGAGTACGCCCTCTAGATCAAAGTTGTCATAGAGTGTATTTTCTAATGCTACTTCGCTAATGAATGTATTCAATCATATTTAGTTTTCGCAGTTAGTTGTCACTATTTTCAAACTATTATTTTCATTTTTATGTTAAGTTTTGTATAATGAAGCCTAGTTCGGGTTTCATATTATAAATTATAAAACGATTTATTATTCAGAAAAATGGATCGCATTTTACGAACAGAGCAACTCAAGGCCGGTATTATAATGTCAAGTTGACCGAAGGTTGAGTCACAACCTGGGGTCAAACTGCAATATTCGTATCATGAACATCAACCGAAAGTTGGAAACTGTCGAAAATGTTTCCTAACCTCGAATTTCTATTTTAAATGTTTTGTTTTGGTGATTATTGTGTATGGCGCGGACTGTTTTCTATGATTAAATAATGTCATCAATATCATCATCTCACAAAATTGTAAGAAATAGGCGAAATCTTCAAGTTCAATAATAATATTGTTATCGATATCCAAACCTTGTAGATCTTGTAACAAACCCGTTGAAGCTAAAAATGTTCAAGTACATAAATAAATTTAGAAAACAATAGTTTTATTTCCAATATACAATACATTTTAGAGTATCCACTGTCACCTTAACTAGGTCTTAAGCCCACCACCGACATACTTATTATGCTTTTTATTTTTGCATTTTTGCCGTAATTTCAAAAATATCATCTCTACCACCACCGGCTCTATACATATTTTGTCGTTTTTGAGCCTCATATTTACGAACATATTTTTATAAATTATCAAATTCACAACGTAATTTTTCAAAAGTTCTGGGCTAAGTTCTTAATGAATTATACGACTCCGCAATTTCGGCCACGCTTTCATACAGGTATAGTAAAAATAAGTTTAAAATTTGTTTCTTCAAGTAAATGAATAGCTTCTCACCTCGGCTTCCAAGTGACTGCATCAGTTTTCTTACACTCTACAATGTCTTTATACTTATATCCACCAGAGTATGACAATCTGACTCGGAATGAGTTATCCTTTTGCCCTTTAAACTTATTTCTTAATATTTTTATTTTTGAATAAAACACTTACATACACTACACTATAAAATCTCAAATCCCATGTAAATTTATAGGTTATGTAGGTACCTCCCACATCAACGACAGGCCATGTGCTGCATGAATGCTATTTCGTTGGTCGAAGTTAGTGAGACAGGGTAACCAACGCAGGTACAAAAGTTTAAGTCCTTGGTTGGTCAACTTCGACCCAAAATTTTGTTATACAACGGAAACCTTTATAACCGCGGGTAGACTATCAGCCCCAGCAGCACTATTCTCGAGATCGTTCGCAAAGTCACGTATGAGCATCAATACTGTTACGAAACAGTACACTGGTATAGTCCCTAAATCCGTCTAAGCCAGGTATAAAAGTTAAAATTATGGCGGATACGAAGGTTTTTTTTATAACTGTTCGCGACTATCTTATCTTAACATTGTTTATGTGACCAGTCTTATCTAGAAAATGCCAAAAAACCAATTGTTTTTGAGTAAGCCGCAGTCCGGAATTTCCTAGTAAAAAAGGCATTAATATATATAATGGACCGATCAGCGGATAAGTTTATTAGATAATTTGACATCGTGAGATAAACAAGTAAATACAAATAAGTGAACTGTTTATATAAATTAATTTAAGTGAAAATACTGTGTATATAATTAAGTGATTAGTTGAGTATATATAAATTACGTGTTAGTGATTAGTTAAGTGCTTAAATAAATTAGTAAGTAGCCATACCGTGTGTTTAAAGTTTATTCCACCCGTTTACGTTTTAAATAAATTAGAAAAACATTACATTACTAATCATTTGTCTTATGTTTGATGCCAGAGAAACAAGAGGGAAATAAAAGAAGAAGAAACTTCCGCTTATATTGGTGAGATTTGGGATATTTCTATCACAATTTGTAGGAACCCATATACACCTACATCATACATTTCCATCGACGAACAACTCGTTGAATTTCGCGGTCTCTGTCCCTTTCGCATGTATAATTCAATAAACCATTTAAGATTGTGATGGTATTCGATTGCAGTTCGAAATATGTGGTCAATACCTGTCCCTGCTTGGGAAAATCTACAAAAGCCGATGGCTTTTCACTGGGTGAATAATATGTGCGAGGGCTGCCTAAAGAGAGATCTTTATTAACCATTAACTTCAATCCAGCTTTAGATAAAATAAAACGAGTTCCTCTATTCAAATTTTTCATAATTCGATTTCTGAGTGGGTTTTATTTTATTGTCAATAAGAAAATAAACGTGAGATTCATTGGTAGAAAAATTCCAAAAACATCCACCCACGAGTCTCATAAACGGTTCCAAGGATTTTTCTAGCTTTCGTCATCGTTGGAATCGTTCCAGAATGTGACGTCAGGACGTGGAGATATGAAAACGAAAAGATTCCTCAGGAAGAGACTCAATTCGAAAAGTTTTTTTGCTGTATTCAGATGTTAACAGAGATTTGTTTGTTTATGATAATCTCTCTCGTTAATAACAATTTTTCGGAGGATTGGGAACGTTTTTGTAGCAGTGAATATTAAAAAAATATTTACAGGGGACATGCCAGATTGTAACTACAAATGTTGTTATCAATCCTTGCATATTGATATATTAATTCAAATTCTTCTTGCGTGACCCTCTACACTCAATTTAGAGAAAGTTGAACCTAATTTTCGATTAATTCATAATTTTTATGATGTATAGGGTGTCCTGAACGAAGTTAATACAAAAAAATTCAAGAATAATCAGTTGTTATCATAAAAATGACAACATGAAGACAACATTTCTGCTAATATTTCTGCTAACATGGATGAGAAGATTTCTGATATAAAGAACGATATTTCTACTTTGAAGAATGATATATCTGCCGATATCTTATTAATAAAAAACGACATTTCCGCTGACATTGAAAATGAAATTTCGTCTCTAAAATCTGAAATCGAGGATAAGATGTCAACGATGGACGAGAAAATCGAGAATAAGATTACAACGATAGACGAGAAAATCAAGGAGTTAGAGGAAGAGATTGCCAATTCAAGAACGCGAGGCACGCCAGAGGAAGAGAAAAAGACAACTATCCTCTGCCTCGAATTGACGATACGCTAGACACTTTGGCCGGCTGCAAACTGTTTTCCACCTTGGACCTGAAGTCTGGTTATTGGCAAGTGGAAATAGGCACAGAAGACAAAGAGAAGACTGCTTTTACGACCGGATATGGATTATGGCAATTTAACATCATGCCATTCGGGCTCTGTAATGCGCCTGTGACATTTGAAAGGCTCATGGAAAATGTCTTCAGAGGGTTGTCTTGGAAGACATGCCTGGTCTATGTTGACGACATCGTAGTACTGGGGAAGACATTTGACGAATACTTAAAGAATTTGGAAGACGTATTTAAACGAATTCAAGCTGCCCAGCTCATGTTAAACCCAAAGAAATGTCAGCTGTTCCAAAACCGAGTCAACTATCTAGGTCATATAGTGACCAATGAAGGAGTGGCGGTGGATCCAGAGAAAATTGCTTCCATTCAGCAATGGCCGCAACCAACCGAAAAACATCAAATTAGGAGTTTCCTCGAACTTTGCACGTATTATAGAAGATTTATCTGGAAGTTTGGAGATATTTCCAAGCCTCTAACGCGACTAACAGAAGAAGTAAGAGCTTTCCAATGGAACGAAGACTGTCAAACGGCTTTTGAAACCCTGAAGAGGCATTTAACCTCGGCGCCGATATTAGGATATCCATTACCAGAGGGAGACTTTATTCTTGACACTGACGCAAGCAACGTAGGAATTGGTGGAGTGCTCTCACAGATCCAAGGAGGGCAAGAGAGAGTGCAGGGATATTTCAGTAAAGTCCTCTCCAAACCAGTACGAAACTACTGCGTTACAAGAAGAGAACTTTTGGCAGTAGTGAAGTCCGTGGAACACTTTTACCAGTATCTCTATGGTAGGAATTTTCGAATCCTGACTGATCATGCAGCACTCAAGTGGTTGATGCAGTTAAAGAATCCCGAGGGCCAGATCGCTACATGGATTGAACGACTTCAAGAGTACGATTTCAACATCAAACATCGAGCTGGTGTGAGTCACCGAAATGCCGACTCCCTGTCCAGACGGCCGTGCCCAACTGCAACAAGGCGAAATCTAGGGAAGCTGCAGTTCCAAGAACTACTGTAGTCAACGAGGAATGGTCACCCACCTGGATCAGAGATGATCAGGAGAATGATCATCACCTTAAGATGATCCGGCAATGGAAGAAAGGAAATCGGCGACCTACCTGGCAAGAAGTGTCAAAATTTTCACCGAAACTCAAGGCGTATTGGGCTCAGTGGGACTCCCTTGTCCTGAAAGAGGCTGTTGAAAAGAGTCCTTGAAAACGATGATGGTTCTGTGATGAGGAGACAGCTAGTTATCCCGAGAACAAGAGTAGCTGAGATACTGAAGAAGTTACACGACAGTCCATCGGGAGGTCATCTGGGAGTGAAGAAAACCCTTCAGCGAGTCCGTGAAAGGTTTTATTGGATGAACAGCTCCGACGATGTGAAGGACTGGTGTGAGAAATGTACGACTTGTGGTACGAGTAATGGACCAGTTCGCAAGAGAAAGGCACCTATGAAACAAAATAATGTTGGAAGCCCCGTCGAAAGGATTGCTTTAGATATCGCTGGACCATTTCCGACGACAGAAAATGGTGGTAAATACATCCTGGTTGTAATGGATTATTTCACAAAGTGGGTGGACATTTACGCGATCCCGAATCAAGAGGCCACAACTGTCGCGGATATATTGGTGAAAAAATTCATCAGCCGATATGTTGTGCCCTTGGAAGTCCACAGTGACCAGGGAAGAAATTTTTAAAGCCATCTATTCCAGGAGATTTGCGACAAGCTGGGAATGAAGAAGACCAGGACAACAGCATTACATCCACAGTCAGATGGAATGGTCGAGAGAATGAACAGGACTATTGGAAAATACCTGTCCAGAGTAGTATCCAGCTATCAGAGAGATTGGGACCAATATCTTTCCCTATTCACATTGGCGTATCGATCTGCAGTCAATGAGTCCACGGGTGAAACACCGGCGAAAATCATGTTTGGACGTGAAATGAAGCTTCCTTGTGATCTGGAATTTGGCTGCCGGCCTGGAAAAGATCTAGCAGGCGAAGACTACGCGATCCAATTGAGAAGAAGACTGGATGATATTCATGAATTAGTTCGAACAAATCTTCAAGTTTCTAGCGATACGCAGGCCACAGAAGGCGGTTTAAAAGAAGGGGACAAAGTATGGTTACACAGCCCGACGAGAAGAGAAGGATTTTCTCCAAAATTACAAAAATCCTGGGAAGGTCCATACTTAATCAAGAAAAGGATCAATGATGTTATATATCGCATAAGCAAGATTACCAACGGAAAACCAAAAGTACTTCACCAAAACCGACTAGGAGGAAGGAGTAAACTTTATTCGAGATGTGTCTGACCCTACCTTCGATGAATTTATAGGCGCGTATGGAGGTATCAGGAAAACTAGATATGGAGTTACTTCAGAACAACGACAAGATTTGTTCACTCTCCCGGAAGATTATTCACTGGCATACAACATCCCCGCCCGTCTCAAGAACGCACGAGGGATGGCATCCATCTTTCGAAAAAAGTTCGGGCAATTAGAAAAACTTGAAGACCAGATTCCAGCTCCTGGCAAGACACTGAAACTGAAACATAATTCGCGGTACGTCTTCTACGTGGTAACTAAAAATGAATTTCAAGATCGATCTACCTACCGCGATGTGTGGGAAGTACTTCGACACCTCCGAGACCATGTGTTAGAATCCAGCGTGAAGAAATTGGCTATGCCTAAGATAGCGAGTAACCAGTTGGATTGGCGAGTTATCAGTAACATGGTAGAGGTTCTCTTTCGAGATACCGGTGTCCAGATATTAATTTGTAGCTACAACCCCCGTTATCAGTATCCGATGAAGACGGTGCCCTGCTATTTCCATAAGATCGGAAAGTGTAGAAATGAGACCAGTTGACGATTCAAACCTCCAGTCTCGGCTACACGAAAGTTCCAGGAGGAACTTCCATTTAAGGAGGGGGTAATGTTAGGAAACAGCACACTGGTATAGTCCCTAAATCCGACTCTGTCTAAGCCAGGTATAAAAGTTAAAATTATGGCGGATACGTAGGTTTTTTGTATAACTCTTTGCGACTATCTTATTTAAACATTGTTTTTGTGACCAGTCTTATCTAGAAAATGCCAGAGAACCAATTGTTTTTGAGTAAGCCGCAGTCCGGAATTTTCTAGTAAAAAAGGCATTAATATATATAATGGGCCGATTAGCGGATAAGTTTAGTTGATAATTTGACATCGCGAGATAAACAAGTAAATAAGTGAATATAAATAAGTGAACTGTTTATATAAATTAGTTTAAGTGAATGTACTGTGTATATAATTAAGTGATTAGTTGAGTATATATAAATTAAGTGTTAGTGATTAGTTTAGTGTTTTAATAAATTAGTAAGTAGCCATACCGTGTGTTTAAAGTTTATTCCATCCGTTTACATTTTAAATAAATTAGAAAAATATTACAATACGAACGGTCTAGGTGCGAACGGATGCTAGGACCGGTATTTTTGACTACTTTTCGTAGTGACATGCGAATGTTTGGATTCTCTGCTAAAATAACATTTGGCAACGTAGTAATTTTTGAGAAGTGTCAAATAATAGACGATATTTTAGGGTTATTTTATGTTATGCTTAGGCTATGAAAGAGAAGGAACGCGTAACGTGTATGTCAAGCTGATAATTCGATATTTGCAATATATAGTAAATCATCATTTATTGCAATAATACCTTATTAAACTGCGACACTTGAATACTCTTATTCGTAATCCACCACTACGACTATAAGATAAAACTGGAAGAAACTAATCATGATCAATAAACACGACAAATACTTGAAACAAGAAATAAAAAATATAAAATCGAAAAGACAGATATAAGCCACAGGTGAAAGTGATGTGTGCGTACGATTTGTCGGAGATACGAATGGTAATGACCACTCGCTGTTTTTGTGAGTATACGCAGCTCATGCGACTAGTCCAGAATACCAAATTCACACAACCGTACGCAAGTGTTAAACATTCGAACAACCTTGAAACTTGCGAACGGTCGAGAGTAGTGCTGCAGGTCGACTAACCAAGGTTTGAATTAACAGTTTATGATACCGGCCCTTAGTCTGAACCTTGAATATGTAAATGCAGCTCAAGAATGGAGTCACTGGTATAAAACATTCGAAAACTTCGTGAATTCGCTGGATATTGGAGAAATGCAGAAACTCAATGTTCTGAGTAACTTTGTTTCTTCATCTACTTACCAGTATGTAAGTCAGTGTGGTACTTAAAATGTCGCCGTAAGTGTTTGGAAGCAGATGTCCTTAAAACCCGTGAATTAAATTTTCGCAAGACATAAACTGACGACTCGCCATCAGAAATATTAATCACTTAAACGCTTAGCAAAAGATTACAACTTCAAAGCAGTTACTACTGAAATTAATAGAGATGAAAACGTTCGAGATGTGTTCCATTATCACACATTCGACAAAGGTTACTTGAAAAGAATACTTGTCTTTAGATAATAATAATAATAATAATAATAATAATAATAATAATAATAATAATAATAATAATAATAATAATAATAATAATAATAATAATAATAATAATGTTTATTTATACAATACAAAAAAAATATAATTACGTAAATAATCGGACAAATAAACAAAAAGAAACCGCAAACCCTAAATGGCTGTCTGCGGATAGTGTATACAATAAAAACGTGTTTAGACTAATCATCATAATACTATCTCAAAAAAAACATACCAAGAATGTTCAGCATAAATCCGCAAAACCGCAAAGCAAAGCTGTCTGCGTTGGACTTTTGCGAACCATGCGGAACATCATTAAAGAGTTGGCAACAATTTCGGTGTAGTACATTATGTTTTCTTAATTAACAGTAAGTGTTTGTCTATTAGTGACAAATCAACAAAGCCTAGAGGCTGTCCGCTAAAAGAATTGTTACGAGTAATATGAACATCAAGTTCCAATTTTCAATTTAATACCAATAAAGACGGGACTACTAAACATAAGCAGAAAGTAAAATATGAAATTTTAAGTGCTACTCTATACATTCAGTTTATTCTCTATCATGGTGTATTTTTCTTCTATCTTCTATCAAAACAAACTGCTTAAGCTTCGATTTAAATAAATTATAATTAACTATACTTTTCAATTGCTGGAGAAGGTAGTTGAAGACTCTAGGGGCAAGAAAGGTGTAACATTTTTGACCAACAGTTTTATTTGAAGTTGATAGGACAAATCTTTTATTGGTTTTACTTCTAGTCTCATAAAAATGGGAATCAAGCAAGAACGTATTCTTGTTTTTTTGACAACACAATGCTATTTTATAAAAATAAATCTGACGTGGGTCAAGTATTCTGCTTTCTTCATAGAGAGCATCACCTGAAAAGTTACGGTCCTTTTTCAAAATAATTTTCAGAAAAAATTTTTGCAGTACATTGATCCTCTCCAGATTTGATGAAGCGAGTCCTCCCCACCCTTATATACCATAAATTATCCTAGAGTCAACAAGGGCAAAATATACCATTTTCAATTGAGGTACTTCCATTACTTTAGCAAGATATTTGAATTTATATATCATTGTCCGAGCGTATTACTGACTTGTTCAATGTGAATATTCCATCTCAAGTGGCGATCTATTGTGACACCTAAATATTTCATTTTATCTGTCAGTTCAATTTCAATAATTTGGTTGTCATATGTAATATCTAGTGTATCGAAGTCAGGTAATCCATTCAGGTAGCTTGAAAGTGGAAGTGTCACGGTTTATTTGAAATTGATCGTCAACAACTTGTGATTGAACCAGTCTATGAATTTAGTGAAATCATTATCAGCATTACGTTTCAGATCATTCCATGTGTTAGCGGTATAAAGCACTGCAGTATCGTCAGCAAAACTGAAGATTTCTCCGCTGGTATTGATATTAAGCAAGCTATTGATGTAGATTATAAATAATAGTGGACCTAAAACGGTACCTTGTGGTACTCCGCATTCCACTTCCTTAACATTACTGGTATTGTTATTGATTTTGACAATTTGTTGGCGGTTTGAGATATAACTTTTAAAAATCTCATGAACACGCCCTCTACAACACATATTTTGCAAGGCCCCCAATCATTGTGCATGGTCTACGGGGTCAAATGCCTTAGCAAGGTCAAGAAAAATACATAATGCTGGTTTGGTGTTATCGAGGGCTTCATACATTCTAGACGTCAAGGCTAAAATTGCAACCTCCGTTGATCGGTTCTTTTGAAATCCAAATTGATTTTCGTTCAACAATCCGAATTTCTTCATAAATGACTCCAGGCGTGATTTTATCGCTCTTTCGAAAACTTTTGCAGAACTATTAATCAAAGATAGTGATCTGTAGTTTGATATAATTTGTTTATTACCCGATTTATGGAGTGGTTTAATGACAGATATTTTATGTTCGGGAGGACAAACACCTTTTTCAAAACAGAGGTTGATGATAAATGACAATGGGGATGAAATTTCCCACGCTATTTCTTTTAGGGTTTCGGATGTGATGCAGTCGACTCCAGGTGCCTTATGATGTTTTAAAGTGTTTATTATGTCAAATATTTCTTCTTCCGTGGTAGGTGTCAAGAACATGGAGTTGGGATTAATTTCTATGGATGGAGGTGGTGACAATGGGATTTTTATGTTTTTTGCGAGATCTGGTCCAACTTTGGTGAAAAAACTTGCGAATGCTTCTGCCATTTCGAAATCTGTTTCGGTGAGGCTATTATCCTCTTTCAACACACTATTTATAACAGTATTTTTATTTTTGTGTCCTGTTATACAATTGATAACTTTCCATAGCTGGTTAGGCTTATTTTTACTTTTTTCTATTTCAGCTCTGTGATAATTTTGTTTGGTTATTTTTATTAATGTATTGAGTTTATTCCTATGAGTAATTAATCTCTGTTTCAGTTCCAAAGTGTTTTTGTTCCTTTGATATTCTTTGAATAAGCGGTCTCTACTGATAATTGAATTCATAATTCTTTTTGTAATCCAATCTTTTTTTCTGTTTAATTTGCTCTTCTTGAATGTCACAGTGCTGTCTTTTATAATTTCAGAGATTTTTGTTGAGAAAAATGAATTAGCAAGTAGGGGTCATTCATTTCGTACAAAGTATTCCAATTTAATTCTCTTAAGTTAATTTTTAATTTTTTATAATCAATACGTTTTGAGACGATGGCCTGATGATGGTTTTCTGTTTTAACATTTTCATTTGCTGGTTTTAAAGACATTATAGTGGCTTTATGGTCGGATATGTGACTACCTAAAACAAACGCAGAACATTTGTTTTCTAGATCGCCATCTTGACCCCTAAAAAATGTATGGTCGATGCAGGTACTCGATTCATCTTGTGTCCTTGTACTGATATTTATTGTCGATGTGAAATTGAATTCACTAAGGATATCAAGATAATATTAGTCAGGTTATTTCTGAGAAGAGATTTGTATTTATATCGCCTAATATTGCGAAGTAATGTTCATTGTACCGTTGCTGACCCAGGTAGTTTTGGAGTTCCAAAACGAATTCTTTTTCGTTGGTGGATGGAAGCCTGTAAATACAGGCAATTTTTATACATTTGCCCATATCGATCAAAATTTCAATTAATTTGCACGGACCTAACTTAACGATGTTTGTTTTATATTTCCTAGAGTTCCTTATATAAACTATAACGCCATCATTTTGGTTTATTGTTCCCTGATTATAAACTGACTCATATCCGTCTAAATCGAAAAAATGCTTGTTCTGAATTTTCCACGTTTCTGTTAAAATAATACAGTCGAAAGGTTCTTTGAATTGATTTAAAAAAACTTCCAATTTTTCAAAATTTTTGGATATGCTTCGTACATTTTGTTGACAGACTTTTAAGTAATCATTTCCAAACCTCAAAGTGTTGCGAACTCCCTATAACTGTAATCTCTAATGAACTGATCCAGTCCTCATTTGTGAAAAAGACAAAGCTGGATTGAATTATTATAAATATAAATTAGGTCATGAATGAAAGATTTTGTTGCAAGTGTGAGGTAGGTACGTGATCACTGCAATTATTTCTTCTTTTCTTGTAATCTGGCACTGGAAGATCTTTGCTGGTTGCTTGTAGTAGAAGTTTTTCTTATTTTCTGCTGTTGTCTGGTTTCTGGCTGTGTTTCGGGAGTTGGAGTCGATGGAGCACTAATTGATTTCGGTTCTTCTACAGTTTGATTTTCAAGGGCTAGTAGATCTGAGACTCGGTATACTTCTGTATTCACATGTAGTTTGTTGTTTTTTATATAGCAAGTATTATTTTCTCCTTGCTTAGCCTTCAGAAAGTACTTTCGGAGTAACTTACTTTCCTCTCTCTGTTTCTGTGTCTGATCGTGCACAATGCTAATATTTGTGCCTTTCAGGTGTTGCCTTTTTTGTAGTACTTCCTTTTTTATTAGGAATGTTTTGAATTCGACTTTCAGGGGCTGGTATTGTTGTTCCCGAGAAAATAAAAATCGTTGATATCTCCGTGAGTGAGAGAGGTGGAGAATGATGAGTTTATTTTCTGGCATATAATATCACAAATAGGGGTTTCGCTCTTTTTAATCAGCCCAAAAATAATCACGTTATTTTTCTTTCCCGATTTCTTCAATTCTTCAATTTCTTCTTTCAGGTCTTGATTTTCTTTTTCAAGATGTAACACTCTATTTTTCAGTTATTCGAAATTCAGTAATAGTCTAGCCTCACTGGCTTCGATTGAACTCTTGATTTCACTCCTGTTTTTGATAATTTCTTCCATAAGTTGCTTAATTGTGATATCACTCATCATATGGAAACAAATTTCGAACGTGTGTGACCTCCTTTATAGCTGCCCACTAAACAAGAAACATAAAAAGTCTTTTTTGTGATGTTCTTTTTAGAGACTTTTCGTGATGTTTATTTAAAACGTTAATAAGATATCTCCTAGATGTCTTAATTTTATTACCTCTAACATGTAAATAAAACATATTTTTGATGTAAAAAGTAATACTTGAATTCGCAGTTACATACACAGCCTATGAACTTCTTTTTAGTAACTTCCTATAGGAAAAATTTGCAGTTACTTTGACATCTTTCGAAATAATTTTTATTAATATCGTACTTATTACGTCTTTACGACGTTAATTCATAAAACTCTCAGTAATATCTCATATTAAACATCACAGTAACATAAAAAAGAAGAAAACAGAAGAGGAACTGATGAACGAAACATACAGTAGTTATCAGTGGAAACAAAAATGACAATTGACAAGCATGAAATGACGGATGGTTTTCAGTTATGTGTTATATTTTATTTGCAGGAAGCACATATTTTGCAAGTAGTACTAGAATAAAGTGGTCTTCGTTTTCGTTAGTTCCTACTAAGCTACAGTTTCTATACTTAGTTATAATTCTTGTTATAATGGACGAACAAAAATTGTTATCGGTAAGTACCTATTCCAAAATCATAATTATTAAAACTTAAAACTCATTCAATACTTTAATCGGCTATTATACATTGAAATTCCAGGTGGCGGAATTGTACACTAACATTATATGATAGGGGTTCTTTCAATTTTTAAAATATTTTAGTTACCTAGTAAGTATATTTTGAAAACGACTCACAATATTTCAAATCCTAGATATGCATTATACCCTACAAAAAACTTGATATTGCAATAGGGTAGATATTATTATAAACAATAAAACTTGCTCATATGTTGGAAGATATTTAAATCTAAAAGAAAATATTTTCAATGTTCAAGATGTTTCAGAAGCTACTTACACAAATAAAATAAAAAACAAATAGTTGGTAATTATGTAATGAAAGGGGAGTAACTATTTCAGATAGTCTGATATAAACATTGTATTAAACAGTACAAAAAATATTGAATCAAGTATCTCTAGTTCTAGTTTTTTTTAGTAGTAGTCTTAGCCATCAATATAGTTTTGCAGGTTTAGAAAATTTTAACATTATTACTAACAATTCTTGTGAACAATTAGAGACTGTTTAACACTTTAAAAACAGAAATTTATGTTTAAAGCTCATTTCCATTTGAAAATTCACTGAATACAATAAATAATATTCAGATGTCCCTTATAATGGTACCTATATTAATCTATTTGAAGAATATGTAACTTATGATACTGAATGCTCCAGTCAACAAACAGCATGCAATTATTTATTATTGTAGAAACACAGCTATTGGATACTCAATTGGATACAATTAATTATAAACTCATTTAACTTGATAATGTGTTCATATCTCTACCTCAAAAGTAGTTTTTTTTTGTATACAGTGTATTAATAATGCTTAGTTTTCATTAAGTTACAACTCCATGATGTTAATATACAATTTGTTCCAGGATGAAAATAACAAGATGAGAATAGTATATTATTTTATACAGAAAAGAAGTATGAATTTTCATAGCACACCTGAATTTACCTGCCAAATGGAGTGAGGCATAGAATAGGAGGTAAATCATGAAAAGTCACTTCTCGAAATAAAATATGTTATTATTCCTTTGAAGATCCCCGCACGTATCTTATGGAAAATGGGTCCCAGTCAATTGGCTGAAAATCAAGTTTGATGTAATTTATGATGATCGATCAAAGGTCTCCATGGGCACAATTTGATCTAAAGTAATTGTTTTATTAGCTGTTGTTCAGAACACATTTAAATGTTTCACAGATAAGGAT
Organism: Galeruca laticollis; assembly: GCA_963921935.1. Taxonomy (NCBI): domain Eukaryota; kingdom Metazoa; phylum Arthropoda; class Insecta; order Coleoptera; family Chrysomelidae; genus Galeruca; species Galeruca laticollis. The sequence continues at coordinate 83,898,567 of OY998177.1, forward strand.
TTTGAAGTGTACGTTATGGAATGGTTGAGGTACTTGAAACAGCGACTCTTGTGTGAGAAAAAGTAACCGTAAGTAAACGATAGAATTTTCTTAAATCAGATTGGATTTCTGTTGATGTAACGTAATGTTTCATTAAATCTTTATGGTGTAAAATTTTTATTAGTTTTAATATAATTAAAAAATTATTCTAATAAATTTTCTGTAAGCTAGCTGTAATGTATGTATATCCGTTAAACTTTATTAATACAGTTTCAAAGTATGGTATGTTATGGTAACTACGGATTAATATACCCTTTTTTATTTCTTGCTTTCACTGAATGTGTTCAATAGTTTCCACATTCCAGACTTGTTATGTAATATGCTTACACAATTTTATTATTTTTTAGGTTGGATTGCTGGACAATATTTTTTTTTTCTAATTTTGTACCTGTTTTTTTTCAAATTTACTGTACTGTTCTTTAATAAAAAATAAACGTTTTAAATCCTTTATTGCTTTTTTGCTATTTTATTTTAAACGTACAGGATGAACAACTAAGAACGACTGTAGGCCATATCTCAGAAAACAATCATGGTACAACTTTCAAAAAATTACCTTTAGATAAGGGATCCTGAAAAATTGCTGGAAAATATTTTGCAGTCTCTAAAATATCCGCTAGGGTTGCTATGAACACTCGAAAACATAATCACTCCAAAAAAACATACTAAAGGTGTCCTAAAAATACAATTTTTGAAATCTTGATGAGATTATGAATAAATTTAATTAAGGAGATTTTTTACCATTATTCTTCAAATAATGGGTAGGGAAGGTTCAAACTTATGAACAAATGTATAACTTTTTTCACAAAGCGTTGACAAAATTGTTCAATTTTGTTATTTTTGTTAAGCATTTCTTACTAAAAAGGAAAAACTTTTTCAAATGAAGCCAAAAGCATGGATGTCGATTAAAAAAAAGGGTTACGACATTTGTTGTTTGGGTTGAACCTTCCCCCACCCCTTACTTGAAGAATAAAGACAAAAAGTCCCTAACTACATTTTTTCGTAATCTCAACAATATATCAAACATTGTATTTCTTGGATACGTTTAGTATGTCTTTTTTGGAAATAATCACATTATTATGTTTTTAAGTGTTCATTCCACCCCATAGGAGATATTTTAGGAACTAAGAAATATTTTCCAGCGATTTTTCAGGGTCATGTTCCTGAAGGTATTTTTTTAAAGTTGTACTATGTCTATTTTTTGAAATATGGGCGACAGCCGGCGTTCTTAGTTATTCACCCAGTATTTGCTGATTAGGCACAGAAACATCTATAGGATGTCATCCAGAATGTTTAGAGGTATATTATTTAGAGGTTTATGTAATGTCCATACAACATCTACGAGAATACACTGTATTGTTTTCGAAATGTCGCATTTAGATCATTGATAAGACGTTATTTTTTAGACATTGCATTAACATCGACTAGATGTTAAAAGGCATTTCCGAATGTAACAGAAATGTTGTTTTTAGTTCGTTATAAAGACTTCCTTTTGAGGAAGTTCTAGTAACATCAAAGTAATGTAAAAAGACAGCGCTTTAACATCGCTGAAAAGTTAAGTTGAAACATCACAAATGTTAACAGCCACAAGCTGGGCATAAGCCGTTGTATAGATGTGCATGTGATGAAAACAAGAGGAAAAAAGGAAGAACATTATCACAATGTGATGTTGAATTAACACAACTGTAATATTTATTTGCATAGTGGGTGGTATTTCTTATATTGATAAGAAAGTTTGACTGTACGTTTTTATACTATCAGTTTAATGAATGAATTCCTACGAATTGTGGATTTAATACGTGAATCCTTAAAATAAATCAATGATTTTCTACTAAATGTTGATGATTGGATTTAATTTGATGACTATATGAAAATGAATTTTTTATAGATGGTTCGTACCACTTTGATTTGCAATAATGTTGGAGTGATTAACTACTAGCCTGTTAACACTAAAGCCACACACACACATGAAGCTTATGGCCAAATTAGGTCCCTTGAAATTGCTTAAATACAATATCAGCAGTATTCATCGTCTTCAGTAAATGCAATGATAACAGATCCACAAACTTCTAACGCTTCAACACATAAAAGAAAGCGACAACAAATCGGAAACTCTTGTTAATGAGAGCAGAATCGCAACTATTACCACGACGTTTTACTTCTGTGCTCTACGAAAGGATCAGAGAACAGTATGACCAGCTAGAGATGCAGTCTGTAGATAGTGTGATATTATTAAAGGTCACTATCAAAAAGAATAGATTACACATTTCAGAGTCAAGTGCATCTAGAACTTCAAAATCATAAATCCATGTTTCTAATTGTATTGCTTCTTTGCCAAATTGTCTACGGAGAGCTCTTGTTTTCGTTACTATAAATGGTTCTACAGTTTATGGTTTGGTAGACACAGTCATTTCTACTACCTACATTAACAAGAATACAGTTGATAAATTTGAAATTCCAATCATTTCATACCGAGGTGAGTAAGTATCTATGGCTTCTACTTCGCTTCAGTCTTCAATAATTGGTCAATGTCAAATAAATCTTCATCTCCAAGGACATGATTACAAAAACTTCTCAGTTTGTAGTCTTCCCAACTTCTGTTCCGATATCATTATTGGTCCTGATATCCTGAAAAGACATTTTTGTATTCAAATAGATTTCGGTTAGAATATGCGCCGTTGTTGCTGCTAATCTGGAACCAGCTCATTTTCATTCATGTTAATTTTTGTATAATAAAGCCTAGTTCGGGCTTCATGTTATAAATTATATAGCAGCAGCCTTGGAGTTTGACATTTTTGACTGGATATGTAGGGGAAGTCGGTATATATATATATAATTATATATATTGATCAATTAAATAATTATTCTAAATAGTAAAGAAATTAGATACCTAATTTGATAACACAAATAATAACGCTCATGATATATGTAAACGATTGAAATAAATTCATGACATACGTGTATCGATAAATACAGCTATCAACACAGAATTGTGTATTGGATAGTACCAATACGAGTAAATTATTAAAACATAATTTATTTAGAAATAACAAATCAAAATTAATTATTTATTAGGAAAATTAGGAAAAATCAAAATAATATTTAAAAAGACTTACTGTGGACCAACCCTCTACACGAGATATCGAATTCACACAAATTTACGTATTATGCAATTTTATAAGAAAAATCAAAATTTAAAAATGACATTTTGAAAAAATCAATTGACATATGTTTATCAATACCTAGCTTAAGGCTGGATCCACATGCATCCGTGATACGTATCCGTTGTATACCACGTGATCAATATCAACTAATGAAATTTTAGGTATCAAAATTACGCTCGTTTCAAGGTCACAACGGATTGAAGTTGGTTAATTTTAACTTTTCATGCGTGATTGAGGTTATTATTTTGTTTACGTTTTTTTGGTGATTCGCCGACTACTTTTGGAAAGAATTATTTACCTAGGTTAAAAAATGTCGAGTCTAGAAAAGATTCCTCCATAAAAATTTGTCTTGTCCACATTGCTCTTTTTTCTGGGTTTTGTGTGATAAGCCTATTGTTTTGCAGATACATTAGGAATGCTATTTTTACTTTTTCTCTAAATTCCTTTGTGCCCAGGGAGGAGCATTCACTAATTGTCTGTTTAAATAGGAAATGATTAAAGTCCTATTATTTACACTAACACGACAAACACTCATAATTTAAGAAGATTGGTGTATCAGTCATACGGTAATAACAAAAATATTATTAGCACAGATCCTATAACTACTAAAAATTATTAGAATATTTTGATTAGTGTTTTAAATGAAACTCACGGTTTCTAGTTAATTCCACAATATGATAAACGTTATTGAAAATTCAAAAAAATTGACAATTGTTTCGATAAATCAATATCATCGTCAGAATGACAGAAGTTACATTTTATTTGATGCCTACCTGATGTTTAGTAGTTATTTTTGGCTAGACCAAGAAGTGACCTAACTTGTGATTGACTTAATATATGTTTATAGGAAGAAGAAGAAGATGTGATATTACAAATATTGAAGCTTAGATATTATTAGCCCTATGGTGATATCCTGGATATCATTTTCCCAATTAAGATCAGTATAACTGTGCAATGATATATAAAACCAGGAAAACTATATCTGCTGATCTTCACAATTATCACTTAAGAAGACAGTTTATTAGTGGAGAACTCCCTAGATTTAACTGTTCATTGACAACTTCATATTGGGGGTTTCTTAAATGTCTTCAAATTTCCAATTCTTCAAGGAAATCCAGTTCTTGTTTCTTTTCACAAATATGCAGCACTTCTAGTTTTGTGTTAGGTTGTTTTGACGTTTGGTACCATAAACGAATGCGTGAACGGATTGACACATGTGGATGATCATATTTTCGGCTATCCGTGAAACGCACACGTACGTCCGTGATCATGGATGCATGTGGATCCAGCCTAAGTGTAAAAGTGTAAAAAAGTGACAGCGGTGAATGACAACAATAATTATTTGAACAAAGTAACATTATGTGAAATGAACGCAAATTCAGGTAAATAGATGGAAATAAACTTTTTAAAAGGAAAAAAGGTGAATAGTTGTTGATTACCGACAGCTCTTAAGAAAGAAATAAACTTGTCAAGGGGTGGATGTGAAATGAAAAAATTAAAACAATAAGTAAAAGCGAGATAAAAACCTAAATTTTGGAATCAACTTTTATTCCTAAGGGTTGAGTCATTCTATTTGAAATCTGAAAGCATAATAGAAAAAGTCACGATCCAGTGTGAGGTCACAAAAAAAACTTTTCAACTTTATAATTTATAAACATTTCTGAAACAAATATTAGTTAAGGTTATGTGCTGATTTTCTTTGTCTGATTTTATTTTATGAATATTGTTTGCATAGTTTAAATATAATCAATCATACAAAATAAACAACGTAATCTAAATGCTTATGATTCAAATAATGGAGAAATAACTCACCCCAAATACTGAAGAGCACACATATATTATATATGATTCCTTTTTGTTTCCTTCAAGTTATGTCTACACCCTATCGTTCAATTAATGGCGAGTGTTGTTGCCGATCCTACGCACCCATAGGTGAAAAAAATATATATTGTAATGTTTTTCTTATTTATTTAAAAAAAATATTACGACGGGTGTGATAAATTTAAGCACGGTATGTTTACTCAATTAATTTATCTATTTACTCAACTATTCACTAATTTATATTAAATACACTTTTTATTTACTTACCTTAATTTCTATAAATACTTTACTAATCACTATTATTCACTATTTCACTGTTCTGCCACGAGATCAAATTGTAAACTACTTTTTCCGTTGGTAGGTACTCTCTTATATATTAAGTGCCTTCTATTCTGGAAACTTCTAGATTGCGGAACCCAACAACAATCGCCCCTAAAAGAAACCTCTAAACAAATACAGTCACCTAAAATAATGATAGATAGTTTCAAAAAATCGGGCGCATTCGCCAACATTAAAACTGTCATATAAAGCGTTAGACAGAGTCTGATTCAGGGACTACACTAGTGTGCGATTTCGTAACATTACCCCCTCCTTGAAAGGAAGTTCTTACTGGAACTTCCGTGTAGCAGGGACTGGATGTTTCAATCGGTAACTGGACCCATGTCTGCACTTTCCGGTCGTATGAAAATAACAGGGCACCGTCTTCAACGGGTACCGATAACAAGGGGTATAGCTACAAATTAATGTGTGGACAACGGTATCTTGGTAGATCACCTCTATCATGTTCCAGATGACTCGCCAAGTCAATTGGTTGCTCTCTATCCTGGGCATTGCTAGTTTCTCCACGTGGATATTTCCAGCACATGATCTCGAAGGTTTTGTAGCGCTTCCCAGATGTTCCGGTAGATGGATTGATCTGGAAATTCGTTTCTAGTTACCAGGTAAAACAGGTACCGCGAATTGTGTTTGAATTTCAGTGTCTTGCCATGCGCTGACATCTGACCCTCAAGTTTTTCTAATTACCCAAACTTCTTTCGAACCAGGTCACCAACCCTCATGCAAGCTTGTTACTGGCGGATATGTTATGTGCCAGTGAATACTCTTCAGGGAGCGTGAACAAATCTTGTCTTTGTTCTGTAGTGACTCCGTACCTATCGGCTTTGGTGGACCACTCTCGATTGTTTTCCAATGAGGATAGTGCTTATGCGATAGATGATGTCTTTGATCATCTTCTTGATTAAGTACGGACCTTCCCATGATTTCTGTAGTTTTGGAGAAAATCCTTCTGTCCTTGTCAGGTTATGTAACCATGCTTTGTTCCCATTTTTGATACTGCCTTCTGTGGCCTGCGTGTCGTACTGTTGTTTCATTCTGTCGCTGGCATCTTGAAAATTCGTTCGAACCAATTCGTGCTCATCGTCGATCCTTCTCCATTTGATCACGTAGTCTTCTCCTGCTGGATCTTCGCCAGGGCGACGACCAAACTCCAGGTCACAAGGAAGCCTCATTTCACGTTCAAACAGGATTTTCGCAGGTGCTTCACCCGTGGACTCATTTATGGCAGCTCGATGTTGGATGTTGAAATCGTACTCTTGAAGTCGTTAAATTCATCTAGTGATCCGGTCCTCGAGATTCTTGAACTGCATCAACCACTGCATAATCAGTCCGGATTAGAAACATCCTTCCATAGAGATATGGGTAAAAGTGTTCCACGGATTTCACTATCGCCAAAAGTTCTCTTCTCGTGATGCAGTAGTTTGGTTCTGATTTAGAGAGGATTTACTGAAAAATCCCAGCACTCTTTCTTGCCCTTCTTGGATCTGTGAGAGCACTTCTCCAATTCCAACGTTGCTTGCGTCACAAGACATTTTCCACGAGTCTTTCAAATATCGTAGGCTCATTACAGATTCCGAATGGCATGACGTTGAATTGCCATAATCCAGATCCGGTGGTGAAAGCAGTCTTCTCTTTGTCTTCTGGGACCATTTTTACTTGCCAATAACCAGACTTCAGGTCCAAAGTGGAAAACAGTTTGCTGCCGGCCAAAGTATTCAACGTATCGTCGATTCGAGGCAGAAGGTCTTTCTTCGTCACGTTGTTTAGCTGGCGATAATCCACGCAGAGTTTCGTAGTTCCATTCTTTTTCATGACGAGTACAACTGGAGAAATCCATGGACTAGTAGATGGTTCTAGTGCTTTTTCTTCTTCCATCTCTCGAATTATTCTTTCAGCTTCCTCTCTTTTCACTCATGGTAGTCTTCGAGCTGAATGCATAATTGACTTGGCATCACCAGTATCGATTTTTTGTTTGACGGCTGATATTAATTATTTATTAAAGTCGTAACAGGTGTTACAACCTAATTATAAGGATATTAGCTATATAATACAAAATACAGAAAAACGAATCCAAAATACAAAGTACAAAATACAAAACTGACGGAACCAAACCGCATATCTTATACTCCGGTAATTTTTAAATATTTATATATTTCATGCCTAAATTGCGACAACGGGATTAAAAAATTTATTTCCGTCAATTGATATACATTGTTCGCTAGTTTCAACAAGGAATTCAGAGGTGAGGAGGAGATGGAAGATTCTAGTATTCCAAAAGGAATTTTGCATCGTGTTACCCTTTGGGTTACTTTAAAGGGTATTAAAAAGAGTATAGCACTGAAATTTGTGATGCTGTTTACCAATTTTTACAAGGTCATTGCTAATACCAGTCTTCCCTCTTTTTGGTACGAATAGATCTCGATACTGCAAGAGAAATTCTCTCATTCTCCTTTTTTCAGCTTGATTCAAAGATTTACCAGCTACTGATAACCTCTGTTCGAATCTGGCATTGGAATTGTCAGTGGCCGTTGTTTGGCGAACTATAGACGTCAATGGTATGCAGGAGCCATCCTGGTTTCCTTCTTGGTGGTAATTGGGTAATCGTTCACATTTATGGGATCTCCTTCGTCGACGTAACCAATTCTTTTCCAATTAGTACTCCTTTGCCAACTTACTCGTTGTGGTTCCTTGGCTCCATCATGGACGGTCTACATTCCTCCATGATTGCCCATAGCCGTGATACTATCATAGTTTCGCTTCGTGCAGGTAGAACGGCATCTTTCTATACATCTGCCAACACCATGCTGCCTTCATATGGATGAAAGAATACTTCCTCGGAATTGTACCGCTTCTAAAATCCTATTGGAAACCGTGTAGATTCATTACGTCCATTCCCAGAATCACGTCTTCTTCGATGTCAGCTACGATTACCGCATGCGTGAACTTTTCTGCGCCAATTCCCAATTGGATTTGTGCCTCCATATGAACCTTGGAATTCTCGTTTGTGGCAGTTCGCAGTCGTAGTCTCGTTGGTAGAAAGTTCTTCTTCGAGTTTATAATCTCTGATCGTAATCTGCTGGCCGGCCCATTGACCCAATACAAGACGAGGTGAAAATGCCATCGATCGTAGTGCGGTTAAAATTGAAAATATAAAATGAATAGAGAAAGATAAAATATGGATTCAATCGTAATGATATCACGAAAGTAAGTCATGCATCGATTAGAATAATAGCTGCAGATCTACTAACGTAATGGCCAGTACGCAGTTTTGGTTCTGGCAAGTGAAGAAATTCGGCAAACTTTTTTGGTGCAGCACCTATGGTATTTATGCCTACTGCCTGCTTAGTACATTTTTTTGTTTTTATTACTTGAAAATAAATGATAATCTATTCCAAGGGAGCGCATTTTAATATACTTTATACACATTTCATAAAATGCGTCAGGAACAACAAACGAACGTCGTATTTTATTCTTTAAATCGGGAAAGCGAATTATATTGAAGATTTTCCCATATTTTGAATATCATAAATTGAGTGATTAATTATTTAAATAAATAAGATGAACATTACATTATAGTTTTATATTTAAATAGTGATTCAAAAGACGCGAATTCTTGTCTTAATATTTTATATTTGGTCGCAATCTTGATGATCCTCGTAAAAATGATTCATAACAATCAAGTTTAATGTTTAAGAGAATTATATGAGAGCAATAACAATTAAGGACAACCTCAAACGGCTCAGCGTCGAGAAAGAGTAACCGCGCTCTTTGCTATTATAAAATGCAGTAAACAAACAAATTTAGCTCACTCGCTACCAGCAACCATAACTCTCCGTTTGTTGTGTAATTTAGTAGAGTAAAATGTCCGAGGCATACAGTTGTACTTAAACCAAAATCGATAGGTCGTTTTATTCGAAAAAAGCCAACATCGAGAGACAGATTTCGAATACTGGAGAATTGTGACCGAAGAAAAACATTTCATATAAATTTTTCATGATTCGGAAAACGATGCATTGATTATATTTATTCCATTTTTCGACCGTGAAAAATTCATATTCAATCAATAGCAGAATGTATTATACAGGGTGTTTCTGTTGGAGTTCCAAATAGACTTAACGTACTTATATCTTTATTTCAAGTATCCTTATATATTATTACGTATTTCGACAGACCTACTTTTAGGGTTCCCTAAATATAGGGTTTTGATATCTTACTCCTACGATATATGACCAATTTGATAACTATGTCTGAATAGAACTATTATTGGGATATTTATGGTATTTATGGAAGATATTAAAAAATTCATACAATTCCGTACGAAATTATTTCTTTACGACATAGGACTAAAATTATTATCTTCACTATCCTTTTCACGAATTTCAGCAACAAATATATCATGTACACAATTTTAAGTTTTGGGTCAAGTATACATAGCACCACCTACCTTCCTTGATATTAGCTATGATAACTTTTCTTATCGTATATTCATTAGACAAGACCGACAAGGCTGTTTCAAATGCAAACTCACTGGACGCCAAGCATCGCAATGCCCAAATACACAGCTCGCTTCTAATGAACCAGCAGCTCCCACTGCCTCAAACAATTCACTGCGTACACCATCCGTACAGCTAATAAATCCTGACATCCATGAATCCTTCACCCCAAACAGAAACTCACAAAACATGACTTGGCTCTTTAATTCTCCCGACGCCTATCGCCAACACTACAGAAGAGCAGTTAACTATCCTACAAACGAACACATTCGGATGCCGTATTACCATCCAGTGAGGAGCTCCCACTGTTCCGCTTTCTCGTTTTTATTTTAACAATTTCGCAAAGTGTAGGAAGGTTTTTTCACTTTTGTTGACTACGAAGGACCAACCACTCTCGTGGTAAAATATGTTGTAGTTTAGATGAGTTGTAAGGATAAATAAAATGAATTTGGTTGCACTTTCACTGTTGTGTATTTAAAATGTAGTATACATATTGTTCAATCTGCTGAACAATTAAGATTATCACTGACTGTTAGAGGTACGGTATATTATTTATAACATTATCTGACAGTAATTAATGATAGTTTTTAGTTTAATTATACCGGTATTGCCGCTATATATATATATATATATATATATATATATAGATAGTAGTTATTTTGCCAATAACTGGTTAGAAACAAATATTAGTGGGGGATTTGGCATCTGAGACAAAGAATACTCTGTTTAATTAGTCCGAGCTTTCGAAAATGTTTATTTCCATCCTCAGGGACACTACAATTGATAAAAATAGTCAAAATTTAAAATCAAACAATAAAATTAACACTTACATTAAGTGAGGTTATTTGTCATTGAGTTGGTGTAAATGTAAAAACACCACCACATTTACACCAACTCAATGACAAATAACCTCACTTAATGTAAGTGTTAATTTTATTGTTTGATTTTAAATTTTGACTATTTTTATCAATTGTAGTGTCCCTGAGGATGGAAATAAACATTTTCGAAAGCTCGGACTAATTAAACAGAGTATTCTTTGTCTCAGATGCCAAATCCCCCACTAATATATATATATATATATATATATATATATATATATATATATATATATATATATATATATATATTAAACTATGTTTCAATTGGTATGATGTGAGGAATTTTACTTTTTATCGCCCCACGTTTTGGGTGCCAATTGATCTATATTTAATTTATTATGAGTTTTATTTATATTTGTTTGAATTTTTGTGTGGCTAGCTCAGTATTGTAATTATTTTCAAATTATAATTATATTATTATATTCTATTATATTGGTTCGGGAGCATGAGACTTCCTCTACTCTTTGAGTCCTGGCTTTGTTTAGAGATATTTCGCTCATTCACAATAAAGAGAAACACAAAACACAATATTTTCAATCATTTAATTTTATAATGAAATTTTTTTTATTTAAATATATTTTTTAATCAAAACCGTTACGCCTATGGAATTTACCAACACAGAATTATCAAGAATATACACTATCTTACGCGCATGCCCAACTAATAACGAACATATTCGAGATGGAACGAACGTTTCTTAACGACGCTCTGCACCTGCGTAAATATTAGATACATAGCATCATTTCCTTTAGAACAATGCTGATGGATTTGCATAAAAGAATTTACGTTGAGAATTATATACATACACTAAATAAATTGTTCAGAGGAAATATGTTACCAAATTTATATATACAAATGGAAAATTATGTGAATAAAATGAGATGCATCTTTCTTATATGATTTGAAAATACGTAAGTACAAGCATTATTATATCATAGAATAGGCCTTTTTATATAATATATAGAATTTGTCTAGTGAATAAAATACATAAAGTCTTTTTTTTCTTTTTTTTTATAGATCGATCATAAAGACGCAACAATTCTTATATATACATGAAAATAGTCACTGAATTTATACTCAATAGTTATTATTCTTATTATTGGCCAATAATATCTAAAGAAGCACTGACCTAATGCCTGGATTCTGGATATATCCCGTCTGGATACAGGACTACGCCTTCCGAAGTTCTAGCTACTCGATTTATTGAGAAATTTGGATATTCTCACGGGAAAAACTGGTTATAAATACATGTAAGTGTTCTAGGTTTTATCTTTGTTAAGAATTTGTGGCTTCTATTATGAAAATTTGTAATTTAACTTGAAATTTCGGGAAAAGTTTCTTATCACATCCTCACTATTTCGACGCCAAGAACCAACTCCCAACGCTTCTATTTGATCGTCAATTTTTTAATCAACAACCAATATATTGTTTCTAAGCACACTAATTATCAATAAGTTTTTTGTTGGATTTTATTTAATCGAAATTTGTCATGTCACTTTCCACCAATCACATTGTTTCTCGAGATGTTGTACTATTTCACAATTGCTACACTTTTATACTTAAGTTATTCTTATGCTTATCCCCTCTATCTTATATCTTTATATTTTCCTTCTATATAAAGCCAGTATTTCTTAAAAATTGTTTTTCTTTATTTGTTATATATTGATTTGCCATATTCATATTTCCCTTTCTTTATATTCAAAGCTGTTTTTATAATGAGTTTTACCTAATAAATTTTTCTTTATATTATATTGTATTTATTCATTTATTTATTTTTTTAGGTTTTGAAGAAACAAAAGTGAAGAATCTTATTGGATCACCATCTGCCAAATGGAAACAAAATAATATAGTAGATAGGGTTTTGTACATTACTTAATATTAAATTTAACTAACTATACTTATGACTATTATTTCCTTTTAAGTTTCGTTCGTAACATAACATATATACATTCTTTAGAATTGGGTTACTCATTAATAATAAATTCTATGTACATTATTTATACTTGTGTTACTCATTAATAATAAATTTAAATTTCGACTTCATTTCTGTATGCTTTCCCTTTTCCATTGAATTGCATTTTCGTCTCCAAAGCTTATTCCTATTCTCATGTCCTATTATTCAATTTGCTTTTCTTCTTCTAACCTTTTTCTTGCTTTCTTCTCTTGTTGTTTGATGCTCGATATGTTTCTGAAGCGTCTGTCTATTCTCTATCATATCTTTTTTAATTTTGTCGCCCCATATCTCATAAATTTCTGCCCATGAATCTATTAAAGTTTGTATTTTAAATTCTTCCATATTATTCATTTTACTATTTATTATTTTAAAGAAAGCTTTTGTGTAATTTATCGGCATGTTGTTGTTATATATTACTCCAGTTACTACATTATTATTGTTATAAAAATGTCCTGAGCATCCTATACCTCTTTCATTTCTTTCCTATAATATCTTCTATTTCTTCCACTGTATCTGTTAATCTTCGATTCATCTCTTGTATTTCCTTGTTAAGTTGTCTACCCAAGATTCCACTTCTTCTAGTACATATGTCTGTTGCTTTTTTTATTCTACCATCCAATTTTACTCCGATATCCATGTTCCCTGTGTAGATTATTCCACCTCCATTTCTCCTAGCATTAAATTCCATTTCTTCCATACTTTCCTGTAATTTTCTGTTCATTTCTTCTAGTTCTTTGTTAACTATTTGACCAATGTACTCGTTCCTCTCCTCACATGTTCCTGTTTGTTTTTGTACCTTTGTATCCAAATCCTTAAATTTCTGCTCCGCATTTTGTTGGTAATTCTGCATTATCTCTTCTACTATTTGTTCCTTGAATTTAATAATGGAAAACGCGATTTCTCAAGTTTTTTTATATGGTCTGCCAAGTCCCAGGCGGTTGGGTTTTTCGAGGTAATTTGATTTTAATCGGCTTTTAAATGTAGTTTTCGATATTCCAAATGCCTCAGAAGCTTCGTTGACGCCCATTCCGCCACTTCTGTATGCATTTACGGCATCATTTAACGCTTGAGAGGTCCAATATCCTCGTTCAGGAACATGTCTTTTTCGTACGTACTTATTTGGCATAGTACTAAAACAAAAACATGTTGGTCCGACTCTCCTCCCTCATGTTGGTCCATCTATCTTCAAATCGGAAGATAGACGGACCACTCGGTAACAACTATTTGATTATAAATGAATGGTTTTCACATTTTAGGTCCTAGAAGACATTAATGCATACACTTACAGTTTCAGCAGCAAAAAAAATATTTTAGACTTACCTAAGTGTGTTAAAAATACAAATATATTTCTTTAAATATAATTTTCAATAGGACGAAATCTATTTTTTTCAAAATTCCTACACATAAATGCGGATAACCATGTACTCGCGACTATTTTAAGGTTGAACGGACTGATACGCAAAACATACGCCGGTCAAATATATCGGTGTTGCCATAACTTCCAAAATATTACCAATATTCCGTCAATCCTCCAGGTCCATCTGCTCTCCCTTCACTCTAAACTAAGTGAAGAAAAACTAGACATACATATTCAAGACTACGCACATCCAATAAACGCCCTGATATCAGAGGAAGAATTTGAAGACGCTTTATCCTCCACCAATCACAATTTCCAAAAATTTGGAGGAAGGCATTAGTTATACCCATTCTTAAACCTAACAAATATTCTTTATTACCGGAACCTAATAGGCCGATAGTACTCACATGCAACAAAACATAATCAACCGACGATTATTTTGGTGCCTTGAAGCAAACAATCAACCTTAGAAAGGGATATACACGGAGCTTTCAACATAAACAAAAATATCTAGCAACTTACTTCGACTTCAAGCATGCTTTTGACAGAGTTTGGATCAACAAAATTCTCCTATACCTTCAAATTGAGAATACCAAGGCGAGATACTAGATCTAGTTAAACACTTTTTTTCAAATAGGGACTTTCAAGTAAAGGTGAATGGAACCATTTCCAATTCTGAAACACAAGAAAATGGAACTCCCCAAGACTCGGTTTTAAACCCCACATTGTTTCTTATTGCAGTTAATGACATTACGCAAAATAATGATACATCCATAAAAGCTCGATTATCTGCAGATGATTTGATTCTAATTATGAAAGGAAAAAAATTGAGCAATTCAGCTAATCTACTACAAACACAACTTCTTAAGCTAGAACTATTGTTAAAAACATTTGGCATGATATTCAGTGCTCAGAAAGTAGAATGAATAATATTCTCTAAAAGAAAAACAAGGCAAGGCATTAAAACTCTATAACAAAAAATTGATGTACGCTAAATAAATAAAAATTTTTGCTATGATATTCGACGAACATCTAAACTGGCAAAAACATATTAAAAAGTGGTTCTTTCTTGTCAACCTGCACATAACATACTGAAATACACATCAAATAAACACTGTGGAGGCGAAGGAAAACTATTGCTACTGATATATAGAACACGCATCAGATCCAAAATAGATTACGGACGTGTAGTTTACACTTCAGTTACATCAAATTAACAATCAGATACTCTACACAACAATGCATTACGAATAATGTTAGCGGCATACAGTACAACCCACACAAATAGTTTAAATTGCGAAGCAGGAGACGCTCCACTCAAATACCGACGACAGTACCTTAGTCTTTCACATGCAGCTAGAGTACGAGCCAATCCCAACTCCCCCACTCACCACACTGATTTCGGCAAAATTTCTTCTTTTCACTCACAACGAAGTACTACAATATTTGATAGAATACACCAATATTTATAAACTATTATCATCGACATTTCCCCAACTGTAATTAACTGGACTCCAATTTTGCAACTATCTCCTACCTGGCTGATCAGTCCTCTGTCTGTGAACAACCCTCTTTCACAATACAGGAAACCAGTCACCAGCCCCCATATCTTCTCAAAGCTGTTCTCACCATCTCTGTTCAATTTCCAAGGTTACACTGAGACGCGTCTAAAACCATGGAAGGAGTCGCAGCATCTGTGGTCGCACCCAGTGAAATAAAAGTCAAACTGCCAGACACTACAAGCATTCCCAGAGGCGAACTACACGCAATTCAAAGGCCACAAAATTTATACGTAATAGCCGCCAGGATAAACACCTCATAATTACAAACTCACTTAACGCTGTAGTTTTACTAACCAAGACATGCTTCATACATGAACCACGAGCTACACAATTTAAGTCATATTAATAAAGAGATTGCTTTCCTATGGGTCCCATCTCATGCGTGAATCAAAGGGAACGAATCAGCAGACAAATGAGGAGCGTTCAGTCAAAACCAGACAAATCCACTTTTTCCACAAAATACGAATGAAATAGATTTAGAATATTTTTCAAAGATTTTATGCATTCCTTATTTAAAAATCGTTCAAATCCAAACAAATTCCATTTAAATTTGCATGTAAATATCAGTAGTTCAGTCAAAATCAGACATATCCAATTTTAAACCGACTTTTACCAAACCGTTCAAAACTAGACATATCCATTCACACTTTAATACTACATCTACAAGAAATAGAACAGAACAAGACATATCTATACCAAATAAACCATGTTTTGTTTAATCAGGCTGATATTGTTTTTATTACCAATGATACTAGTGGCATTGGAATGCAGGTATGGTGGGAATGACTGCATCTACACATTATTTCGGTTGTGTGGTGCCTGGGGTCTTATTTTTTAGTATTAATTTTGTACTAAGCGGAGAGAACAGGTACCTTCGATTTAATGCGACCACGAGAATTCTTTGCAGAATTTACTGTTTTATCGGTAACCACTTTGAATATTATTGTTTAACCATTGTTATTTGCTGCATTATGTTGTGAATGATGAATACTACCGTTGGTGCTATCAATTGGGGATCTAGAAAGAAAGATTCTAGACCTTCAAAACGCAATATTTTAAAAAAGGAAAGGTAGAAACGCTTTTTTTAATTGCAATTTGCTGTACTTTTATTTTCTTTTGCATGTATTCCGATGTAGACCCCAACTTATGTGGTTTCCAGCGTCCTTGTGACCATAACACGAAAGCGTTTAGATGCAATTTAGTGAGAAGAGGGGATATCATGAAGGCGAGGGAAACATTTGATGAGGAGCCTGTAAACACTTTACAAGATCAAAAACTCTGTCACCTTATATCAGTAAGTGAACCAAAAAGAAAGAGACCGGAGCATGATGTTCCAGCCGACAAAAAGAAGCCAAAATCCTTACAAGCAACTTATTTTTTTCGGGTTGAAGGAAAAAAATCCATGGTCCCAGTTTGCCGAGCACTGTTTCTAGCTGCTTTTGGAATAACAAAAAATAGAATAATTCTGATTTTAAATGCCATTCAAGAGGGAAATATTCCTAAAGATAAATGAGGTGGTGATAGATATGTACAACGATCTGGTCCCGTCAACGAAAAAATAAGAAATTTTCTAAATGATTTGCCAACATCTGAAAGCCACACTATAATAGGAAAAACTATGTAGGGTATACCTCTCAAGTGACCTAAACATAGCAACTTTATTTAAAATGTACAATTAAAAAAAAAACGGTTTCCGTTCATCCTTATCAATGTTGAAGAGAGTATTCTACAATGTATTTAATATTGGATTTTTCTCTCCGGCATCGGATGTGTGCGGTACATGCCTTAACCTTAAAAATGCCATCAAACAAACAGAGCAATTTGGAAAAGCAGCATTGTCGACAAAACTAAGAATTCATAAAATGCGCGCAAATGCGTTTTACATTCTTTTAAAAGAAAATCCTGCGAACACCTACTCGTTTTGTTTTGACTTGCAATAGATACGCCCCTTACCAAAGACACCAATTCAATATACCTTCTACCTGAGGCAAATTAGTTTCTATTCTTTCGGTGGATGTAAAATCTAAAAATCCTGTATTTTACACCTGGACGGAGGATCAGGCAATTCGCAACTCACAGAAATTGACTCAGCCCTACTGGCACACCTCAGATCATTAGTTTTGGAAAATATGGAAACTCTCCTGTTATTCTGCGATGGATGTGGGGGCCAAAATAAGAACGCCCATAATGTCCACTGCTTAGCACTTCGGCTTAGAGTTGAAGCTCCCTCTTCCCTTAAGCACTTGGTTCTTCATTTTCCAGTGAGGGGGCATTCTTACCTACCAGCTGACCGCGTTTTCGATCGAGTCGAAAAATTACTGAAAAAACATTGCATCATTCATAACCCTGAGTATAATAATCATATCAAGAATATTACAGAAATATTGGCCGGGTTCGTATACTAGTGAAAGATTGGTAGTTACATGGCATGAAAAACCTGTCTACAACATATAATAAAATAAATGGAATTAAAGATTTGAAAAAAAATACTTAAAGAAAATTGTTAAGCTGGGTAAATCTTCAGTACAGAGGAAGTGCTTTCTTTAATTTTGACGAAGTTAATCCATATATTTCTATGATTAAAAAAGGTCGTTGTGAGGCAAATTGCAAATTAAACATTCTGCCTATTGGGAATTCTATTTTCCAGGAGAAAAAGAACAATGTTAAATCTCTTTTAGAGAAGCAATTCAATAACGAGAACTTTCAGTGGCAAGAGCTTCCTGATTTGAATTTCTAAAAAAAAATTTTGTCTGACTACACTTCCCAAGTTGCACTGGACAATCTCGTTGGGTTCGGGATGTGAAACTAATAATTATGAAGAGTCGACCACAACACTTTATGATACATATAAATCGGGTACAAAATATAAAATACCACTCCAAATACAGTATTCGCTTTTACATTAGACACCGATTATAGCCGGTAGCTGACTGCCCGCGCCAGCGCTCTTAATTTCTCAGCCTGGCGTCCGCCGTCCCCCTCTCACAGAATCTGTCCTGGTACTGCCTACTCGGCCTTAGGCCGTACCACTACAAAGTCCAAGAGCAGGATGCACTAGAAGAACAGAACGAATGCGACTTCTTGGAAGATGATCATGCTTTACATGTCTAATTTTTTTAGTCTGCTGGATTTTAAAGTTTTTCATATTCTCATTTTTGTATGACCATTTGAAAATTCGTTTGTTGGATTCTACGTTTTTCTTATTTTTATTTTTAGAGTGTTGCTCGGTTTCTATTGTATTTTTTTGGGTAATACAATGTTTGCAAAATATATTGTCATATATTTTCACACAAAACCAGACATATCCAACTTACGTTCAGACAAAATCAGACATGCCCATTTAACTTTTTAGGTTTTTCCGCAACATCATAATTATCTGATGCCCTATTTTATTTCACAATTTGGGAAATTTTACTTTTAAGGCTGTAAGAGCACAAATATATTCGTCTTTTTCTCGAAATTAGGTTATGAGGATATGTCTGGTTTTGAATGAATGCTCCTCAAATATTCCCGTATCGCACACAGTAGAAAATAGAAGTGAATTTACATGTAGTTTACATAAGAAATAGGTGGAATTTTACTGTGAATAAAATGTGAATGAATTTTGTACCCTGAATTATAAGCAAAATTACATTGTACTTGTACTTATCCAATATTTTTGCGGTTATACACACATTTTCAAATTTTCCTTCAAGATTACATAGCATTTTTACGAAATATATGTTGTGGAAAATCTATCACTCTGAAAATATTTTATTTTATCTTGTGAATTTCAACGCTTAGGCGAATAATTCAGTGTAACTTTACTCAAAATATATAACTCTTTTTTATGTAGTTTTTAAGTAAAATCAGACTAGGCCTGTAATTTTACAATGTGCATATTATATTATATTATATTTATATTTTTTTATATTCTTGTAACTTTACAGAGGATTTTTATGTAATATTTGTGCAAAATCTGAAATGATGTAAATAAATTCTTTTAAAATCCAAATTTTAACAATCAGCATGCGACGTCAAAAAATATTGTAAATATACATGAAATTTTGGTAAATAAAGAAATAAAGAAAGAATAAAGAACTTTATTGAAAATTATAAAATTTTGTAATTTAAATATATATGGAATCTAAACAATGTGAAACTATATCGATTCCTACAAATTCATCTTTTAACAAAAGAGAAAAAGTGATACGGCTGAATATGCGATTTTTTCGAAAAAAATCGATATGATTTTACATCTATTTCTTTTCATATTTGCCAAACTAAACAGCTAAGTTACTCTCAACATATTCTCAAAATATATCAAGGGCCTAAAATGTTATTGTTTTCCAAATATTAGCCAAAACTTTTTTGCCGGAGATATGGCATTGCATTGCAAATTAAAAATAAACATTCCCTTTACATAAACTGGTGAAATTAATTATGAAAAGTTGTAAACATTTTTCCCTAAATACTGTGATTTTTACAAAATCCGTGTAATAGAATTACACCATTTAAGGAATTATACACATAATTAACCTAAAAGCACATGCTTTGCGTAATTAGTACATTATATGTGTGACCCTATACCCCACGTGATTAGTTAAAGCCAATGAGAGACGATTTCTTTTACCGGCAAAACAACAGCGTGTGTCTTTGTTAATTTATGTAATAGTTTACAGACGAGTTTCACGTGAGTTTTATTGTTTTTAGATAAGTTCCTATTCTTTCTCAAAAATGTTGTTGGAGACATTTTAAATGTTTGGCCAATTTTAATGAACAAAAAAGCAATTTTATGGCATTTTCACAAACTGACCAATGTCGATATAGGTTCTCTTCCAACCATCATGATAGTGAAATTAGAGAGGTTTCAGTTGTTTGCAAAAAATCACGAAAAAATGAAAATTTCATGAAAAATCTAGTCCATGAATCCTTATATATATAATGGCGATACACTTTAAGAAAGATATTTCTCACCTTTATAGGGATATTAAGGTAAACGAACGTTACTATCACTATAATTATTTCGTAATATGACAGCTAATTCCTATTTAAATAAAATAATATAACAATAGTTTAGTAACACTACCATTTTTCTTTCCGGGAAGATTCAAGAATTGATGTAAAAATTGATACTTTGTCACATTGCATCAATAATATAGGTAAGTGAAGTAAAGCAATGTACAAATAAACAAATATTTGAAAAAAAAGTAAATTAAAGCTTCTTGAACAGCTGATATCCACCAACTATAACATTTTAGTTATTATTTTTAAGTAGATGGTTAAAAAGTAACAATGGGGAAATAATTTTTTCTCAACTTTCAATATATTATTAAATCCAAACTATTTCATATAAAAAATCTCAATTTTTAGAACCAATATAATATGGTAAAAAAGTACTGAAATTCGAAATTTTTATGAATTTTATATGGATGAATTCCTTATAAAATGTATTCATTTTAGGAAAAAGAACTGAGCTTTTTTTCTCCACAAAAAGTTTAGTTTATCGATTTAGATTTATTGAAATTAATTCTACAAAGAACATTTTAAAATACAAAGTATATTAGGTTATTTTATTCGAGGTAGTGATCATACGTATGACTAAAAAAATATATAATCCTAAATTCACGTTTTCTGTTGAAACATGTAATGTCCGATTATTCTTCCCCATTCATTTTGCTCGGGTAATCACACTGAACCCTCATAAAAAAATGTACAACGTGTGGCGAAACTTTGCGTCATAGAATTGTATATTGTAATTTATAAATGTTTGCCATTACTTTCCATCTTTCCATTAAACTGTAGACGATACTAAAACAACTTTAAACTCACGTTGTAATTAAACTGAAGCTATAACAAATGTGCGACTAAGTTTCACTGGATCGATAAAGTGATATAATTTAACTTATGAATTGGTTTTTAGGAGGAACTACACAATATTTTTCGAAAAGGTACCAGTTATAGTTGATTCAAGTTTTCCAGAAGCACAAAAGTTTTGCTTCGCGCTTTATTTCATTTATAATCTAAAATACTCGAAAGAAATTTTGTGTGTTCTAGAAATTATTCAAAGATATTTTTTGATAATTCACCCAGATGAAAGACCTAAATCAAAAAAATTCAGCAACTCAAAAAAAGGTAATTGCTTCAATTAACTTAATAACCAAATCCTCATAAGTAAGTTATTTGTTACGATAATTAAGGAAATGTATTTTTTCAAAGAGTTTTCATATTTATTTTACGTTTTATACGTATTTATTTATTATAGTTAGGTACTTGTTGCTTGGTAGAGAATTATGAACTTTCTGTTTCTCTATACAGTTTGTCCAAACTTACTATAGTTGATATTATTAGGGAGATATTCTATCAGATATAAAAAAATATCTAATATTGAATATGATTCTACTAACATTTTCGAGAATTTCTTTTGTTCGCCAAATACTGTGTAATAAATTATATTTAGCCTTAAAAATGTTAGTTTTTCAAATTTAGATTTTTATTAAAATGTACTAATATTAGAATAATAGAAGTAATAATATTATATTATAATTTTAGTTTATTACTGTATCCATGTTACAGCTATCTAATCAATAATACATGTTTGTCACATCAGAAATTTCAACATTTCATTTGATAACTTAATTTGGGCACACTGTGTATATATGTTAATAATTAGATACCTAGAAGGCGCCTCTAAGTATTTGATTAGTAATTTTATTTATGTATTATACCAGATGAGTTTATTTTTTAAGTATTTGATAAATTGTGAATTTATATATTTTATTTCAATAAATTCTTTAAACGCTTAAACATTGTTTCCTATTACCTAATTTAAAAGATTTACCTTTCATAAGACAATTTGCTACACTTAAACTTTCTAATTTCAGAAGTCTAAGGAGAATGTAAGGTCGATTTATGTACCGTATTTGAATTAATAAATATTTAGAACATTTTAATTTGAGTAATCACGGAATGTAAATTTTTTTAATTTTCTAACTATTGTGGATGTGTGAATTTTGACAGAAGACAGTTAAAAAATTAAAAATTTTCACATTCCGGGATTACTCAAATTAAAATATTGAATATTTGAAATATACGGTACATGAATCGACCTTCACATTATTTATGTAAAACAAAATTACATTGATACTAAGAAATTCACACATTTTAGGTAAATTCACATCTTCAGTGTATTACTAAAAATTTCTAGCTTTACAGTTATAGGGGAAATTCACATCGACCATGTAAAATACAATCACATATATATATATATATATATATATATCGTAAATTTCGCACAAATTTAGGAAAGTTACATTTTCAATGTATCGGTAAAATTATTTAATTTTACCAATATATATATATATATATATATATATATATATATATATATATATATATATATATATTAGAATTATATCTTCTTGGGTTCAAAGGTTGTGGTATGAAATAAATATATTAGTTAAAATATATTTTCGAATAAAGATTTATTAAACTTTATATATATATATATATATATATATATATATATATATAAAATCTACATTAAGCATGTAAAATAAAATTACATAATTCCTGTGAATCTTGCATATAATTCCAGGAAAATCACATATTCAGTGTATTACCATAAACATGACAATTTACAATAATTAAGAAAATTTATACTTTTTCTGTAACAAAACATACAGGGATGGCGTGAACTTCACATATACCTACGAGTAAAATTCACTTGTTTAATGTAATTATTTAATTACATGAAATATTTGCTTATACAACAAAAATGTAAATTATGGATAACAAATTACAACAAAAATGTGATATTATATTATTCCAAAGCTTAAGTATGTTTACTTAAAATTGGTTGGTCACCAAAAAGCATGAACCAGAGTGTAAAATGTATTAAAGACTTTTTACTGTGCAGCCTAACAACCGAACACGTCCACATACCACACTGCTTCAACAGATTTAAAACCTTATTTCCGCTACCAGATACCTAACAATTGGAATACTGAATGGAACTGGAAAATACTCAAACTCCAACAAGTAAACCCTAATACAGGAAAATGACAATACAACACAAATAAACGTCAGCACCAGTTCATCATCACACGACTCCGTCTCGGACACACCAGGATAATATACGAACATTTACTGACTCGAGAACCTATTAGTCCAGGAGGAATCGGCGCATGAGTACCGAAAACTATTCCACCTCAACTGTTTTATGCGATCCTCTTTGAATTGCCCTACTGATGATATAAATGCATGTTGCCATGGGGCAACCTAGTGCCATATTGTTTAAACCGAAATTGTTTAAACAATTCGAAGAAATTGTTATTTTTCAACCAGATTGAAATACAAATAAAAAAGGTCCTATGACTTTTCACGATAAAGTTAATATTTTTAGAGATATGAATTTTTAAAGGTTCGAAAAATCTCAAATTTGGCTACTTTTGACCCATGAAAAATATAATAAAATATAAATAATAATTTTTTTAAATTCTTCATACAATAGTTAATAATATTCTTAACAGAGATGTAAGAAAATTTCATTGTTTATACCTGATGTTAATTTCGCGTGCTCACAAGTATGCGTCGCTACCTTTAAGTATCGCCGTCTCTCTCTGACTCATGCGCTGCATACGGTCTCTCTGTCTCCTAAATCATTATTAATCATTTATCTAAAAAACCATTAACTTTATCTAGATTGGTAAAGAGAGCAATGTTATTAATAATTAAAATGTCTACAATTTGTTTTTAACAAAAGTAATTTAAGTATGAATCGGAACATGTAATTAAAATTACTTTTTGGTTATTATCATAGTGATTTATGCATTTTTATCAACAATAATAAGATATAATAGTATTTGATAAATTTTTGGATTCACAATTATATATAAATAATAAGCTTTTGCTCAAACATACATTTGGAAAAATGCATTGAATCCGGAATATAAAACATTAGATTTTGATCAGTTGGAAATGGGCTTTCGTTTATAACTAAAGGTATTAACAAAGTATCATTCTCTAGTTTCTATCCGAAATTCGTAAAATCTAATGTTTTATATTCCGGATTCAATGCATTTATCCAAATGTATGTTTTGAGCAAAAGCTTATTATTTATATATAATTGTGATTCCAAAAATTTTTCAAATATCATTATATCTTATTATTGTTGATAAAAATACATAAATTACCATGATATTAACAAAAAAGTAATTTTAATTACATGTTCCGATTCATACTTAAATTACTTTTGTTAAAAACAAATTGTAGACAATTTAATTATTAATAACATTGCTCTCTTTACCAATCTTGATGAAGTTAATGGTTTCTTATATAAATGATAAATAATGATTCAGGACACAGACATCGTATGCAGCGCATGAGTGGCGGCGATACTTAAAGGTAGCGAAGCATACTTGTGAGCGCGCGAAATTAACAATTAAAAAACAGGTATAAACAATGAAATTTTCTTACATCTCTATTAAGAATACTATTAACTATTGTATAAAGAATTTAAAAAAAATATTATTTATATTTTATTTTATTTTTTTAATATATTTTTCATGCGTCAAAAGTACTCAAATTTGAGATTTTTCGAACCTTTAAAAATTCATATCTCTAAAAATATTAACTTGATCGTAAAAAGTCACAGGACCTTTTTTATTTGTATTTTAGTAAAGAATATAAAAAAAAATTTGTCCGGTTGAAACATAACAATTCCTTCCAATTGTTTAAACAACTTAGGTTTAAACAATATGGCACTAGGTTGCCCCATGGCAACATGCATTTATATCATCAGTAGGGCAATTCAAAGAGGATCGCATAAAAAAATTGAGGTGGAACAGTATACTCATGCGCCGATTCCTCCTGGACTATATTCCACTTTGTACCTTATGTGATAAAACTGTAACTGTGTCTTATATTTTAGTCCGTGTCCATCATATGAAACAGAAAGAAGAGCCCTTCAAGATATAATTGGAGAAGACTGCAATCCTTAAAACATTATTTCCTTCCTGAAACTTTTCACAAACTGTAACAAACATTTTATTGAACTAATTTGTGTGTATTTGTAAACTGCGCCGCTAATTACTCTAGAGGTAAAAGCGGTTATCGTAAATAAAAAAAAGAAAGGAGGCCAGACTCACTGTGAGAACTACTTACAGAACTTTCAAAATTAATATTAAAAAAATCTCCAACTTAGTTGATCAAACTATATATATTGCAGTAAATTTCATAGCGTCCAAAATACGTTAATACCAGCACAATTTGATTAAGGCTTCAGTTTTAATATATTCGCCAAAGTATTAACTTTTTTCTTAGGTTTAATTACGTTTTTTCTTGTTTCAGGTAAGCCATAAACATTTTATTTTACGACCCATTCGAGGTAAGCACCCAAAATCTATAATTTTTACAGTTTTAATGAAATTACTGTCGCCCACGAAACGAAAAGGAGAAGATACTATGAGAATTTGATATATTTTACCACGTTAATGGCAATGTTTCTAAATGAGACCAGTTGTATTCGACGAAAAAATTATGCATAAAGTTATATTATTTTATTTATTAACAGATAAGTACTTTTATACATCTACAGTCACTAGCAGTTAGATATGATCAATAGGATGGACGTGGGAGTAATCCAAATGTGATCAATTAAATTTCTGTTCGGTGTTTCTTTACTTATTTCGAATGTTTCCATGAAAAAGTTCACCATATAAATAAAAATATGTAAAAAAACTTTTTAAGTTAAACGGTTTGATGTTAAACATACATTGCAATGTTTAAGATAAATGTACTAAAAACCAAAAAATAATAAAATAGATACAGTCGTGGGAATTATAAACATATGCATAGACTAGACTAAAATAAAACCGTGGGGCACGTCAATTGTCTACAATCGTTGATTAAAATTTTTGTTTTGTAATGTTACACTATAATTAGGCAGTTGTTCAACCGACAACGATGGACGTGTGATAAGTAGGGCTAGAATGTGGAAACAAGCTAGCAAGCTCGATTATAAGCGAGTTTTAGGGTTTCATAGTGGTGAGCGAGTAGTACTTTTATCATATGTTTTGTCGATTAAAGACAAACTACGAGCAGTGAAACGATTCCTCGCCAGCCAGCAGTGTGAATGTCCAACGATAAACTAGTTGAAACATCTCTTTTATTCACATGGAGTGTATAACTATTGGAATTTCCATGAGCAAGAAAATAGTAAGTAATTTCCTCACCGTCTGCGGGCCAACTGCCTAACGACGAATTAAACGATTCTTCTATCGCACATTAAGTCGATAATTTGTAGACAATTGACGTGCATCTAGTCTATGCATATGTTTATAATTCCCACGACTGTATCTATTTTATTATTTTTTGGTTTTTAGTACATTTATCTTAAACATTGCAATGTATGTTTAACATAAAACCGTTTAACTTAAAAAGTTTTTTTACCTATTTTTATCTATATTTTTTTTACCATTTTGTTCCCACGAGTAATGGACATTTAAACGGTCGACCCCCCCATAGGTCCAATAAAGGGGCAAGGCTATGTACAACAAGATGCGCCTGAGTCTTGAGGGGAAAACGCTAACGACATATCATTTGTATCCACCCTAATGCCATACAGTTCTCGGCGCGTTTTAACCTTTCACCTTAACTTGGGTGGTGTACCGCTAACGACGTATCATTTTTAGCCACCCTAACGCCACACAGTCCTCAACACGATACAAAATCTGGACTTGGGTGGTGGATTCAGGCTGGATTAATCAGATACCTAAATTACAGATTCAATTTCAAAATTTAAATCTTATTAATATACGCTATTTAGTGGCTGCGCCCATCTTAAATATTGAGGTTGTATAGTGCACTGTATTCTTCTTGTCAAGCCCTTTTATTTGTTGATACCCATATTGGCGGGATTGATAAAAAATTGTTATCAGCCATTTGGTAGCGGCGGCCATCTTAGATTTCAATTTTGCATAGTAAATTGTATTCTACTTGTTGAGACCTTTCATTTGATACCCATGTTGATGGGATTGATAAAACCTACGTTATCCGCCATTTTGTAGAGGCCGTTATCTTGGATTTTAATTTTTAATAGTATATTGTATTCTGCTTGTTGAGCCCTTTCATTTGATACCCATGTTGATGGGATTGATAAAACCTACGTTATCCGCCATTTTGTAGCGGCCGCCATCTTGGATTTCAATTTTTTATAGTATATTGTATTCTGCTTGTTGAGCCCTTTCATTTGATACCCATATTGATGGGATTAATAAAACATAAATTATCCGCCATTTTGTAGAGGCGGCCATCTTGAATTTATAATGATAATGAATAAACATAATTGTATTGTCACCAAAATCCAAAGTGTATACAAAATTTCAGATTAATCGGTTGACAGGAAGAGGGTGAAATTTGAATTACTAAATTTGACCCAAGAATAAATAATAAATAAAACAAACGGGGTGAGCTAAATAAAACCGTTTAAAAATATTTTAACGATCTTTTCTTTCTAAGAAATTTGAAAAAGATCAAATTAATAAAGCAAATTGAGGAAAATTAACTGTCTCGACCCTTACTTCGTGGAATCTACTCATTTTACTGTTTTAAATGGAACTTACTGTTTCTAGTTAATTCCACAATATATTGAAAATATTTTAAAAGTTCTAAGATAATTGACAATTGTTTCGATATTAATTATCATCGTCAGAATGACAGAAGTTACATTGCATTTGAAGCCTATCTGATGTTTAATAATTATTTTGGCTAGAGCAAGAAGTGACCTACCTAGTGATTATGGAGATATCCTGGATATCTTTTTTCCAATTAAGATCAGTATAACTGTGCAATGATATAGAAAACCAGGAAAACTATATCTGCTGATCTTTACAATTATCACTTAAGAAGACAATTTAAAAGTGGAGAACTCCCTAGATTTATCTGTTCATTGACAACTTGATATTGTGGGTTTTTTAAGTATCTTCTCATTTCTAACTCTGTAAGGAAATCCAGTTCTTGTTTCTTATCACAAATATGTAGTACTTCTAGTTATGTGTTAGGTGTCAATGAATGTTTGGTGTCAAGTAGATGTTATGCATTTTGGGACTTATCTGGTTGATTTAATCTATATGCTCGTAAATGTTCACTGTATCTGATCTGAAAAATTCTAAGTGTTTGACCCAAATAGACAGCATTACATTCTGGACATTTAAGTTTATATATATCAGACTTCTTTAATGGGATATTTTTGTTTTTACATTTAACAATTTTGTACTCACATTACTTTCTGTTTTAAAAGAAATTGTTGTATTTGTAGCTGAAGATATTGTCTTTGAAATATTATTAGAAATATCATCTGCATATGTGATTGTTTTATAATTTTTTATTTCGTTTATTTGTTCAGGAAATATTATTTTTATTTATCATATGTAATGGCTAACCGCTGGTTTTGCTATTTGTTTAATTGTATTGATTTCCCTAATAAAATTACATTTGTTCATAGGAACTGAAAAGCTCTATGTATCATTGAATTTTATGCTGCCAATTTATGTGACATGGGGTGATTTGAAATATATGGAATAGTTGTATGTGTTGGTTTTCTGTAAATTGAATAATCAAGTACATTATTAATTCTTAAATCAAGAAAATTGATTGAGTTATTTTCTTCACCTTCTAATATAAATTTAATTTTTGGGTGTAAATTATTAATATGGTTGAAAAATAAATCTAATTGTCGTTCACTACCCATAAAACAAGCTAATATGCCATCTTCATATCTATACCAAAATAAGACATTTTTTGAAATATTACTGTCAAAGATTTTTCTTTCTAAATTGTCCATAAAAATGTTTGCCAAAATTGGTGATATAGGGCTTTCCAATGGTGAACCTTCATTTTGAATATATATTTTATTGTCAAAAGTGAAATAATTCTGATTAATACATACATAAATATATCCGATATTATTCCTCGATTAATATTTTTATCATCTAGTAATTTTTGTACAAGTACTAGACATTCTTTAGGAGGAATTTTAGTGAACATATTGGTAACATCAAATGAAATCAGTTTAGAGTTATCTTGCAATTTGAATGCTTTTAATTTTTTAATTAGTTCTATTGAATTTTTAATTGAGTAGTTAAATGTATATTCGCAACTTTTAAGTATATTGTTAAGTTTTTTTGCTAATACATTATTAGGCGTATTAACATAAGAAACTACAGGTATAATTGGTTTCGTTATTTTATGTAATTTAACGGTTCCATATAAGTGTGGAGAATGAGGATTTTTATGAACGATGGACTTCTTTTCGTAATCACTTAAAAGATAATTTGAATTATTCACAACATCTCTTACATTATTAGAGAACTTTTTTGATTTAAGAATTCAATGAATTAGGAATGTACTTGATCATTCAATTTACAGAAAACTAACACACACTGATGTTACTATTCCATATAACCCGAATCACCCCATTTCACATAAATTGGCAGCATATAATTCAATGATACATAGACTTTCTTCTGTTCCTATGAACAAATGTAATTTCATTAGGGATATCAATACAATTAAACAAATAGCGACATCCAACGGTTATCAATTACATATGATAAATAAATTAATTAATGAAAAAGAGGAAATAAAAATTGAAAAACCATCACATATGCAGATAATATTTCAAAGATAACACAGGTCTGCGACCTAAAAACTACGTAGGATTTTTTTACATTTTCTTACAGTTTTGACCTCCCAAAAACAGAAAAAATATTCAAATTATTATATCACATAAGTTTTTATGTATTTTGCAGTATCTATGTTCATTGGTAATAAACCTATATGATTTTTATTTGCTAATGGAGAAAAACAACCGGAGCTGTTGGTGAGACTGGGAATGTTTTAACATGTTGAGACAAGTCAAATGACGTATATCGCTTGAAGCAAAGAAAAGCTCTCAGTAGACATACTGATATTCAAGTGAACAGTGCTGTTGTCTGTTAATCATGGCTACAAGGGGTTGTGTTATTTCTCCAAACAGTTTTTGATATATCTGTGGTGAATTCACTATTAAAAGTCAACAGAGAAATATAAGTGATTTTGTAAGGAAAGTTTATTTTGCCTACTTTAAATTATAACTTGGTGATCAAGATTAACCATGGGCCCCGCATAAGGTGCGTAGAAGATGCGAAGAAGATCTTCGTTTGTGGTTTAAGGGAAAGAAAAATGCATTTCGATTTGGAATTCCTATGATATGGCGTGAGTAGAAAAATCACACCACTGACTCCTACTTCTGCTCAGTTGACGTAAAGTAATTCAATTAAAAAAACAAAAGAAATATAAGTTATCCTAATCTTGACTCAGCGATACGTTCAGTGCCCCATAGCTCCGAGATATCTATCCCGCAGCCACCTTCCAGTTTGGATGAATACCCTAGTGAGTTGGAGGACGAAGCTACATTACCTCCTCCGGGTAAATCAAGCTCAGATTTATCTTTTGACGAAGATGGAGGGCCTCAACTATTTTCTCAAGGTGAGCTCAATGATTTAGTGAGAGATTTAGGTCTTGCAAAAGATGCAGCCGAACTGTTATGTTCTAGATTGAAAAATAAAAACCTTTATCACCTGGCACTTCTTTCTACTGGTACAGATACCGAGGAAAAGAATTTACCCAGTTTTTCTCAAAAGAAGGAAATTTAGTTTTCTGCAATAATGTGGAAGAACTCATACATCGCTTTGATATAAAGTATGACTCATCTGAATGGCGCCTATTCATTGACTCATCTAAGACTAGACTTAAAGCAGTATTATTGCACAATGGAAATAAATTTGCCTCGATTCCGATTGGACATTCTGTGCATATGAAAGAAGATTATAAAGATTTGGCCATTATCCTGGAAAAAATCAAGTATGAAGACCATCAATGGATGCTTTGTGGGGACTTCAAAATACTGACAATGCTTTTGGGTCAGCAGGCAGGCTATACCAAATACCCATGCTTCTTATGCTTGTGGGATAGTAGAGCCAGAGAACAGCACTGGAAAAAAAAGTGATTGGTCATCCTGAGAAACTTTAAAACCTGGAGAGAGAAAATGTTATAAACACTACTTTGGTACCACCAGAAAAGGTTTTGTTGCCCCCTCTCCATATCAAAATGTGGTTGATGAAACAATTTGTAAAATCGCTGCAAAAGGATGGAGACTGTTTCAAATATTTATGTACAAAATTCCTGAAGCTGTCAGAAACAAAGTTGAAAGAGGGAGTTTTCACCGGCCCCGAGATAAGAAAACTTTTGACGGACCCTTCATTTGTGGACGTAGTGCGTAAGTTTTTGGGAAATACTAAAGATCCTAACTATAAAACCATTTTGCAACGGATGCTAGCAGCATACGAAGCTCAAGGCTGCAAGATGAGTTTGAATGTCCATTTTTACACTCTCACATAGACTATTTTCCTGAAAACCTGGGAGCTTACAGTGAAGAGCAGGGGGAGCGATTTCACCAGGATCTCCGTGATATCGATAGAAGGTACCAAGGGCAATGGGATGTCACTATGCTTGCTGACTACTGCTGGCTGCTTAAGCGAGAAACTGAACATAGAAATCGGATAAAGACTCGTCAAAGTATCAAGGAACAGAAGAAGAGGTTTCGTAAAGAACGTGAATAAGTATATTTATCAAAATAATGTTTCGTTTGCTTTAAAAAAATATGTATTGTTTGAAAATTTTGAATAAAGGAGTGCTTTAACCAATTTTTTGTGTTTGAATTTGCAAAAAATCCTTATGTGATAGAAAAAAATGGCCATCGCTTTTGAAATCAGCGCACTTTAAAACATATAATTCAGTAAATATATCTCATGGAGCTGAAATTTTTTTCGCAGACCTGTGTAATATCTAGAAATTTTGGGATCAGATACAATGGACATTTATCAGCATATAGATTAAATCAACCAGATAAGTCCCACTATGCAAAACATCTACTTGACTACTTGACACCTAACACAGAACTAGAAGTACTTCATATTTGTGATAAGAAACAAGAACTGGATTTTCTTGAAGAGTTAGAAATTAGAAGACACTTAAGAAACCCACTATATCAAGTTATCAATGAACAGATAAATCTAGGGAGTTCTCCACGTTTTAACTGTCTTATTAAGTGATAATTGTAAAGCTCAGCAGATATAGTTTACCTGGTTTTCTATATAATTGCACAGTACAACTTAGGTTTAAACTTTGTTCAGCGCTGACGGGAGTTCAAATCCATTCTTATAGTTGTTCAAGTCAAGTTCAAAATCTAAACAAAGTTCATGAATTGGACAAGTTAATCCCTCGATTTCTGGCAGTTAAACTTCGTTCACTGTTCACCTAACTTCACTATCTTTTATTTTATTTATTTCAACAAAAATTATACATATAATAATTAATATAATAATATATTGCAATATTCAGAATAAATATTCCTGAAGATCTGACAGACGACGAAGACTTTTTTGAATTTGTCGACATAATAGTCAATCGAATGTCTAGAACCTATAAAGAAAAGCCAAATAACTTTTTTATTTAGAATGATACACAGCTTGTACAACGTGTTCGATTATCTAAGCATAATGTGCAAATGTTGATCGGTTAAATTCGGGACAACTGAGCAGTAAGTATTTATTAATATATGTAATATTATATAGATTTATTTGTAATGAAACCATGCAATCACCCCTGAGGATATGGTATTTGTGACACTTCGATCCCTAGCGAACGGATCCTTTCTACAAAACGTCGGTGATATGCAAGGGATTGACAAAAGCACTGCAAGCAGGGTGGTAATGAAAGTTCTAAGGTGTATTGCTATACATTTTAAACATCTAATAAGTTCACCTGGAACACAACAGGATAAAAGAGCTATTCAGCAGGGTTTTTACAATATAGCACGATTTCTTAAAAGTGTGGGTGCAATAGATTGTACCCATGTAAAAATTATATCACCAAGTGGAGAAGATCCTTAAAATTACAGAAATCGAAAGGGCTTCTTCTCTTTTAATGTTCAGGCCACATGTACAGCTGACTTAAAATTACAAATTATTGCTTGGCGCTGGCCAGGGGAATCTCACGATTCCACTATCTTTCTAAATTCTAAAGTAAAATTTTTTTTTAAAACAGTCATTTTGGAGATCGTGTACTAGTGAGTGATGGTGGGTATGGTATTAAACCATATTTAATAGCTCTACTATTGAACCCACATACACCTCCCGAACACCTTTTTAATGAAGCACAGATTAGAACAAGAAACCCAATTGAAAGATATTTAGGGGTTTGGAAACGTGAAAAACTTTCCTTTAGAATCGCGTCGAATGTTATAATGGTTTCAGCATGATGGAGCGCTTCCACACAATTATATCGAAGTGCGAAATCATTTAAACTTGCTTTTACCCAATTCATAGATTGGATTAAATGGACCTCTTGAATGGCCACCTCGGTTTCCAGATTTGCCAGTTTCAGATTTTTTTCCGGGGAATGGTTAAAATCAAAATTTATCATATGAACATGTTAACGAGTTAAGAGATGCTGTTTTGGAAACATTTAATAATATTGGTGGACGTTCTCTCAGAAAAGCAACCAATTCAGTTTTAAAAAGGTGTAGTAAATGTATAAATAACAATGGTGGTATTTTTAGTCACCGATAGGTTTTATTTAGTTTAATTGATTTTTTTAATGAATGACAATGTTTTAATTATAATTTTTTATTTTTAAATAAATAATAATCTACTTGACGGCAATTAGTTACATGTTATAATAATAGCTTTGTAGATATCTGTATTATCTGCCACATTTTATTTTTCATTTCATAACAATCTTGGCTATATAACATAGATGCATAGAAAATAGGCTATACCTTTATAATTTTTCAAAATCGCTATTCTTCTTCTTCAGGTGCCATCTCCATTCAATGAAGATTGGCGCCAATTTCGGCATACTTATTTCGGTTCTGATTGATACGAATTGAAGATGATTTGTTCATACCAGTCCAGTCGCGTATGTTTTTAAACCACGAATGTTGTTTGCGACCAGGACCACGCTTTCCTTCGATTTCTCCTTCTATTATTAATTTCAGTATATCATACTTGTTGTTACGGTATATGTGGCCCAGATAAGCGATCTTTCTTCATTTTATTGTTGTAAGTAACTCTCTTTTCCTTCCCATACGTCTAAGCACTTCATCGTTAGCTATATGTTGAGTCCATGATATTTTTAGTAGTCTACGGAAGATCCACATTTCAAAAGCCTCGAGTCTGTTTATGGTATCCACTTTTAATGTCCATGTTTCTGCTTCATACAGGAGAACTGAGTGCATGTATGCTTTTACAAAACGGCGTCTTGAGTTTAAGGCTGCGTTGCACAATAGGTTTTCAACTTTAGCTCTGGCTTGCTCTATATTGCGGTATCATAGATGTTTATGTTGAGTTGTGGGTTTGGTAATCTGGTTGTGGGTTTGGTAATCTGGTTATGGCCATTACTTATGTTTTTGTCACATTAATCTTCATGCCTAGTTGATCCCCCACTTCTACAACTTTGTTGATTAGGCGTTGAAGGGCTTCTGGATTGTCTGCAATGATAACCGTGTCGTCTGCATAACGTATGTTGCTTAACGTCCTGCCGTTAATTTTAATTCCATCCTCATCCTCGCCTATTGCTTGGTTAAATATGTGCTCAGCGTACATAATAAACAGTATTGGCGACAAAACACAACCATGTACTACCCCCTTCTCTATACACACCGGTTTCAATGTCGTTTGTCTGTGTGATTAACTCGATCGAAGGCTTTCTTGTAGTCTATGAAACAGGCATAGACATATTTCCTCATGTCATGACATTTCTGGAGGAGCATTAATAAGCTGGCTAGTGCTTCCTTTGTTCCTAGACCTTCACGGAATCCAAATTGAGTATCGTTTTGATCGGCTTCACATTTGTGGTAGATTCTAGCTTGTATAATTTTTAGTAGGGTCCTAAGCACTTGGGTCATCAAGCTTATTAGTCTGAACTCATCACATTTCTTGGCTATTGATTTTTTAGGGATGGCAATAAATACGGAGGTGGGCCAGTCTTTTGGAATATTACCTATTGCATGCACTTTCTGTAGTAACTGTAACAGTTGCAACAAATTTTCTTCTTCTAACAATTTTATCATTTCTATGTTGATTTCGTCCGAACCCGTTGCTTTTCTGTTTTTACTCAGTTTAAGTGCTTTAATTAACTCGGATTTTAGAATTTTTTGAGCTTGTTCACATTCATTATTCCTGTCGTATATTCGTGACGTATCGCTAACGAATGTTTTCCGTATATATGTTTGCCATATTTTTAATAATTCTTGCTCTTCTGTTATCATTTCATTGTTTTCATTTAGTATACCGAATACGGGTTGGTTTTTGTTGGAATGCGTTACGTCTTTTATTTTCTTATGAACTCCGTGGCTGTCTTGTTTATTCTAAAGTAACTCAATCTTCTCGCATCTTTCCTTTATCCACTTTTCTTTTGCTATTCGGATTTTCTTACTTATTTCTCTATTTATTTGTTTGTATCTTCCGATGTTTCTGTGTTTGTGTACTATCCGATTGTCCATCATCAGTAGAATTTCTTCTGTCATCCATTCTTTCTTGGTCTTTGGGCTGGCAGACCCTACTTCTTCTTGTTCTACTTTTACAATTGCATGTTCAATTCGATCCCAGGCATTTTCTGTATTCGTATCTGATGTTGTGGTTGTCTTTATTGCTGCAAATTCTTCATTCATTCGTTCTTTTGCCTTTGTCTGTGTATTTTTGTTAATCTTTCTTAGCTCTTTAAATTTCACATTCAGATTACCTACCACAGGATTATGGTCTGAGCCTATGTCCGCCTCAGGGTATGCTTTTATGCCTTCCATTCCGTTCTAAAATCTAGTTTTGATTATGACATAGTCGATCTGGTTGCGAACGATGTTATCTGGGCGGTGCTGCGGAGATTGCCAAGTACACAAACGTCTTTCTGGTAGTTTGAACAATGTATTAGCAATCACAAATTCCTCTACTTGACAAAATTGCACTAGCCTGTCTCTCCTACTATTGCGTTCACCTAGGTCGTACTTACCGATGATTTTATCTACTTCGCGTTGTAGTCGCCCATTATTATAGTAGTTTCGTAGTTTTTGGTATATCCTAGCAGTTCCTTTATTTCTTT
Organism: Galeruca laticollis; assembly: GCA_963921935.1. Lineage (NCBI taxonomy): Eukaryota > Metazoa > Arthropoda > Insecta > Coleoptera > Chrysomelidae > Galeruca > Galeruca laticollis. Next base: position 83,935,345 of record OY998177.1, read on the forward strand.
ATAAAATGTTTCCACCTGTCGATCAGGTTTTTCTGCGGTTGCAGCATAGCACTGGATTATATTTATGTTTGTAGGTTGGGCATTTAGTCTAATGAACATGGCTCTATCTGAGAGTGGAATAAAGCTAATTACAGCTTGACTTGTTTTATTGTCTAATAAGATACCGACTCCATTAGGATGGTTTCTTTTGTCACTGCCCGAGTGCATTTTCGGAATTCGCCGATACATTAGCCACTCGGAACGACTCGGGTAGTGCAAATCTCAGACTCGTAAAGTCCCGACGTATTGGACTAATGCGTCGGGGATTTACAAAACGTTAAATGTCAGTTTGTCAGTACTGAATTTATATAAACATCTTTAGTAGTGTTTTGGACCATTGAAACATTTTCAATTTGCGAAAATAGTTGTGCACCTGCCTGCTTTCCGGTGGCAATATGGTAAAGATGGCATTTAACATTCAATGATAAGGTGTTAAAAACGAATGTATATTAAATTTTTTTACAACTGCTGCCTGGTGTTTACAATGTTTACCGGTAAATCCCTGTGGACACGTACAATTGAAAATTAGTAAATCGACGATGTAGGTGACATTTTTATCGGTTTCACTTTCAACTTCATATTCAAAGTCATTAAGTTGAACTATATTTTCAGCAGTCACGTTCTTTTCATCAGGCAAATAACGACTAATAACTGTCTTAGATGCTCGTTTTAGCAAAATATCCAAAATTCGTTGCTTATAATAAAATTCAAAGTTGGTAGTAATAAAGTCGCAAAGTTGGGGTAAATTAAACGCTTTCGTCCTTTCCAAGGGTATATCTTTTAGCAGTCTAAATATGACTTCTATGTAATTGTTGGTGTCAGTTCCCCTTAGTGGTAAATGTTGCCAATATAAAAGGCACCAAGTGTCAGATCTCTCCATCATATTACTTACGTATTTTGTGAAATTATCATATTTGCAATTTTTAGTAAATTCCAAACAAGAATTTTCTAGGTCTTCATATGTTTTGGATACAAGAATATTTAGAAAATATTTGTAGCAGTTTTGTACGTCCTTTGAAGAAATTTTGTTCTTACCTGATTTAAGCCATTTCCAACAGGCTTTTAAAACGTGGAAAGTACACAATAAATAACAAGAATCAGGCCAAACCCTTTTTAAGGCATTCCTTTCAGCTAGATCGTCATCCGTAAGAATAACCTTTGGTTTTATTTTAATGGGAAAAATTTCATGAAGAGCACGCACAGCTTCTAAGAATACATTTGATTCTTGACTGCTACTAAGAATGCAGCCCAAAGGTATTCCATCAATAGCTGATTGTGTTATAAAATAGTAAACCTTATGATTTTGCGTATCACAGTTGCCTGTGGAATCAACAAACATTATCTCTGACGATTGGGGAAGTTTTGCAAGTCTTGGCATGATTGGTGTACAAAGTGCCACAGCATAATGGACTTCTTTTCGAATTATTTTAAAAAAAGTACCATTTTTTTCTCCTAACATCCAACGCATATTATCTAAATGAGATAACATATTTTCTCCAGTCTTTTCGTCATAGTTTTTTTTGAAATGGCTTTTCCATATAGATTCTACATCTGTTTAAGTAGGAGTAAAATGTCTATCTATAACAATATTTTCATAGTTGTTGCCGTGTTCCTCCATCATTGATAAAATATAAGAGTGATTTGCAGAGGCTACTGAGTGACTTTTCTCAAATAGCTCAATAATACGATTTTTTACATCCAGGGCAAGTGGTCGTTCTCTAAGTGCTGCAGCAGAATTTAAGTTATGATTATGTTCATCCCGAAATTCCACAACGCATGGCCATTTTGGCATATAAACATAATTGTTTTCGATTTTGTGTCTGGATTATATCGCTTTATAGTTACCGATAATTTTGCTGGGCAGATTATGTTTCTAGAAATCCCACATCAACCAGGAAATGCTGGAATATACGATGACCGATGATATTGATGAATCCTTAAATAATTTCATCAGCATTATTCTAAGAAGCGCAGAACTCTTCATAGGAAAAACTATGAGGACAAACAAAAAACGAACACCTGTACCATGGTGGAATATGGAATGCCACACGTCTATTCGTGCCGCCAAAACAGCACTTAATAAGTACAAGAGGCACAAGACAATCGAAAATAAATTAGATTTCAAAAGGCTCAAAGCGAAGGCACAGCTTATCATCAAATCAGCTAAGAAAACATCATGGTCAAAATATGTTTCCGAAATAAACAGCGCCACTCCCATCAGTGAAGTATGGAAAAGAATAAGCAAAGTTTCAGGACTAAAGTACACACCAGTATTATCTCGACTAAAGATTAATGATGCAGTCTCAACCTCTCCTCAGCTAATGGCCGACGCTCTAGCCAATCACTTTAAAAGTTTGTCTTCAAACCCTAATTATGATAATACCTTACTTGAAAACAGATTATTGGTGGAAAATTCAGAGCTACTTCAAGACGAAGACGAAAACTCTCTACTAAACATACCCTTCTCTATGGAGGAACTTGAAAATACACTTTATAGCATGAAAGATGCTAGTCCTGGACCATATGATATCCCAGTCACATTCTTAAAACACCTTCCTGAATCTACGAAAACACTCCTTCTCCAACTATTCAACTGTGTCTGGAAACATAATAAATTTCCTTCAATATGGTCAACAGCATACGTTCTACCTTTCCTGAAAAACCAAAAGTCAAGTCTGTAACCTGACTCGTATCGACCTATAAGTTTAACCTGTTCAGTGTGCAAGTTAATGGAGAAAATGGCTAATTACAGATTAATGTGGACCTTGTTAACATCAGAATGTTTAATATCCGAACAAAATGGTTTTAGACAAAATCGATCCGGCATCGATAACATTCTCGAACTGGAAAGTGATATCCATGAAGCATTGTCGATTAAACAATCAAGTATATCTATATTTTTTTATTTGAAAAGAGCATTTAACACATGCTGGAGACTCAATATAATAAAAGAACTCCACTCATGGAATATTCGTGGTAATTGCCTCAGATTTATTAGTAATTTTCTTACAGACAGATCATTTCAAGTAAGAGTCCATAATTCTTATTCCGAAATTCAAACTGAAGAAAACGGAACTCTTCAAGGTTCCGTACTTAGCCCAACACTGTTTCTAGTAGCTATAAATAAGATTATCAAAGATATACCAAAACCTCTCAAGGCTCGCTCATACGCAGATGAGCTGGTAGTTTATTGTAAGCACAAAAATACCACTTTGATGACAAATATATTTCAGTCCTTTCTCACACAATTAGAACAATGGTCTCAGCACACCGGCTTCAAGTTCTCAGTTTCAAAAACAAACGGAGTACTATTTTCTAAAAGGATTCCAAAATCTTATCCAAAACTCATTCTATACGATGAAGTTATTTCATTCAAACCATCTGTTAAATTTCTCGGAATGTGGTTGGACCAAAAACTTTCTTGGAAAGAACATATAAAGCAAACCATATTATCATGTCATAAAATGCTAAACATAATGAAGACATTAAGTAACAAACACTGGGGATCTGATTATAATATGCTGCTAACTATCTACAAAAGTTTAATAAGATCTAAAATAGACTATGGATCAATTGCTTACGCCTCTGCATCTAAAATAACATTAAAATTACTTGATTCTGTTCACAATCATGGGCTTAGAATTGCTCTTGGAGCTTTTAGAAAAACTCCTGTCGATAGTATTCATAGTGAAACGGGTGAACCACCTCTATATTATCGAAGAATGTATCTAACATTGTCATATGCTACCTCAATTGCATCGAATTAAAACAAGCCCCTTTATAATAAAACCTTCACCAATAAATATCTACATCACTTCAGCAATAAGCCCTAAATAGCTAAACCGTACTACGAAAAGATAAGAATATTCCTAAATAATTTGGACATTCAATTTCCTCCTGTATTTCCTGTAGACTTGGATCATCCTCCACCCTGGACCATCTAAGCCCCTAGCGTTAATACAACATTAAGTATATTTAACAAAAACGAAGTAAACTCAGCAACATTAAGGGATGAATTTAATTTAATTTTGGAACAACAATACAGTGACTGCTATAAAATATACACTGATGCATCAAAATGTGAAACAGGGGTAGGGTCTGCCATTGTAAATTCGGGGAATATTTCCCAATACAGACTTCCTTCCAGCCTCAGTGCTTTAAAAAGTTTGCAGCAAATATACCAACAAAATCCTATTGGAAAACTAATAAAGGCTGAATTACTGGAAGCCGAGTTGAATTCTAGATGCGTTAAGTTTATATGGATACCATCGCATATTGGAATCGAAGGCAACGACAAAGCAGACGCTAGTGCGCGTGACGCGATCTTTAATATTAATTTGGAAAGTGAGTGTCGAAGCGTTGCCAGTGATTTAAAAGCATTCTTTAAAATGAAAGTGTATAGTGCGTGGGATCGCGACTGGTCGAATTCCAGATCAAAACTAAGGGAAGTAAATAGTAATATATCTCCATGGCAACCTACTACTAAAAATAGGAAAATACAAGTTGTATTAACGCGGCTTCGACTAGGTCACTCAGGATATACTCATTCCTATTTATTCACAAATAGTGAACCCCCGATGTGTACAACGTGTAATGTCGTAGATAGCATAAAACATGTCCTTATTGCATGTCCAAAATACACAGTCGAATGAGCAACAAATAATATTTTCGAACAGTTTGGAAGTTCTCCTCGGAAAAGACTGTCAATATCATAGGCGAATCATAGAATATTTAAAATCTATAAACCTATTGTATAAGATCTAATGTTATTATAATATTGTATTGTCGCTAATAACCTTTGGGTGGATGCGACATGTTTCAATAAAAAAAAACGTATTTCCAAATTACCGTGTCCGTAAAATCAACTGTCTTGAATTTTGAACCGCTAACCTAATAGGTACTACCAAAATTTCAGATAAGTCCGTTTGGAGATACGTTTTAGAAATATATCATGAAAATAAATGTTTTCATGTTAATAAACCCGATTCTGATATTATTATTATTTGATAGACATTCATCGAGTGTGGATAATAGAGACAAAACATTTATAAAACACCGAGGAGCGTTACGTATGTGTCACGATTATCCAAGGTCTGAGCTAAAGTGTATTAATTTTCCAGGAAAGAAAATTGCGTCAGCTTTCCTCTTATTTACTCAAAAAAAAACTCGCCATAATATCGCATCACACATCAGTAATAATATAAATTATCTACAAAGCTACCTATTAACTTGAAAATTGTTGGCTTATCGGTCTATTTCATTAGCTTTAATGTAAGTTTATCTATAATATACCTTGTGAAAAAATTAGTACACTCTTAATCACTAATTACTTAATTGACTGGTAACACGTAATATGAAAATGTAAATCATAAATTCACTCAGGTATTTAAATGTTTCATTCCGCGCTCCAAAAATTTCACAAAAAACTATTATTTTATGCCTCTACGAGCACTTCATTTTGCTCCACTTCATATTTCACACCATTCCACTTTGCTCCATTTCACTTCACCTCTCTTTATTTTACTTCAGTCTACTTCATTTCGCTTCACTTCGCGTCACTTTGCTTCATTCCATAGGGATGTGAACAATTTTTTGAAAAGTGATTTAAACCGTGCATTAGTGCCTAATATAGCCGCAAATGTTTACTATAATGTTTTTAAATAAGATCTAAGCTTTAAAAATCATGTATTTTAAAAAAAGTTTCAAATTTCGCCCGAAAACTCCTGTGACGTAATTATCTCCCAAACACCAGTGAGATGTCGGTGTATTTTTTTCGTAATGTTATGAAAGATGAATGTTTCTTTCACTTCATAATCTCAAAAAAAATCAGACATCTTTTCAATAAGTAAAAAAATACTGTTCTTCATCATTGACTACAGAAATAACAATTATTTGTACAATACTTGAACGAATGTAGGCACATTTTTGAATTCAGCAGTGAAGTAATTTGTTGCGAAAAAATTTGCAACTGTAAACCAGTCTATTCTCGGCAAATTCGAACTGGTTGCCCTAATAAATCCACTCTCCATTCTGTTTATATTAATTTTCAAAGCTAAACCAAGCTAATCTCGATTAATTACTCAGAGACTAATAAAGACGTGAACCAAACAAATTTTGACAGCGTCAGATTATATAGGGTGCGTCCAGAAAACATAAGTGCTGCACAACTGTTGAGTGAATGTTCTGTGACAGTAGGTTGCAGATTACAATGTTTTTATAGTAGTGCAATATAATGAGTGAGTATTACAACATAATGAGTGATAAGTACGAACTGATTTATACCTATAATAATGCTACCTATAGCATAACGGATTCTAAAAGAGTACACGGATTATTAATATATATATATATATATATATATATATATATATATATATATATATATATATATATATATATATATATATACATATATATATATATAGATATACATATATATATATATATATATATATATATATATTAATATGGAAAAAAACATGCTATACATTGTATTTAAATATTCAATACGAATTTGGTTACCACTTAAATACTACTAAGGAATAGCAGATCCATGGAAGAAAAACTATTCGATAGATGAAACTAATATGAATCGAACCAAAGAAATACATGAAAACATTATAATGTACCTTGTATATGCATATATGGTGGAGTTAAGATTAATTCCAGCTGTTTAAAACATCTTTAGAACGTTGCCTGTTATAAATTGTAAGAATCCATTTTTTAGATGGCAATAGTCAAACGTTTATGAATTGTCTTAGATATTCTATTAGATACCGTAAAAAACTCTTCAAAAACACTAGAAAATTCTTTTATAATATATCAAGGGATAAAAGTCAAAATAATAAAACGTTAGGGTTATAATGTCTGACATTTGTTAAATTGTCCTGTCCAATCTGTTCAAACCCCCTCTTTTATTACGATACACTTCACTAATTCTGCCAACTGATAAAAATAAATAATCGTCTTGAAATGAAATCTACTAACAATTTAGTTGAATCTTTTCAAATAGAGAAACGTTGTTTAATATAAAAATCATAAAAACAAATACATCATTCGAATATAAATTTTAAAATGAACTTATCTACAATGATCTTTCACTTCTTTTTTTTTGGTTCTTGGTCTTTTTTATTTACTTATATATTGTTATTTTATATTCTTGGGATTGAGGACCATTTTTAAAGACATTTAACTAGTAGTTAATACATTTTTATTTAACGTTTCGGTCTTCCATGACCTTCATCAGAAATAAAATTTTTGTTAAAACTTCGACAGAACGTTCATTTGATTATTTAATATATTTTATAGATGTTTTAGGACGCATCACATAACAGAATACAACTCACACCCAAAACAAAACGAACATTTTAAAAATGGTCCTCAATCCCAAGAATATAAAATAACAATATATATATATATATATATATATATATATATATATATATATAATGCAAGTGAGTTTATTCAACTTTTAAATTAAATAGTTCTAAACACCTTCCATAATTCACTTATGCCCAATACGCCTTGTTTTATTTCTTATTAGTCCTTCTTCTTCAAAGAGAAACCAAAGACGATTAAAAATCCATTCATATCAATACATTATCGATGGGTTTCCAGTGTCAAATTCTTTCTGAGGGATCGTGCAGATATTATTTCTACGATAGGATGCTTTATTTTCATTCAGGATAAATGTTAGAGGTTAGTATTCTCTTATTTAAAATTTCTTTCTTTTCTCTAATTCATTATTTTCTTATTTATTTAAATAATAATGTATTTCATTTTATTTCTACCATTCACGTTCACACTTTTCTTTTAATACCCCATTTTTTTGTTCAAAAATAAATGTCTCTCACCATCAATCTAAATTTTTTTCTACTAGCCGTTAGTTATCATTTTCAACAAACTTCCTCCTTCATTTTTTTTAATCTGAAATTCAGCTTTCTGCTCATTGAAATATTACAAATATTATTTACCAATCGAATAAGTTATAATTTTTCAGTTGGTAGATTTCATTTCGCTTTCCAAATTATTTATTTATTTATTATAGTACATCTTGTTTTACACCTCTAAATAATCAATTCACACATTCTACTTCCTTTATATAAATTCCTAAATATTTTAAAAATCAAAATATGGAGTGTACACACTCTTGTTTTAACAAGGATAAATGAATTTGTGAAGACGTGTGTAATATTTTTTTTATTAAATTCAGCCAAGCGCTTTTGACATTACGTCATGATCAGGGCTCTAAAATAAATTACATACACTACAAACTACTGTCCTATCAATCTAACATAACAGCAAATGTAACTTACTTCGTCAATCGGTCCAGAGACGTATTAAAATTGTAAACAAATTACAAACATTTACACATATATCAAATTAAAAACGACACTACACAAACCATGTCGACCAACTAATGGAATTTTTAATCAAGTTGTTGAAATAAATAAAAGGGAAAGTAACATTTTTGTTGACTCAAAAACCAGATCCTAAAACGAGGATTATTATTATGATGAAAAATGGTAGTGTCTAAAGTTACACAGTTCACAAATATATTGGAAATTACTGAGTGAAAGTTAATGAAATTGAAATGAAACAAAATAAAATTAAATTAAAATTTAAATTAAATTGACTGATACAATTTAAAATTGAGCTCATTACAAAAACACGGATACAAATTATACGAAACACATCGCACGAACTAATTCAGAAGACACGCCCCGAACAACTTGAAAAGAGGTGTGAAAGTTGAATTAATATTAATCTGAGTGTTGATACAATAATCGTTCTTTCTGCACTCTCTGTATATCTCTAGATCCTCCAAAAGTTGAAGTTTGTGGAAATTCCGTGAAAAACATTTGTGCAAAATTCTGCTATTATCACCGGGTGAGAAACTATGATTATTAAATGTGAGGTGATGACCAAAGCCAGATTATTCTGTCCTATTTAAATGTTCGTTGATACGTATATTAAGAGGTCTTATGGTTCTACCAACGTACGCAGCCTCACAATCACCACACTGAAGTTTGTATATACCACTCTGTTTGAGTATGGGTAACTTATTCCTTCCTTCAAATATTATTGAGAACTCTATTAGGAAAATAAAACAAATAGACATCAGACAACTGGCTTATCAAACCGTCGAGGTTAGTGATTTTCGATTTTGCTCAGTCCCATTCATAGGGAAGATTTCATATGAAATAAGCAACATTTTTAGAACCTGTCAAAATAACATTAGGGTTTCTTTTTCAACTCAAAATACCACAAAATCACTTGTTTCTAAGACCAAAGATAAGTTACCCAAACTCAAACAGAGCGGTATATACAAACTTCAGTGTGGTGATTGTGAGGCTGCGTACATTGGTAGAACCATAAGACCTTTTAATAAACGTATCAACATACATTTAAATAGGAGAGAACAATCTGGCTTTGGTCATCACCTCACATTTAATAATCATAGTTTCTTACCCGGTGATGATAGCAGAATTTTGCACAAATGTTTTTCACGGAATTTCCACAAACTTAACCTTCTGGAAGATCTAGAGATATACAGAGAGTGCAGAAAGAACGATTATTGTATCAACACTCAGATTAATATTAATTCAACTTTCACACCTCTTTTCAAGTTATTCGGGGCGTGCCTTCTGAATTAGTTCGTGCGATGTGTTTCGTATAATTTGTATCCGTGTTTTTGTAATGAGCTCAATTTTAAATTGTATCAGTCAATTAAATTTTAATTTAATTTTATTTTGTTTTATTTTAATTTTATTTACTTTCACTCAGTAATTTCCAATATATTTGTGAACTAGTCTTTAGACACTAACATTTTTCATCATAATAATAATCCTCGTTTTAGGATCGGGTTTTTGAGTCAACAAAAATGTTACTTTTTCTTTTACTTATTTCAACAACTGATTAAAAATTCCATTAGTTGGTCGACATGGTTTGTGTAGTGTCGTTTTTAATTTGATATATGTGTAAATGTTTGTAATTTGTTGTTTGTTTACAATTTTAATACGTCTCTGGACCGATTGACGAAGTATGTTACATTTACTGTTATGTTAGATTGATAGGACAGTAGTTTGTAGTATATGTAATTTATTTTAGAGCCCGATGATGACGTAATGTCGAAAGCGCTTGGCTGAATTTAATAAAAATATTATTACACACGTTTTTACAAATTCATTTATCCTTGTTAAATATTTTAAGCTGACAGCTATAATTTCTTTCTCTTGCTCTATACAAAATGACAATTAATTTAACAAATGTCAGACATTATAACCCTAACGTTTTAATTATTTTGACTTTTATCCCTTGATATATTATAAAAGAATTTTCTAGTGTTTTTGAAGAGTTTTTTACGGTATCTAATAGAATATTCATTTTAGAGCCCTGATGATGACGTAATGTCGAAAGCGCTTGGCTGAATTTATTAAAAAAAAATATTACACACGTCTTTACAAATTCATTTATCCTTGTTAAAACAAGAGTGTGTACACTCCATTTTTTGATTTTTAAAATATTTAGTAATTTATATAAAGGAAGTAGAATGTGTGAATTGATTATGTAGAAGTGTAAAACAGGATGTTCTATAATAAATAAATAAATAATTTGAAAAGCGAAATGAAATCTACCAACTGAAAAATTATAACTTATTTGATTGGTAAATAATATTTGTAATATTACAATGAGCGGAAAGCTGAATTTTTTGATTAAAAAAAAATGAAGGAGGAAGTTTGTTGACAATGATAACTAACGGCTAATAGAAAAAATTTTAGATTGAACAAAAAAATGGGGTATTAAAAGAAAAAGTGTAAACGTGAATGGTAGAAATAAAATGAAATACATTATCCTTTAAATACATTAATGAGATTTGTGAAAGAAAATAATGAATTAGAGAAAAGAAAGAAATTTTAAATAAGAGAATACTAACCTCTAACATTTATCCTGAATGAAAATAAAGCATCCTATCGTGGAAATAATATCTGCACGATCCCTCAGAAAGAATTTGACACTGGAAACCCATCGATAATGTATTGATATAAATGGATTTTCAATCGTCTTTGGTTTCTCTTTGAAGAAGAAGGACTAATAAGAAATAAAACAAGGTGTATTGGACATAAGTGAATTATGAAAGGTGTTTAGAACTATTTAATTTAAAAGTTGAATAAACTCACTTGCATTATATATATATATATATATATATATATATATATATATATATATATATATATATATATATATATAACGTTAAACACTGAAACTTCACAAACATTGATGTTTAACAATTCCTCCATTTTTGACTTAAATTTGATGGACATTGAATGACTTGTTTTTGAGTGTATAATATAATGCATACTTGTACATATATTTAATATTAGTTCATTTGTGTGAATGTGTTTGGAGTGAAAGATCATTGTAGATAAGTTCATTTTAAAATTTATATTCGAATGATGTATTTGTTTTTATGATTTTTATATTAAACAACGTTTCTCTATTTGAAAAGATTCAACTAAATTGTTAGTAGATTTCATTTAAAGACGATTATTTATTTTTATCAGTTGGCAGAATAAGTGAAGTGTATCGTGATACAAGAGGGGGTATGAACAGATTGGACAGGACCGTTCTGTGAAATTCTATAAAAAAGGAAAACAAGAATTTCATTTCATTTTTTTATTTGAATTGTTTTTAAGTTGAATATAAAAAAATGTTGGCGCTTATATAAACAATTATAAAATTATTAAACTTTGTGAACCCAAGATCCTGAGGTTTTGAGTACTCATATATATGAAAAAAAGTAAGGATATAAAAGGCATATAAAGGTGAGTGTAACTTTATTGGACTTTGACAATTTCTCAAATATACTGGGCAAAGTAAAGAAGAGAAAGCTTTTATTTAATCAGAGATATAATAAAATGGAAGGCTTAAAACATTAAGAAATTAAACTAAAAATTCATTCACATAAAATAAATTATAATAGAAATAACAGCACAACTAGAGTCTAAACTATAATATATATATATATATATATATATATATATATATATATATATATATATATATATATATATGTGTGTGTTGAAGCAGTTTCATTTGGTTGTATTCAATTTAATAAGGATTATAGTATTACTGAAATAAGTCATATGGATTTTTCCATCTTGTACTTTATTAGCCATCATTTTAACGAATATTTATAAATTGTGAAAAAAAACATGTCTAAATTAATTATAGATGCTGATAGTAAAAACAGTGAACAAAATCCTTACTATAATACTGAAGAAAATCTGACCAAAGATATTGAAACAGACGATATACTCTTTGAACCATCAGAATCGAAAATATTGAAATCTGATTCAGATACAACGGAAATTAAAATTAATAATGCAGTACATGATGAAATTTCAAAAGCATCCGTTGAAATTAGAATGAAATTCAAAATAATTTGAAAGAAACGCGTCAAATTTTCATATAGTTAGTAATTAGGTTATTTTATGCAAGGGATTTCAGGAATTTTAATAAAAAGTAAATAAGTTATGTTAATATTTATATGTATAAAAATCTTCATCTCTATATATGCTAATTTCTAATACAAAAATGTCATTTTCATTTTTCATATACGGCTTAAAAATTCATGGTTTATTGTAATATAAACAGCGAATCGTCGTTAATCACACAATATCTATACAATTCATACGATATAGAGAAGTTTCGATAGCAACCCACAACGATAGATTATGATAGAAATAAAAAAAGTCAGTTGGATTTAAAATGTCAAAGTTGGAAGTCGTAATATAATTGATCTCGTCAATAAGAACGATACAAAAAGTTGATATTCAAAGTATAGTAGAAAGAAATTTAAATCAATTTATAATAATTATAATAATTTTAAGATAATTGCAATATACAGTAGAGAAAAGTCATTCTGATTTAAAAACGTCAAAAAAGTGGCAAGGGATATTGTAATGTATTTCTACAAGGACGATAAAACACGTTTATATTTGATAAACATGGAAATTCAAACCAATTTTATAATCATCAGAAGAAGAGAGAAAATAATTGTATATCCAGTTAAAGGATAGATATCTTGGAAAAGAAATCAAGGCATTGCGTGTGAAATTTAAGAAAAGCTTTTCAATAATATTTTGGACAGTACAACAGAAAGAAATTGATAGTGAAGATTAGTTTGACGTGGATACTAACTTAGTAAATAAAAGGTACCATTTTAAAATATTATATTAGAGATCTCTAAAACAAAATAGGCCTTTATTTAAAAAAACATTTTAATTGTTCCATAGTAATAGTAATTCATTTTTTTTGTAGTATATCTGTACACACTTTCTGTTTATAAATTTCTATGTTTTAAAAAAATTCCTGAAATCATAAGTTTGTTCATTTTAATTTCACAAACCAATAATTAGAGTAAATTTGAATGGCGCAATTGAACCCTACCCTTTGATAGAGTTGTTATGCATGCTTAACGATTATTCAATCACAAATAATAAAATAAAATAATAAATAAAAATAGAAACCTATACAATATATATATAAATATATATATATATATATATATATATATATATATATATATATAGAGAGACAAAGTTGAGTATTAGTCGACTGACTAACTTAAGGAAATTAGAATTATTAATCGGGTCTTCAGTCAAAGGAGAAATAAAAAGTGGACTCTTTATTCTGTTCAAGCTTTCGATACTTTATTGGCTCTTCATCATGAACTCTACAATAAATTATTAAATGTCAAAATACCAATAACAAGAATTGAATATTATTACTTACGAAGGTGAGGTTAAATATGTTTGATATAAATAAAATGTACATAACTGACGAAATCCTTACGAAATCACCACAACGCGTGATAAATACATTACATTGATAAATAAATTCAATCACTAAAATTAATATTAAAACGAAAATATAAAAATGATTCAATAACATGTTCAGGAACACGAGGAATTTCTTTTATTTATGATTTGACAACTGACACAAACACAGAATGAGAACTCTGTCATCAAAATTCAGTGATGGCAATATTTAATACGTGAAAGAAAGAGGAGAATGTCCAACAACTGAAATTTATTGTGAAGGTTGATGGTTAGTGCTCGCAAAATAAAACGGAAGACTAAGAAGGTACGAGTAAATAATGCTAAGGTTATCAATATCAGTTCAGGCATTCATAGCATTAGGTTAAGGATCGTATCTGCTCACATAAGAGTGATATTAGAAATTTCATAGAAACTTGCACGTTGGCAAGTCACACTTTGTCTATGGATCACATACCTGATTACGATGGTGTCACTGTGTTAGATCGCGAGTCTAATCTCACTAAGAGATCCTTTTTGGAGATGTCTCACATTTTTCAAGAACCTTATGCTATGAATGCCAGAACTGATATTGATAACCTTAGCATTATTTACTCGTACCTTAGTTCTCCGTCGTATTTTGCGAGCACTAACCATCAACTTTCACAATAAATTTCAGTTGTTGGACCTTTTCCTCTTTCTTTCTTCTTCTTTCACGTATTACATATTGGCATCACTGAATTTTGATGACAGAGTTTTGATTCTGTGTTTCTTGTCAAATCATAAATAAAAGAAATTCCTCGTGTTCCTGAACATGTGATTGAATTATTTTTATCTTTTCTTTTTAATATTAATTTTAGTCATTGTATGTATTTATCAATGTAATGTATTTATCACGCGTTATGGTGATTTCGTAAGGATTTCGTCAGTTATGTACATTTTATTTACATCAAACATATTTAACCTCATCTTCGTGAGTAATAATATTCAATTCTTGTTAATGGTATTTTGACATTTAATAATTTATTGTAGAGTTCCTGATGAAGAGCCAATAAAGTCTCGAAATATTGAAGAGTCTACTTTTTATTTCTCTGGAGATTTTTGACTGAAGACCCGATTAAGAATTTTAATATATATATATAAATATATATATATATATATATATATATATATATATATATATATATATATATATATATATATATATATACAAGAAACAAATAGATTCGTGGGTATTGCACGTAATTAGAAAAAGGGGGCTACTGAAAAGATTGGTAACCGCAGACATGCATGTTTCTGGCTCATTAGCCGTCTTCAGTATGGTATAACCAAGTAAGGGTGTGAAACCTGGGAAAAAAGCTTGGTTATAACGTACTGAGAATGGCTAATGAGCCAGAAACATGCATCACATCCAAAATCGTCGATAAAATTAAAAACCTTCCGGATAAACTGGCTGGTGGAGATAAAATTCCAACTCCATTGATTAAAAATTGCGTTAACGAAATAGACGAACACCCCCCCCCCCATTGTGCTTATTGTTTGATAAATCAATAACAGAAGGCTCTTTCCCTAGTAGATGGAAAACAGCCTTAATAGTTCCTATTTGAAATACGATAGTAAATATTCAGTAGGAAATTATCGTCTTATCTGAAAACTTTCAATTATTGCGAAATTATTTAATTCAATTATTTGTGATTAGTTGATATCAGATGTTAAGCATATTATTAATGAGGAGCAACATGGTTTTATAAAGAAACGTTCTGTTAAAACAAACCTCTTTACTTCTAGCGAACATCTGCTAGGACATATGAATAAATGATTTCCTGTAGACGCTGTGTATACTGACTTCAGTAGGTCCTTTGATAAAATTGATCATTCAACTTTGTTGGAAAAACTTGGTGCAGTCTGTGTACATGGCAATCTACTCCGATGGTTCAAATCTTACACAAGTAACCGATCCCAGGCAGTAGTCATAGGAAAATATGAATCACCTTTCAGTTATGTTACTTCAGGGGCCCCACTTCGGGCCCTTATTATTTAATATCGATATCAACGATATATCTGAATGTTTCAAATTTTGTATATACAAAAATTATACAGATGATTTAAAAATATACCTCATAATTGATAATGTTGCAGATTCTCAATTGACACAAAGTGATTTGAACAGACTTCTTGCTTATTGTAAAAAAAACTCTCGTTTCGTGAATTTAAATAAATGCTACGCAATTACCTTCTCTAGAAAACGATGCATAGTTGATTTCCAATATTTTCTTGAAAATCACCCAATTGAAATGGTTTCACAGATAAAATATTTAGGAATTTATTTTGATTCAAAACTTATTTTAGACCAACATATCAATTGTATCGCTAAAAAAGCTAATAGGACGTTGGTCTTTATTATTCGAACTTGTCATGACTTTTAAACGTTTCAAGGTTCGGATCAATAGTCTGGAATCCGCAGTATCTTGTATACATTGATAGACTTGACCGTATCCAAAATAAATTCATAAATTACTGCAAAAGGAAATTGTTTCCTAATAATAATATTGTCTCAGTTTGAAATTAATTTTTCTGGAAGATAGACGTCAAAGAATTAATGTTAAATTTTCATATAAAATTGACAATAATCTTATTGATTCCAACAAGATTACCTGCCTTTTTAAATTTAATATTCCGGCCCACAATATAAGAGATTTTACAGTTTTTAATATTAACTTTAGTGCTACAAATTATTATCAAAATTCTTGCATAGGTGTTGTAAATTCTTAAACTCAGTCTGTAACCATGTTGATATTGATATATTCCATGAGAGATTGTTGACTTTCTGTAATAAGCTGAAAAAGCTGTATTTAAATAATAAAATTAGGTTATAATTTCATACTATGTAGTTTCAATAGTTACAATAATCAATTTATACTGTATTCATAATATTGTAATGTTTTTCTTATTTATTTAAAAGTTTTTATACGACGGGTGGGATAAATACATACACACGGTAGGTCAACTCACTTCTTTTATTTATTCATTAATTTCTATTATAAACACAGTATATGCACTTAAACTAATTTATATAAACACTTCACTACTGTTTATTTTATTGGACTATTTACTTGTTCAATTGTTTATCTCACGAGATCAATTTATAAACTGACTCTTCCCGCTAGTCGTTATTCTATATATAAGTGCCTTTTTTACTAGATAGTTCTAGATTGCGGCTTACACAAAAATAGTCGCCTCCCTGGAATTTTCTAGATAAGACGGGTCACAAAAACAATATTTAGTTAAGAATAGTCACAAAAAAATCGTAAATAGTTGTATGAAATCCTTGCGCATCCGCCAAAATTTTAGCTATCATACATGGCTTAGGCAGGGTCGGATTCAGGGACTACACCAGTGTGCTATTTCGTAACATATCCCCCTTCCTTGAAAGGAAGTTCATTTGAAATAAGGTTGCAAACCCTCGTGTGTGTTAGTTACTGGCGGAGATGTGATGTGCCAGTGAGTACTCTTCCGGGAGTGTGAAAAAATCTTGTCTTTGTTTTGTAGTGACTCCGTATCTAGCTGTCCCGGTACCTCCGTATGCACCCATAAATTCTTCGGAGGCCAGTTCATACTCTTGTTGTAGATGGTTCACCCCTTCATCTTTGTCATGGTCTCCTTCGAATGGCGCTAGTCGGTTTATGTGGACTACTCTCGGTTTCCATTATGGAGATCTTGTTTATACGATATATGATGTCGTTGATCCTCTTCTTGATTAAGTATGGTCCTTCCCATGATTTCGGTAATTTTGGAGAAAGTCCTTTTCTCCTTGTTGGGTTGTGTAATCATACTTTGTCCCCTCCTTTGAAACTGCCTTCAGTGGCCTGCGTGTTGTACCGTTTTTTCATTCTGTCACTGGCAACTTGAAGATTCGTTCGAACCAATTCGTGCACATCGTCCATCCTTTTTCTCAATTGGATCACGTAATCTTCCTCCTGCTAGATCTTCGCCAGGCCGACATCTAAACTCCAGGTCACAATGAAGCCACATTTCACGTCCAAGCACCATTTTCGCAGGTGTTTCACCCGTGGACTCATTTAAGGTAGATCGATAAGCCAACGTGAATAGGGAAAGGTACCGATCCCAATCTCTCTGGTGGCTGGAAACTACTTTGGACAGATATTTTCCAATGGTCCTGCAGCGCTATTCTCGAGGTCGTTCGCAAAGTCACGTATGAGCATCGATGCGAACGGTCTAGGTGCCAACGGATGCTAGGACCAGTATTCTTGACTACCCTTCGTAGTGACATGCGAATGTTTGGATTCTCTGCTAAAATAACATTTGGCAACGTAGTAATTTTTGAGAAATGTCAAATGAAAGACGATTTTTCAGGGTTATTTTATGTTATACTTAGGCTTTAAGAGGGGACGCGTAACGTGTATTTCAAGCCTATAATGCGATATTTGCAATATATAACAAATCATCATTCATTGCAATACTGCAACACTTAAATACTCTTCTTCGTAATACATTACTACGACTATAAGATATAACTGGATAAAACTAATCAAGAACAATTAACACAAAAAATACTTTAAGTGAGAAATAAAAAATATAAAACCGAAAATGACAAATATAAGCCACAGATTAAAGTGTTGTGTGCGTACGATTTGTTGGAGATACGAATGGTAATGACCACTCGCTGTTTTTGTGAGTATACGCAGCTCATGCGACTGGTCGAGAATACCAAATTTACACAACTGTTCGCAAGTGTTAAACATGCGAACAACCGTGAAACTTGCGAACGGTCAAGAATAGCACTGCTGTTCATTCTATCGACCATTCCATCTGATTACGGATGCAACGCTGTTCTCCTGGTCTCCTTCATTTCCAGCTTGTCACAAATTTCTTGGAATACCTGTCTCTCGAAATTTCTTCCTTGATCGCTGTGGACTTCCAAGGGCACTCCATATCGGCTGATAAATTCTTTCACCAGTACCTCCGCGACAGTTGTGGCCTCTTGATTCGGGAACGCATAAATTTCCAACAACTTTGTGAAATAATCCATTACTACCAGGATGTATTTACCACCATTGTCTGTCGTCAGAAATGATCCAGCGATGTCCAAAACAATCCTTTCGAAAGGGCTTCCAACATTATATTGTTTCATGGGCGCCTTTCTCTTGCGATGTGGTCCATTACTCGTAGCAGAAGTTGTACATATCTTACAACAGTCCTTTACATCGTCGGAGCTTTTCATCCAACAAAACCTTTCACGGACTCGCTGAAGGGTTATCTTCACTCCCAGATGACCTCCCGATGGACTGTTGTGTAACTTTCTCAGTACCTCCGCTACCCTCGTTCTTGGGATAACTATCTACCTTCTCTTCTCGGAACCATCATCAAGGATTGTTTTCAACAGGCCTTCTTCCAGGACAAGGGAGTCCCACTGAGCCCAGTATGCCTTAAGTGTCGATGAAACTCTTGACCATTCTTGCCAGGCAGGTCGCCGATTTTCTTCCTTCCATTGCCGAATCTTCTTTATGTGAGGATAACTCTCTTGATCTCCTCTGATCCTGGTGAGTGACCATTCTTCTTTGACTACTGTAGTTCTTGAAACTGTAGCTTCCCTAGATTATGCCTTGATACAGTGTGAACAGTCTGTTGGACACGGACGTCTGGACAGGGAGTCGGCGTTTCGGTGACTCACACCAGCTCGATGTTCGATGTTGAAATCGTACTCTTGAAGCCGTTCAATCCATCTTACGACCTGGCCCTCGGGACTCTTAAACTGCACATGACTGCTGCGCGATCAGTCCGGATTAAGAACTTCATTCCATAGAGATACTGGTAAAAGTGTTCCACGGACTTCACTACCGCCAAAAGTTCTCTTCTTATAACGCAGTTGTTTCGTTCTGAGTCTTTACTGAAATATCCCAGCACTCTTTCTTGCCCTCCTTAGATCTGTGAGAGCACTCCTCCAATTCCTACGTTGCTTGCGTCAGCGTCAATAATAAAGTCTCCCCCTGGTAATGGATATCCTAAAATCCGCGCCGTGGTTAAATGCCTCTTCAAGGTTTTAAAAGCCATTCAACAGTATTCGTCCCATTGGAAAGCGCTTGTTTCTTCAGTGAATCGAGTAAGGGGCTTGGCAATATCTCCAAACTTCCTGATAATTCTTCTATAGTACGTACAAAGTTCAAGAGAGCTCTTAGTTTGGTGTTTGTCGGTTGGTTGCGGCCATTGTTGAATGAAAGCAATTTTCTTTGTATCCACCGCTATTCCATCATTGCTCACTGTATGTTCTAGATAGTTGATTCGGCTTTGAAATAGCTGACAATTCTACGGGTTTAACATGAGCTGGACAGCTTGGAGTCGTTTGAATACATCTTCCAAATTCTTCAGGTGTTCGTCAAATGTTTTTCACAGTACTACGATGTCGTCCAAATAGATCAAGCATGTCTTCCAAGATAACGTTCTCAAAACATTTTCCAAGAGTCTTTCAAATGTCGCGGGCGCATTACAGAGCCCGAATGGCATGACGTTGAATTGCTGTAATCCAGATCCGGTGGTAAAAGCAGTCTTCTCATTGTCTTCTGGGACCATTTCTACTTGCCAATAACCAGACTTCAGGTCTAAGGTGGAAAACAGTTTGCTGTGGGCCAAAGTGTCTAGCGTATCGTCGATGCGAGGCAGAGGATAGTTGTCTTTCTTCATCACGTTGTTTAACATCCTTTTTCTTAACGAGTACTACTGGAGCCACCCATGGACTAGTAGATGATTCTATTAATTTTTCTTCTGCCATTTCTCGAATTATTCTTTCAGCCTCCTCTCACTTCGCTCGTGGTTGTCTTTGCGCTAATTGCTCAATTGGCTTGGCATCACCAGTATCGATTTTGTGTTTGACGGCTGATGATCTACCAGTCTTCCCTCTTTTTGGTACAAATACGTCTCGATATTGCAAGAGAAATCCTCTCATTTTCCTATTAGTGTTTTTTAATGAAACTCACGGTCTCTAGTTAATTCCACAAAATATTGTGGAATTAACTAGAGACCGCGAGTTTCATTTAAAAACACTAATATGAGCATATTCCACGAAGTAAGGGTCGAGACAGTTAATTTCTCTCATTTTCCTATTATCAGCTTGGCTAAGGATTGACCAGCTATTGATAACATGATTTTAATAGCCTCAAATGTAATTTGTCTTCAACGGCATTATAGTATACATTGTTTGATAAGTTGTAACGATGTTCCGGTGAACACCGCTGATGATACGCCTATGGTTCGAACCAATCCAGTTTTTATCGACAGCTGATGGATATATAAACCGACCAACAATTTCAATGAGACAGTCCGGTCGAGGCATTGACTCGAAAGGACTCCTCCTCCAGTCCGGCGAGGTATTGATTCGTTAGACTCTACCCTTTCGTCGGCAAGGTATTGACTTGCCGAGCATCCTTCTTTCCATTTCGTAGAGTATTGACCTACCAAACGACGACCACCCGTGTGAGAGGTATTGACTCTCACATATTCCTGTACTTCCCGCCTCTAAGGTACTGACTTAGAGGTACTACGTCTCACCCGAGGTATTGATTCTGACGAGCATCCAGAACCCGTATCACCGCTTACACCCGTGTATCGAAGTATCAGCGTTCGCGTCGTCCAAATCACTATTCCGTAGGTATATCTCCACGGCCGACGAGAAATAATTAGATACGCAACCTTATACGGACCGATATAATAAATATTTAATTTTAGGCCAGGTATTGATCCTGTTGTACATATGTAAATAGCGTCTGTAAATAGTTTTATAAGAATAAACTTATTTTATTTTGGGATGCTGTCTCTGACTGTACAACCCTACCCGGCAATCCGTAACCACCCCCTTACAGAGGGTTACAGAGTAAATAAATCAGTCACCTCTTGAAATTAAAAATATGAATCTATTATGTTTGTACGACGAAAATAATTCTTCGTATAACTTATATTGACAAAGAATTCATTTATTTCAGCGGAATATTTTCAAATTGCTTAGTATGGTGCTTGACTTAACACTATAAGTTTTAGAGTTTTCCAAAGAGTATTAGAGTTCTTATTACTGAGTGCGTATGTAAAAAATGCTCTCTTTACAACTTTGCTTCCCTTTTTTTGACATTAAGTTAAATTGGCCAGGTAAATATGCATGTAGATTGAATTTATTTGAAAGTTCACTGTATTATAAGAAAAAATTCTTTTGTATTTTCTCGTTAGATGGCATTAGCTTGTCGTATATAATTGTTATAATAGTTAGAGTTCAACATACCCTTTATATTCGTTAATAGAATTTCTAATGCCATATGAGCCTTGTTTATTGGTCATATTGGCATCTTCTTGCCCATTTTCCTATATAAAAGTCCGCCTCTTTTGATAGTTATTCCGATATAAATTCCAAGAGTTCCTCGTTTCGTCTTAGGAGAGCAAACATTATTTTAAAATCTAATTCTTTTTTCTTACTTTTTACAATATTCAGTTGAAAATGTTTTTTTTTGTAATATAACCTTCGCTTTCCTGTAAAAATGCTTGTTTTATTATATAACCATATGTATTCACAAAAATGAGTCTTAAATGTACGTATTTCAATTACAATTGGCTATTATCTTCTAGCAAGAATTTCGGTTATGCAAAATAGTCGATATCTTTGACCAGACCGAGGTAAATCGTCTACAGCTTCTCGATCTCTTTTGAATGCACTTTACCATTAATATTTTTGATAAAACACAGCAAACACAAAATATTGTTAACAATGCAAAATAAGTGAAAGATGACGCTCAAACTACGCATAAATAAAGAGAACAGATGAACCAAATCAATACATAAAGAATTTTGAGAATATCCTATTGCACCGACTATAAAAGTATAAATTATAATTGCGTCAATATGGTTTTTATATTATAGACTTGTATGTCGCATAGAACGAAGCCTATTATTATAAATAACATCAACAAACGTTAAAATATTTACAAACAAACGTCACTCCTTCAAAAAAATGTTCTTAGTCAGCTTTTCAGTTTCCAGGCAAGGGTGTTGTGGAATAATAAATGAGAATGTAAAATATGTCGGGTGTAACTGGATTCAGTAAGTTTTTCAACTATTTTTAAAAAGTATTCCATGAAATATTCCAATTTTATACATGATCCGAGTTAGAAAAAAATCCAAATGAACTTAATAATATTTTTATTGAAATATAAATAGATGAAACCATTGAAATATCCCGATTTTCATGAAAACCCGCGATCACCCGACGTATAGTCTTTAGACTATTTCTTGTGGGGTCATTTAAAAAACAAAACCCGTCAATATTCAGGAGTTGAATGATACACTCTGAAAAAGGTTTCTTTGAATCAAAGAAAACTACTTTGATTTAAACAAATCCGTTCTATCAATAGGGACAATCAAACATATTTGTTGATTCAACATCAAAAAAAAAATTTGGTTGTTTGGAATATATTTTGGTTTCGAAATCTAAAATAAAGTTTTCAAATCAAAATTAAAATTGGAAGATGGAATAAAAAAAACAATATAATTCGTTTAAATCTTCATTTATTTCAACTAATGTTCAATTTAAACTTGTTGCCTCCTTTCACTAACACAGTAGCTTTGTCAAAATGAATGAACGTATAATATAAAAATGTCTTAATATATACAGTGCATAAATACAGACTTCTATTTACTAATGTTAACAAAGGTATTGACAGAAATAACCTGGAAATTCATTCATTACAAACATTCCTAAGCTATCTTCTAGGTAAAAAGGTTTAATAAAGGAGACTTATTCATATCTATTTGGTCGTTAAGAAGATTACCTGAATATTTATTTTTGTTAATCTCAAGCGCCTCTAATAAATTTAAACCAAAGGATTTACCGACTACATGAAGAATTTTAAAATTTAAATCGAAAATGTGTTGGTTTTCTAATAAATGATTTGAATAGTTAGAATCTAATTTTTTGTTGTCATAGCTACGTTTGTGTTCCGAAATTCTAGTTTTAAAATTTCTAAAAGTTCTACAGATATAAATTTTATTACATTTGTCATTACCACATTTCAATTTATAAACTCCTGATTTGTTTAATTTTGAAGATTTAGATTTATTACTTTTAATGAATTTGGATAAATTGTAATCAGTTTTAAAGGAAATATTCATGTCTAAGGTTTCTAAAAATGATTTAATTTTTAAGGATGGTGTTCCAAAGTATGTTAAGCTTCTAAATTGTTTATTATTATTTTTATCTGAAGGGAATACTTGTTCTAAAGTCGGTTTTTTTATCTTTTTATTTATGATATTGTCAATTAGATTTGGATTGTAATTATTATTAACTGCTATTTGTTTTATGATATTTAATTCTTTGTTATTATTATTGATATTTAATGGGACTGTTAAGAGTCTGTGTATCATACTATTGAAAGCTGCTAGTTTATGACTGAATGGGTGGACCGAACTATTATGAATTGTGATATCTGTATGTGATGGTTTATAAAATATAGAAAAATCATGTTTATTATTTATATTTGAAATTGTAAGATCTAGAAAGTTTATAGACTTATTTTGTTCAAGCTCTACGGTAAATTTGATATTATTGTGAATTGAGTTTATGTAAGTAATGAAGCTCTCTAATTGTCTATTTGTACCGATGAAGCTAGCTAAAATGTCGTCCACATATCGGTACATAAATTTTTTATTGAGGGGGTGTTCATGAATTATTTTTTCTATATTATCCATGAAAATTGCTGCCAGTAGGGTGCTGAAGGGGTTGCCCATAATCAAACCGTCTTTACTTTACTTTTTTTATATGAACCATTGAAATGAAAATAATTTTGATTTAAACACACTTTTAATAAAGTAATGGTATCAGAGTGAATTATAATTAACATTATTGTATGTGAGCAAGTTATCAACAAGAGTTATAGTTTCTTTAGGAGGTATACTAGGGAATAGATTTGTTACATCGAACGATATGAATTTAGAATTATGGGGTAGTATTATATCTTGAATATTATTAATTAATTCCGTTGAGTTTTTAACTGAAAATCGAGGTATGAATGAACAATATTTAGAGGTGACATCTATGAGAATCTTTGAAATTTTGAATGTAGGTGCTGTGAAATAAGAAACAACTCGTCTGATTAGGTACCCCTCTTTATGGAGTTTAATTAATGAATACAGTTCAGGGTGTTGCGGATTGGGTTAAAATAACTTATATTTCTCTTTATCGTTAATTATTGATTTAACGTTATCTACTGCTAATTTTATTTCTTTCTGAAATTTATTAGCTGGGTCTTTTTTAAGGGTCTCAAAATTGCTTGCCTGAGTAAAATTGTTGGTTTTTAATATATAATGCTATTACCGTATTTCCTTTATCTGCTTTTATGGAAATAAGACTATTTGACTTTAATTTTTGTTGAATTGATTTGGCGACTGATAATTCAAAGTTGGGTTTGTTAAACTTGACAAATTCTTTTTTGATAATTTCTGAAGCTTTATGTTCATATTTCATCATATTTCCAGAGAAAAGAAAGATCTGACAACAATGTAAACATCACACCAAAATATCGGCCATATTACAAAACCCCCACAAACCAAAATTATAAACATTATGCCAGCCGTTTCTGAGAGAATTGAGGCATTCCATACTTAAAATTCAGAGTGTATATGAATGTAACAACTACAGTTCGAATAATAATTAATGTATGAAAATATGTTTGGCGTTTAATATGATTGTTGCGTGACAATTGAAACATCAATAATCACTTTAATCACACTAATTAGTGGTCCTTTCTATTGTAACATTGTAGCACCATATTGAAAAGACATTTTCCAAACAATATTGACATTAGCTATTGATAGATTAACAACATTGCCGATATTATTATTAAGATAGCCTTTCAAAGACAAATTTACTGATGAGGGACGATTATATCGATAGTTTTGGCTTTTAAAGTGATACGCAACTTGTTGGGACAATCTAAATTCCCATAGATATTTTCATTCCAGAACTAAAGTGGTTGTTTCTATATATTTTATTTTATCTCAACGTTTACAAAGATCAAATATATTTTTTATAAAATATGTCATGTCATCTAGACGTATCAGTCAAAGAACGAACTTGATTTTTCTTTTTCTAGTTAAGAAGTATAGATAGCTAGATATCTAAAACACTCGATATGTGTATATTGACTAAAGAACCTAAAATATCCATTAATTACTAACAAAACTCAAAAATTGAAAGTTTTAGGAACGGTTTATTTGAAAAATGTCCGGAATTTCATTATGGTACTACTACAGTTTTTAAACATTTTGAACTTTCCGTAGTCGAATATCAACAGTTTATTGTCGGTCAAATCCAAAGGTCGGCACAATCAAGCTTACGAAAATTCCATTAAATGGTGTGCATCGAACGATGTTTCCACAATAGCTGAAGATGTGTTATTGACATTTTTCCTAGAAAAATCAAAAACATTATCGCCTGCTACATTATAGTCAGAATACTCCGTGCTCAAATTGACTGTTTCTATAAATAAGAACCAAGACATATCGAATCTTAACCGCTTAAAGACATTTAAAAAAGTACGAAATTGTGGGTATCAGCCTCAGCTGTCTATTTACAAAGGATGTAATTTCAAAGTTTTTTCAGAAGCTCCAGATGAAATATATTGGTTGAAAACATTGGTATCTATTTTTGGGGTAGCTGGGGTATGCCGAACTGACGAGCTATTTAATCTAAAAGTGAAGGTTGTGGAATATAAAAATTGTATCATGTAGGTCCAGATTCTCACTACAAAAAATAATGTGCAGATAAGATTTGGAGTCACAGAAGATTGGAAAGCATATTGTGATGATCCCGAAAAGACAGTATCGTAAAAAGACATTATCATAGGGAAAAGAGATTAAATTGTGTAAATAACAATTTCAATGTTAATAGCGGGCGTCGATCTGATTAAGTTCAGGCGAACATAGGGAAATCACGTTTCTATTAAATGTAAATATCAAATTCATATATGCGGAAGGTCATACCTAAGGGTAACTGACTCTTGAGATCGCATGCTTCCTATAAATGCAAAGTGTCGATAACTTTCGTATGATTCATTGTTATTATTTTAAATGATACAAATGTATGTGTCGTGTAGTTATAATTACTGTTAATAATTCTTAATATATTTATCCCAGTGAGTTTTTAAATGATGTTATTTATTCAACCCTTAATGAATGGTTACGAGGTAAGTGTTTCTCCAATATAAATGGTTTCATGGATACACTAGTGGAGCAACAGGAAGTAGCAGCGGGAGTATTCATAGCTAGATCCATAATATCGGGAAAAAATCCGTACGTTAGAATTTTGAATACAAACTATGAAAGTGTTTCAGTGAAAACTAAGAATATTGAAATCTTGGATTTAGATTTGTTCGAGGCATATACAATTACGAGTGATAGCAACAATAGAATGAAAGAATTGAATTTTGAAGTACCAGAGTATGTAAGAAACGATTTAACGAAACTGTGTGAGAATTATGTAGATATATTCGCTTTAAAGAATGATATACTAACGTACAATAACTTTTATGAGTAAAGGATATCAGTAAAAGATGATACACCGATATACATAAAAAATTATCGCACACCACATTAACAATCAACGGAATTAAACAGTCAAGTAGAAAAACTTATAACGCAGGGAATAATTGAACCCTCATTATCAGATTATAACAGTCCACTATTATTAGTCCCGAAGATATCGGTGAATCAGGATAAGGCATGGAGGCTTTGTATATATTTTAGGCAGCTAAATAAGAAAATAGTCACAGATAAAGTTCCTGGATGCAATTTTAGATCAGTTAGGGAAAGCAAAATGGTTTTCAGTTTTAGATCTTATGTCAGGTTTTCACCAAATACATTTAGAACAGTCTTCTAGGAAATACATTTCGTTCAGTACAGATAAATGATTTCAACTCACAAGATTACCCTTTGGGCTAAACATAAGTCCTAATAGTTTTTCACGTATGATGTCAATAGCATTCTCAGGCCTCACACGAGAAAAAGCATTTCTTTATATGGATGATATAGTTGTGATAGGAATTTCGGAAAATCATCACCAATCTTAGAAAGGTGTTTGACGCCTGTCGTAAATTCAATTTAACGTTAAATCCACAAAAGTGCCAATTCTTCAGGCGAGAAGTTACATATTTAGGTCATAATTTATCTAAGGATGGTGTTTCAACAGACAAAGCAAAATATTCAGTCATTCAGCATTATACAATTCCCAAAAATGCTAGCGAAGTCAAAAGATTCGTTGCATTCTGCAATTATTATAGACGGTTCATTCAGAATTTTGCCGCAATATGTATCCCTCTAAATAGGTTAGCTAGGAAAAACGTGAAATTTGAGTGGTCAAAAGAATGCGGAAACTCATTTCAGGTCTTAAAAAATGCATTATTCAATCCACCAATAATAAAATACCCAGACTTCAATAAACAATTCATCTTAACTACAGACGCATCAAATAGCGCATGTTCAGCAATATTAAGTCAGAACTACGAAGGGATTGACCTACCTATCGCATTTGCATCACGGAGCTTTGAGAAAAGTGAGCTTAATAAACCCACCATCATAAAAAAGTTATTAGCGATTCATTGGGGAATCAATCATTTTAAGTGTTATTTATATGGTTCACCACATTTCAGAGTAAAAACAGATCATAAGCCACTAACTCATTTATTTGCAATAAAAGAGCCGACGTCGAAACTCACGAGAATAAGACTCGATTTGGAAGAATACGATTTTGAAATACAGTATGTCAAAGGTGTAGCGAGAATATCCATCAATGAACTCAAGGATTTACACATAAATGATTCACATGTCTTGGCAATCACAAGAAACAAAGGAAGAAAGAATAGAACAACCTTCAGTAATAAAAGTTTTAAATAATCTTGAGGCACGTAAATTACCAATTTTATACTTTGAAAATAACCGTATCTCGCTAAGGATGAGCATTCGGATCGAATATAAATTAAAATTTAGTGCAGCCTTAATTACAGGAATACACAACTTCGACCAAGGACGAACGTTGGAAAAGCTTGTGGAGCTATCGGTAAAATATGAAGTAAAAGGAAAGGAGATATATACAAATGATGATATATTCAAAAAGTGCACAGTAGAAGAGTTTATAGAAGAAGGAAATCAAAGGTTAAAAAATATTCAAGTATGTATATGCGAAGTACCAAAAACTGTACAGCAGAAAGAAGAGATTCTAGAAAGATACCACAATGATCCAATGTTTGGAGGACATGTAGGAAATGATAGACTAATAAAGAAACTAATAGTAAATTTTAGGTGGAAAAATATGGAGAAAGATGTAAGGAACTATGTAAAGAATTGTCATAAATGCCAAATGAATAAAGCAAAACTTAGTCATAAGGAAAAATTTGTCATCACGTACACCTCTATAAAACCGTTTGATACGGATACATAGACATAATAGGTCGTTTTGTAGAAAGTAACAACGGGAATCGTTATTGTATTACAATATTATGCGAACTAACTAAATATGCGGTTATGATACCGGTCAGGAACAAAGAGGCAACCACAATAGCAAAAGCTATATTTGACAATTTTATACCAAACTACGGATTGATGAAGGAGATAAGGACAGATCAAGGAACGGAATATAAGAATGAGGTAATGAAGAACTTAGCGGAACTTTTAAAAATAAAACATAATTACTCAACAGCATACCATCATGAAGCAATAGGCAGTTGTGAAAGATTACATAGAACGTTTAATGCGTATATAAGAAACTTTATCAAAGATTAGATGGATAACTGGTGCGAGTTTGTAAAAATGTTTGCATATTGTTATAATACAACACCAAACACGTATCACGGATACACTTCTTTTGAGTTATTATACGGGAGAAAACCCAATTTACCAGAATTCTTAAATGTAGAAATAGAACAGTGTTACAATCTTGGAAGATATAATAAAGAGTTAAAGTATAAGTTACAATACGCAAATGAAAGAGCCATACAGTTTTTAATAAAAAATAAAATAATTCGAGTAAATAATAGTGAAAAGGAATCTTCATCTGTAAACTTCAGAGTAGGGGAATTAGTCATTCTAAAGAATGAGGAGAGAAATAAGTTCGATCCACATTATTTAAGTCCGTTTAAAATAACGGAAATGAAAGGCGTAAATTGTGAGATTACATCAAAACAATAAAACAAAGACCGTTCATAAAAATCGGTTGTATAAATACCGTAGCGGAAACAATTGTAAACAAAGTGAAGTGTGTTCATAAACAAACAAGTAGTGTTTAGTAAACAAAAAAAAACAATAAGGGAGAACTGTCAACGTTATAGGTAGTATCGAAAAATTAGCAAAGACAATTTTTCTCTTCCACGAGGGGATGATGTGATGATCCCGAAAAGACAGTATCGTAAAAAGACAATATCATAGGAAAAAGAGATTAAATTGTGTAAATAACAATTTCAATGTTAATAGCGGGTGTCGATCTGATTGAGGTCAGGCGAACATAGGAAAAGCACGTTTCTATTAAATGTAAATATCAAATTCACATATGCGGAAGGTCATACCTACGGGTAACTGACTCTTGAGATCGCATGCTTCCTATAAATGCAACGTGTCGATAACTTTCGTATGATTCAATGTTATTATTTTAAATGATACAAATGTATGTGTCGTGTAGTTATAATTCCTGTTAATAATTCTTAATATATTTATCCCAATGAGTTTTTAAATGATGTTATTTATTCAACCCTCAAATAATGGTTACGAGGTAAGTGTTTCTCTAATATAAATGGTTTTATAGTGAAAGTAGTCTATACGAGGGGCACTTACTAAGTAACCACCACAATATGTTGATCGTTATATGCAACTCAGGCCAAAAAAAGATTCTTTCATAGGTATGAGCATGGCAGATTTGTAAATGAAGTAGTTGGAAAACATATAACTGCAAAAATGCCTTATGAAATAATCAAATTTCTTAAAATATTAAACCCAAATCAGTTCGCCGGCCGTTCGTTTCGCAGAACGTCTTCTACATTATTAGCCAATGGCTCTGACGTGGACATTTTAGATATGAAAAGATATGGGAGGTGGAAGTCGTCAGCGGTAGCGGAAGGATATAGAGCAGACTCCATGAGCCATAAAATACAAGATGTTAATAAAATCAAGCCAGATAAATCGATATAGATTCAGCAAAGCGGAAATCAAGAAACGGTTCAAGAAACAATAATTCATGTCATGCAAATCGACAAAGAAGTAAATATTTCTAGTGTTTTTGCATTTGGCCAAGAGTTCAATAAACATTTACTTTTAAATATTTCTGGAATATATAATAATTGTAAAATTATATGCAATACTCCTCTAAAAGAATATTGATCAAGTTGACATTTTTGCTTTTTGTCGTCCAGGGCACGGAAGTTTTCCATACCTAGAAACCCATCACTCAGCATATTTTACTTTCGCGTTCGATTGCCTATCAAAATCGAAAGTGGCACTTTCGTATAGGGAGAATAAAAAACCATTTTCTTGATATATATGTCTAGGATTGGTAATTTAATCTAATTCGAAAATAAACAAATATTTTCATAGCATCCTCCATCCGAAAACACGTGCTGACTGGCAATAAGACGACCCCAATAAATATTTTTTCTTGATATTTCATCTTCCCGTAAACAGGTAACGGGAAAGTGAACAAAATTATTAGAAATAAATTGGCATCCGACGATGTGGTTTTCGCCGCGTGGTAGAACCATCTAGGGAATATTATATATATTCTGAAACGAGGTATTTTACTACGGTTAACTTTTCAGGTGGAAATCGCTCGGGAGCTGTAGGGTAAAATTACTTTTGAATGTAGTTAGTTCAAAAATTACATTGTTATTGGGTAAGATAAGCTTACGAATATATAATGTATGTGGGAGTGGCTCTCCAATATTGAAACATATCTGAAAATGACTGGCACGGCACTTATATGGGGGAATATACAGTGCGCTGGAATAAGTGTTACCTCCTCCCCCCTATTAACATATCTACTTTAGTATAATTGCCGAAACGCTCGGAGGACATGACGATTTTTGTTCACATTTTTGCGTTTTTCCAAAAAATAAATTAAATATACGCCCAGTTATCGTAGAGGTCCTTGTTACTCCGTTTACTTAAAAAAACACGAGCCTAAAGGTTTTTATTGGTTTTATTGATTTATCAATAACATAACAACCCAATTTTTATAAACAGAATGTATGGAAGATCTAACCGTATTATAACATGCACTAAAAGGTTTCAACAAGGGCCCTTTATTTATTACTGAATTAATCTACAAAATTTAATAATTTAAAACTTGAAAACAAACAGCTGTCTCTTGTTTCTTATTCTTCTCCAAGTGCCTATCCGTTCAGGATGTTGGCTATTGGCATTTCTTTACTTACTCTGTTGATGGCGATTCGGAAAAGCTCTTTTACTGATTTGCCAAACCACTCAGTTTTCACTGAAGAGGAATTACAGAGTGCGGCAAAATGGCTCCAGGACCGGACATGATCCCAATAGATATCTTGAAGATCGTGGCGCAAACCGGCCCGGAGCTGCTTCTCGTCATGTACAACGCGTGCCTGGTGGAAGATATTTTTCCGGAACAGTGGAAGGTGGCTAACCTCGTACTTATTGGGAAAGGCAAGGGAGACCCAAATACGACATCAGCCCACAGGCCTTTGTGCATTCTTGACACTACTGGTAAGTTATTCGAGAAGCTACTTAAGCGAAGAATCATGGATGCTGTTGCAAAAGCAGGATGGCTATCACCAAGACAGTATGGCTTCACCATGGGGAGGTCGACTGTGGATGCGATAAACTAAGTAGTGGAATCAGCAATGGCAGTGAGGACTGGGAATTACTGGTCACGGGACCTCTGCGTGACAGTCACTCTCGACGTCAAGAATGCGTTTAACTCAGACAGATGGAGGGATATTCAGAATGCCCTTCGTCCTTCGTTCAGTGGTAGAGAAAAGTTATTAATGTTCGGAGATTTGCTGTTTTTATCTACCACGATCATATCCGGTTTGTTGTGTTGAGCTTGTCGGTCTGTTCTTATAAGAGTATCCCAATAGACTTTATAATTCTCATTTTCAACTAGACTTAACGGTTTATGTTTATACCCTGGTGTTTTTTCTGTTTTCAGATTTAATCTTTGGGTCTCCGCGAGGTGTAGTTCCTTTCCCATATTATTGTGTCTACTCAGGTAATCGGTGGGGGCTAATTGGGTGCAGGCTGATATTATGTGCTGGATCGTCTACTGTTCCTTATTACAGAGTCTACAGCGGGAGTTTATAATGTACATTTTAATGATATATTTCTGGTGGCAACGGGTTGCCACTACTTGGTCCTGGATTGCATGGAGTGCACCTTCGGTTTCCGCAAACAAGTACCTCGTCATAAGGTAAGTATTCGATGCTCTGAAATCTGCATCTTCCTGGTGCAGTGAGTTGTAATATATACATGTTACACTTTCATCTGCCAAGTTTCTTTCATTTTATTGATGTAGTCATTTTCCCTATCAGGTTCCCCGTCGGCGAGGTTTAGTGCCGAGTATCCATCATCAACTGTAACTAGGCATCTGAATAGAAGTAAGTTCTTATTTTTAAAATATCCTCTTAGTTTTTGAGTTTCATCCACTAACATGTTCTCGAGATTAGTCAGTCTACGGCCACCTTCATTCCTAGGTATATACAATCGCTCCATCGCAGATTTTGGATGGTGTAGACGAAATTTGGTGAGCGTTGTACTTACGTGTCAGTCTGTTTGTTGTATTTCTGTATGTGCCCAATCTATTATGCCAAATGAGTACGCCAACCCAGGTACTGCCCATCCATTGATTGCCTTAATTTTGTTTTTAGAGTTCAGTTGTGTTTTCAAAACTGTATTAATTCGACGAAAAAATTCTGCTGTTGTTCTTTCTTGATTACCTTTCATGTCAAGGCTTAATCCTTGCTGAAAGCCCAAGTATTTGTATCTGTCCTCTGGGCATAGGGATGGGATTGTTGTTATGTTATCCATCAGTGTCATATTTCGGGGCTGTTTGACCTTTCCTCTATCCACATGAACGACTGCACATTTTTTTAGCCCCATTTTCATTTTAATCGCATCGCTAAACGCCTTAACAAGCTCTAGCGAACTTTGCAATTGTTGAGGGTTTTTGGCATACACTTTAAGATCATCAATATAAAATGCATGGGATATTTTTGTCCCTTTGTCAAGCTCGTATGAGTTTCCACTTTTTTTAACATGTCGCTTGAAGGGTTAAGTGCTAGACAGAACTAGATTGGGCTCAGGATGTCACCCTGGAAAATGCCTCTATTGATTTTTATCTCATCTGTTTTGTAGGTTGGAAGATTCAGTGTCGTTCGCCATGTTGCCATTCAATGTCTCAGCATTGCAGAAAGATGGGGGTGGATTTTATATACCTCTAGTACTTTCAGTAGCCTGGAGTGGGGAACTGAATCGAAGGCCTTCCTATAATTGATCCATGCCACGGATAATTTTCTTTTCTTTAATTTTGCTTGTCTTGTAACAATGTTATCAATAACAAGAAGTTTCTTACATCCCCGTGCTTTTTGTTTACATCCGTTCTGTTCCCATGCAAGAATATTGTTTGCAATTATGTGATGTGTGATCTTTGAGCATATGATCGAAGTCAAGATTTTATAAATGGACGGTAAACTTTTATGGGCCGATAATTTGTAGGGTCTTTTATGTCTTCACATTTGGGGAGCATGTGGGTAATCCCGAGAGTGAAGTATTCTGGTATGATCGAAGGATCCAGGATTGCTGCTGCAAATTTGTCTGCTATTTTTTGGTGAATTCCGGTAAGTGTTTTCCACCAGAAGCTGTGAATATGCTCGACGCCTGGTGCTGTCCAGTTTTTCAACTTGCTGGTTGCAGCGGTAATGTACTTTCCGTATTTCAGGCTGCGCCATCTGTCCAGTTCGTGAGATTTAACTTCGTGCGCGATCCAAAATGCTCTGTCATTATGCGTGACACTTTGCTCTCATATGTTCCTCCCGAATCTTTGCATGTCTTCTTTTTTAGGTTTTATATGTGAGATTTCCACTATGTTTCGTTGTAGTTATATATAGAATGCTTTTTGGTCCCTTGCGAACAGTTTATTCTCTTGATACCGACGGCTTCTTAGTCGGTACCTTCTTATCCTATTTTCTAAAGCTTTTATCTTTTGTTTCAAGCCATTCAGATGTTTTAGAAGATCCTGCTGATATGATGGATGGGTTGATTTTTGCATGTTTGGCATAGCTCTTCGACTTCTTTTTCAACTTTTGGCTGCTCTCAGAGTTAAGATACGTATGCAGAATACCTACATCTTTACTTATGGTGTTTATTCTGCATTCTATGCGTCGCTCTCAAGGCGGGGTGTTTTTCGTGGGCGGGGGTTATTATTATTATTATCATTTTAAGTAGTTCTCTTCTTAAGGCATTTTACATAAACTCAGGCCTTTTGGTCTGAGTGTGGTTTATTCAAATATACAGATTTAAATCTATCAAAGCATATTTGAGCTTCCATTTTTAGTGTTATTTTCCCAGTACTTTATTACAATGGTGCAAGTGCCAAGAATAGCTGTTTTCTGCATCTTTTCAATTGCAAATGGACTGATTTTAAGAGTATCCACAGCCTTACCAAGCTGCCGTGGTACAATGCCTGTTGTGGATAGGATCATGGGTAGGATAGTAACTTGGTCTACTTTCCACTGCTCTTTGATATACTGAGCGAGGTCATCATATTTTCGAAGCTTTAGGTTCATTGTGTTTTTCATGTTGTTCTCATTCACAACTGCGAAGTCGATAATCCATACCTGTTTTACTCTCAGGCTCCACAGAACCACATCCGGCCGGTTTGCTTCATTTGTCCGATCAGTGAATATTGTTCTATCCCAGTATAATTTGTAGTGGACGTTTTCTAGGATGCTTGCTGGTGTATACTTATATTATTATTATAGGGGTTCTGTGATCTCAGTAAATTGGTACTGGTTCTTGTCTGGTTCCACTGGAGAGGCAATTCAGCCTAACCCAATGGGGTGATAAACTTTCTGACAATATGTGTTGTTTGTTGTATGACCGTTCTTGAAATACCGGTGATAACGTTTGAGGGGATTTCAAGTTTCTGGAGATATTTTACAAAGCTTCTTGATACCATTCCTTCGGCAGAGATAACAACTGGAACTATGTCAATCTTTTCAGTCTTCCAAATATGTTTTATTTCCAGCGCTAGATTCTCATATTTACTCCTCTTTTCATTTTCTGTTTTCAAAACATTGTGGGACAATGGGATTGCTATGTCTATTATTGTGGCCTCTCTTTTTCTTTTATGAATGATTACTACATCTGGTCTATTGTAGTCTACTGTCCTGTCTGTTATCATAGGCGTATCCCAGTAGAGGAGTACATTTTCATCTTCGAGTATACTACTTGGGTTGTATTTATAGTGGGGTACACTTTTCTTTAGTAGTCCTGTCTTCAATCCTATTTCCTGATGGATTATTTTTGCAACTTGATTGTGTCTGTTTAAGTAGGCTGTTTGTGCAAGGTGGGAACATCCTGCTATTATATATTCGATCGATTCACCTGGTTGATTACATTTGCGACACTTGTCTTCTATATTTTGCTTCAGGATATGTTTTTCGTAATTTTTAGTTTTGATGACCTTATCTTGTATGGCGAAGATGAAACCTTCTGTTTCTGGATATAAAGCGCCATTCTGTAGCCAGTTGAGGGACTTATTTATATCAATCTCAGGTTTCGTAAGTTGGTTCGGGTATTTTCCATGTAGTGTTTTTGTTTTCCACTGGGTTTCTAAGTCTGCTTTGGGTCTTGGTTGGTAATCCTGGTCCTTAAGCCGGAGTGGGGTGTAATTATCATCTGCTTTTGTGACAGCTTTTAGTATCTCATTATTTGATTTATTAAAGTAGTATCTCATGTTCTTCTCTTGGTTCTTACAAAGGTTAAAGATATTGATCAACCCTCTGCCCCCTTTTTTCCTGGCCATGTACAGCCGCTCTACTGCCGAGTTAGGGTGTAAGCATCTGAATTTGTTTAGAAGTGTTCGTGTCATTCTGTCCAGGTTTTCTAGGTCGGTGTTGGACCATTGAATTACACCAAAAGAGTACGTTAATATTGGAATGGCCCACATGTTTATTGCTGTTATAAGGTTTTTTCCGGACAATTTGGTATTAAGCAGTTTGGTGATTTTTTTTCTATAAGCATCGTTCAGATCTTTCTTGATTGCTGTGTGATTGATTTTGCTGTTTTCCATGACCCCGAGGTACTTGTATAATTCTTCTGGTTCGAGGACCTTAATCTCTTGTGGGTCTTTCGTGCTAATTTTGTTGATCACTCTTCCTTTTTTTTATGCAGATTTTCGCACATTTGTCGAGGCCAAACTGCATATGGATACTACTGCTGAACTGGGCCGTCACGTCGACCAAATGCGTTAACTGATTTGGTGTTTCCGCGAAAAGTTTGAGGTCATCCATGTATAAGAGGTATGAGATGCGAGTGTTGGAGTCTTGGATGCTGAGTCTATATCCGCAGTCAGATCCTCTTAAGAGGCGAGATAGAGGATTAATGGCGAGACAGAACCATAATGGAGATAGGGCGTCCCCTTGATATATGCCTCTGTTGATTGTAATTTCGCCAAGGTTAGTGGATTTCATCCAAAGAGTAGTTCTCCATCCATTCATACTGTGTTTCATAGCAATTTGGATTCGAGGGTCGATCTTATAGATGTTCAGGACTTTTAATAACCAATCGTGTGGTACAGAGTCATATGCTTTACTATAGTCTATGTAGCGAATGCTTAGGTTACGTTGCTTTGCTGCTACTTGTTTGAGGATGATGGCATCAATAGTAAGCTGTTCTTTACAACCAAGTGTTTTACGAGTACAACCTTTCTGCTCTGGCGCTATTATGTTATTTGAGTCGCAATACTCATACATCTTGTCGGCGATAATTGCCGTCAATAGTTTATAAAAGACCGATAAGCACGTAATGGGGCGATAGTTTTGCGGTTCCTTGGGATTGCCTTTCTTGTAGATTAGGAATGTTTTTCCCATCATCATCCAATTTGGTATAGTATTGGGGTCCAAAAGAGCTCTGGTGAAGGCTCGGGCTAATGGTGC
Source organism: Galeruca laticollis (assembly GCA_963921935.1). Classification (NCBI taxonomy): domain Eukaryota; kingdom Metazoa; phylum Arthropoda; class Insecta; order Coleoptera; family Chrysomelidae; genus Galeruca; species Galeruca laticollis. The sequence goes on from OY998177.1 coordinate 83,973,416, forward strand.
ATGTGAAGATGTTAGTTTCTTTATCCAGAAGTTTTGGACGTTGTTTGTGCCCGGTGCTTTCCAATTTGAGGCTTTTGAGATGATTTTTTGAACTTCTTCTTGAGAAACTGAACAGTCATCCATGGGTGTAAGGTTTTCTGTCTCTGCTTCTACTCTTCTTAGCCATGGAGCCCCTTCATCAAATTCCTTTTTGTCCGACCAGATGTTTCCCCAAAATGACAAAAATGCTTCAGTAACAGGATCTTCATCTTGGTTTGTCACTGTTTGATTGAGGGCTTTGAAGAATTTTTTTGGGTTTGTTGAAAAGTTTTTATTCTGTTCTTTTATTTTTGTGAGCTCATTGTATCTTCGTAATCTTGCACTTTTGGCCTTGTATTGCTGTCGTATCATGTCTCTAAGTTCCACAAGTTTTATATTCATTGATATGTCTGCTTCGGGTATTCGAGCTTTCTGTGTGATCTCTTTTAGTTTGTTTAGGGTTCTTCTACTTTTGTTACCTTGTATGTATGCACCTAGAATGTCCGCCTGGGCTCTCAATTCAGCAATTTGTTTAGTGAGTCGCAATCTCCATGGGGGATCAGACTTTTGTTGATAATTTCGATTACTTCTTTGATTTTCATCCCAATGTGGTTTTTGTCCATTTGCTTCTAATATTGTGAGAGCAGCTGTATATATGCTAAGTTGGATTGTGTTAATGTCATCACTTCTTTCGAGATGTACTCCAATATTACAATTTATTCGATCTATAATTTTAGTTGTGTCTCTCTTAAAATTCAACTTTGGCAGGCGGGGTCTCTGTGTTGGGTCTACTCCTACGAATAATGCCAGGTTACTGTGGTATTTAATACTTAAGGATCCATCTTCTGTCAGGTTCCCTGTTTGCAGTGAGTAGGTTTGCGGAGAGTTGTCGGTTCTTTGTTGAGTAGTCTCGTTGGAATCAAGTGAACTTCTCCTTTGTTCAGTATCGTATACTATAGGTTCATCATAATTTTGATCCAGATCTTGTGACTCACGTGTCTGTTGTGTTCTCAATTCATCCTGTGATTCAAGGAATCGGAGTCTAATTTCCTCAAGTACGATCGGGTTTAGGTATTGTTTTTTCACTATGGTATTCTTTCGATCTACAGCATTTTGTTCCGTCAGCATTAACTCTGGAAATACATTAGAGTTGATATCTTGGTGAAACTTTGTTCTCCATCCTGGGAGGGGGCGGTCTTCTCCTCTGTTGACACGATAAAATGACTCCATTATTTTAATGTTCATATCTTTGGTCCATTTTATACGTTGCCGACCAGACACTCTGACGGCACGACTTTCTGTCTGCGTGTTCATAAGTGCTGTTTGGTTCGAGGATTCAGCGTGCTGTTCTCCTAGGTTGTCGTTTTTGTTCGAAAGTTCTGAGGCGTTACCGGATTGGTCGGGCTGTCTTACTGTACGCCGTCCCCGACCGTGACGACGTCCAGGTATAGTTTCCGAGGCAGGGCTATAGGACTCCAATTTTAGTAATAAAAGAGGGTGTGTGGATAAGCTCCACGAGCAGGTCTCCGATAACCATTAAACAGCCGCCCATTCTGGGTCAGACGCTGACCAAGGAGCCGACCATTATGGCACAGACGCTCTTGGATTTGGTACTTGCTCAGCCGCCACTCAGGGGTGCTGACGCTGAGAATGGAAGAAATTGGTCGACCATGGCAGTGCTCCATACCACAGCAAGACTAACTACTTACGAGGGACGTCAGGTACTCGCAGCCACCGTTTGTGACTCATTTCGTAGAGCCACGCACCCATCGGCACGGTTCGGGTGACACCTTGGGTTTCGGATTTTTTTTTTCGTTGGTTTACTCCATCGGGTTCTCCCTCTCGCGTTAGCCCATCTACTGTTGATCCGCCACCGGGGGTTGGTTACCCGATCTTGTATCTCCAGAGATGGTTACCAGGGTCTACCGACGTAGAGGTGCGAGTAAGAATTGGTAGGAGAGGCTGTAAGAGTCGCTTCACTACCGTTTAGACCCCATATTATTATTATTATTATTATTTTCCTTTTTGTGTCACCGGATTTACACCCGGTGTGTTCCAACGACAGTCGGCCTCAACAGCAAGACTTTCGTTGGGTGTCACTATTCTAGAAATGACCTAACAATGTTTGTCGCATCCAGGATTACAGATTTTTGCATTAATCGGTAGGTTGACTCAGGAATATCAATGTCTTTGAGGGAAGTACTTAGTTTCTTGGGAATTAGCCCCATGCAGGATAAAACAACTGGAATTATCTTGACTTCTTTAAGATTCAACAATTCTTTCATTTCAGTCCTTAGCTCGGCGTATTTGCTTAGTTTTTTATTGTATTTGCTTTCTGTGTTAGAATTAATTGGGATCGATATGTCAATAAGCAGAGCTTGCTTGGATTGTTTATTAATGACTGTGATGTCCGGCCTGTTGTGTCGTACTGTTACGTCCGTCATGATAGTTTTATCCCAGTAGATCTTAACATACTGATTTTCGATAACTGGAGGGGGCTTATATTTGTAATATGGCTCGTTGTTTTGTGGATCAAGGTTAAGTTTTTTCAGTACTTCTAGGTATACTACTGAGGCAACTTTGTTGTGTCGTTCTAGATATTTAGTTTCAGCCATGCTTTGGCAACTAGAAAGAATGTGTTCAATCGTTTCTTGACTTCTGTTGCACTTTCTGCACCTATCTGTTGGTATTTCTTCCTTCAAGATATACTTTTGGTAATTCCTCGTTTTTATAACCTGATCTTGTATACCAACCATAAAACCTTCAGTTTCTGGGAACAGCGTTCCAGTTTTAAGCCATTCAACCGATTTAGCTTGATCTATCGTGTCTTTCTGTAAATCATTAATGAATCTTCCGTGCAATTCTTTTGAACGCCAATTTTTAATTTTATCTTCCTCATTTCGTGTATTAAAGGGCGTAAAGTTTTCCATGCTTAGGTTTAAAGGTGTATAGCCCGTATCTGTTTTCACTATGGCTTTATGAAGTTGACTATTTTGGTGGCGGAAAAAACTCCTCAAGCCTGCAATTTGCTGAGTGCAAGCTTCCACAACATCTTTTATTCCTCTACCTCCTTTTTCTCTAGGTAAATTTACCCTTTCGACGGACGCTTTTGGATGGTGTTTTCTATATTTTGTTAGCTCGGTTCTAATCTTTCTGTTTACTGCTTCCAGGTCCGTTTGAGTCCATTTAATTATTCCGAAGGAGTACTGAAGAGCGGATATGGCGTAGCTATTTATGGCCGTGGTAAGGTTTCTTGAATTTAGCTCACTTTTTAAGAGGTTGTAAAGGCGTTTTTCGAATTCGGTGTTTAATATGGCTTTTATTTCTTTATGTTCTATCTTGTGTGTCTGAAGGATTCCTAAGTACTTGTAGGGTTTGTCTGTCATGGCTTCAATATATTTGCCTGGCTCTAGTTCTATAGGTTCTCCTTCTTTTAGCTTTCCCTTTTCAACCGATACAGTTTGGCATTTTTCCATACCAAACGACATTCCGACATCTGTGCTCCACTGGTGCATGAGTTTTAAGTTGGATTCTAGGTGTTTTTTGCACGAGGCATATAGTTTCAGATCATCCATAAAGAATAGATGACTTATGGTTGTTGAGTTTCGATCCACTCTAATAGTTGCTCCATATCCTGTGAGGTTTAGGCCACGTGATAATGGGTTTAAACACAAGCAGAACCATAGAGCGGAAAGTGTATCTCCTTGAAAGATTCCTCTTTTAATACTAATAGATTCAGTTTCTAGTTCTGTGTGATTTAGGTTAATTTTGAGTTTTGTTTTCCAATTACTCATAGTACTTTTTAGAAACCTAACCACCACAGGGTGTATATTGTAAATTTCCAAAGTTTTTATTAACCAACTGTGGGGCACTGAGTCGAAAGCCTTCCGATAGTCTATATAAGCCATGTATAAATTTCTGTTCTTCTTTCTGATTTGTTCCAATATCACATTATCGATTGTTATTTGTTCCTTGCAGCCCATATATTTTCTTTTGCACCCTTTTTGCTCCTCAGTTAGAATATCATTAGTTTCTAGGTATGCGTACAGTTTATCACATAGTGCTGCAGTGAAGATTTTGTACATTGTAGGAAGGCACGTGATGGGTCTATATTGAGAAGGATCTTGGGTTTGATCAGATTTTGGAAGAAGATAAGTTACACCATTTGTAAGGAAGTCTGGTAGTTGGTCAGGGTTTCTTAGAGCGATATTAAATTGGTTGGTCAGGTGATGATCGGTAGCCGTAAGTTTTTTGTACCAGAAATTTTGGATACCGTCGTTCCCTGGTGCTTTCCAGTCGGCCAAGTTTTTTATTACCTTTTTTAGATCTTGTAATGTAAATATTATTTCTTCCATGTGTAGATGGTTGTTGTTCTGAATTTCTGTTTTGATCCAAGGTGTATTTTCCTGGTGTTCGATTTCCTTCGACCACATTTCTTCCCAAAATGTCTGTAAATCCTCCTTCTTTGGCAGTTGTCCTTTAGAACCAGGTTGTTCGTTAAACGATCTATAGAAGCCCTCCTGATTTTTTGAAAAGAAGTTGTTTTGGATTTTGCGTTGGTAGCTCTCCTGATATCTTTTTAATCTTTTAGAAGCAACAGCAAGTTTTTGTTTCCAGGTATCTAAGGTATCATCTATAATTGTTTTTATTTCATTTGTTGTTTTTCCTTGCAGCTGTTGTTTAATCTGGACCGGGATTTTATTTAGCAGCTTTTTGGATTTTTGCCCATTTGCTATTTGTTGAATTCTACCAATTTCTTTTCTTAAATTTTCGATTTTGGTACTAAGTCTTTGTTCCCATCTCGGTTTTTGAGGCGTACGTGTCTTAGGTGCTTTTAGTATTTTTTGTTTGTTGGCTTTGATTGTTGCTAAAGCTGCGCAATACACATGAAGATGTATTTCCTCGAGGTTCATATCTGCATCCAATTGACTTTCCAGAATTTGATTAGCAATTCCTAAGAGAGAGTGCGTGTTTGGAGTATAAATGAGTTTTGGTAGCGCCGGCCTGCTGGCAGGGTCGGATCCTCTGAATTCAGTAAGATGTTGTTGGTAGTTTTCTTCCCATAATGTTTGACGGTTGATTACTGAGGGTCGAAGACTTAATAGTGGTAGGTCAGCTTCAGGTCCTCTACTTTCTTGTTCCTGAGTCTCTGGGATCTCATTTATAGACTGTTGATTAATCTCCCTCTCTACCTCTGCCCTTATTTGTTCGATTGCAGGTAGAGGTATTAGGTTATTTCTTATGATAGCTCTACGTTGATCTGCTATTCGTTGTTCTGAGAGGTGATTTAGGTGTGGCATTTTCTCAATGAAGTGATTAAGTGAATATTGTTCTATCCCAGTATAATTTGTAGTGGACGTTTTCTAGGATGCTTGCTGGTGTATACTTATATTATTATTATTATTATTATTATTATTATTATTTTTAAATACGATGGAACCGAATCGCGGTTGGCGCAGCAGCAAAACTTTATTGACGTTTTCCTAGAAAGGACCTCAACACAAATATCTCTTTGTTTAATATGTTGTGACTAAAATATCTCCATTGAAATGCGCGTGTATAATTGACGGAAAGCCAGACGGAATAAGTCTATATATATATTGACGTTACAGATTTTTAAATTACATGTATGTGAAAATGTCGTTGTTGTTTGAATAATTCTGGTTTCTATGAGATCTCGCCGGACAACCAACCATTTGTTATTATCTCCGTTTTTCGCCATAGTTCTAGCGTCGATCCACACTTGAAAACGGACCGACAAATCTGACACACAAATGGACGGATACTTTCCAGATACAATGAACTGTCAGCTACGTTCTTTGTCAGTTTAAAACGTTCCCGGAATTAATATAAACGAAGGCAACTAATATGCCAGTTTTAATGATGTTAGGTTAAAAGACCAGCAAAGTCAAAAATGTTTCTTATAGTGTGTGTTCACCATAAGGACTACGTGGTATCGATGTAATCCAAATTAAATCTTATTAAAAGCATTTAGTCAGGGAAAATAGTTACTGGTACATACGGTGTACCAGGAGTCTCGACAGAGTTAAGCAACATCAGGATGTTATGAAATTTGTTCGTAGAAACGGACCTGGGTACGGTTCTGTACGCAGACTTAAAGATGTCGCCTTATACGTCGAGTATTATTAACAAATATCAACTCCAGTTTTTTAAGTTGTTACATTGAATATAGATTTTTCGTTTTAATATTTGAATTTTTGGTGATCGATTGAAAGCGCACGCAACAAAATTTAGAACTACTAATACACATAATGCAAAATGCCATAAAAAATGCAAAGAGTGTAAAATAACGGAATTGTGGGGGTCATACTCGTTAATATAAAATTCAACGAGTTGTACGCTCCTACACAGTTTTATTAACCAAACTGGAAGCAAAGGAGAAGGCGCGTTTTCACTATACGTTAACGGTTTCGATATAGAAGTCACAGTGATTTTTCCTTCGAAAATCCTTAACGAAATGACCTTTTTTTCTTACATAGCAGATCATCTTGATGTTCGAATCTATTATTGTCCCTTTTAAATGCGCAGAATGCGGGCTACGTTTGAAAGGACTTTCTTCTCAGATTCAACGTAATCTCGCAAAAGGATTCGGGCTGTCATTTAGTTTATTCAGGCAATTCTCGTTCGTCCTAATGCTGATTCGTGAGATCACGATGGCTTTACATAACATAATAATATTTCGTTCAAATAATGATAGTGAATGAATTGAAACGATTTTCGTTATTTCTAGGTTTCTAATGGAAAATTAAATTCTATTGGTTATAATGTTTAATAAAATTGACAGGAAAGTGAAACACATTGTAAAAATAACTTCAATTTCATTTTATTTTATGTGATTTTGAGACAAGCAAAACGATACAATTAGGAAGCAATGAACACCCAGTCCGGCTCTGATTTTCCGCAGGCTTCGCCCCATAATTCTTGATTTAGTACCTTTAAGATAGATTGAATGACCATTCGACACTACATAACGATAGATGGCGCTGATAAATTCGGTTCGGAATAACTTTTTCAACGATAAATTGTGTCAGCGAAGTTTTTGATGGGGCATTTGATGATAGCACTTTTTCATTCACATAATTTTTGTTATAAAAGAAAGTTTTATAATTTTTTTTATTTTGGGGTTGAATTTTGTTACTACTACTACTACCTTTCACAAGTATAGTGGTAATTGAAGATGAGATTAAATGTGTTTTCGGGAGCTCAACATACCTGCGAGTCCATGGAGCCTTTCAAATAAACCGTACTGCCAGATTTGTGGAATTGTTCTGGCCAAAAATCTAACGAATTACCACCATAATAACCTGATTTAACTACTGCTGATTTTTTCTCGGTGTTAATAAAAAAAATTCCCGTAATATCTTGGAATTTATTGCTTCGGTCTAAAATTCAACATTTTTTTGATAACAACCGATTATTCTAAATTTTTTTTGTATTAACTTCGTTCAGGACACCCTATATATCATAAAAATGATGAATTAATCGAAAATCAGGTTCAACTTTCTCTGAATTGAGTGTAGAGGGTCACGCAAGAAGAATTTGAATTAATATATCAATATGCAAGGATTGATAACAACATTTGTAGTTACAATCTGTATATTTTTTTCAAAATTTACTGCTACAAAAACATTCCCAATTCTCCGAAAAATTGTTATTAACGAGAGAGATTATCATAAAACAAACAAATCTCTGTTAACATCTGAATACAGCAAAAAACTTTTCAAATTGAGTCTCTTCCTGAGGAATCTTAACGTTTTCATATCCCCGCGTCCTGACGTCACATTCTGGAACGATTCCAACGATGACGAAAGCTAGAAAAATCCTTGGAACCGTTTATGAGACTCGTGGGTGGATGTTATTAGAATTTTTCTACCAATGAATCTCACGTTTATTTTCTTATTGACAATAAAATAAAACCCACTCAGAAATCGAATTCATGAAAAATTTGAATAGATGATCTCGTTTTATTTTATCCAAAGCTGGATTGAAGTTAATGGTTAATAAAGATCTCTCTTTAGACAGCTCTCGCACATATTATTCACCCAGTGAAAAGCCATTGGCTTTTGTAGATTTTCCCAAGTAGGGATAGGTATTGACCACATATTTCTAACTGCAATCGAATACCATCACGCAATCGAATACCATCACAATCTTAAATGGTTTATTGAATGATACATGCGAAAAGAACAGCGACCGCGAAACTCAACGAGTTATTCGTCGATGGAAATGTATGATGTAGGTGTATATGGGTTCCTACAAATTGTGATAGAAATATCCCAAATCTCACCAATATAAGCGAAAGAATCTTCTTCTTTTCTTTCCCTCTTGTTTCTCTGGCATCAAACATAAGACAAATGGTTAGTAATGTAATGTTTTTCTAATTTATTCAAACAGTAAACGGGTGGGATGCACTTTAAATACACGGTATGGCTACTTACTAATTTATTTCAACACTAAACTAATCATTAACACTTAATTTATATATACTCAACTAATCACTTAATTATATACACAGTATATTCACTTAAACTAATTTATATAAACAGTTCACTAATTTATATGCACTTACTCACTTGTTTATCTCACGATGTCAAATTATCAACTAGACTTAGTCGCTGATCGGTCCTTTATATATATTAGTGACTTTTTTACTAGAGAATTCTAGATTGCGGCTTACACACACAGAATCAATTGGCTTTCTGGCATTTTCTAGATAAGACTGGTCACAAAAACAATGTTTAGATAATATAGTCATAATCGTAAACAGACCCTGCGCGTCCGCCATAATTTTAGCTTTCATACCTGGCTTAGACAGAGTCGGTTTAAGGAACTATACCAGTGTGCTGATTCGTAACATTACCCCCTCCTTAAATGGAAGTTCCTCCTGGAACTTCTGTGTAGCCGAGACTGGATATTTGAATCTACAACTAGCCCCATTTCTACACTTTCCGATCTTATGGAAATAGCAGGGCACCGACTTCATCCGATACTGATAACGGGGGTTGTAGTTGCAAATTAATATCTGGACAGCGATATCTTGAAAGATCATCTCTATCATGTTCCTGATAATTCGCCAATCCAACTGGTTACTCGCTATCTTAGGCATAGCCAGTTTCTAAACGCTGGATTCAAACACATGGTCTCGTAGGTTTAGAAATGCTTCCCACACATCGCGGTAGGTAGTTCGATCTCAAAATTCATTTTTAGTTACCACGTAGAAGACGTACCGCGAATTATGTTTCAGTTTCAGTGTCTTGCCAGGGGCTGGAATCTGGTCTTCAAGTTTTTCTAATTGCCCGAACTTCTTTCGAAAGACGGTTGCCAACCCTCGTGCGTTCTTGATACGGGCGGGGATGTTGTATGCCAGTGAATAATCTTCCGAGAAAGTGAACAAATCTTGTTGTTGTTCTGAAGTAAGTCCATATCTAGCTTTCCCGGTACGTCCATACGCGCCCATAAATTCATCGAAGGTAGGGTCAGATACATATCGAATATGATTTACTCCTTTCTCTAGGTCATGGTCTCCTTCGAATGGCGCTAGTTGGTATTTGTGAACTACGTTTGGCTTTCCGTTGAGGATCTTGCTTATGCGATATATAACATCATTGATCCTTCTCTTGATTGAGTATAGACCTTTTCAGGATTTTTGTAATTTTGGAGAAAATCCTTTTCTCCTCGTCGGCTTGTGTAACCATACTTTGTTCCCTTCTTTAAAACCGTCTTCTGTGGTCTGCGTGTCGTACCGACTTTTCATTCTGTCGCTGGCAACTTGAAGATTTTTTCGAACTAATTCATGAATATCGTCCAGCCTTCTTCTCAATTAAATCACGTAGTCTTCTCCTGCTAGATCTTCTCCAGGCCGACGGCCAAATTTCAGGTCACAAGGAAGCCTCATTTCACGTCCAAACAGAATTTCCGCAGGTGTTTCACCCGTGGACTCATTGACGGCAGATCGATAAGCCAATGCGAATAGGGAAAGATACTGGTCCCAATCTCTCTGATGGCTGGAAATCACTTTAGACAGGTATTTTCCAATAGTCCTGTTTGTTCTCTCGACCATTCCATCTGACTGTGGATGTAATGCTGTTGTCCTGGTCTTCTTCATTCCCAGCTTCTCGCAAATCTCCTGGAATAGATGGCTTTCAAAATGTCTTCCTTGGTCACTGTGGACTTCCAAGGGCACTACATATCGGCTGATAAATTCCTTCACCAATACATCCGCGACAGTTATGGCCCCATGGTTCGGGATAGCGTAAATTTCCACCCAGTTTGTGAAATAATCCATGACAACCAGTATGTATTTGCCACCATTTTCGGTCATCGGAAATGGTCCAGCGATATCTAAAGCAATCCTTTCTAAAAGGCTTCCAACATTATACTGTTTCATAGGTGCCTTTCTCTTGCGATGTGGTCCATTACTCGTAGCACAAGTCGTACATTTCTTACACCAGTCCTTCACATCGTCGGAGCTGTTCATCCAATAAAACCTTTCACGGACTCGCTGAAGGGTTTTCTTCACTTCGAGATGACCTTCCGATGGACTGTCGTGTAACTTCTTTAGTACTTCAGCTACTCGTGTTCTCGAGATAACTAGCTGTCTCCTCTTCTCGAAACCATCATCGTTTCCAAAGACTCTTTTCAACAGCCCTTCTTCCAGAACCAGGGGGTCACACTGAGCCGAATATGCCTTGAGTGTCGGTGAAGATCTTGACACTTCTTGCCATGTAGGTCGCCGATTTTCTTCCTTCCATTACCGGATCATCTTCAGGTGATGATCATTCTCCTGATCTTCTCTGATCCTGGTGGGTGGCCATTCCTCGTTAACTACTGTAATTCTCGAAACTGCAACTTCCTTAGATTTCGGCTTGTTGCATTGTGAATAGTCTACAGGGCGTGACCGTCTAGGCAAAGAGTTGGCTTTTCGGTGATTCACATCATCTAAATGTTCACCCCTGTCTGATTTCCCCTGTGACTGGAGTTCTTGGGTTACAGGAGTCTTTGGGCGCTTAGACGGACTGCGTACGTGCTGTAGTTCGCCACATTCCAGGCATTTGATCTTCTTCGGCTTCACGTTTACCATACCTTTCAAGAGGTTGACGATCTGGTCAAGTCTGTCATCGTCATCTTTTTCCTGCATGGTCCTACCTTTGTTGTAACCCGAAGCCTTCGTTGCTGCTTCATATTCAAGAGCAGCTGTCAATGCGTCACTTAATGTTTTGGGATGGGCTAATCGAAGCGTCTTCTTCATATCGTAGTCACATAAGCCGTAAATAAAGGCCTGGATGACTAAACAATCCATCATGTTCTCTGGTGCCGATGGATAAGCAAATCGAACTAGTCGGGCAATATCCATTTCATACTCTTGGAGGGGTCCGTCACGTTTCCGCCTTTGGTTCTTCAGCTGGAATCTGTACAAATGCTCCAAATGTTCGTGATCGTATCGCATGTCCAGCTTCTTTTTTTGCTGCTCAAGTCATCAGCTTTTTCAAGAGTGTATCGTCTGAAGTACATCTATGGCATCTCCGCGAAGCGCGATGGTTAAGTTCACTGCCTTCTCCTTATCGGACCAATTATTTACTCTAGCGGCTGCTTCAAACTGTTTCACATAATTGGTCCACGACATTTTTCCATCGAACGTTGGGGCCTTGACTCGGGTAGAACTGCCAATGTCTTCAAACTTAGGTAGTGTTTCTGGCTTGCAAGGTTTCGTTTGCTCGGTCTTCTTTTCTTCCTCTGGCGGGCCTCGCGTTCTTGAATCGGCAATCTTTTCCTTTAACTCCTTGATTTTTTCGTCTATCGTTGTAATCTTATTCCCGATTTCAGATTTTAGAGACGAAATTTCATTTTCAACGTCAGCGGCAATGTCGTTGTTCATTAATAAGATATCGGCAGATATATCGTTCTTCATAGTAGACATTTTCTCGTCCATATTAGCAGAAATGTCGTTATTCATAGCAGATTTCTTCTCATCCATGGCAGAAATCTTCTCGTCGATGTTCTCTTCCATGGCAGAAATCTTCTCGTCCATGTTAGCAGAAATATTAGCAGTAATAGACGAGATTAAGGTGGAAGCCTCGTCAGTAAATAAAACGGTTTCTGGATCAAAGCCATCATTTTCCAGTGCCACTTTATGTCTTTCTACTAATTCACTTTTCTTACCAGACGTTTCCAAGTCACGATTTTCCAATTCTGCTCTTAGTTCCGCCACTTTGAGGTCACATAGTCTCTTGGCCATTTTTACGTAGTAATTTATTCATATTATCCCACTTCTGACACCAATGTTATGTTTTTCTAATTTATTTAAATAGTAAACGGGTGGGATAAACTTTAAACACACGGTATGGCTACTTACTAATTTATTTCAACACTAAACTAATCACTTACACTTAATTTATATATACTCAACTAATCACTTAATTAAATACACAGTATATTCACTTAAACTAATTTATATAAACAGTTCACTGATTTATATTCACTTATTTACTTAAAGAAATTGACTGTCTCGACCCTTACTTCGTGGAATATGCTCATATTAGTGTTTTTAAAGGAAACTCAAGGTCTCTAGTTAATTCCACAATATAATACAAGTTATTGAAAATTCTAAAAAATTGACAATTGTTTCGATATTGATTTATCGAAACAATTGTCAATTTTTTAGAATTTTCAATAACTTGTATTATATTGTGGAATTAACTAGAGACCTTGAGTTTCATTTAAAAACACTTATTCACTTGTTTATCTCACGATGTCAAATTATCAAGTAGACTTAGCCGCTGATCGGTCCTTTATATATATTAGTTCTTTTTTCTAGAGAATTCTAGATTGCGGCTTATACACACAAAAACAATTGGCTGTCTGGCATTTTCTAGATAAGACTGGTCACAAAAACAATGTTTAGATAAGATAGTCACAATCGTAAACAATCCGTGCGCGTCCGCCATAATTTTAACTTTCATACCTGGCTTAGACAGAGTCGGATTTAGGGACTATACCAGTGTGCTGTTCCGTAACAGTAATGAAAAGCGTTCGCCACTCATGCACGCACTGTGAAATGTTCCTGAAATTTTAGTGTTGAACATTGTTTAGCAGACAAATAATTATCTTTGCTCTCTGGCGACATTGTCAAAATGGCAAAGAGTGCTTTTTGCTAATAATATGTCGTTTGGGATATGTTAGCATTACTTTGATATTTTCGTGCTTGACTAGCAGATAACCTGAAAAGAGTAGATGGAAGAATCATTCCATATTTTGTACCAAATCCTTAAAATTTCGTACCGAAAAATTATCCAGAAAAATGATTTACTCAAAGGCGCCAAGTTTACAAAACTTTCCTCAATCACACCTCTCTTACACCCACTATAGCTATAAAACTAACCCACATGAGTCATCCATGAAGAGACTATTCCGAAGTTTTCATAGTTGAGAACAGTTTCCCTAATTTTCCTGATTGTTAATCCCGAAAGCAGCTCGCTTTCAAAATGTAGAAACGAAGATGTAAAACGCAACGGCTATAAGACTATAAGAAGATCAGGACCGCAACTAGGGGTGAAATTATTTTATTTTTAAACGTCTGTCCGCTATAATCTTCAGCGGTAAATGCTAGAGCTTATGTATAAACGGATTCGGAATCAGCATGATCTAATATAAAGAAAAAATCTACTGTTTTTATACAGGGGATTCCTTAAACTGAAATTACTGTTTAAAACTTGTATTATTATATTTTATGTTATTCTCAATTTTTTTTTGAAATTTAGTGGTTTCACCCTTACCGTGTGGAGTCTACTCATATTACTTTTTTAAACGAAACTAACTGTTTCTAAATAATTCCACAAAATAATGAAGAAATTACAGAAACTCTAAAAAATTGACAATTGTTTCGATATTGCTAAATATCATCGTCAGAATGACAGAAGCTACATTTCATGTATACCTACCCAATGTTAAATAATTATTTCTTTATTCGTTTATTCATTTATTGAAGTCCTAATTATAAGGACATTAGCTATATAATACAAAATAAAAATATAAAATACAGAATACCGAATCCAAAATACGAAATACAAAATACAAAACTGACAGAACCAAACCGAGTATCTTATACTCCGGTAATTTTTAAATATTTATATATTTCATGCCTAAATTGAGACAACGGGATTAAAAAATTTATTTCCGTCAATTGCTATACATTGTTCGCTAGTTTCAACAAGGAATTCAGAGGTGAGGAAGAGATGGAAGATTCTAGTATTCCAAAAGGAATTTTGCATCTCGTTACCCTTTGGGGTACTTTAAAGGGTATTAAAGGGAGTATAGCACTAGAATTTGGGATACTGTTTATACAAGAAGGTCATTGCTGTTAACTGACGTCTAGACTGTAAAGAAATAACAATAAATTCTTTACGTAATCTTATTGATCTCACTGTTACATAGTCCGGCCATTTTCGCTATTTCTTGAAATAAAGATATCTCAGGAATATATTTTGTACTCTCTCAACAGCTTCCAAATGTACTTTCGCTTGCTCGCCCCAAATAAGAGACGCAAAGTCTAACTTAGGTCTAACCAAAGTGTTATACAAGACAGATATTGTATTAATATCTGAGAAAAAGTACGTTTGTCACCAAATACAGCCTAACATATTATTTGCACTAGCAACAGATTTACTAATATCATACGTTACACCCAAATCTTTAATTTCTCGTAATCTACACAAAGTATCCTTTTCAATTTGGTAATCGAAAATAATACACTCTTTTTTACGAGACACGGATATAACAGAACATTTATTGATATTGAACTTCAATTGGTTATCAATACTCCATTTATGAATATTATTCATATATCTCTGTAATAAAACGCAGTCTCGAACTGTTTGTATTTTTTAAACTTTTTAAAATCGTCAGCAAATAATAAAAAGTCAGAAAAACTAACACATTGTGACAAATCATTCACAAACTAAACAAACAGTAATGGTCCTAAGTTAGAGCTCTGAGGAACTCCCGACTGAGCGTGATATTTTCTAAAAGTATTCGCTAGATGTTTCACAATAAAGTACCTTTCTTGTTTATAACTTTTAAGTTACCTTAATAAATTAGAAGACAATCCGTAGTTATTAAGTTTTTTAACAAAATTCGTGGTTTATTTTATCAAACGCTTTCTGGAAGCCCGTGTAAATGACATCTAACTGCTGTGTTCTTTGAAAACCTGATTGGCAGCTTCTGTATATAGTAACAAATTAGTAATAATAGATCGGCCCACCATAAATCCGTGTTGTTCGTCAACTATGATATGTTATACATGATTATAAATATAGAAATGCAATATTTGTTCGAAAAGTTTAGCAGGAGCACACATTAACGAAACTTCCCTATAATTCTCAATGTCACTCTTACTACCCGATTTGTGGATAGGTGTGCAAGTAGAGAGTTTCCAAATAGACGGATAAGTAGAGGTAATGATGATACTAATAAAAATATGTAACAGAGGCACTCTCATCCACTCATGACAACCCTTGAGTATATACGGGGGCATTCCATCAACACCCGCAGCTCTTTTTGGTTTTAATTTTTTTATAGCCGTTACATTAGATATTTGTAAGATTATATGCATGTAAAACGTACAGGAACTCTCATCTTCATTATAATTAGACTTTACATCTGCATACACGCTTGCAAAATATTCCGCAAATTTATCAGCAGTATGTCCTTCAGGAATTTTATTACCATTATAATTAAATTCTGTTAGTTGAGCCCCACTACATTTATTTTTGTTAACATGTGACCAGAAGTATGAATATCTCTATGAATTTTTTCTTGAATTTGATATAAGAATTTCCTATATCGAGTATCAATAAGAGATTTTAGTTTTCTTCGACACTCCAAAAATGTATCATAATAATATTAAGAAGTATCTTTTAGCTTTCGAAAATATTTTTTTAGTTTTAAGAACTTTTTTATTTCTGGCGTAAACCATTCTGGATACTTATTATAATCTTTATATGTATTATATTTTGGGAAAACTACTTCAAAAATTTTATTAATTATCTCTTAAAAAATTCTAAGTGCGATGTTGACATCACTTTCTTCAATAACTTCATCTCCGCATGCGTCCCTTATCATTTCAGACATTAAAAGGAAATTTGCTTTTTAAAAATTATAATTATATTCTGTCAATGTATTCATTACCTTAGAGCTGGCTTCAGTAAGAACTAAACTTATTTGTAGAGATGGATGATATCTGTCTTCATTCACTAAAGGTAACTGCTCTTTTATAACTTTGCATTTTTCAGCATGTTCCGTTGAAGCAATTACTAAGTCCAGACTTTTTCCTTGGAAATTTTTTACAGTATTATACAGACAAAAATCATTAAATTCTAGAAATTCAATCAATCTTTTTAATATAGAACTCGTACTAGAAATATTTAAATTTGCATATTCTATTTCAGGCAAATTAAAATCTCAGAAAATAAAAGTATTAGTAGTACTACTAACATGTCTTTGCAACAATTCCAAGCAGCTTTAATAATCGTTCAAGTTACAGGTAGGAGGTATATAAACTCCTATAACGCGTACTTTGTAACTATCAAATAATTTTATTTCAGCAACAATTATTTCATAAAAAGAAAAGTATTGAAAAAAATGCTCAACTTTGTGCTGTTTTTTTATTACCAACATCACTTCTCCACCTCTTAACTTACCCGTAATATTCCGGTTTTTATCAGATTATGATACATTATATAAGCTTTTTTCAACCAGTTCACCATCGACAACACCGTCATGTAACCATGTCTCTACTGCCACTATAATATCATAAAACCCTTGAGTACAATTTCTGTAGAATTCTATCAATCCTCTACAATTTTGAAAATTTATATAGATCTTTTTCATTCAAAAAAGGAGACAGAAAAAAACTATCTATAGATAGAAAATAGAATAGGAGACAAAATATATGCGCTACCCGAAATCCAACTAATAATCCCCTGATGCTGAGTTATACTTGAGCACAATAAAACAACTCAAATATACCTTAATTGTGATTAACAGGTTTTTCATAAATACAGAACATATGGTAATACCCAATTAGATCCATGAGAATATTTATGTTAAATGCTATTGTCATTAAATGCAAATAAGGCTGGAATAATTAATATTTTTAATACATCTCGAAAACGGTGAAGATTGAATATAGAGAAATGAACATAAATCGCCTTTATTTTAGGCATTAGAATCAAGTAAAAAAATATGGCGGTTTCATTTAAATAAATGAAGATATTTTTGAAATTATCATCATTTTTTAACAACGCTGTATACAAAAAATAGGTTTTCGTCCTGTCAGTCATTACCTTGATCGCCCTACCAATAACCCGACAAGATGTTTTTTATTTGGTATTGAGGATGTTCACACATAATTTTCAATAAAGGTCTGCACCTGTCAATATTTTATTAAAAAATTACTATCTCGATAAGTATAAATTTAAGGTGTCGGGTACTCTACACAAAGTGACATTAAAATTAAAAGCCGAATCCGAAAAGTTAATAATATACTTGGTGTCACATTTTTGCAATACATTTGCCGTAACCTGTACTGTTTATAAAAAAATTCTGTTGAATTTAAAAATTGTTAAGAGCTGATAGAAATACTGTTTCCAAAGATATTATTGATATCTAAACTACACAATAAACAATCTTGTTAATGTTAAAGTTGTTTTGAAATGCGGAAATCAAATTTATGTATTATATATAAAGTTAAGTATGCGATCGATACAAAATGGAGGATCCATTCGAAAGTTAAATCGAGTGAATTTCATCAAACTCTTAATTTATTCTATTTTGCAGTAAATGCGGACCGAATCCCAATTGCTCCAATTCTACTAAACAATATTTATAGCACGATAATTTTCAAATGTTGATCCAAACTTAATCAGTTCAATATACATATGGAAATAAACTGTCAGCGTCTATGTAATGATCGTGGTATACTGAACAGAGGCGGCTTTGAACTGATATATTGAAATTCACTTCGAAAATTCACGCAAAACTTATTAAATCAATTTTATTTATATTAAAAAAAATACAACATTAAAATTTTATTACAATAATTATTATAAATGGTCAAACTGGATTAATAAGAATTCCAGGAGGTATGAACTTAAAATTCGGAATTGTCAGTGAATGAAACAAACAAATCTGTCGCACAAATAACGACATCGTCGACCTATACTTAAAATAAGCTACCCCAGATTTGAATTAGGCTCTCCCTTACCTCTTTCAGGTTATTGAATTGGATTTGTTCCGCTCCTAATCGCCTATTGAGGATATCCCTCCAGTTTTCTATGGGATTGAGGGTCTGACAACCTGTGCAGCATGCGGGCTGGCGTTATCTTGCGTTCACGAGATATTTTCGTCAATACATGGAGCAAAATGTATTACATGCTGCTGTAAGATGTCTTGTATGTACCTGTCAGCTATCATAATACCATTGTTTGTATCTACTAGGTCCTTGCGTGTAGTCATAGAAATACCTTCTCAAACCATAATAGATCCTCCTACAAATTTCGTTTGGTCGTCGAAATACACGAATAAGCCTATCATTATTGTAATGTTAAATGCCAAATTTGGGAAGTTCAATCATTCTTTATTATTAATATGTCTTTTTAACAACAACACAGTTCGGTTCTAGCAGATATCGAGAGAGGTAGTTGTTTGTGTTACTGTCGTATTTACACCAATCTGCTTATTTTAGTTTAATTTGAATATAAGTCACAATGAGTACAAACTGTTTAAATTAAATTCTAGCAATTCATTTTGTTTTCCTATATCCGTGATTCGACGCCGATGTATTCGGTTCGAGCAAAATTTTCAACTTTAATTGAGTGTTTTTGGGTTCTACATTCCGAGCGGACGAAACTGAATCGTCGATCACCGCATCTGCACGAAGTGAATCATCGGTAGTGACAGTGATTTTGTTACCGATATATAGCACAACACAAGCCAAGTGTTCAACTTTGGAAATCTTTTTTAGAAAAGTTTCAAATAATATTTTTTTAATAAATACATGGAAAATTATCATTGATGCTGCAAATGGAAGATCATATAAAAGTTATATGTCAAATATATTGTTACGAAATCGCACACTGGTGTAGTCCCTGAATCCGACTCTGTCTAAGCTATGTATGAAAGTTAAAATTTTGGCGAATACGCAGGGCTGTCTTCGAATTGTTTACCATTATTTTTTGTGACTATTTTTATCTAGACATTTCCAGTGAAGTCCATTGTTTTTGTAAGCCGCAATCTAGAAGGTTCGGGAATAAAAGGCACTGATATATAAAGATTACCGACCAGTGGGAGAATTTAGTTTATAATTTGATCTCGTGAAATAAACAGTTAACACGTAAATATATAAATAAGGTCTAAGTAAATAAACAGTAGTGAAGTATTTATATAAATTAGTGTCAGTGAATATAGTGATTAGTTTAGTGAATAAATAAATTAAGTGAATAAATGAGAAAAACATTCCAATATGCATAAGTTGCCCGAAGATTATATACTTTTTAAGTAAATAAAACAAATTAGAATTGCGGAGTGAGGAAAAGAGCGAATTTTTCTGTATAAGAGTGCCAGCAGTGACAGAGAGACATTGTGACAAAAAGTGGTAGATGACAAAGTCAAGACGTAGCATGGCGCGAGTGACGATTGGTCACTCTTGATATTATTTTCTCCAATACCGACAAACGGTCTTTTCATATTCGTTTTAGGATTAGGAATTTTGATCACTAACATGGTTGTCTTATCTTCTATATCATACAAATTCATCTCACAAAATTCTTCACAACGACAAGCGCCGCATGCCAAACTATTTATTAATGCAACCTAAAATTAAAAAAAATAATCACAAAGCAGAAGAGAAATTAAATTTAATATTACTACCTATATCATTTGGTAGATATTGTCTTCAGCTTCTGATGAGAAGGGATCTATTTCTTCTTTATTCGATACCTTCAAATTCTTTTTGTTTATAGCCAATGGATTTTCTTTTAAGGAAATCAATAACTTTGGGATTGCGGCTAGATATATATATATATATATATATATAATATATATATATATATATATATATATATATATATATATTATCTAGGATTGGATTTTATATAGTTGTAATTAAATTTTCTCCACGTTTGGGAGACAAATTGTATATGAATACTTAATTGAATGCCCCACGTTGTGGGTGACAAATTGTTTATGATAATTATTTCTATTAAGTAGTAATTGAATTAATTAAATAGGGTAATGTCAGTTAATAGCACCATATATATTGTTAATGATTATATTTGTGTGTATTTACTTATTTATTTATGAACTTATTTTAAAAATGTATTAATGATTGAGAATTTTTGAATTGAATTATGAAATGTATTAATGTTGTGTTACTATTAAATACTATACTTTTGGGCTAGCTAATTTATATATGTTTTATCCTTAATTTCTCCTATTCATTATACTATTTTATATCATGTGGTTTCATTTCATTCCAAAATTTTACCTCGGCTGCCCTTATTTATACACCACTCTATATCTTAGTAGGGTCCCTGGGCAAAATCATAAGAAAATCAACATTACTAATCAATGTAATTCATTTTATATGATTAATTAAACAAAAGAACAAAGTTTTGAAATTTACAATATTAGTTATACATAACATACAGTTGACGCTTTAATTTTGTTATTGGGGTCATATACCTATTATATAATAATAAATGATTATCCTTTTATTGAATATGAAATATTCTTATACTATAAAACGTAAAATATGGATTTTATCTATATACATCTAAATTTTCACATCACACAACCTTTATGTATATTTTTAAAAACTATTCATTCTTTTGAGATGGCTTTTGCAGACTCATTTACATAAATTTGCATAATCGTCTGTAAACATTAATTTTCTCTGAAAAATGAACATCTGTGTTTAAAGTTGTTCAACTATTGTAACTTTTTTCTTCTTGTTCTTCTAAATAGTATTATTGAAAATATTTAGACACTGCGCTAGTTTTAATCGGTTCGTGAAATGGAGAGGATATTTGAAATATTTAATCTACTTAATTTCGATCTTTTAAAAATATTTTAACGTATTATAATAAAAGAATACGTGATAAAAACTGAAATAAGTTGTGGCTTATGGTTTTGTGGAAAGTTTAATATATATGTAATTGGAGAAAAATACAACATGAAAGAAATTATTACATGTATCTACAAATTTTATAATGGTAAGTTTTTTACGTTTCCTGGTTTATTATTATCATTTTAAAATTTTTATTACCAGCTGTTCTCTGTTTAAATTTCACTTTTCATTATTTGGTACCAAATATTATTAATTAAACACACCACAGACCTTTTTATATTTCACCAAGCCGACGCCTTCAATTGTGTCCATCCATGACGCTTTCCCGCTCCAGGTGGCAATCTCCCTTCTTATAATTATCTGGGGATAATTCTCCTACGTGGTTTAACTTTGTTTCACACCAATTTTGTCTTTACACTTATTTAATTATTAATTACTTTTTATACATTTAACATTTATTACTTGAAAATTTTATAAGAAAAAGCTTCTTTACTGTCTGGTTACCAACGCTTAACTGACTACCGCGGGTTTTTTTATCCGCCAAAACCCTTTTTTTTTCATAACCGGAAGCTGGCAATGTTCTAGAAAAATCTTTGATTATTTTTCATCTGTCACTTTGTTTATTAATGTTTTTATTGTTTTTCTGACTTAAACTTGCTACTAAATGTTGTTTTTTATTCACTATAACCTTATCGTCATTGATTTAATTCAGTAACATCTTATTATCATTGATTTTTTCATAATATTGATTATTTGAAATCTTCCGATTGGTCAATGTAAATATACAAATTTTATACTTCCTACAACCTAAATATTTACATAATACATATGGATACAGTTCATTTCTTATTTTGTTTCATATTATTACATCTATATACATAAATTAGGTCGGTAATCATTTATTTTTATTCTTATATTTCATATCAAATTACATTTTATGTTGGTATACTTGTCGTCAACTGTTATATTTCGTTTTGGTTTTTTGACATTACCTATAATTACAGTTTTCTACATATATTATTATATTTCCTATTAACTTTTATGATTGAATATTTTATTAACCTATCTTATATATATTTTTACTAATTCTAAATTTAATGTATTAATCAATCATTGTAGCACTGTTGATTTTATTATTACCATCCTATTTATTCTTCAAATATAAGCAGATGTTTTAGGTGTCTAATGTTCCGTGTGGCGTCACGTTATTTTATTGATCTTCGTTTGCTTGTTAAGTTCTGTCTAAGGTTGTTTTTTAAAATACAGAATTATTTTAAAAATGTTTATCAATAATTGTTTATGAATTCTTTTGATTTTCTTATTTATTTTCTCAACGATTATGCCCATTGATTCTAATTGATGATATGGTTATATAGATATTTTATTAATTTTGGTACTTTAATTACAAATCATTTTTATTGATAGATATCACTATTTTATACTTTATTGGAATTCTATGAATGTTATATGTTCGTTCTATCTGCAACGGAATCCCTAAGATATTGAGAGATTTTTGATTTATATATATATATATATATATATATATATTGTATTCTTACCTTGTTGTTGTTACTACAAGATTTGATGTTACATTGCCAGAGGTTCGCTTTTAGCCGGAGAGCATAAGGGCGTGAGTTAGTGAGGAATGTTTGAAAGTTGCTCCTGTATAATTTTTTAAGGCGCCACTTGATTAGTAGGACATTCAAGAAACCCTTACTGATTAATCAAGAAACCAATAGTGAATAAATTAGATATCATAAGTTTTCAAATATGTTGTTTATATTGTTTTGCTCTTACGTTTGTGAATCAAATAAAACACATTTTATTGCCAATGAATCAGTTTAATTATATTTAACGGTACCTTGAACAGATGGTGTAACAACATGTCTTAATAAATATGAGGTGACGAACTCTAGTTATGAACTGATAATCAGTTATCAATGGTTGGTTGATTGAAATGTTTAACAGTTTCTAATGTTATCAACTATCTGAGATTATTATGTACAGTACACTAAATCTTTAGTAACATGTAAATGGTATACCAGTTACATTCTTAAAAACTGTAATAATTAGCAAGATGTCAACAAATAGATCAATAGTGTCTCTTATGTAGTAAGATTAAGCTGAAATATAATTTTAGCGTGATATGCAATAATAAAGTTAATATTTCAACTTTACCAAGTTGAAAGAATGTAGTAATAAAATTGTGAATTGATAGACGTCTGTATAAGAATGTGAAGTTACTAAATATTGAAATACAAAAGTAAATGTGTCGTTGAACGTTAAAACATGAAATTACAAAATGAATAAATTGCCTAAAGTTCAGATGAAAACGAATAAAACTTTAAATGTTACTTGCGGTTAGTGTCCAAACTATTGAACGTCAATTGGCCTAATTGACAAGCCACATTTGATTTGTGGAACAAGATTCATCCATCCGGTTAAGAATCGTTGTCCATAATGGAATTATTCCGCAATTATCACCAACAAACATGAGTACAGCTTCGTCCCTTGAAGTGGAAACGCCATCACGAGCTCTTGTCGCTCTGTAACGCTAACGCCATTCGAGATACGACACGTCTTTATGACCATGAACGGAGTACTATAGTCTATCAGCTATTTCTACGAAAATATATACCATACAGGAAACATGCGAAATTTGAGGCTTCTTAAAATCTTGGCATGATCATCCTATCATCGATTACCATCACCCATGAAAACTGTTTAAACCAGATCCATTTGGCAAAAAAAGTATTCGTAAAAAATGTATGTAAAAACTATGCTGTACAGAAGAACCCTAAAAAGAAATTGGGGCTATTGCGTGAAAATATATGTGCAAGACGAAAGCTTACCTTTCTACCACAGGTTTTTCACCACGATAGTACCGAAAATAGATGGCGATTAGCGTTACCCCTGACAGTCAAGTAAAATCCCCACATAAAATGATAAAATACTCGTGGATTAGTTGAATCACATGAAAAATATTACTTTAGACTCCTATTTAAGTCCCATTATTCCGGGATATGCTTAAATAATTTTAAAATCCGTAGTTAATTCCCTTATGCAACCAACTATATAGAAATGTGTATAAAGTTGCATACTCAGTGGGTGGATTAGCCGAATTATCCCACCTCCGTGAGTTATAATACAATACAAATGCATTGTATTTTTATCGTGCTATAATATGTACACACACCTATATATATATATATATATATATATATATATATATATATATATATATATATATATATATATATATATATATATATACATATATATATATAAATTTATTAAGTTATCGACCGTTACTTAATTATATGTTTCATAAATTTCGGGTATAGCAGTCTGTAGGCAATTAAAACTGCAATTTTTCTAATATTCTCAATATTTCGCCATTGTTTAACAGCTTCTTCAGGAGAAATTCTACAAGAATATTAGAAAAATTGCAGTTTTAATTGCCTACAGACCGCTATACCCGAAATTTATGAAATATTCTATATATATATATATATATATATACATACATATATATATATAATAAGAAACGAATAGATTAGTGGGTATTGCACGCAAATAGAAGAAGGGGCTACTGAAAAGAGTGGTAACCGCAGACATGCATGTTTCTAGCTCATTAGCCGTCATCGGTACGGTAC
This sequence comes from Galeruca laticollis, assembly GCA_963921935.1. Taxonomy (NCBI): domain Eukaryota; kingdom Metazoa; phylum Arthropoda; class Insecta; order Coleoptera; family Chrysomelidae; genus Galeruca; species Galeruca laticollis. The sequence continues at coordinate 83,998,232 of OY998177.1, forward strand.
AACCAAGAAAAGATGTGAAACATGAGAGCAAAGGTGTTGAATGAAACATGAGAAAATATAACAGAATTCAGCAGGATAGTCAAACACAACATTTGTGTCAGTAATATTAGAAGATCTCGAATATTCGAGACAACAACCAACATAGACACGGAGGTGCATATAACACTCCCGTCTGAAACTTCCGACCCAGATTAATGAAATAATAACAAGATGTACGAATAGTGCGTGACATATGAACAATAAGCAACGAATAGATTAGTGGGTATTGCACGCAAATAGAAGAAGGGGCTACTGAAAAGAGTGGTAACCGCAGACATGCATGTTTTTAGCTCATTAGCCGTCATCGGTACGGTACAACCAAGAAAAGATGTGAAACATGAGAGCACTATTCGTACATCTTGTTATTATTTCATTAATCTGGGTCGGAAGTTTCAGACGGGAGTGTTATATGCACCTCCGTGTCTATGTTGGTTGTTGTCTCGAATATTCGAGATCTTCTAATATTACTGACACAAATGTTGTGTTTGACTATCCTGCTGAATTCTGTTATATTTTCTCATGTTTCATTCAATACCTTTGCTCTCATGTTTCACATCTTTTCTTGGTTGTACCGTACCGATGACGGCTAATGAGCTAGAAACATGCATGTCTGCGGTTACCACTCTTTTCAGTAGCCCCTTCTTCTATTTGCGTGCAATACCCACTAATCTATTCGTTGCTTATTGTTCATATGTCACGCAATATTCGTACATCTTGTTATATATATATATATATATATATATATATATATATATATATATGGTAACTTTTTTTTAAATATACATATATTATTTTTAATATTAATTATGGACTTAATCTTCGAGTAGTTACATCAGAGGCTTGATGACTTTAAGATTTCAGTTTTTTGTATTAAATATACAAGAATCGCTTGTTCATTTATGAGGACAGCGAGGCCCGATAGCTTTAACGCCGTCAGCTATTATTTACTAGAGGGACATGCATAATCTGACAACAACAAAACGGTGCTTCTAAACAGGTGTCAGTGTTTTCGATGGAGCGCTATGAAATTGTATGTGCTTGTGTAATTTTTTGGAATCTTTAGCACAACGTATGTTAACTGTTTGCTTGTATTGAGGTTCCCTGTTTATTTCACCGTAAATGACATGTTTTTACGTATCTCTTGATATGGATATTCAAAGACAATTTTAGAGTAAACATACCTAGTACAGGGATGTTCGGGCAAGATGGGATTATACACCGTTCTTTCTCGACGCCATTTAACAGTCAACATTTAACTTTTGCTCTATTTTCAGACAGTTCGCAATTATGTATAAAATATCTGTGGAATACGAAATCTATGGAAAGAGCAATAGATGCCGTTATTAGAGGCGAATTGGGCTATAGAACAGCGTCGGAGCTGTTTGAAGTTCCAAAAACTACATAACAAAGATACGTAAAAAAAATTCTGGTGCAAAAAAAGATTCTCCTATCCTCTTAATTTTAGATGGGCACGGATCTCATACAAAAACTTTGGAATAGTCGCTCTAGCTTGGGAAAATGGGTTCGTTTTATTATGCTTTCCACCCCATTGTTCTCACAAACTCCAGCCTCTAGATGTCGCATTGATGAGACCTCTTAGTCTGAATTACGAAGTGCCAAAATGACTGAGATCAAATGCAGGTAAAGTTGATACATTATTCCAGCTATCAACATTGTCTAGACTATTTCACTCACCTACGAAATGAACCAATCAGAAGCTCTAGTCAAGTTCGGCTCACCGATAATACCAAACTTGACTCTTGACTCTGATTGGCCTATCAAGTTCGGTGTTTTCAGATTTGTTTACAGTGCATGTGACAGTTAAACGTCAAATATAAGTGATTACGCTGTGCACGCATTCAAAAATGAGTAGATTTGGGATGAATTCTATCGAATCAATCAACGAAAAAATCGATGAAAATGTACCGAAAAATACGAGGAAATCGAAGGAGTACATTTGAAAGCAATTTACCAGATTTTGCGATGAACGAAAATACCTATTAGATGAAGCAACGCCTGTTATGGTTATTGTTGGTAGTGTAGTATTTCTTTCGATGTCAATGTTTTCTGTTCATTGAAATTTATTGATTTCTCAGGTCAACTTTTTTGCCAATTTCCTCTAATCCTGCCGAATTTCAGATTTTTTATCTTTCACTCTGTTTGTGAAATAGTCTAATAAAATTCCACTCGTGATTGAATTTATCTCATAAGTCTGTCTTTCATTTATGATCTCAACTGAATTGATTCGAGAAACACCACTCGTCCTGCGGACTCGTGGTGTTTTCTCGAAACAATTCAGTTTCGTTCAAAAATGAATCGACAGACTTATCGCGAAAATTCAATCACTTGTGGTATTACTACTGATAAGATTTCGTTAATGCTGCTCTAATGCTAATCCTCTAAAAGGATTTGAGAAAAATGGTAGATATTTTACCAACGAATGAGGATATTTTCACTGTTATTGACTTTTTACCAGCCGATACCACTAACATCCCCATTGATTAAAACCAATTCGACCACGAGCGTTTCAAAAAGGTACGATAGAAAATAGAAGAGAGACTCAAAATAGACCTCAACCTCAATGTTCCTGGATGATTGATATTCCTAGTGCACCAGTAGTAAAACCCAGCAGCAGCGGTTTTTCGGATTTTTCTCCAGAACTTATTATGCCAATACCAAAAGTGATGACCACCGTTAAACGAGTGCAAAGAAAAAGAGGCGAAACCTTTATTATTACATCGTCTCCATGTCTAAGAAAACTGAGTGAAATAATTGAGAACAAACCAGGTCAAAGAAGCCCAGAAAAACAAAGTTAAAAAAGTCTGTCACGGTAGAAATGTAAGAAACAAACCCATACTAATAAAGGGAAATATGGAAAGGTCTGTGAAGTCTGGAGAGTCTGAAGGTTGGATATCATAAATTCAGTACAAAAATAATAATGTCTTTAGCTACAGATACAACAATTTCTTTTAAAACAGAAAGTATTATGAGTACAAAATTGTTAAATGTAAAAACAAAAATATCCCCATTAATGAAGTCTGTTATATATAAAATTAATTGTCTAGAATTTAATGCTGTCCATTTGGGTCAAATCCTTAGAAATTTTGAAAACAGATACAGTGAACACTTACGAGCATGTAGACTAAAATAACCAGGTAAATCCCACTACGCAAAACATCTACTTGACACCAAACATTCATTGACAACTGACACAGAACTAGAAGCATTGCATGTTTGTGATAGGAAACAAGAACTGGATTTCCTTTAAGAATTGGAAATTAGAAAACACTTAAGAAACCCACAATATGAAGTCGTCAATGAACAGATAAGTCTAGGGAGTTCTCCACTTTTAAATTGCCTACTTAAGTGATTTTCTATATCATTGCACAGTTATACTGATCTTAATTGGGAAAAATGATATCCAGGATATCCTCATAGGGCTAATACTATCTAAGCTTCAACATTCGGAACAATTGTCAAATTTCTTAGAATTTTTAACATTTTTTCAATATATTTTGAAATTATCTAGAGATAGTCATGTGGAATCATTTCAGCAACACTTTCACTACTGATTTTCGTTTTTTTGGATTTTAAAAGCAAAAAAACATCAATGTTACATTATAAATGCTTATATATTAAAATAAGAATTTCATGTTATTTAAAGCCACCTACACAGATATTCCAAATCGTCCTGAAAAGAACAAGTATCATCCCTTAAGTAAAGAAATCGTTTCGAAAGTGAAAAAATCGTCCTGATAATATCTATTTTCGGTACCTGTTGTGTGAAGTGATACTTTTGATTTCATGAATCATACCAAGACTTATATTTTCCACTAGAAGCGTTCATCATATTCGACGTAATTTTGATGATTGGTGACAGTCTTATCACTCTAAAATTAATAAAATCTCGTTGAAATAGCATCTAGAATGAATATAAATAGAACCCGTTAGCTTTTTTCAAATTCACATTCGTTTCACGGAAGCATAAATGCCAACCTGTCCGTTATATTATCGCTTTGAGTCAGAATTGGAATAATCTATTGACTTTCTCTTTTCATTTTCTACTGAGTTTATTGTTTCCGTTGTTTTTATTATGTTGAGTGACAACCGAAGCTTCATCAATAAGCTTCAACAAAGAAGTGTCATAACATTTTATAACAGTGTTAATTGTTCCCGGGACGTTTTCAGATTAAATTTTTATAAAAATATTGAAAGATATTTATTTTGTGAGGAAATTTATCAAATTACTACCTAAGCCGATGAAGTGAAAACCTTTGGACCAACATTGTAGTAATTCATCACGAATAAACTATTCCTTTCCGTAGTTGTTAGCCTATAGCGTCTTTAGTTTATATAAATTTAAGCCTCTTCATCATGAATTTTTCGCAACCAACAAAATTTTAAACATTAACAAATATTTTAAAATTTGCCGGAGTCGCATGTGACGCTGACACCAAAATTTCAAATTTGTGCTATTTATCAAATAATTGCTTTGGATCGAGTTCCCAGATATAAATTAAGAAAAAGATTTACTGATAGAGGAAAAAATTACTACAGAAAATGAATAAGAACAATGAGAATGCAATTATTAAATCAACATGATATCGCAAACATTCACTACAAGTACAAGGCTAAGACAAAGAGGCAGCTTAAGCCCTTTACTGTAATTCTTGAGAAGCTGTTCTTTGTCGTTGAGGATCGATTAAAGAGGTTTTCCTCTATAACCATTTCACCAACAATTTTCGTTACGTTTAACTCCAACTAAAAATGCCAGTTCCGACACCAGTGATAGAATATCCCATACCGTTAACTTTCGTCAAGAGTGCAAAAAAAATCAGACTGCACAGACACCAGAACAAAACAAGCCTAATTCAATTAATGCTAAGAATTCAATTACCGATAAACTAGAGTCAAGTTAACGAGGTTGATTTTGGAAAACCAAATAGCTTTAAAAGAAATAAGGTCAATACCAATATCAGAAAGGAAGTCCACAACTCGAAAAAAAAAATGTCTGCCTCTGATATTAGTAGCATGTCCGTGTGGGAAGTTTTGGAAATAAGACAAAATTAACAAACAGAAAAATAGCTGAAAACTAATCAATAAACACGCACACAATGTGCCTACGATTAGGCTGCCTCAAATGGTCTTAATTCTTATGATCAGAAGACACTTAATGAAAGTCATTACAGCAGGTTGTAACGAATTATATACGGAATATTTGTCTTGTTCGTCAAGGTGGCTTTTGTAGATGGCACATATGATGATTGTTGCAGAATTTTAGTTTTCATTAATAGTTTACATCCATGCATAAATTTTACAGTCGAATTAGAATTAGATAATCATATTAACTTTTTAGATTGGACACTTACTAAATTAAACAATAAAATAGACTTCAATATTTACAGAAAATCAACTGAGACTGACCATATCATTCCATCAAACTCTAATCAGCTTTTCCAACACAAACTGGCTGCCGTATAGGTACTCCTATGTACACAGATTGATCAGAATGCCTATGTCGCCCCACAATTTTGATGGATAATTAAACATTTTAAAACAAATCGCAGTTAACAACGTCTATCCTTCAAATATCATTAAGAATAATATTAGGAAAATATAACAAAAACACTTTAGACAACTGTCTTATCAAACCGGTGAGGTTAGTGAGTGTAATGTGTCTCTTATTTATTAAAACGTTTTTATTACGGGTGGGATAGGCTTTAAGCACACGGTATGGCTTCTTACGAATTTATTTAAACACTAAACTACTCACTAACACTAAATTTATATACACTTAACTTATCACTAGAATTTAATTTATATACACACAACCTTAATTATTAATTTATGTCAAGACTTTATTGTTCGCTATTTTGGTGTATTCTTGTTTATTTGTCGAGATCACTTTTCAAACTGAACTGATCTTCTCCGCCGGTCGGTCCTTTATATATATTAGTGCCTTTTTTACTAGATAATTCTAGATTGCGGCTTACACAAAAACAATTGGCTCTCGCATTTTCTGAATAAGACTGGTCACAAAAAAAATGCCTTGATAAGAAAGTCACAATCGTAAACAATTCTAAGAAATCCCTGCGCATCCGCCATAATATTATCTTTCATACATTGCTTAGACAGAGTCGGATTCAGGGACTATACCAGTGTGCTGTTTCGTGACATTACCCCCTCTTCAAATGTCAGTTCCTCCTGGAACTTTTGTGTAGCCGAGACTGGATGTTTGAATCGGCAACTGGCCATATCTACACTTTCCGATCTTATGGAAATAGCAGGGCACCGTCTTCATCGGATACTGATAACGGGGGTTGTAGCTGCAAATTAATATCTGGACACCGGTATCTCGAAAGATAATCTCTACCATGTTCCTGATAACTCGTCAATCCAACTGGTTACTCGCTGACTTAGACATAGCCAGTTTATTCACTCTGGATTCAAACACATGGTCTTGGAGGTTTCGAAGTGCTTCCCACACACCGCGGTAAGTAGATCGATCTGGAAATTCATTTTTAGTTACCACGTAGAAGACGTACCGCGAATTATGTTTCAGTTTCAGTTTCTTGCCAGGGGCTGGAATCTGGTCTTCAAGTTTTTCTTATTGCCCGAACTTCTTCCGAAAGACGAATGCCAACCCTCGTGCGTTCTTGAGACGGGCGGGGATGTTGTATGCCAGTGAATAATTTTCCGGGAGAGTGAAAAAATCTTGTCGTTGTTTTGAAGTGACTCCATATCCAGCTTTCCCGGTGCCTCCATAGGCGCCCATAAATTCATCGAAGGTAAGGTCAGACACATCTCGAATATGGTTTACTCCTTTCTCTAGGTCATGGTATCCTTTGAATGGCGCTAGTCAGTTTTGGTGAACTACTTTTGGTTTTCCGTTGGAGATCTTTCTTATGCGATATATAACATCATTGATCATTTTCTTGATTAAGTATGGACCGTCTCAGGATTTTTGTAATTTTGGAGAAAATCCTTTTCTCCTCGTCGGGTTGTGTAACCACACTTTGTTTCCTTCCTTAAAACCGCCTTCTGTGGCCTGCGTGTCGTACCGACCTTTTATTCTGTCGCTGGCAACTGAACTAATTCATGAATATCGTCCAGCCTTCTTCTCAATTGGATCAAGTAGTCTTCTCCTGCTAGATCTTCTCCAGGCCGAAAGGCAAATTCCAGATCACAAAGAAGCCTCATTTCATGTCCAAACAGGATTTTTGCAGGTGTTTCACCCGTGGACTCATTGACGGCAGATCGATAAGCCAATGCGAATACGGAAATATATTGGTCCCAATCTCTCTGATGGCTGGAAACTACTTTGGACAGGTATTTTCCAATAGTCCTGTTCATTCTATCGACCATTCCATCTAACTGTGGATGTAATGTTATTGTCCTGGTCTTCTTCATTCCCAGCTTCTCGCAAATCTCCTGGAATAGATGGCTTTCGAAATTTCTTCCCTGGTCACTGTGGACTTCCAATGGCACTCCATATCGGCTGATAAATTCTTTCACCGATACATCCGCGATAGTTGTGGTCTCTTTGTGAAATAATCCGTTACAACAAGTATGTATTTGCTACCATTTTCTGTCATCGGAAATGGTCCAGCGTTATCTAAAGCAATCCTTTCGAAAGGGCTTGCAACATTATACTGTTTCATAGGTGCCTTTCTCTTACGATGTGGTCCATTACTCGTAGCACATGTCGTACATTTCTTACACCAGTCCTTCACATCGTCGGAGCTGTTCATCCAATAAAACCTTTCACGGACTCGCTGAAGGGTTTTCTTCACTCCCAGATGACCTCCCGATGGACTGTCGTGTAACTTCATCAGTACCTCAGCTACTCTCGTTCTAGGGATAACTAGCTGTCTCTTCATCTCGGAACCATCATCGTTTTCAAGGACTCTTTTCAACAGCCCTTCTTCCAGGACAAGGGAGTCCCACTGAGCTCAATACGCCTTGAGTTTCGGTGAAAATCTTGACACTTTTTACCAGGTAGGTCGCCGATTTTCTTCCTTCCATTGCCGGATCATCTTCAGGTGAGGATCATTCTCCTGATCTTCTCTGATCCTGGTGGGTGACTATTCCTCGTTCACTACAGTTGTTTTTGAAACTGCAGCTTTCTTAGAATTCGTCTTGTGCTATTGTGGATAGTCTACAGGGCATGACCGTCTAGGCAGAGAGTCGGCTTTTCGGTGATTCACATCAGCTCGATTTTCACCCTTGTTTGATTTCCCCTGTGACTGGAGCTCTTGGGTTGCAGGAGTCTTGGGGCGCTTAGACGAACTGCGCACGTGCTCTAGATCGCCACACTTTCGGCATTTGATCTTTTTTGACTTTTTGTCTGCTATACCTTTCAACAAGTTGACGATCTGGTCAAGTTTGTCATCGTCATCTTCTTCTTTCATGGTCGTACCTTTGTTGTACCGCGAGCTCTTCGTGCCTGATTTGCATTTAAGAGGTCCTTGCTTTGCAGGAGTCGTAGAACGCTTACACGAACTGCGTGCATGCTGTAGCTCGCAACAATTACAGCACCTGATTTTCTTCAGCTGCTTGTCTAGCATACCTTTCAACAAGTTGTCGATCTGTTCAAGTCTGTCATCGTCATCTTCATCCTGTATGGTCCTACCTTTGTTGTATCCGGAAGCCATCGTGGATACTTCATATTCAAAAGCAGCTGTCAATGAATCGACCAATGTTTTAGGATCGAAGCGTCTTCTCCATTTCGTGGTCACATAAGCCGTCAATGAAGGCCTGGATGCCTAAACATTCCATCATGTCATCTGGTGCTGATGGATAAGCAAATCGAACTAGTCGGACAATATCCTGTTCATACTCTTGAACTGTTTCGTCACGTTTCCGCCTTCGGTTCTTCAGCTGGAATCTGCACAAATGTTCGTGACCGTATAGTATTTCCAACCTCTTCTTCAGCAGCTCGACCGTTTCTTCAAGCGGTATCGTCTGAAGTGCATCTAAGGCATCTCCCGGAAGCGCCATAGTTAGGTTCACTGCTTTCTCCTTATCGGACCAATTATTCACTCTAGCGGCTCCTTCAAACTGTTTCACATAATTGGCCACGACATTTTTCCATCGAACGTTGCGGCCTTGACTCGAGGCAAACTGTCAATGTCTTCTAACTTATGGTGTGTTTCAGTCTTGCAAGGTTTCGCTTGTTCGGTCTTCTTCTCTTCCGCTGGCGTGTTTTGAGTTCTTAGATCTGTCATATTTTTTCTAACTCCTTGATTTTCTTGTCCATCGTTGTCATCTTATTCTCAATCTTCTCGTCCATCGTTGACATCTTATTCCCAGTTTCAGATTTTAGAGACGAAATTTCATTTTCAACGTCAGGGACAATGTCGTTTTTCATTGATAAGATTTGGGCAGATATATCGTTCTTAAAAGTAGAAATCTTGTCGTCAATATTAGCAGAAATGTCGTTCTTCATAGCAGAAATATCGTTTTTCACATTCGTTGAAAGTTTCTCTTCCATGGCAGAAATTTTCTCGTCCATGTTCACTTCCATGGCAGAAATCTTCTCGTCCATGTTAGCAGAAATATTAACAGAAATTATCGAGATTAAGGTAGAAGCATGTTCTGGATCAAAGCCGTCATTTTCCAGTGCCACTTTAAGTCTTTCTACTAATTCACTTTTCTTACCGGACGTTTCCAACTCACGATCTTCCAATTCTGCTCTTAACTCATTCACTTTCAAGTCACATAGTCTCTTGCCCATTTTTACGTAGCAATATTTATTTACATTACCCCACTTCTGACACCAATGTAATGTTTTTCTCATGCATTACGGGTGGGATGAACTTCAAGCACTACTGGCTACTTACTAATTTAGCACAATCGTAAACAATTCTAAGATATCATTTCGCGTTCGCCATAATTTTAACTTTCATACATGGCTTAGACAGAGTCGGATTCAGGAACTATACCAGTGTGCTGTTTCGTAACAATAGGTAAAATTTCATATGAAATAAGCAAAAATTTTAGAATTTGTCAAGATAACATTGTGGTTTTTTTTCATCTCAAAATACCATATTATCTCTCCTTTCTAAGACCAAAGATAAGTTACGCAAACTCAAACAGATCAGTATATACAACCTTCAGTGTGGTGATTGTGATGCTGCGTACATTGGTATAACTATAATGTACGTATCAACGAACATTTAAACAATACAGAACAATCTGGCTTTGGTCATCACCTCACATCTAATAAACATAGTTTCTTACTTGGTGATAATAGCGCAATTTTGCACAAGTGTTTTTCACGGAATTTTCACAAACTTAATATTCTAGAAGATATAGAGATATACAGAGAGTGCAGGGGGAACGATTGTTGTATCAACACTCAGATTAATATTAATTCAATTTTTACACCTCTTTCGAAAATATTTGGGGCGTACCGTCTGGATTAGCTTGTGCGATTTGTTTCATATAATTTGTATGACGTATTTATGTGAATAGCTCATTTTTAAATTCAATTTAGTTTTAATTTTATTAACTGTCACTCAGTAATTTCCAATATTTTTACGAATATTGTAACTTCAGACACTACCATTTTTCATTATAATAATAATCCTCGTTTTGAGGTTGGGCTTTTAAGTCAACAAAAATGTTACTTTTTCTATTCTTACAACAACTTGATTGAAAATTCCATTAGGGTAAAGGAAGGAGAGATGGACCACCATTTATAAAATTAAAGATAATCTCTTGATTAATCATATTTCAAATCTGCAAATTGGTACATAAAATAACTGAACTTTAGTAATTTTTTTTAAATAGTTACGAGGTGAAACATATTCATCAATATAACTAAAAAAAAAACAAATTCTTTAACTTGTCAACGGTCCATTTACTGCTTCCCACAGACTTTTCAACGTTTCCTCGTAACTCTACATGAAAATAATTCCAACATGATGAACTAAATCCTAATTATTCACAACGTCGATAGCATAAACTCGAATAAATCAATTTTTTACTCCTTATCGCTGGCTAGAAATATGTCGAGAAAAAAGACTTTGTTCTCGCAAAATAAATACGTAATTTATCCTATAAATGCCGAATAACTACACAATTCCTTACAAGATATGACAATTTATGACATAAATTTAATAATTCTCTACATACCATGAATATAAAATTTGAAACGAATATTTGACGCGAGAAACGACCTATTTTAAAAATACAAAGAATATTCTATTCACGCAGATTTTGAGTTCCTTCACTTGAACTGTTGACGAGTGGGGAATTCAACCTCCATTCCAAAGATATACATATATATATATATATATATATATATATATATATCATATATATATATATATATATATATATCATATATATATATATATATATATTTATATATATTATATATATTATATATATATATTTATATATATATATATATATTATTGTGAAAAAATAATGCTACACACTGTATATTTCTAACACAATTAATTACAATTTGAGATATTAACGAGTATGAAATTATTGAAGGAAAAACTATTCGAGTCAAATTTAAACTAAATTAAACAAATAAAATGTCTTTAAACTTTATAATGTACCTTGTATACATATACATGACACAAATATAATAAGGATTCAAACTATTTAAGAGAAAATTTCAAGAAAACATCACCTGTTATGAAGTGAATGAGTCCACTTTTCAATTGAAATCGTTAAATGTTTATACATTATCTTAAATTCTCATTAGATACCATTAAACTATTTAGAAGCCCTAGAAATATTTCTTGTATTATATCCAAAGGTGAAATTCCAAATAAAAACATTAGGGTTATAAAATCTTTGACTTCTGGAAGTATGTGTCAGCTGGGTAGAGAAAAATCCATGACAGCTAAAAAAATTTTAAGAATTAATAAAATGTAAAAGATAAATGGATGAATTGTTAGTTTAGAATTGTTAAAAAGTATGTTTTATAATTAAAAAAGTAAATATCTCAAATAATAAAATGAAATCTTTTGACTGAACTACTATGAGTTATTTTGATTGGTTACAAATATTTTTATGATTTCAATAAACAGAGGGCTAATGAAAAATGAGGTTTCTTGTTTAAAAAAAAGTGGTTGCTTAGGGAGATAAAGAAAGTTGTTAACGAGGAGGATTGAAAAATCAAAAAAGAAATACATTATTCTTTAGAAATAATATTAGAATTGTTAAAACTAAAGTAAAATAATATTAAAAACAGTGATACTAACCTTAAAAAAAGCATTCCTGAAGAGTCGTATATCCCGTATCAAGAGAACAGTGATTTCCATGACCTTTGAAGAGAATCTATGCCTGGAAAGCATTTGAAATTAAATTGATTCGAATGGATTCTTGAATCAAATTCCCGACATTTTCGTAGCTTCCTAAAAAGAAATAAAGAAGAAGAAATAAAATGACCAAATTATTGATAATCAGCGGAGGATAGAAGGTATTTAAAAACTGCTATTTTAAATAAAACTTACCGTGTGTGTTTGAACATTAGATATTGAAAATATACTGAAAACGTGTGTTTTTTGACGTTCATCCATTATGGAGTCTCCATGCATTTTGTAACGAGAATCTTCTGTGAATAATAAATTCAAGGTTGTCTTCTTTTTTATGTATATAACGTATAATAAGTTGAATATTTGCATGTATATAGCATAAATTTCATTTGTGTAAATGTGTATTGTGTGAAAGTTCATTTTCTTTCAATTGATGTTTAAAAAGGATAATGTATTTTTTATATATAAATTAACAAGTCTTCCCATTTGGAAGAATAAATTATATTGGCTGTAGACCATATTTCCTAGTGTTTAATTTATCAGTTGGTTGGCAGTATTGATAGAGCCTATTGTAACTCGAGAGGGGGTTTGGAAACAGAATTTACAGGACCGTTTCGTAAAAATTTATTGAATTCAGATATTTTAGTTCACAAAATTTTTTTTATCAAAATTAAATATTAAAATTTGGCGCTTATTGTTAAAAGAATTACATAAATATTTAACTTATGAACCCAACATCCTGAGAGGCTGAGTGCTCATTTGAAAAAATTTAATAATCAAAGGAGACAGTAAGGTAAGTGCACTGTGTGGCATTATTGAACATAAATATACTGGGCAAATTAAATTCACATATAATAAACTACAATAAAATGTCACCGCAACGTGTGGCAAATATGAAATAGAATAAGAATAATTTATTGTGAATATGAAATAGAATAAGAATAATATATTCACAATAATATATATATATATATATATATATATATATATATATATATTATATATATAAATATATATATTTTTAGCTAAGATTTCCCGGTCGAAAGAAGAAAAACTACTCCCTTTGTATATATATATATATATATATATATATATATATATAAATTATTTGTTTTTCTTTAACCTTGTATATAAATTCCTTCCATTGTTCTTGGGCATCAGGTTAATTATAAATAATGTATCAAATTCTATTTTTTATTTGACGTTTCGCTCCATAGTTCGGAGCATTTTCAAAAATGTTTACATTGATGTTGTTAAAACAATAAATTGTAAACGATTGAACTATTAAAATTAAATGTACACACAGAGACGACAAAAACTGGTTACTAACAAAACTATTTCAAAAATAATAAAATCGAAAGTACCTGCCTTAGAAACAACAGTTTACAATATACCAGGGACATTCAACAAGTTGATGTTATTATTATAATAAATTATAATATATCTGGCTTAGATTTTTTATATCTTGTTTATCGTTTAATGCATTGTTCTCCTTTTTTATATGTATCATTTCTTTTATTGTCAGTCTTTTGTAATTAGAATCTTGGTTTATTATTTTAGTATTATTAAAGTCAAATTTATGTTTTTCATTTTTCACATGTTTATGAAGCGCAGTGGAGGCGTTTTTTGTATATTTATGGCCATTAAGTCTATTTTCAAGATGTTGGGGTGTCATACCTATATATTTTTTGGGACAATCTAAACATGGTATAGAATATATGACGTTAGATTTTTTTGAATCATTTATTTGACTTTTTAATTTGGAGAACAATGGTGATAGAGTATTTTGTGCCCTATGACAAACTTTTATGTTATGTTTAGATAATATATAGTTTAGTTTTTCTGAGAGTTGATTTGTGTATGGCATTGCAATGTAGGTAAGAGGGGCTAGTGTATTGGTTTGTGTTGATTGGATTTGACTATTGTAAAATTTATGTGTGCGTTGTTTAATAATTCTGTCAATATGTTTGGAAGGATAGTGATTGTTTTGTAATATTGTTTTTGTTTGATATAAAATTTCTGGACGATATTCAGGTGATGTGAGTGTAATGGCTCTATCTACTAATCCTATGATTACGCTGTTTTTTTGGGAATTAGGATGGTGGGAGTGGTAATTCAAGTAGCGACCTGATGATGTTTCTTTAATGAAATGTTTTGTTGTAATTTTATTTTCTCTAGTTTTAATAAGTGTCCTGTCCAGAAAATTTATGGTATTGTTTTGTTCTGTTTCTATTGTGAATTGAAGCTTTGGATGAAAATTATTGAAAGCAGTCAATATATGATTTATTTGATTGGATGGAACGGCAGCTAAGCAATCATCTACGTATCTTTTAAAAAATAATATATCGAAATTTATTTGATTAAGCACATTTTCTTCAAGGTATTCCATTACAATTTGTGCAAGGGTTGATGAAATTGGTGAACCCATAGTGCACCCATTGAGTTGTTCAAAAAAATCTTTTTTATATTGAAAAAAATTATTGTTTTGGATTAGCATTATTCCTTCTATGAATTCTTCATATGTGAGAGTTGTATGTTCTTTTAATAATCTCCATTTGTGTTTTAATATATGGGTTATTAGTTCATTTGGAATGTTGGTATACATTGAGACCACGTCTAGAGAAATATTGCTATAATTGTTTGGTATTTCAACAGTGTCTAAAAAGTGTTTAAGTGTAAACGAATCTTTTATATAGAATTCATTCTTGTTGATTATTTGTGAGAGACAGCTTGATAAATATTTAGACAGTTTGTAAAAGGGAGATTGAACATAAGAAACTATTGGCCGTAATGGTATGTCAGGTTTATGTAATTTAGGTAGACAAACTGACAATAAAAGAAATGATACATATAAAAAAGGAGAACAATGCATTAAACGATAAACAAGATATAAAAAATCTAAGCCAGATATATTATAATTTATTATAATAATAACATAAACTTGTTGAATGTCCCTGGTATATTGTAAACTGTTGTTTCTAAGGCAGGTACTTTCGATTTTATTATTTTTGAAATAGTTTTGTTAGTAACCAGTTTTTGTCGTCTCTGTGTGTACATTTGATTTTAATAGTTCAATCGTTTACAATTTATTGTTTTAACAACATCAATGTAAACATTTTTGAAAATGCTCCGAACTATGGAGCGAAACGTCAAATAAAAAATAGAATTTGATACATTATTTATAATTAACCTGATGCCCAAGAACAATGGAAGGAATTATATATATATATATATATATATATATATATATATATATATATATATATATAAGTATATTGCATTAGCGTCCTCCCCGGCGTCCGTATAAAAAGTAACCACCTTAGCCTCCGCCCAATATACAGCGTGTATATAGGACCACTCAGTTAGCGTCTTTAGCGGCCTCCTTACGTTTGACAACGTTGCGCCTCTTGGTATCGATGAAATGACTTTGATTTTATTAAAATTATGATATTTTAAGCCGTTATATACTGTTGTTATAGATATCGCGCTCGAGTTGGCTTCCACCTATTTTACAAAACTTGAGTTATCTATACATATTGAATGAGATTATTATTTCGACCGTTGACCTTCACAGCTGGAAAATTTTCTATTTCAGAAGGCATATTTCTCTCTAATTTTAAAAACCTATCTATAAAGGATATATTGGATTCAGACTTAGTTTTATTTTGTACATTTTAATAATTGTATTATATTTTGAGATTCGCGTAACTTATCTCAATGAGATTTGAAATGAAAAACACTAAAACAAAAAAAGCCTTCTATATTCTTCTTATCAAATTAATGTTTGTTATAATATACGACTATCCGTAATATCATTTATATTTTTTTCTAAAATTCAGATCCTGATTAGTAAATGATTAGTTTGGATAGAAAGTAATACATTTATCAATAATCTATTTATATTAGAATGTTTTATTAGGAACAAAACTGGATACTTTTGTGATGATTCTGTTGGTTTGCAGTTTACAGACTAGCCATAAAGCTACACTACTACTGTCCAAAATTAACGCATTAATTGTTTTAAGCTATTTTTCTTCTGAACCTTTGATTGGATACCGATTATTTTTTTGACATCATGGGACTTTACTGTTAGAATGTTTTCTGAGAAATGTCGCCGTTTTACCCATATACGAGGTGTATAAATGAAGTAGTGTTTTTCCATCTTATTTTGCAACACCCTGTGGAATTTATTAGAAACACATGCTAAATATCATTAACTTTGCGAGATAGCTTCATCTTTTCTCGACATTCTCGTAAAAAAGTCATCTGGATATCTCTATTATCAACGGGATTTTATTGAAGTTTAATACGCATAAACTTTATTCATATTTAAAACAACTAAAATGTAAGGAAACACATCCTAAATAATCTTAAACAATCCTCTCGCAAAAAAAACACTCTATTTTTAATTACCTCTTCACAGCGACTAGGCATAATTAAAATCAAGCGTCGTATTTGTTCTTGCTCAATTTCACCATAACTTCAATGTCGTCAAGAAAGACAGGAGATGGTTGACGGATCCTGAGTTAACGATCAATAATATTCCCTATGGGATTTAGATCAGGGCTGCAGGGTTGGTAGTTCATGGTTTTTTACTAACCTCATCCGGATCCTACGTGCAACATGTAGTCGCGCATTAACATTCATTAAAAGAAAGTTATTTCCTATGTGAGGAGCAAAGTCTATTTTACGATAACTTAATCCTTCATTGGATAAAATAATTACCTGCACACATTCATCGCGGCTCAGATTTCTTGAAATACTTTCCATGTCAATTAACTAACAAACGCATAGCAGCAAGACAATTTATTGAATTTTTGAACAATATTGTCAGTTTTAAACTGACCAGACAATTTTTTTGCTTTTTCATAGCAAACTACCTACTTATATTCCATTAATGCGTATTAATATTTTTCAATTATCAATAAATTAAAATTGAATTTTACAGACGAACAAGTAGTATATTGTATTATCGCAGGTATTTCAGATAAACAAATCCAATTGGCAATCAATGCTGCTAACTGTAAATCATTTTCCGAGCTTACAGAATTCGTTACAAATTTTCCTAGCGCTAGTAATAAAGTAACAACGTTGGACAAATATGTAAATTCCTTAATTTTAAACGTGGTTTTCCGTCTCCACAACCAGATAGTTTCAACGAAAAGTATGAGAATGTTAGAAAAGATCAATGTTATGCATGTGGGGAGATCGGATATAGAGGTTTTCAATGTACCAGAGTAAAACCGAAAACGACATGTTCCTTTTGTAAAAAATTTGGACTCAATGAAAGTGAATGTCGTATAAAGGAGAAATAAATAAATAATATTAGTAAAGCCCATATAAAAAGTATTTACAATAGAAAGGCTAAAATGAAAAATCATACAATAGAATGTTTTATAGATTTAGGAAGCGATTCCACTTTGGTTCGCCAGTCTATCACCAACAGAATAAAATTTGGGAAACAAATAATTCACAAATAACGTCGTAAAACTTTATACGTTCGGAGGCGATAATTATGTTGTTCCTAGGTATGAATGCGAAATAGAGATAACAATCGATGGACCCATTTATGTATTTTAAAAGATTCTGAAATACCATACGATTTACTAATCCGGCAATTATGCACAGAATATTGGTCCCTGCTTATTGTTAAAACTCAGAGCTATTTAGATTTTTCTTAACTCCCAATGTCATACAATTCAATCTTAAATGATAAACGCTTTGCTATAAACCAAATTAAAAATGTAAATGAAACTGAACTTTGAACACATTTAAAAACATTTCATTGTGGATCTTTTTCTATTGCGAAAATATTTCAAAAAAAGACGGTTCGCCGCGTTTGTGTGTTGACTAATAGTAAAAAATAGAAATTAATCATAACTTATGAACCACCTTATATATTTTTGTAATATTTGGTACATATCTTCTTTGTCCACAGTGGTATTGATGAACCAAATAAACAAAGTCTTATTCCAGGTCCGGCATTAAAAAGTTATTAAGTAGGTTTCGAGCCGAAGCAGCACCCTGTATTATCAATATTTTAAAATTTCGTTTACAAATTTGGAAAGAACAGAAAAAAAATGAGTATGAGTAAGTGTATTTGGTGTTTCCGCATACAACTTTATTACTTATTAATATAGTTTTCTTCCGCAAATGGTACTTTTTCAGCTTGAATTAATAAAATCATCAACTTTTGTAATTCTCCCAATTTTTGGATCCTAACCGTATTCAAAAACGAGAGGACATGTTCGAAATTGGAACGAATTATTATTATCAATGTTATCAATCAATCAAAATATAATATTTGCAACAAATTGTACGTATTAAGTTAGACGAAAAGAATTACATACAAAAAATGTGAAAAACATAACTTATAACAGTTGTGGGGACTCTGTTTTGCTC
Source organism: Galeruca laticollis (assembly GCA_963921935.1). Lineage (NCBI taxonomy): Eukaryota > Metazoa > Arthropoda > Insecta > Coleoptera > Chrysomelidae > Galeruca > Galeruca laticollis. Next base: position 84,016,954 of record OY998177.1, read on the forward strand.
AATACACTTCCGTGCTCTAAAAGTAAGCTTTGTAATTGACTTTCTAATCATAGCTTGGTCATTTCTCAGTTCGTCGCATGCCTCCTTAATTCTCCGTAGAAGGTCATCTGTGGTGTTTACTTCAGTTGAATTAATTTTAATTTTAAATAACCCCAAACATGGTAATCGAGTGTATTAAAAGCGGACCTCCTTGCAGGCCAGTTATTAGGTCCTCCTCTGCCTATCCAATGAATTAAGAAGTTGTCACTATTACCCTGAAATTAGGTGCAGCCCCATGGTGTGAAAGTACACGCCTCCAACCTCAACTCCTGCATTATCTAGCAATATTCGTAAAATATTTTGCAGCAACTCCAAATACACTACAACCGTTGGTAGATGTGGTAGGATATGGGGCCGATTAATAGGTTATTAATAAGGCCACCCAAACATTAACGAATAACCTGATTTGTGAATGTGTTTGTTTTATGGGGGATGGATTTTGTTCGGTCCAAATATGGGAATTCCTTGAACTGTTAACCCCGCAACTGGTGTTGATTGGCTTTTAGTAGGTGGGTATCACAAAATAATAGGATCATACACGGGTGTTTATTTAGCGATGAAGCTCAATTTACCGGATACGGAATTTTCATCTTTGGGCCGAACAAAATCCTTAAGCCATAAGACAAACATATTCACAAATCAGATTCTCCTTTAATGTTTGGTGTGGCGTTATTAACAACCGATCAATTGCACCCCATATCTTACCACATCTACTAACGGGTGAAGTGTATTTGGAGTTCCTGCGAAATATTTTACCCATATTGCTAGATGATGCAGGCGTTGATGTTGGAGGCATGTATTTTCTACATGATGGAGCTTCACCTCATTTCAGGGTAATAGTGACAATTTTACGAATCATAGGCGGAGGAGGACTTCGCAACTAGCCTGCAAGGAGGCCCGATTTTAATCCACTCGATTACCATGAATGGGGTTATTTGAAATGAAAAAAGTTTATTCAGCAGAAGTTAACACTAGAGAGGACCTTCTCCGGAGAATTAAGGATGCATCCGAAGAACTGAGAAATGACTAAGCTATGATTAGGAAGTGAGACACAAATCTTACTTCAAGAGCACGGAGGTGTATTGAGCAAAATCTATGAGTGAAAAATTATAGCAAAATAGAAGCCACACAAATGTTGTTGTTGTTCTTTACTCTTTTTGTATCTATTTTTTTTCGTTCAACTAAATACATACAATTTGTTGCAAATGTTATATTTTTATATTTTTTACGTATACAGGGCGTTTGAAAGTTAGTCATTGATAATAACAATTCGTTTGAACATGTCCTCTCGTTTTTTGAATGAGGTTGGGTTTCAGAAATGAGGAGAATGAGAAATAGTTGATGCTTTTATGGATTTAAGCTGAAAAAATAATATTTGGGGAAGAAAAATATATTTTTTTTTGGACCACCTCATTATCAAAACCTCTAGATTTGAACCAAGTTAATAAGTATGCGGAAACACTAAATACACTTAGTCAAACTCATATTTTTACTGATCTTCCCAAATTTCTAAAAAAAATTTTGAAATATTGATAATATAGGGTGTTGTTTCGACTCGAAGCCTACCTAATAATTTTTTAAGGCCGCACCTGGAATAGGACTTTTTTATTTTGTTAGTCGACACCCCCGTGGAAAAAGAACATGCAAACCAAATATTACAAATGTTGATACGGTGGTTCATCAGTTATGATTATTTGAAAAGCGCGGATAATTAATAAATCACCCTGTATCTTTGTTATAAAGAACGAAATGATCTTGATATTATTGATTTTAAAAAATTTAAAATCACAATATATTTTCATTTCACAGATAACGCATGGGAACATCCACATAATTTACAAAAACTGGGTTATTTAGAAAAATTTTACGAACATTAACCCTTCCCAGATGCAAAATTTGCTTTTCATATCGCATATATTATATCTGCCTAACTTTAAAAATCTATTTACGAAATATATTTCAATATTATTATTTAAGATTATGATAGACAAAATAGAAATACAGGATTTTCAATCTACATTATAGTTATTAAGATGTTCTAATTGGAATTCAGAAATTATTTTGTACATTTTAAGATAGAAAATTAAACAGAAAAAATAGTAAAGTAAACATAGAAAAAATCCTCTCTGTACTCCGAGTCAAAAGTTCTTTTGGCCTTTTCTATCTCAAACGGCTAAGCATCATTTTATTCACAATAAATATTGTAATATGTTGATTACTTACATTGAACTTAATTTGTAATGACGTATTTTTCTCTCCTATATGGAAAGAATTCGTTAAATAATTCCGATTAGTATAGCTGCACAAATAAATTATAATTTTGGTAGAATAAATAATAGTAGTTTGTGTAACTAGTGTGGATGACTTCTGGTTTTATGTCAAATGACCTTACAATAATATTGGCGATATCTGTTTTTCTTACTCAAGTAATTAACTAAAAACCGCGAGTTTTACTTAAAACACTAATGTTCTATAAGTTTATATTACCGCGGTCAATTTCCAGCAACCGAAATTTTTACTGTTAAGGCATCATTTCCTACAACTGCAGGAAAGTGGCCACTGAACGGTGGAAACATTATATAAATACGCATTTGGTCATTTTAGAAAATGATCAATAATTTTTTACTTATTACCTCATTCCGTCTACTTGTTTAGTACATTTTACCTTTTGGTAATTAACAAAAAATAGTTCCATATCTAGTGGTCTAAGCAATATACAGGGTGATTCATAAGTAATGGGCCAAAGTGTAACTAAAGATTCAGAAGACAAAAAGAATAGCATTCTCATTAACAACAATGGGTCTAAATATGCTCGTTAGTGATATACAGGATGATAAATTGAAAAAAAATAAATAGATTTTTATTAATAGAAAAGATATTTTTCGAGATAATGACTTGAAAATTGGGTATGAACAAGTTTCAGCTTGGACAAACAAGAAGATGAGAGAGGATTAATTTGGATAGCCTCATCATTTCTGTAGAAAAAAGGTAAACTTCTTTGATCTTCAATATATTAACCGTTTTTGAATATACCACCGCATGGCCCCAATTGATGTACTTTACAATTATCTAACCGTAATTCATAATAATATTAAAATGAAATTATACAAAAATTAAATAATAATTCATATTTATGTTTATAAAATACTATACGCCTGTTAAAAAAAAGTCGGACAACATTAGAAATGACTTGAGTTAGAGCTACTTATGAGAACTCTATTCTAAAACCTAAATGTTGAAGTGTTGTGAAACAGTAAAATTCAAATATTTCGAAAATGGTTATTATGTTGAATATTAAAGAAGAACACCCTTTTTACTACAGAAATGATGAGGCTATCCAAATTAAATAAGTAAGTTATAAATTTAATGAGTGACAAAAAACTTGTAGCTGATGTCGCGACATCTATGAGTTTACTCAAATCCTCTCTCATATTCTTGTTTGTCCTTGCTAAAACATGTTCATATCCTCATTATCTCGAAAAATAAACGTTCTATTAACAAAAATCTATTTAATTTTTTTCTATTTAACATTCTGTATCTCAGTAAGGAGCAGACTTAGACCCATTGTTGTTAATGAAAATATTATCCTTTTTCTCTTGTGAATCCGTTGTTACAATTTGGCCCACTACTTATGAATCACCCTGTATATTTTTTGACAATTCATAAAACATGCCAGGAATTACAAAGGATCTGTCTATTTTTATATCAATTAATTTAAATTGAAATTCCTTTCCTAAATCTCTATTATGATTTATTAATTTTGTTGTTTAATAAGATTATTTGTCACAAAATACAGTAAAATAGAAAATGTTCACTTTTATATATAATAAATTAGTACTAAAAATGTGATTGTTAAAAAGCTATTTTCTCAGTGCCTGAATTTATGCAAAAATTTAAACTTAATCTCTAGTAGCAAATTAGGATAATGAAATGAAAAGTATTTAAAACAAATGCAAGCCACACAGCCGAAAATGGTGTATATGGCAGCCGTCAGGTACTATAAATGGGTAAAAACAATGCTGGAGGCCACGAGAAGCGCGTAAGTGAATCATGCGACTGTGGAGAACCGTGCGGTAACTGCTCAAACTATGGTGTATAAAAAAGTACAAAAACCGGCCGGGAGGGCCTCCGGCTGATATCTTGCTAAACGATAGCAGTGGTCCATACCTTTCATTTGTGATAAGTTCTAGCCAAAATCCTCGTGGCCTCCGTATATCGGAAGTCATGAGGCCGCGGAGGTCACGGCAGACGCAATTTTAACATGGTCGAAGGCCACAACTGCCTATAACTAATATATATATATATATATATATATATATATATATATATATATATATATATATATATATATGTATATATGTATATATAATAAGCAACAAAGAAATTAGTGGGTATTGCACGCAAATAGAATAAAGGGGCTACTGAAAAAAGTGGTAACCGCAGACATGCATGTTTCTGGCTCATTAGCCGTCCTCAGTACGGTACAACCAGGAAAGGGTGTGAAACCTGGGAGCAAAGGTGTTGAATGAAACCTGAGAAAATATAACAGAATTCAACAGGATAGTCAAACACAACATTTGTGTCATTAATATTAGAAGATCTCGAATATTCGAGACAACAACCAACATAGACACAGAGGCGCATGTAACACTCCCGTCTGAAACTTCCGACCCAGATTAATGGAATAACAACAAGATGTACGAATAGTACGCACTATTCGTACATCTTTTTTCAGTAGCCCCTTATTCTATTTGCGTGCAATAACCACTAATTTCTTTGTTGCTTATTGTTCATATGTCACGCACTAACGCACTATTCGTACATCTATATATATATGTATATATATATATATATATATATATATATATATATATATATATATATATTATAATATTTTTAATGTTCTACTGTTTTTATAATTATGTATTATATGATTTTATTTGAAATTTGATTATTAGATGCTGTTGTTACAATCGTGGTAGTAACTACACTAATGTGAAAACACCTTTATCACTGAATATAACCTATTTGAAATTTTGACAGGAATTGTCAAATTAATATGCCCGGCTCAGATGAATATGAAATTTTATATTCTGAAAGATAAATTACTACAAAATCGACTTACTCGCTCTCACCTCAGGGAGGGTTCAAAGATTAAAAAAAATTAATAATTTAAAATTTATAAATTTCCAAAGAATATTCCAAAATTGTCAATTATACTATTGGAAATCTATAGTGACTGCTTGTTCAATATATTCTAAGACCATTAAATTATCTAATGACATCTACAATTTTTCTGTCACTGAAAATTAACTAAATGTCACTGATTATATCAAAAGTTTTATAGGATCCAAAATTTTTCAAATTCAATGAAATAGGAGTTGAATTAATACCAAAGTGAGTTGGAATCAAAAATTATATATTATATACCATCAGATAACAAGTGAAAATGAATTATTATTCCCAAAATATAATAAAGAACAATAATCGTACTTTCTACGAACCTTAAAATTAAAAAAACAACCTATATACTAGAAGAACAACCTAATTAACTACTTATTCTAAACGTTCAAATCGTCAAAAATTACACTTGACGTGTATAAATGTCAAATAACCATATGCGATAAAATTGTCTATTCAAAAAAATTTTCTCTTCTCTTTAGGTGAAATTTTATATATCTTTAACGTTAATTTTGTCAGTATTTAAAAATGTGATATAGATGCATCTATCTTAATTTTATTTAAAGGCCTGTTAATTCTTGAAAAATAATTTATAAAATCTGGACTGGACTCACCAACTAGGTATCAGGATCACTCGTTCTGATTCTAAGCACGTCTTTTAGAATCGCCGGAACCACTTTTATAAATTTATAATTTAGAACCCGGAAAAATCACTAACACTATTTCAATATAATTATTTAAGGAATTATTCACGCACTGATCTTATCATGCTAATTATTATAATCTGATGCTATTTTAATATATCAATTACTATTATATTATTCAGCAAATTTGAGAGAACTCATATTAGATGTTCTCTCGAGAGGGGTTCAAAATCAACTAACTAAACTTTTTCCATAAATAATTCTCTTCTCCTTTGGTTACCAAAGAATTCCTTTTTTTAAAAAAAAATACAAATTTATGTTTTCATATAATAAAGAGAGATTTTCATTCTTTTATTCTAATTGTAATTTTTTTACCAGCGACATCTGTATTCTTTTTTTAAAATCTTTATAAAATCTATGTATCATTAAGTATCTTCTGCATTATTGTCATTCGAAATTGTAATGTCAAATTTTATTTGCATATTGAATCTTTTAAATTATTTATAATACATTGTATATCACTAGTATTACATCCAAATATGTACATTTTTCTTTATTTCAATGTTTTCTTTAGAATTTAGATAGAGTATATGTATTAATATATCTATATATATATATATATATATATATATATATCCATTTGGTAATTTCTTGAGATTCGGTCCTTATCATGAACTTTCATCAAACTACATAATATGATTCATCTAATATACTTTATTTTACGTTTCGGCAGATTTTTTAGCCTTTTTCAAAAAACACTACAATAGAAAATCATATTGACAACACACATCTCATTAATTACTCCTAATCACACAGCTAAAATTCGAATAAATAGAATTCTACTTACAGTTATCGGGAACAAAAACTTTTTTATCCTCGTAGTGGGAACGTCACATTTTAAATTAATTTATACAATAACTTCACATACACAAACAGCGACTTCATGATTGATACTTGATTACTTTCGATACCAATTATTGTTTTTATTTTGAGTTGCATTTAACATGAACGAACAATGAATCAATTTGTAAGGGGTATGGAAATTATACCCATGTGTAATGAAGAAAACAATCCTTTCCTATGCTGTGGATTTTATTTATATGTATTTCATCAATTTATTAAATTGTAATCGATTTTACTTAAATTGTTTGTGTCAATTTTGGAATTAACGGTATTTTTGTTGTTTTGTAACATATCATTTCGTACATTTCTCGTTTTTTTGTATTTATTTCAGTTTTTAGGATTTTTGTTTGTTCATAATTAAAAATATGGTTTTTGTCAGTTATCTGACTCGTTAGTGCCGTTTTATTTTTTGTTTCGTACTTGTGGCTGTTATTTCTATTTTTCAGATATTGACTTGTTTGTCCTATGTATACACGATCACAATCTTTACAGGGAATCTCATAGACTACATGACTTTTTTTGTATTTTGGAATTTTTGATTTTAGTTTACTAAAATGTTTGTTTAATAGATTATGTCCCTTGTAGCTAGGTTGTATTTATTCATGTTTAAAAACGTTATTTATTTTCTCTGTCAATTTTGGAATATACGGTAGTATTAAAAAGTTGGAGTTTTTTTGTTTGTTTGTTGTACAGATGGTTGTCGAATTGAAATCTTTATGTATTCTTTTTTTGAAAACACTATTTATCATTTTTTCGGGATAGCTGTTTATTTTCAACGCATGTTTAGCTTTTTCAATCGCCGTATGTCTATATTCAGTATCTGAAAGAATAATTGCTCTGTCAGCCAGGCCTATAATAGCAGATTTTTTTTGGTATATATGGTGGTGTGAATTGAAATTGAGATATCTGTCTGACCAAGTAGATTTGGTATACCAAGCAGTTTTAATTTCTACGTTTTTATAATGTATAGTTAAGCCCAAAAAGTTTATTTGATGGTTTTGTTCTGTTTCGATAGTAAACTGTAATTTGTGGTGATAATAATTATTAAATTCTCGTAACACATAATCACATTTATCCCTTGGAATGGCTAGAAGGCAATCATCCACGTATCTATAGAAAAAAAAGGGGCTCGAAGTTCATTTTATTCATTACAGTTATTTCTATTTCTTCCATGACTAACTGTGCTATTACAGTTGAAAGAGAATTTCCCATTGCGCAACCTTCGATTTGTCTATAAAATGTATCTTTGTATAAAAAATGTGTTGAATTTATTACCAATTTGACTGATTCCAAAAATTCATCCAGAGGAATATCTGTGTGGTTCTTAATTAGGTCCCATTGTTTTTCAATTACATTTTGAACTAGATCTAGAGTAATGTTTGTATACATGGACACCACATCCAAAGACACAATAATGTGATCTGTGGGCACTGACATATTTCTAATTTTATTTTTGAATTGCCAAACATATTTAATGTAATATTCGTTTTTATATGTGACGTTATTTAGTATGTTTTTCAAAAAGGCTGACCATTTTACGAAAGGCGATTGAATACAAGATACTATTGGGCGTAACGGAATGTTGGGTTCATGGAGCTTTGGTAATCCATATATCCTAGGTGGAATTGAGTTTTGTATCTTTAAGTCTTTGGCTGTTTTTGGTGATATGTACAAATTGTTTTCCCATTTTTTAATCAATTCGTTATTTTTCTTTTGTAATATATTTGTAGCATCATTTTTCATTTCTTTGTATGTATTATTATCTACTAGTAATTATTTCATTTTGTTTTCATAGTCAGTTGCATGCATAATAACCGTTTTGTTTGTTTTATTTGGTTTTAGAATTTTAAGCTTTGGATGTTTTTTTAAAAATATTTTAGTGCGTTTCAATTTACGTGATAATAATTTACTTTGGGGACTATACTTGGTTGGATTAATAGCTATTTATGTAACAAGTTACGAAATGCATCATTTTGTGTAACGAGTGAAATTTTGCGGGACGAGCGAGTTCCGCGCAACGGGGCGAGCGAGGTCCCGCAAAATGACACGAGTTACACAAAAAAGCGTTTCATAACGTGTTTCATACAAAATTTTATCTAATTTTGACAAGAAGAAAATTTAGTTTACCTATCAATAAAGCATTTTATAACGTTTCATACAAGATTTTATCTAATTTTGACAAAAAGAAAATTTAATTTATTTTATATGAGTCCAAATTCAAGATCAGTTATGCATCACGGAATTATTTCCCATGTGTAATGAAGAAAACAATCCTTTCCTACGCTGTGGATTTTATTTATATGTATTTCATCAATTTATTAAATTGTAATAGATTTTACTTAAATTGTTTGTGTCAATTTTGGAATTAACGGTATTTTTGCTTTTTTATATACATATCATTTCGTACATTTCTCGCTTTTTTGTATTTATTTCAGTTTTTAGGATTTTTGTTTGTTCATAATTGAAAGTATGGTTTTTGTCAGTTATGTGACTCGTTAGTGCGGTTTTATTTTTTTATCGTACTAGTGGCTGTTAATTCCATTTTTCAGATATTGACTTATTTGTCCTATGTATATATATATATATATTATTATATATTCTATATTCTTTAATAATATTATTTCAATTATATACTATATATGAATGTGAATTTATATGATGTAAATTTTATTTGTTGCTGTCGTCACAATTTGTAATAGTAACTGCACTAATGTGAAAACACCTTTACCGCTAAATATAACCTATTAAATTTTATGACAGCAGTTGTCAAATGAATATGCCCGGCTCTATAAATATTAAATGTTATATTATGAAAGATAAATCAATACACAATCAATTAACTCACTCTTAACTCAGGGAGGGATCAAAGATTTCAAATAAGAATTCAAATTTTATAAATTTCCAAATAATTTTCCAAATTACGTATTGCACTATTCAAAATCTAAAGTAACTGTTTGTCCAATACACTATGAGACAATTAAATTCTTATGACATATGAAATTTACTGTCAGGAAATTAACCAAATGTCACTAATTATACCAAATTTTCTCTACCATAAAAAAATTATTAAATATAATGAGAATGAATATGGAAAAAGAACCAAAGAGATTTAGAATTCAAATTTATATAATCTATTATCAGATAACAATTACAAAATTAAAACTTTTCAAAAATATAAACGCATAAACCAAACATAGAACTTTCTATCAAACCTTAATATTAAACAACCTATAATTAGAAATTTCCTATCTAAATAATTTAACCAAAAGTTCAAAATGTATACTTTTATAATTGATATATGTCAATGTAAAATGCGCAAATTTCCTTGTAAATAGTCTGTTCCAAAATTGTCTTCACTAGACGTAGAATTTTATATAAGTAACGTTACTATGATTTCAAAGTAGGTATTTAATCATGAGATGCATCTATTTTCGAAATAATTTTACTAAAGGCCTATTAATTCTTGAGGAATAATATAGATAATATGGACTGGACTCACCAACTGGGTACTAGTAGACTCGTTCGTATTCTAAAAACGTTTTATACAATTTCAGGAACAACTTTTCTAATCAATAATTTAGAAACCGGAAAAACCACTCGCACTTTAACGCTGTAATTCATGGCGAATAATACACGCACTGGCTTTATAATGGAAAATATGTGATACTGATAATAATCATACAAATTACTCTGATATTCTGAATTAAATTTGAGACAACTCTTATTCGATGTTGTCTCTAGAGAATCTAAAATTTAACTCTATTTTTAAATAAATTTGAGACAACTCTTATTTGATGTTGTCTCTCGGGAATATCAAAATCAACTAACTGCACTGTTTCAATAAATAATTCTCCTCTCTTTGGTTACCGAAAATTCTTTTTTTTTAAAATACAAATTTACGTTTTCATATACAAAGAGAGATTTCCATTGTTTTAGTATAAATGCCATTTAGCTAACAGAGACATCTGTATTCTTGTTTTCAAATCGTTTTTAAATTCTATCTATCATTAAGTCCATTTTGCATTAATGTCATAAGAAATTGAAATGACAAATTTTATTGGTATATTGAACCTTTCAAATTATTGATAATACTAGTATTACAACCAAATAAGCACATTTTCTTTATTTCAATGTTTTCTTTAGAATTTAGGAATTTAGATACAGGATATGTATTAATATATATATATATATATATAAATATATATATATATATATATATATATATATATATATATATATATATATATATATATATATATAATATATATATATATATATATATATATATATATATATATATATATATATATATATATATATATTAATACAGTTCCTCTATATAAATTCTAAAGAAAACATTAAAATAAGGAAAAATATGTATATTTGTACGTAATACTTGTGATACACACTGTATAAACAAAAATTTGAAAGATTCAATATACAAATAAAATTTGACATTTCAATTTCGGATGACATTAATGCAGAATATACTTAATGATAGACAGATTTTATAACGATTTGAAAACAAATATTTGAAGTTTCAAAATACAGGTGTCTTTGCTAGCAAAATTGCAATTATAATAAAAGAATGCATATCTCTCTTTGTTATAGGAAAACATGAATTTGTACTTTTCTTATAAATAAGGAATTTTTGGTAACCAAAGGAGAAGAGATTAATTTATGTTGAAAGTTTAGGCAGTTGAATTTGAAACCCCCACGAGACAACATCTAACTAAGAGTTGTCTCAAATTTATTTAAGAATATAATAGTAATTATATGAATATATTATCAGATCATAAAACCTTGCATTGTTAAGCCAGTGCGTGTATATTTCGCAGAAGAATTACATCGTTAAAGTGCAAGTGGTTTCCGGTTCCTAAATTATAAATTTAGAAAACGTTGCTGAATTCTAAATACGTTTTAGAATACGAACGAGTTAACCAGTACCTAGTTGGTGAGTCCTGTCCAGTTTATTTACATTATTTCTCGAGAATTAATAGGCCTTTCTTGAATATATTTCAAAAAAATAGATGCATCTAATGATAATAAATTTGATCTAAATCACAGTAACGTTACTCATATAAAATTCAACGTCAAGTGAAGAAAATTTTGGAATAGACAATTTGCACGGAAATTTGCGTATTTGACATTGATATACATCAAGTATAAAATCAGACATTTTGAACTTTTGATTAAAATATTTAGCTAGTAGATTCCTAATATAGGTTGTTTTAATATTAAGGTTGATAGAAAATTCTATCTTTGTTTTCGTTTATGATAATTTTGAGAAGTTATAGTTTTTTGTAATTTGTTATCTGATCATATATTATATAAATTTGATTCCAACTCACTTTGGTACTCATTTCGTATATATTCTCATTGTGTTTGATCATTTTCATGCTATAGAAAATTTGATATAATAAGTGACATTTGGTCAATGTCCAGTCACAGTGAAATCATATATGTCATAAGATAATTTAAGTGTCTTGTAGTATATTGAACAAACAGTTACTCTAGATTTGGAATAGCGTAATAATTAATTTGGAGAATTCATTGAAATTTATAAATTTGAATTATTATTCAAAATATTTGATCCCTCCCTGAGATAAGAGTAAGTCGATTGTGTATTGATTTATCTTTCAAAGTACAAAATTTAATATTCATCTGAGCCGAGCATATTAATTTGACAACTACTGTCAAAATTCAAAAAGGTTATATTCAGTGGTAAAGGTGTGTTCACAATAGTGTAGCTACAATCACAAATTGTGGAAACGTCGACAATTAATATTTTATATTGTTATATATCATACATCCATTCAATTATAATCATTAAAACAATAGATATATAATAATTTGTCAATCAAACGTGGGGCAACTATAATACAATATAATATATATATATATATATATATATATATATATATATATATATATATAACAAGCAACAAAGAGATAAGTGGGTATTGCACGCAAAATGAAAAAGGGAAAAAGGGGCTACTAAAAAGAGTCGTAACCGCAGACATGCATGTTTCTGGCTCATTAGCCGTCCTCAGTACGGTACAACCACATCTTTTCTTGGTTGTACCGTACCGTGAATAACTCTAGCCATTTCTTGCCAGCATTACCAAAAACAATGGATAGATAGATAGGGACCTAATATACTAAATATTAAAACAAGTTTTAACAATTTATAACTTACCTTCTTTTTCGTTAAATCTATTTGGAATTTCTAATCGCTTAGCTAATTTATATGTCATAATCCTTACTTCAGTTTTTGTTGATGCACCTGATTTCTGAAGTTTTTTGATATGGTCTACCAATTTTTGCTCATCTTTTGAATCCAGTGAAGCGTCGGGTCCCAGGCGGTTGGGTTTATCGAGGTTATTTGATATTAATTGCCTTTTAAATGTACTTTTCGGTATTCTATATGCAGCTTCATTGACGTCCATTTCGCCATTTCTGTATGCATTTACGGCATCATTTAACGCTTGAGAGGTCCGATATTCTTGGTCAGGAACATGTCTTTTTCGTACGTATTTATCTGGCATAGTACTAAAACAAAAACATATTGGTCCGACTCTCCTCCCCCATGTTGGTCCATCTATCCTCAAATCGAAGGATAGACGAGCCACTCGGTAACAACTAAACGATTATAAATGGTTTTCACATTTTAGGTACTAGGGGCCCTATTCATTAACTTGTATGAGTCGTCGTATAGAGCTCTCTCTCTCACAATTTAGCTTTACTGCGCATGTTACTCTCCTAAAATTATAAAATTCGTTTCTGAAAGGTAAGAGAATGCTCATATACTCCTATAGGAGTACTCTACTGGGTGAAACCAAAAGAATTGGTTAATTTTGAGGGATTGGACTTGCGAACATCGTCTTTAGTCACAGAATTAGATAGATAAAGGCCAATAAAATAAAAATTGTAACCGGACATATTATGTCATGTGTCTCTTTAGTCTATGATTAAATATTAAATTGAATGCATCTTTAGTTTTTGTCGTTTTTGGAGTTTATTTACTTATTTATTGTTTTTAAAATGAATGATGACGATTTAATGATGCAAATGCTAATGGACGATGTTAGGATGCCGAAGAACAAGCTGCAAATAACATACCTCGCCTGTATTACCAACGTTAAGATCTTTTGTTGATCTTGTTCGATTTTAATTTTATTAAGCATTTTCGACTGAATAAATCCTCACACAACATAGTCGTTTCACTTGGCAACGGTGGACAAAATGTAATAGTCGAGTCGAATCATCGTGTAGAAGACACTTACAGTTTCAGCAGCAAAAAAAAACATTTTAGACTTATCTAAGTGTGTTAAAAATACAATTATATTTCTTTAAATATAATTTTCACTAGAACAAAATCTATTTTTCTCAAAAATCTTACACATAAATGCGTATAACCATGTGCCTGCGACTATTTCAAGGTTGAACTGACCGAAACGCAAAACATACGCCGGTCAAACATATCGGTGTTGCCTTATATTCCAAAATATTACCAATAGTCCGTCTATCCTCCTGGTCCATTTGCCCTCCCTTTACCCTAGATCGTCGACATATTTTGAACGAATAGGTTAAAAACAACCATTATAAAAGTAGCTTGTCTCGTGTCAAAAAATTTCTCATTTTAATTAATTTTCCTGTTTTCAATTTCACGATATTCACTTGACACACGCAATAATGTAGACAACTTTATCATGTATATGGACCGACTGAAGAAGTAAGTTCCATTTACTGTTATATTAGTTTGATAGGACAGTAGTTTGTAGTGTATGTACTTTATTTTAGAGCCCTGACGATGACGTAATGTCGAAAGCGCAAGGCTCGATTGAATAAAAGATTACACACTTAATTACAATTTTATTGCTCCTTGTTTCATCAGCTGTTTACTGGCTCTTAGACTTTGACTTTCTTCTTTTCAAGGCGGCAAATTATATTGCAATTTTTGCAAATGAGCCATCTTACCCCAACGCGTTCGTTATCTTACCCGATGTATGGGTTGAGATGACTAACATGTGGGCTTTTAATTTTAATTTTTGTTTTTTGGAAATGTTGTTTATTTTCTTGTGAATAATGTAGCAAATATATTTGTAGTTCTACGTTTCCATTTTCATTTCTTAAAATAGATATTTTCATTATTAATTTAAGCGTTGTTCTTAACATCGCCTTCCCTTACCACTTCCCCCTACGTCGAACGTAAAATCAATTCACGTGTTTTTTCAAGTTACTGGTTGAACTGATAATAATTTTATTCCGGACTTTCGTGCAACTCTGTATTTCAGATAGTATTCTAAATTTCATTGAACGAGTAACCACCAAAATTATAAATATTAACCCCTTCATTAAAAGCAAGAGAAACTTGGGATTTTCCTCAAGAACAAGAGCAACCACATATATTATTATATCAAGCTGGTTTATCTTACGTTAGAATTGATTGAAATGTTATTACAACATTCATTAGTTAGAATAATTTATGGATATTCAAAGAACATTCAACGCGCTGGCTTTATTACCTATCTATATATATATATATATATATATATATATATATATATATATATACACATATATACACATATATATATATATATACACATATATATACATATATATATATATATATATATATATATATATATATATATATATATATATATATATATATATTTCCATTAGGTAATTTCTTGGGATTCGGTCCTTATTATAAACATCCATCAAACTACATAATATGATTCATCTAATATACTTTATTTTACGTTCCGGCTGATTTTTTAGCCTTTTTCAAAAAACACTTCTATAGAAAATCATATTGACAACACACATCTCATTAATTACTCCTAATCACACAGCTAAAATTCAACTAAATAGAATTCTACTAACAGTTATCGGGAACAAAAACTTTTTTATCCACATAGTGGGGACGTCACATTTAAAATTAATTTATACAATAACTTCACGTACAAAAACAGCAACTTCATGATTGATACTTGATTTCTTTCGATACCCATTATTGTTTTTATTTTGAGTTACATTTAACATGATCAGACAATGAATCAATTTGTAAGGGGTATGGAAATTATACCCATGTGTAATGAAGAAAACAATCCTTTCCTACGCAGTGGATTTTATTTATATGTATTTCATCAATTTATTAAATTGTAATAGATTTTACTTAAATTGTTTGTGTCAATTTTGGAATTAACGGTATTTTTGCTTTTTTATATACATATCATTTCGTACATTTCTCGCTTTTTTGTATTTATTTCAGTTTTTAGGATTTTTGTTTGTTCATAATTGAAAGTATGGTTTTTGTCAGCTATGTGACTCGTTAGTGCGGTTTTATTTTTTTTATCGTACTAGTGGCTGTTAATTCCATTTTTCAGATATTGACTTATTTGTCCTATGTATATATATATATATTATTATATATTCTATATTCTTTAATAATATTATTTTAATCATATACTATATATGAATGTGAATTTATATGATGTAAATTTTATTTGTTGCTGTCGTCACAATTTGTAATAGTAACTGCACTAATGTGAAAACACCTTTACCGCTAAATATAACCTATTAAATTTTATGACAGCAGTTGTCAAATGAATATGCCCGGCTCTATAAATATTAAATGTTATATTATGAAAGATAAATCAATACACAATCAGTCAACTCACTCTTAACTCAGGGAGGGATCAAAGATTTCAAATAAGAATTCAAATTTTATAAATTTCCAAATAATTTTCCAAATTACGTATTGCACTATTCAAAATCTAAAGTAACTGTTTGTCCAATACATTATGAGACAATTAAATTCTTATGACATATGAAATTTACTGTCAGGAAATTAACCAAATGTCACTAATTATACTAAATTTTCTCCAGCATAAAAAAATTATCAAATATAATGAGAATGAATATGGAAAAAGAACCAAAGAGATTTAGAATTCAAATTTATATAATCTATTATCAGATAACAATTACAAAATTAAAACTTTTCAAAAATATAAACGCATAAACCAAACATAGAACTTTCTATCAAACCTTAATATTAAACAACCTATAATTAGAAATTTCCTATCTAAATAATTTAACCAAAAGTTCAAAATGTATACTTTTATAATTGATATATGTCAATGTAAAATGCGCAAATTTCCTTGTAAATAGTCTGTTCCAAAATTGTCTTCACTAGACGTAGAATTTTATATAAGTAACGTTACTATGATTTCAAAGTAGGTATTTAATCATAAGATGCATCTATTTTCGAAATAATTTTACTAAAGGCCTATTAATTCTTGAGGAATAATATAGATAATATGGACTGGACTCACCAACTGGGTACTAGTAGACTCGTTCGTATTCTAAAAACGTTTTTTACAATTTCAGGAACATCTTTTCTAAATCAATAATTTAGAAACCGGAAAAACCACTCGCACTTTAACGCTGTAATTCATGGCGAATAATACACGCACTGGCTTTATAATGGAAAATATGTGATACTGATAATAATCATACAAATTACTCTGATATTCTGAATTAAATTTGAGACAACTCTTATTCGATGTTGTCTCTAGAGAATCTAAAATTTAACTCTATTTTTAAATAAATTTGAGACAACTCTTATTTGATGTTGTCTCTCGGGAATATCAAAATCAACTAACTGCACTGTTTCAATAAATAATTCTCCTCTCTTTGGTTACCAAAAATTCTTTTTTTTTTAAATACAAATTTACGTTTTCATATACAAAGAGAGATTTCCATTGTTTTAGTATAAATGCCATTTAGCTAACAGAGACATCTGTATTCTTGTTTTCAAATCGTTTTTAAATTCTATCTATCATTAAGTCCATTTTGCATTAATGTCATAAGAAATTGAAATGACAAATTTTATTGGTATATTGAACCTTTCAAATTATTGATAATACTAGTATTACAACCAAATAAGCACATTTTCTTTATTTCAATGTTTTCTTTAGAATTTAGGAATTTAGATAGAGGATATGTATTAATATATATATATATATATATATATATATATATATATATATATATATATATATTAATACAGTTCCTCTATATAAATTCTAAAGAAAACATTAAAATAAGGAAAAATATGTATATTTGTACGTAATACTTGTGATACACACTGTATAAACAAAAATTTGAAAGATTCAATATACAAATAAAATTTGACATTTCAATTTCGGATGACATTAATGCAGAATATACTTGATGATAGACAGATTTTATAACGATTTGAAAACAAATATTTGAAGTTTCAAAATACAGGTGTCTTTGCTAGCAAAATTGCAATTATAATAAAAGAATGCAAATCTCTCTTTGTTATAGGAAAACATGAATTTGTACTTTTCTTATAAAAAAGGAATTTTTGGTAACCAAAGGAGAAGAGATTTATTTATGTTGAAAGTTTAGGCAGTTGAATTTGAAACCCCCACGAGACAACATCTAACTAAGAGTTGTCTCAAATTTATTTAAGAATATAATAGTAATTATATGAATATATTATCAGATCATAAAACCTTGCATTGTTAAGCCAGTGCGTGTATATTTCGCAGAAGAATTACATCGTTAAAGTGCAAGTGGTTTCCGGTTCCTAAATAATAAATTCAGAAAGTGTTGCTGAATTCTAAATACGTTTTAGAATACGAACGAGTTAACCAGTACCTAGTTGGTGAGTCCTGTCCAGTTTATTTACATTATTTCTCGAGAATTAATAGGCCTTTCTTGAATATATTTCAAAAAAATAGATGCATCTAATGATAATAAATTTGATCTAAATCACAGTAACGTTACTCATATAAAATTCAACGTCAAGTGAAGAAAATTTTGGAATAGACAATTTGCACGGAAATTTGCGTATTTGACATTGATATACATCAAGTATAAAATCAGACATTTTGAACTTTTGATTAAAATATTTAGCTAGTAGATTCCTAATATAGGTTGTTTTAATATTAAGGTTGATAGAAAATTCTATCTTTGTTTTCGTTTATGATAATTTTGAGAAGTTATAGTTTTTTGTAATTTGTTATCTGATCATATATTATATAAATTTGATTCCAACTCACTTTGGTACTCATTTCGTATATATTCTCATTGTGTTTGATCATTTTCATGCTATAGAAAATTTGATATAATAAGTGACATTTGGTCAATGTCCAGTCACAGTGAAATCATATATGTCATAAGATAATTTAAGTGTCTTGTAGTATATTGAACAAACAGTTACTCTAGATTTGGAATAGCGTAATAATTAATTTGGAGAATTCATTGAAATTTATAAATTTGAATTATTATTCAAAATATTTGATCCCTCCCTGAGATAAGAGTAAGTCGATTGTGTATTGATTTATCTTTCAAAGTACAAAATTTAATATTCATCTGAGCCGAGCATATTAATTTGACAACTACTGTCAAAATTCAAATAGGTTATATTCAGTGGTAAAGGTGTGTTCACAATAGTGTAGCTACAATCACAAATTGTGGAAACGTCGACAATTAATATTTTATATTGTTATATATCATACATCCATTCAATTATAATCATTAAAACAATAGATATATAATAATTTGTCAATCAAACGTGGGGCAACTATAATACAATATAATTTATATATATATATATATATATATATATATATATATATAACAAGCATTAAAGAGATAAGTGGGTATTGCACGCAAAATGAAAAAGGGAAAAAGGGGCTACTAAAAAGAGTGGTAACCGCAGACATGCATGTTTCTTGCTCATTAGCCGTCCTCAGTACGGTACAACCACATCTTTTCTTGGTTGTACCGTACCGTGAATAACTCTAGCCATTTCTTGCCAGCATTACCTAAAACAATGGATAGATAGATAGGGACCTAATATACTAAATATTAAAACAAGTTTTAACAATTTATAACTTACCTTCTTTTTCGTTAAATCTATTTGGAATTTCTAATCGCTTAGCTAATTTATATGTCATAATCCTTACTTCAGTTTTTGTTGATGCACCTGATTTCTGAAGTTTTTTGATATGGTCTACCAATTTTTGCTCATCTTTTGAATCCAGTGAAGCGTCGGGTCCCAGGCGGTTGGGTTTATCGAGGTTATTTGATATTAATTGCCTTTTAAATGTACTTTTCGGTATTCTATATGCAGCTTCATTGACGGCCATTTCGCCATTTCTGTATGCATTTACGGCATCATTTAACGCTTGAGAGGTCCGATATTCTTGGTCAGGAACATGTCTTTTTCGTACGTATTTATTTGGCATAGTACTAAAACAAAAACATATTGGTCCGACTCTCCTCCCCCATGTTGGTCCATCTATCCTCAAATCGAAGGATAGACGAGCCACTCGGTAACAACTAAACGATTATAAATGGTTTTCACATTTTAGGTACTAGGGGCCCTATTCATTAACTTGTATGAGTCGTCGTATAGAGCTCTCTCTCTCACAATTTAGCTTTACTGCGCATGTTACTCTCCTAAAATTATAAAATTCGTTTCTGAAAGGTAAGAGAATGCTCATATACTCCTATAGGAGTACTCTACTGGGTGAAACCAAAAGAATTGGTTAATTTTGAGGGATTGGACTTGCGAACATCGTCTTTAGTCACAGAATTAGATAGATAAAGGCCAATAAAATAAAAATTGTAACCGGACATATTATGTCATGTCTCTCTTTAGTCTATGATTAAATATTAAATTGAATGCATCTTTAGTTTTTGTCGTTTTTGGAGTTTATTTACTTATTTATTGTTTTTAAAATGAATGATGACGATTTAATGATGCAAATGCTAATGGACGATGTTAGGATGCCGAAGAACAAGCTGCAAATAACATACCTCGCCTGTATTACCAACGTTAAGATCTTTTGTTGATCTTGTTCGATTTTAATTTTATTAAGCATTTTCGACTGAATAAATCCTCACACAACATAGTCGTTTCACTTGGCAACGGTGGACAAAATGTAATAGTCGAGTCGAATCATCGTGTAGAAGACACTTACAGTTTCAGCAGCAAAAAAAACATTTTAGACTTATCTAAGTGTGTTAAAAATACAATTATATTTCTTTAAATATAATTTTCACTAGAACAAAATCTATTTTTCTCAAAAATCTTACACATAAATGCGTATAACCATGTGCCCGCGACTATTTCAAGGTTGAACTGACCGAAACGCAAAACATACGCCGGTCAAACATATCGGTGTTGCCTTATATTCCAAAATATTACCAATAGTCCGTCTATCCTCCTGGTCCATCTGCCCTCCCTTTACCCTAGATCGTCGACATATTTTGAACGAATAGGTTAAAAACAACCATTATAAAAGTAGCTTGTCTCGTGTCAAAAAATTTCTCATTTTAATTAATTTTCCTGTTTTCAATTTCACGATATTCACTTGACACACGCAATAATGTAGACAACTTTAACATGTATATGGACCGACTGAAGAAGTAAGTTCCATTTACTGTTATATTAGTTTGATAGGACAGTAGTTTGTAGTGTATGTACTTTATTTTAGAGCCCTGACGATGACGTAATGTCGAAAGCGCTAGGCTCGATTGAATAAAAGATTACACACTTAATTACAATTTTATTGCTCCTTGTTTCATCAGCTGTTTACTGGCTCTTAGACTTTGACTTTCTTCTTTTCAAGGCGGCAAGTTATATTGCAATTTTTGCAAATGAGCCATCTTACCCCAACGCGTTCGTTATCTTACCCGATGTATGGGTTGAGATGACTAACATGTGGGCTTTTAATTTTAATTTTTGTTTTTTGGAAATGTTGTTTATTTTCTTGTGAATAATGTAGCAAATATATTTGTAGTTCTACGTTTCCATTTTCATTTCTTAAAATAGATATTTTCATTATTAATTTAAGCGTTGTTCTTAACATCGCCTTCCCTTACCACTTCCCCCTACGTCGAACGTAAAATCAATTCACGTGTTTTTTCAAGTTACTGGTTGAACTGATAATAATTTTATTCCGGACTTTCGTGCAACTCTGTATTTCAGATAGTATTTTAAATTTTATTGAACGAGTAACCATCAAAATTATAAATATTAACCCCTTCATTAAAAGCAAGAGAAACTTGGGATTTTCCTCAAGAACAAGAGCAACCACATATATTATTATATCAAGCTGGTTTATCTTACGTTAGAATTGATTGAAATGTTATTACAACATTCATTAGTTAGAATAATTTATGGATATTCAAAGAACATTCAACGCGCTGGCTTTATTACCTATCTAGGCTAATATTAAATGCACCCTAAGTAAACAAAAAGTTTGGTATACATTAGTTGATGCTTACATTGTGAATACACAAAGTGTTTTTCAAAATTGATCCAATGAAAATGTTATACCAGGATTTATTAATAGTGATAATTCTTTCGTTTTAAAGTGGCGCTTTAACTTTTTGGAACCTCTCGTAATTTCTGTCATGAAACGTACTGTTTCAGTGATACGATCAATAATAAAATCACTTGTATACTATATATGCTGTAAAATGTGATTTTTATAAGAAATCATCAAATTTATTAAAATAATCACCTGGGCCAGGTGGAATAACGCGAAATGCTCGTAATTTGGATGTCTTTAGCCGCTGTCGCTGGTGTGTCGCCAGTCGGTCCGGGATTCCGCTGTTGTTCCCTGAAACGGTTGCAGGGTGCCGGGCAAAATATGTAGCTACCTCTTCTCTCTTCCCACCGATCGATCACGAAAAGCAACCGCCGGGGCGCGTCAAATTGCACTTTCAAGTGCATCGCGTCAAAATACAACCCTTATATTAGTTGTATCAATAGGAAAATGAACTAAATTAATATTTATTTAATAGTAAGATAGTTTTATACAATTTTTAGGAAAATATACAGAATTTATTATTTGAATTTGAAACAACGGACTAAAAGCTGAAGGAAAGAATAGATTATATGAAAAGACTAATACATAACAGAGATAAAATATTTTTTCTACTTCCGTTACTAAAACCGCATTTTCAACACGGGTTTGACATTCACAAAACGACTCTTTAAACACTAGTGTTTAAAATGCGAAAAGTCACATCTCGTTTATCTTTTGTTTCTTATACATCAAATCAAGTGTATCTTTTGTAAGTTAAATTTCATGTTGCGTGATAGTTTTGTTATTCTGCGTCATTTGATTTGTCAGTCAGCTGTCAGCCATCGTCCGTCATGTAATGAAAAATTAGGATAAGGAGATATAAGCCGTTTTTTCTATTTTCTATCACTTTGCAAGTACAGCCATCAAATTCAAAAATATGATTATATTGTGACTATCAAGTGGGCTAATTATAAATAATAGACATCAAGAATACAACTTTGAAAGCGACTACTCAAAAAGATTTTGAAAATTAAAAATATACAGGGCTTTCTCTTCAAAATAAAGTGGGTAGGTTGAAATAGAAATGAGGGTATTAGAAAACAACTCAGATTCCCTATATCCAACATTTATACTCTACTCCATAAAACAAATACCTTCTATGCACAGGCTTCACATATATTTCCATACATATATGTGTGTAGGTAAGGGTGTGTGTCTCTATATTAGTGGTAACCTGTGTATGAATTATCGATATTAGTGGTAATCTGTGTATGAATTATCGATATTAGTGGTAACCGTGTATGAATTATCTATATTAGTGGTAACCTGTGTATGTATTATCGATATTAGTGGTGACATGTGTATGAATTATCGATATTAGTTGTAACCTGTATAGGAATTATCGTATTAGTGGTAACCTGTGCATGAATTATCGATATTAGTGGTAACCTGTGTATGAATAATCGATATTAGTGGTAACCTGTGTATGGATTATCGATATTAGTGGTATACTGGAATATTGTGGTATACATACACAAGTATACCACAGTAAAAACAAATGAATTTCGTATTCTACGAGAGAATCTGAATCGATATATACCAACTTTGTATTTTTCGAGTATATGATCCCATAACTGCATTTATAGCATATTGGTCTAAGCACTCCTTTTCACTTGCTGCGTTGAGCTGTAACAAAGTTACTTATTTTGTCATTGAAACAACTCCAGAAATAGAACTGTAGTTAGCAAATTCATTTTTCATTTCCATTTCTAGTATTATTTTGGTGCTGTCTGGGATTGTTCAATCGTTCTTTATTTTTAATTATGTTCGAAGTTCAATTTTATCGCGGTAATTGTTCAGCATTCCCTTTGTACAGTGTTATCAGGTAGCAATGCGCGAGCATCATTCCATCATGTCAATAGTGGGAGTATGTTTGAATTTTGGGCTCACTAGGAAATGAAATGATTTTTGAAAAATCAGTAGTGTAGTTATAAGCCCATCGGCTTACCTGACTGGAATCACCGAACCATAAAACTCACCGTTTGAAATGATTTATTCGAAAATTATGAAAAAGTAATTCGTTCTTTTATTTTGCGATTATAGGAATTATAGACACAGTTCTTTGTTTAGTTTAGTTACCGAAAAAGTATTTATAGGAAGGAGAAGGTGACCGAAGAGTCTATTTCTATAGCCCGAGTTCTAAATAGATTCTGATCGGTCTCTTCCACAGAATTTTGTTTTATAGAAGTTGGGAATAAGATTTCCAAAGTTTATTTTTAGAGCCTTAGTACTATATAGATTTTGGAATCTTCCGGAATATAGGAAATAGGGAACTGTATTCAGAAATATGTTTTTAGAGCCTCAGTTCTGAGCATGATTTCTAGAATTCAGAAATGAGTTGTGAAAGCAATTTTTATAAGCTCGAGCGCTAGGTTTCTCTCACAATTCCGTCGATTGTTTTATTTTATGTTTCATATTAATTAATAACAATAGTTTTCGTCAAATTAGGGTCACCAACTGATCTCTGTAACTTCCAATTTCTACGAGAATATTCGCAAGGTTTTATGTGTCACCGTATTTCGTTTATGATAAATTCATATTGTAACTTCTAAAACTAAAAGACAAATTTTAATCCATTCAAAGAAAAAGCCAGGTTGAGATAAAAAACCGTAATGTGTGTGTATCCGTTAAGATTGCTGAACAAACGTATCTGACACTAAAATATGAGGGATTATATTCTATTTAATTTATAGCTAATAGATGGGTGGACTCTGAAATACCGAACAAACCATTTTTTTGTAAATAGTTTCTGTGCAATTCTACCAAATATTTTGTGGTTTCTAAATATACCTCTTTTATTATAAAACAAGTTAAATAGATCAAAATGATAAATATCTTATTTCTGAAATAAGTGGGAAAATCTCACAAATTTAGGGTGAACCGCTCAAAGATCAATACCTTGAAACTTTGAGGAAAATATGAAGTTATTACCATAGCTTGAGACAGCCACCGGTAACCATATCACGAGGGGGCTGTAATGATTACAGCCCGTTACATATCCCCTGTTGCTTATGAAATACTTTTTCTAGCATGACCCCTGGATTACCGTTTCGCCACTAGGCTACTCTGGGATCGTTGTTTTTTAACGACGAACATGTATTCTCCACGTTAAGATAGGATTGACGCTCGAGGCATACAGCTCTGCGAAGTATGCCACTGTAACCCTTTCCTTGCAAAATTAGCTTGCTGCAGAATGGTAAGTTACAACATATGGCGCCCGAGCAGGGTCAGCTGAGAGACCGACCCTTGAGCAGGGACTGCTAAAAAACCGATCCTGAAATCTGGGGTTGCTGAAATTAGGGACCGCTAAACGACAGACCGCTAAACGACAGACCGCTGAAAATTATTAGTTTTCTTCTATGTTTTAGCTGAAAATCCAAAATCTTGAAGTAAGAATAAAAAATATTATATACAGATTTTGTTCCGAAAATCATGAATCACCCTGTACATC
Organism: Galeruca laticollis; assembly: GCA_963921935.1. Taxonomy (NCBI): domain Eukaryota; kingdom Metazoa; phylum Arthropoda; class Insecta; order Coleoptera; family Chrysomelidae; genus Galeruca; species Galeruca laticollis. The sequence goes on from OY998177.1 coordinate 84,042,600, forward strand.
CGTTTATTTGAAATTGAGAAAAAGACCTTATTTAGATTCGTATATGATACCTATTTGAAACCTGCCTTCATGGAAATATAAACAGTCAAATTAAATAGCGATTAGAAAAAAAATTGTTTTCTTTACTTTATACCTGATAAAAAGAAAGTTAAATTATTGTGGCTACTTCTTGATGTACAATATTTGTGGCAGCAGATGTCTGGCAACTTTTCAGAGGTGTTTGAAATTTTGATGTAGTCTACAAGTAATATCCAATTCTCAATACTTTTAATTTTCGAGCTCTCGCGTTCATCTTGTATAAAAAAGGATTATGATGCAGGATATTTGTAATGCATTTTTATTTATTCGTATGTTTTCAGTGGTGTATATAATTTTGGTACATTCCACAAGTAATCTCCAGATCTCAATACTTCTCGTTTTCGATTGTTCTCGTTCATCTGGTGTGTAAGAGGATTACTTTGCAGGATATTTGTGGTGCCCTTTTTATTTATTCGTATGTCTTTTGTACTGTTATCTGTAATTTTAGGTATGTTTTTCTACTTCCGCTACTAAAACCGCACTTTGAACACGGGTTTGGCATGCACAAAACGACTCTCTAAACACTAGTGTTTAAAATGCGAAAAGTCACATCTCGTTTATCTTCAGTTTTTTAAACGTCAAATCAAGTGTATCTTTTGTATGTTAAATTTCATGCTCCTTGATAATTTTGTTATTCTGCGTCATTTGATTTATCAGTCAGCTGTCTGTCATCGTCCGTCATGTAATGAATATAATTCAAATATAATATAATGTTTTCCTTCCCGCGGGCGAAGAAAAAGTATAGTAAGCACCTCGTGTTAAAAACGTCTTTAATCACTCGTTTCACAAGGAACTCGTTCCGCTTCGCTCCACTCGTGCCTAGTAAAACTCGTGACTAAAGTAACCTTTTTGACACTTGGTACTCAATATACTATTTCCCAATAGGGGAATTTTACTATCTTCTTTAAATTTTTTTTCTTTGTCCGATCATTTCTTGCTACTTTTTCAGAAAGGCCTAGGTAATTTTATTTCTTGAGATATGAATTAATCTTATTTGTACCTTCATATCAATAAAAAATGATGTACGGAGTGTTCAATGCGGGCCTTTTCATATTAGATTTAAATCGATTATAACTTCTTTGTATGATAATGTCCAGTTCACATGGACAAGAATTTATGCTTTTTTCAGTCTTCGGTAGCAGTCTTTTGTATTTATGATAAACAGGGCGTGCGGAGAGTTTTGCGTAAATTAGATTGTGTTGATATATGAAAATTTTGTGGTATTAGGAGTTTTCGGGGGCATCTTACCTATTCAAAGTATTTTGGATATCCTGTCATTTCCACTTCAACTAGAAAATATAACCTCCTTTATTTCAAATGAAAAACCCTCTCTCCTAGGAAACTGAGAATCTGCGTGTAATTTCTAATTCTAAACAACTCTCCAGAATAAACTTTTTAGATACTGTCAAAAATAATGCTACTCTACTTTTGGTTAAAATTCATATTTTTAGCTTCTCGATGAAAAAGAGAAGTCTGGATACCTATTACCTATTTTTACAGTCGGTAACCATAAATATTCAATTTCAATATGAATACAAAACTAGGAGCGTGATTATTTTGCGCCTACTGACGTATGTCCCACCATATACTTACGAGACGCTCCATCATTCCATGACTGTATATTTCATGAACATTTCATAAGAGTCCTTTTGGGGTATAGTAAAAAAAGCCATAATTTGATATTATTTTCATTCATTTTTCTAATCCTCTCGACGAAGTATAATACTTGATGACTTATGTACTACAGAATCAATTCAATAATTGGCAGGCGAGTTTCTCTAAAAGACCCAATCCATTACAGTATTTATAATTTTTAAATTCCCGGTACGTATTTAAAAAAATATTACCATATTGTTTCGCTCCAATAACAACACTCTGTATAATAAGTCTCACTAATTTGGTATACATATTCAAAAAGAGGATAAAAAAATGATCCCAGTAATAATAAAAATAACTTTTTTGGGGACAAAAAACCTGTAGAATCTCTAGAATTCGAACTTACGTCGCAGCTTTTTAAATTATGCATAAAAAAGTACGATTGCAAAATTTTCAGAAAGTACACGTCACCCTGTATATTACCATTGAAAACAATACTTTGTAGTTGTCAAACTACCCAAAATCGTTTCAATTATAGAATTCATATGTAACAAAATATTTTTTTGTAGTTTTTATAAATCCATGTTAGATAATAATTGAATTTTCTCAAGATACATTTTTTGTATTTTAGTACCCTGGACTGTCGAGTGAAGAGTTTTGTCAGATGTTTTGATATTATTGTTTTCCTGGTCCAAAGTTGATATTTAGCCCTGTATGTATGTAAAAGTACATAGGAACTACCATTATGATTTAATTGAAGAGAATGAGTAAAAATAATGAATTAAATCAATTTTTTGGAAAAAAATTTTGTGTGTAGAAGACTGATAATCGGAGTATAATTTTTTATTCTAAACAGCTCTACTGAATAAACATTTTTGATACTGTCAAAAATAAGAGTAATTTACTCTTGGTAGAAATTTTTTGTCCTCCCCTGTATACCATTTAGAAATTTGAAAGTTAAATAACTCCAACGGTAGTTGTTTGCAGTGCACCAACTTTAGTTGTAGTGAAATATTTGTTGTCTTTCACTTCATGGCCTTGAAGAAAATGGTATAATATAAAAAGTTTTTGTTTCATCTTATCAGATACTGACAAAGTCAGTCTAAAGATATGCTGCTCTAAGAGCAGAAGAATTTTAAATCTGAAAAATTCCGATGGGTCTTTTTGTGGTCGCTCACCGATCTAAAATATTTTAGATAATCTTCCTCTTCCGAAATTATATGTTTTAAATAGAGCATCCTATATATTTTATACATTTCAAATCATCCTTAGGGCGGGTTGATAGAACCACAGATATCGGACGCCTTTATTATTTTATTAATTCCCATCGTATATACAAAAGACTACTAACGAATACTGAAAAAAGCTGAAAATCCTAGTCTTGGTGAATTGGACATTGTCATACAAAGAAGTTGTAATCGATTTAAATCCAATATCAAAAGGGCCGCATTCGACACTGGCATTTATTATTATCATGAGAGTACAACTAAGATTAATTTATATACCAATAACAAATGTGACCAATCACTTCTGAAAAAATAACAAGAAACGATCGTACAAAGAATAAAATTAAAGAAAAAGATAGTAATATTTGGAAAACATATCAGAAATTACAGAGAACAGTTCAAAGAAAGGATAGAAAAATAGAGCACCACAAATATGCTGCAGCATAATCCTTTTACACACCAGATGAACACGAGAGCTCGAAAACGAGAAGTAATAGGAATTGGAGATTACTTGTAGACTGTACCAAAATTATATACACCACTGAAATACCGTTGGAAGTTGCTAGTTATCTGCCGGGTATTTACAAATATTCTAAATCAAGAAGTTGCCACAATTATACAACGACAGTACCGAAGTGTAAAACTATGTTTATCTTCTCGATGCAGAAGAGAAGCCTGTATGCCACTTATATATAATTAACAATTCTTACACTCGGTAGCCATAAATATTCAATTTCAAAATTAATGCACACCTAGATCATAAATATTTTGTACCTACTGACGTATGTCACACCATATACTTACGAGACGGTCCATAATTTCATGACGGTCTATTTTATGAGCATTTCATAAGAGTACTTTTTGTGTATGATCAAAAAATCGTAGTTTAAAATCATTTCTCTAAAGGTTTACGATTACAGTATTTATAATACCCAGTACGTATTTTAAAAAATATGACCATATTGTTCCTCCACAAACATAACGCCCTGTATTACAAGTCTCACTAATTTGGTAAACGTATTTAAAAAGAGGACAAAAAATTGATTCCAGTAATGTACTTTTCGTTTGGTATACATATTTGAAAAGAGCAGAATAACAGAGTGATACTTTGCGGTTTTGCGCAAACGATTTTAGTAGTAAAATTTTGCAAGGGGGTCATGAAATAAGAACAGAGCATCCTTTTACTACTAATTAAATTGTATTTAAGTATATATATCTTTTATTCGTTCGATACCAAGGAATGGAAAAAAAATAATTGCACTGAAATAGTTTAATAAGCATAAGTTTATTTTTTAAATGAAATCAACAGACTCTAGATAATTCCGCAATATCGAAACAATTGTCAAATTTTTCAGAATTTTTACCATTTGTTGAATATATTGTGGAATTATGTAGTTGTGAAAATACCTAAAGCCATTAGAATTATTAATGCATATGTAACAAAATATTTTTTCGTAGTTTTTATAGATACATGTTAAATAATAATTGATTTTTCTTAAGGTCAATTTTTATATTTTAGTAATCTGTATTGTACAGGGTGTTGCGCGAATCGTTTTGATAGATGGTGTGATGTTTGTTTTGTTTTCTGTGCAAAGTTGATATTTAACCCTGTATGTATGTACATCGAAACAACCATTGTAATTTAAGTAAAGAGAATGAGTATAAATACCGAATTAGATCTATTTTTGGAACAACATTTTTTCATGTGGGAACCTGTGACAATTTGAATGTAATTTAATTCTAAATATTTCTCCGAAATAAACTTTTTCGAGAGTGTCAAAAATAAGGGTACTTTACTCTTGGTTCAAATTCCAATTTTTGTCGACCCCTGCATACCATTTAGAAATTGGATTCCAACGGAAGTTGTTTGCAGTACACCAACTTTAGTTGTAGTATTTTTTTGTTTTTCACTTTATGTGCCTTGAGGAAAATGGAATAATATAAAAAGTTTTTGTTTTATTTCATGAGAGACTGACAATATCAGTTTAAAGATATTATGCTGCCCTATGAGCTGATAAATTTGAAAACTGAAAATTTCGGATGGGTTTTTTGTGGTCGCTTACCGATCTAAAATATTTTGGATAATCTTCCTCTTCCGGTATTTGAAGTGATACCGAACCTATATATTTTCAATAGAGCATCCTATAAAATTTATACATTTTAAATCACTATTAGGGCGGGTCGCTACAATCACAGATATCAGACATGTATCAAACATGCAATCGGTATATATGTCTGTTAACATTCTATTATTGTTGGTGTGCTCTATCCGAAGCTATCGATAATACCTTAGTCGAGGAGGTATCTGATATAACAACGTATTTTTGAATTGATACCATACTGTTACAAATGAAACATGCGCAGTTAGAATTAAAATTCATAAAGACGATACTTTGCATTTGCATTTATTTTGTTTAAACCTCTCCAATAAGTGATAGGCTACAAAAATTATAGAAACATCAACATAATATGTTCCCGAAATGGTAAACGGAGCAATATTTTCGTTTGTGGTGAGGTTTGAGTCACGACTAAATATTAACAGATTGGTAACATGCATTCACGATTCTAACAAAGTATTAACAGTCAGTTTGGTTCTAGCATCTCGACCTTAATATCTACTATGTATAGTAAAAGAACTACAGTCACTCAAAAGTCACATTTTTTGGGTATGAGTGACTGTAGTAAACAAAGTAGTAAATTGGAAAACCGGCTTCTATGCCCCTTTTCTATTTTCAAGTCAAGTTTAAATTGAAATGGAAATCAATTTTTTGACCTTGTCGTAGCATTGAACTTGAAAACTTATGATACGGACATATCTGCCGTTTTTTCTATTCCTGTCATTTGGCTACTACATCCATCAAATTGAAAAAATAATAATAATAATGTGATTTTCAGGGTAATTTTTAACAACAGACATCAAGAATACAACTTCAAAATCGACTCTTCGAGGGGTTTTAAATATTAGAAATATACAGGGTTTTCTATTTAAAATAAAGTAGATACGTAAAGTTCCAGTGGAAGTGAAAATTACAGGAAATCCAAAATACTTCAAATCAGTAAGAGTGAGTGAGAGGTCGCCTACGTCAGATCACGGATATGGCACTGTAAGAAGAAGAAGTAAGACCACCGAGGAATATCCTAATACCTCAAAATTTTCAAATTTCAACACCATCTAGTTTATGCAAAACTCTTCGCACACCCTGTTTGCCTTATATATAAAAGACTGCTACCGTAGACTGAAATAGCTAAAAATCCTAGTATTGGTGAATTGGACACTATCACGCGAAGTAGTTATATTCGATATAAATTCAACATCAAAGGGTCCCCATTCAACACTCCGTACATAGAGAAATAAACTGGCATTAATTATTAAAATGAAGGTACAAATAAGAGCTTATATATCAAAAAATAAATGTACCTAATCATTTCTAAAAAAGTAGCACGAAATGATAGTACAAAGAAATTTGAAAAAAAAATAGTAATAGCCCATTATTTGAAAAAGGTATCAGAAATTACTGGTAACAGTACAAGAAACATATGAATAAACAAATAGAGCACAACAAACATCCTGCAGCATAATCCTTTTACACACTAGATGAACGCGAGAGCTCAAAAATTAAAATTATTAAGAATTCCATATTACATGTAGACTGTACCAAAATTATGTACACTACTGAAAAACATACGAATAAATAAAAAATGTAATATATATGAACATATCTGGATTTATAGGACCCGCTGTATTCGGGCTAGTCAGCTGAAAATTAATAGGGTACATCTGTGAGACACCTTGAACAATATTCAATCATAAAATTGGTCACTTATATACACTCTGGAGGCTGTATCTTGCTAACAAACTGAAAATTCTTCGAAAATGACAAAAATTTGGTACTTCAAGTACCATAGAGCCCGGTGTACTGGCTTTAGTGAGCTGAATATCAAGACGATTCATCTTTGAGACGCTCTGAATAATATCCAATCATAAAATTGGTCACTTGTATATACTCCGGAGGCTGTATCGTGCTAACAAACTGAAATTTCTCCAAAAATGAAAAAATATCGTACTTAAAGCACTAGCACCTGTTGTACTGGCTCTGGTGAGCTGAAAATCAATAGGGCTCGTCTGTGAAGTGTCCTGAATAATATTCAATCATAAAATTGGTGACTTGTTGCACTCCGGAGGTTGTATCGTGCTATCAAGACATGTAACGAATGACAACGACGACGACGACATACATACAGGATTTTTTTTCTAAAAACCATTTTTTGGGTTGTTATTGATGGTACACGTAAAAATAACTCAAAAAAAATTTCAAATTTCCAACTTTTTTTGGGGTAAACCAATACTTTTCTCGCATATTAGATAGGTTAGGCGGAAAAGTAAAAGGACTATTGTAGATAGTAAATTTATATATATATATATATATATATATATATATATATATATATATATATATTAAGACAAATAAATTGTCATAGAAAATTTTAGATAGAATAATGTACCAAACAACAATAAATGGTTTATAAAATATCAGATGAATTTGGCACAGACTGTAGAAATTTTAAAAGTAGCCAAGTAATTAATCAGAAGTTGGGTAAAGATTTTGAAATTGAAATTAAATCAAAAGGGTACAGTGTGATAAAGAAACATACCTTCACCAGCCATTGACCAAAGTCTAGGAGTATCAAAGCTTTATTTATTGATTGTAAATTATTTTATATATTACGTAAGATTTTAGTTATAAGAATGTATAGTAATTTACCCGAACATACAGAGTATGTTATGAAATTTATATCTGTCAAATGCGGGTGACAAATCGTAACAACTTAAGGCTATAGAAAAAAGTTAGTGATGAGTAAGGAGAAAGGATACTTGTTCTATGTCTAATGACTACTCTCTGATTGTTTGCGGTATCCAAGAGATACAAATCCAAGTGACTAAAAATAAATGAAATAGTGTCATTAAGAAAATTTTGAAAGAGCTGTCAAGAGTTAAAAATTTTAATGAGGTCAGAGATTTCTAAAAAGAGATATAATTGATGAAATGGAGGTCTTTTGAACATACACTATAAGATATAAAGAGAAGAAGAAAGAAGGATGAATTGGATTCGTTTTGCATAAACATTTTTCATGAACATTCCTAGAGAGATAAGAAGATATTTGAAAGATATATGAATGGTAAAGGGGATAATTTCCCAAAATTTAAAAAAAGGATAAGAAAAGGTAAATGGTACATACCTTATGCTTTGGGTTAGTGAGGAGTTTAATCATTATTGAAGAGGGTTTCCTTTATTACCTGTGTTTGACAATTGAACTGCAAGGTAACAAGTCTTTATAGATATTTTGTCCGAGAGATCATCATTGTTCAGTATTTATCATTGTAAATTTATAGGTTAAGTTTCTTCTCATTTATTTTCGTAGAGAGAATGCATTCAATCTACTACGTCCAATAATCCAATCTTTAATTTCTCATGTATATTTATTGTTGACTTAAATTTGGTAATTCATTCTTCAAAAATTACAAACTTAACAAATTAATAGATTTATTACCCAGTTAGGATTTTCAGGTACCCAATATCTTGCATTTTGTGATGAAACTGCTACGATGATAAAAGTGGATTCATCACTAAATATAACACAGGCTAAACATGTTCTTGAATGAAGTACTTACCTTGAGCTCACAAACAATATTCCATGCGTTTTTCTGTATCACCTGCCCTTAAAGTGTGGAGAAATTTCGGTTTAAATGGTCCTATTGAATTTCTCTTTAAACATCGCCGAATGTTTTCTCTAGGCAAGGCTAAATCTAAACTAGCTACTATTGGGCTAATATTTGGATTGTTGGCAAAGTTGTCTATGACAACATGGTCCTTAAAATTTCTTGCCTGCATTCTCTTTAAAATACGTTTGGTCACTGCTCCAGTCTCAATAAATACTTTTTTAATTTTGTGGACTGCACAGCAGCAAATACGGCGATCTGGATGTTTTCGATTAAATATTTCTGTTACTTCTCGTTCACTTCTATCATTGTAACCATACAAACGTACAATTTCAACTTTGTCTTGGATAGTTAAAGTAGCCATTGTCATGTACAAGTAATTATTTAGGACATTTAGTACTTACTATTTCATACAAATGTTACTGACTGACGTAAATGAAATATCAAAATCAAAGCCCACTTGCGATTTTGTTTGAATTTTGTAAAAATGGCTTGACATAATAAAGCTGTGTACATTACAAAAACTAAGTTGCATATTAGTTAAATTATTATTACTTTGACCAAAATGTATTGTTACTTATTAAGAGTTGTTAACCCATAAACATCTAGCGTGACCATATTATGGTTACAATGTAATGGCAACTGAATTTTATTGCCTATTGACATCTTTCTTCCTCTCTTGAATAGATGGGCACAATTATTCGATAGAAAAAGGTTCCCTGTAACACCTGATGTACAGTTAGCGTGAAGAAGTGAGAAGTGTTTATTTTATATCACAGAATAATGGTCGAGCCACGCTTTGCGTAAGTATAACTTTTTAAGTTTTCATTTGACAGTAACATTATTCAATAGATCTCTTCGTTAAAAGACAAATAGCATGTAACACTAGATAATAATGCATTTGAGGTTATATAGCGCCCGTCGAAGAGATGATTCCATATGGTAACACTAGGCGTTACCAGTGTCAAATAGTAATTAGTCGTATTGCTTTCAGGAGAAAATTTTCGTTACAAGAAGCCCTTCAAATGAGGTCCGTCAAGCTGCCCCCCCCCGGTTAGATTTTTTTTAACAAAATGCTAGCACACATAAAGGGCACCTAGCACAACCTAGCACAACCTAGCACAACAATTTTTATAGCTAGCACACCAACAGCTTACAATAAAAATGCTTTGGAATTCGGGTGGGGCCAGGTTAACGCTAGCCCCCTGCGGTTGGAATTTTTTCGCCAAAATGCTAGCACAAATAAAAGACACCTAGCACACATTTTTTTAAAGCTAGTACATCAACAACGCTTCTGAATTCAGGGGGTGGAGGGTGTCTACAAAATAACGCTATGGTTACACGAATGAATGAAAATGTTGGATGTATTTGTCCCTAATCATCATTTTCCTATAAAAAATGGCCTCTAAACAGCATTATTGTTGTCAGCTGTTGCCGGACTGTGCGTGATATCTATATTTTCCCATCTAGCAGGGTATTTGATTAATTAATAATTAACTATTATTTAATTAACAGTTATCTATTTGTGTTCAATTAATGCTAAAAAACGAAAGAATACAAAAAACCTTCACATTTAAAAATAATTTTGGTAAAATCATAGTAATTTTAATAAAACAAAATAATTAAATTGAACCGTTTAGTCACGGAATCAGAAACAATCCGTACACAAATAAGTTGCAAATTACGTCACAATATAAAAAAGGCAACGACAAACGTTTGCGTACAGACATTGGATAAATAAATGTCCAAAAAAAAGAAGCCGTTGGATATGTCTGGGAAGGGGCGGCTGAGATCCCTGAAAATGTTCCAATATATTGAGAATACATGTTTTAGACTGATCGTGGTTCAATGTAGTCCTTATTCAAAAGAAACACTCAAACTTAATATTCAAATTTGCCAGAATATTTATTGCCGAAGTTGATGGTTAATTAACCATTAAATGTAAATTCTGTCATTCTGACGATGATATTCAGTTATGATATTCAGTTATCGAAACAATTGTCAATTTTTTAGAATTTTCAAACATATTTCATTATATTGTGGAATTAACTAGAAACATTGAGTTTCATTTAAAACACTAGTAGGTATAATCCATCTGAAGTTCTCATCGGATTTTTTAAAAGGGTTGTTAAACCATGTCTATTGCTAAAATTTGAATCATTTTTATAATGCCGTTTTTATGGGTCTTAAAAGTAAATAAAATTCTTGTAGGTACATCCAAACTGGCCGATTACTAGCTAGCGTTAACCTGGCCCCACCCGAATTCAAAAACATTTTTATTGTAAGCTGTTGGTGTGCTAGCTATAAAAAATGGTGTGCTAGGTGTCCTTTATCGGTGCTAGCATTTTGGCGCAAAAATTCCAACCGGGGGGGCTAGTGTTAACCTGGCCCCACCCGAATTCAAAAGCATTTTTATTGTGAGCTGTTGGTGTGCTAGCTATAAAAATTGTTATGCTAGGTTGTGCTAGGTGCCCTTCATGTGTGCCAGCATTTTGGCTAAAAAAATCCAACCGAGGGGTGGGGGGGGGGGACTAGCGTTAACCTGGCCCCACCCGAATTCAAAAGCATTTTTATTGTGAGCTGTTGGTGTGCTAGCTATAAAAATTGTTGTGCTAGGTTGTGCTAGGTGCCCTTTATGTGTGCTTGGTAAAGAAAATCTAACCGGGGGGGGCAGCTTAACGGACCTCTTGAAATGGCTTATACCGATGATGTTACGGCAATATATATTGAACCATCTGATGCAACTGTGTTAGTGAAGAAGATTCTGGAGAGGAAGACGGGGGTGGATTTATCGACAACTTATCTGGTCGACAGTTACGTGCTGGAGCACAAGTTGTTTTCTGGAATAATGAACGGATAGGGGACTGCAATGTTGATGATAATGTTGATATTCATAATCCTAATTCTATGCCAGGGCCGTCTTCAGCACCTGAAAAATCAATTTAAAAAACATAGATAAAAGGGAATAAAAATAAAATAGAAAGAAAAATTGAATGGATTGAAGGTGACTTACAGAAAGGGCCCCTCTTTAAAACTTTTCCCACGAATCCATATATTGAATACAAAGATTCTTCTCCAGTTGATCTATTTGAGTTGTTTATGGATGCAGATATTATCGAACGAATTAAAGAGGAGACTAACAAGTTTGCTTTATTGCAAAATAGTCCAGAACCTAATGTATCTACTGAAGAAATGAAAGTATACTTAGCAACTCTAATTCTTACTGGCTTTAATGGACTGCCAGGTAAAAGATTCTATTGGGACGTGAATTCAGACATGAGGAATGACATAGTTTACAACTCTTTGCGCCGGGATAGATTTCTACAAATATCTAGGTTTATTCACTTTGCCGACAACAATAACCCAGATTCAACAGACAAATGCGTCCCTTGATGGACAAAGTGGAAAATATTTTTTTTAAATTCTTTGAACCCAAAGAGCACCTTTGCTACGACGAATCTATGGTGAAGTACTTCGGGAAACACTCTTGCAAGCAGTTCATACGTAACAAACCCGTACGTTTCGGCTATAAGATATGGTCGTTCAACAGCCCTTCACAATATTTAATAAATTTTGAAATGTAACAAGGTAATAATCCAAGACGTTCAGCAACGTATGAAAAACAAATTGGAAAATCAGCTGCTCAATTAGTTACGATGCTAGATAAGCTTTTTCAAAATAAAGGTCACCTACCATACAAATTATGTTTTGATAATCTGTTTACAAGTCTAAATTTATTAAAACATCTCAAGGAAATAGTTTGTCAAGGCACTGGTACACTAAATGAAGTACGAGCTCCTAAATGTCTGCCTCTCATGAATAAAAAATCGATGGGGAAAGAAGCAATTTGTTCTTGACAAAGACAATGAGATAATAGTTGTTCGTTGGGTCGATAATGGAGTAGAAACTGTGGCCTCCACGTGTTTTGGCGTTAAACCGATCGGATATGTTCGCCGTTATAACCAGGCCGAGAAGAAAAATATCCAGGTAGAACGTCCACAGCTCATATCCAAATATTATTCTAATATGGGAGGAACGGACCTCAATGATGAGAATGTTTCGAGGTATCGCATATCAGTGAGGGGTAAAAAATGGTGGTGGTGTGTTTTTACATGGACAGTTGATGTTTGTATACAAAACGCCTGGCAGATCCAAAAGAAACGCGGTGTAAATATGACGCGACTCGAGTTTAGAAGAGAAATTGTCAAACAATACTTAACAAATGCTGGGGTTAAACCCAAAGGAGCAAGAAAACCCTCAACGTCTTTGACTTCCGTTACGCTTAACAGAGTTTCAGACAACGTTAGGTATAATGATAGAGGCCATTTATGTTGTGCAGGAGAAGGTTGTGTGTCGGTTGGGAGAACAATGTGCTGCAAATGCGATGTGGGGTTATGCATTGACTGTTTCTATATTTTTCACAAAAAATAATGAATTTAGAGTGAAATCATGAATTTTAATATATTATATATTTCCGCTTCTCTAAGCGCATAGTGTTACCATATGGTCACATCATTTTTTTCTAATAAATCAAACTTGAAAAAAATATTTTTTAATTTTTTTACATTCAATTATTTGCAAAGGACATAGTTTACACAACAAAAATTATGACACTGAAAAAAAATTAAGTCATGCGTTAATGGGTTAATTTGTATTTACATTGCATACTCGTTGATTGCATTTGGTTAATAAATGAAATTATTAAGCAGAATTTTGCATTACTTTCAGAAGCTATAACTACAGAACAGAGCTTTTGTTTACTTTGTTGCCATTTTTAAAATTTGTCTACATTCTACGTAAAAAATTAATTAAAATACAACTTTTTCCAAATTCATGTTGTAATAACTTTGTCGTTAATGAAATTTTTTTTATAAAAATTTGGTAGTTTACGTTTGTAACGATTCTGGATCTAGTAGTGTAGTCATATTTGATGAAAACCAATCATAATTTACTTTTGTCTTATTGGGCAAAGAAAAATTAACATAGAGTACATTGAAAATTGGAATTAAGCTATGAAAATTTATGCCAAAATACTCTTTTTGATACTGAATCTAACAAAAACAAATTAAATCAAAATTGGTTGGAAAATGCGGATTTTACAGGGGTGTTTCCAAACAAAATGGGGCACACTGTATATTAATACCACTTTCTGGAACATTCGGATTCTTCAAATTTCTAGTATGCGGCTCCCAATTATCAATCAACCTTCTTAGAAATGAATCCATAAAAATAATCACAAAAAAATAATCTTTCCCAGAAATCGGTGCACTACTGTCAAAATTTTTAGTTTTAGATATCGTATTAGACAGGGTTTGTCATGACTACAAAACGCTATAGTAGAATGAAAAATGAGTGCAATAAATTTTTTATTGCACTAGTGCAATAAAGAACTAGTTTTTCCACTAAATAGAGTTCAATAATGTTTTGTTTTTGCATGAAGGTAGAAAAAGTCAATTTCACAATCTTTACCTTAAAAGAACACAAAAATAAAGGAACAGAATCTTTGACATTGACCAGTTACTATCATTACATTGACGAATCACGATTCTTCTCTCCCGTACAAGTACCATTAATTCACTTGCACGATTTGTGAGGTTAATAAATACGTGAAATTGAATGAAGGCCTTCGCTGAATGCCATCAATTTTAATCTAACCACAGCTCCCCGTTGCGTTAGTCTCGCAACAAAGTTCATAACTAACTTGATAGAATGAAATATTTAATGGTCTATTAACGGGATATTAATTATTTATCAGTATATTGATTTATATCAGAATATGTTCTTCAACAAAAAGACGATAAACGAAGTTAACCTAGTTATTAGGACTCAATATCCGTAGGGTTGGATTATAAATACAAGGTGTTTCTCGAGAAAAGAACATAATGACTTGTTTTTTATCAAAAAACAAACTTTTTTACTGTTTCAGATGAAACTTACTGTTTCTAGTTAATTCCACAATATATTGAAAACATTTTAAAAATTCTAAGATAATTGACAATTGTTTCGATATTAAATATCATCGTCAGAATGACATTTCATTTGAAGCCTATCTGATGTTTAATAATTATTTTGGCTAGACTAAGAAGTGACCTACCTAGTGATTGACTTAATATATTTTAATAGAAGAAAGGAGAAGAAGCTGTGATGTTACGAATATTAAAGCCTAGATATTATTAGCCCTATGGAGATATCAAGGATATTTTTTTTCCAATTAAGATCAGTATAACTGTGCAATGATATAGAAAATCAGGAAAACTATATCTGCTGATCTTCACAATTATCACTTAACGAGGAAGTTTAAAAGTGGAGAAATCCCTAGATTTATCTGTTCATTGACAACTTGATATTGTGGGTTTCTTAAGTGTCTTCTAATTTCTAACTCTTCAAGAAAATCTTTTCTTGTTTCTTATCACAAATATGTAGTACTTCTAGTTCTGTGTTAGATGTTAATGAATGTTTGTTGTCAAGTAGCTGTTTTGCGTAGTGGGACTTATCTCGTTGTCTCAATCTATATGCGCGTAAAGGTTCACTGTATCTGATCTCAAAATGTCTAAGGGTTTGGCTCAAATAGACGGCATTACATTCTGGACATTTAAGTTTATATATTTAGTTTACTACCATTTCAGCAACTATATCAATTTTTTTATCATCACTAAATGTTGGTCGACCAGATCGTCTGGCATCTTGAACACTACATGTTGTTTCAAACTTGTGAAGTAGCTCTATCAAATAAGTTCTCGAGATATTGCGATCTGGGTATCTCTCATTAAATAAACGTTCCGCTTCATGGAGATTCTTTCTAGATTCACCAATTATTAAGATAGCTGCTACTTTGTCGGCTTAAGTACGTACCATTTTGCCTCTGTAAACTCTTAAACGTCTCGTAAAACAATAATAAAATTAAATATTTAAGCTATTTAGAAAAACTCTGCAAAGCAACAAATACTATTAAATTAAAAACGTAAATTTTTTTGACAACTAACCCGAGGCGGACTGAAAAATATTTAAATGTGAAATAATAATTTTGGTATTTATTCAATTTATCCGTCAAAATTAATTTAAACCCCAACAAAATTAATATGGCTGTGTAGCCAATGTCAATGCCTTTCAAACGAGATATCACTGCCATAAGGTCCTATTTAAAATTATTGGCCAGAGTGGCAGTGTGACGTCATCTATTACCTGTTACCATTCGTAGAGAAGTTCACAACACTTTATTTTCACTTTCCAAATTTTATTAATGTAAGTGTAGCCGTTCAAAAGATTCGCGGGGGGAGGGGACTTTTGAATAGCACTGTATATACGAGAGGCGTATTACTGGGGGATTCCCTCAAATGTATTTTATAGCTCGTTTCAGTAGTTTCTGTCAGTTTTCACATAGAAATACATTCGAGTAGACTTTTTTACGATTTATGTTTGTGTTCATTGAAATAAATCCATATAAAAGGGAAGTTGAACGTCTAAAAAACCTTTATGAAAATGTTCCAACTGACGAAGAAAGAGCTGAAGATTCAAATAGTTCAATATGGGACTCAGATCATGGAGAATTTAGTGAACATGAAACAGACACTGAAAGTGAAGAGAATGAATAAAGTGATGCAGCAGTAGATATTGAACCTCGTCATTAATTAGGTAATTTAGTTTCAATTTACATTGCAATGTAAACCATCAATCCCAAGGAGAAGAATTGGCGTTTAAAACCAATTTATCAGCAACATTTTTTGGCCATACCATTATACTTTTTGTTCTCATGCATCAGGAACAATACTTGAAATATCTAAACCTTTTTCGGTAGTTTAAACGATTTTAGATTCGGTGTTGAACCTTTGTACAGTACAGTTGTGCGCTCCGAAACGATTAAGTAGTTAAAAAGTAATTAGTGAATATTTTCAAAGTGAACCAAAACAAGCAAGTAAGAATATCAGGTTAACTTTTTATTAAAACATTAGTAAAACAACACATTAACTAGAAGTGAATCTGAATTAAATATAAGATATAAATAACAGAAAATACTTCGCCAGATCCGTATTAAGGAAAACCTAAATGATACTTAAAAATGGATGACAACATATCTCAAATAGGGTGTACACCCACTAATAACACAACCCAACAACCCAAAACATATTCCTCAGTAGCAAACCAACAAACCAGAACAAACAATTTCCCATCCAGAAATCAAGCTATACTATTCGACGCAATCGAAAACACTAGGCTAGAAGACTACCTAAAGGCACTATGCCAAACAATCCAACCAAATAACATAATTTTTTGCTCAAAGCTATCAAACAACAGAATATGTATTTATTTGGCAAATGAAAATTTAGTGAACACATTCATCAACAATCACGGTAAAATCCAAATAAACCAACAAATACTACAGGCACGTCGACTAGTCACTTCTAGTCAAAGATTAATATTATCCAATGTTTGTCCTTCTATCCCCCACTCAGTCCTTGAATATGAACTTAAAAATCTAGGGATTAATCCTCTTTCACCCTTATCTTTCTTGCGAATAGGAATCTCAGATCCCGCATTTCAACATATCCTAAGTTTTAGAAGACAAATATTTATATCTCCATTCAATAACCAGTCCCTTCCCGATTCATTTTTAATCACATATGAACAAACCTCATATAGGATATTTTTGTCCCTTGATAATCAAGAATGCTTACAATGTAAACAAACTACTCATACAACAAAAAACTGCCCAAATAGAGCAATCACTTCAACTCACTTTAACCCATCAACAGAATCATCACCAGAAAATCCAGCCGACAATCAAACTGAAGAAGAAACAAACAACATTTCACAATATCAACAGGATCAATCAAATAACCAAAACTCAGAACAAATTTCCGAACCTCAAACAATGAATACCCAAGTAGTTAAACACACCGAAAATAGTAAAGACAGCACACCGACTATCAACAGAAACGAAATCGAAACAACCAAACCACAAAATAAAAGAACATCAACAGAACTTTCCCCATCACCAACAACAACTGAACACCTACCTACATTTGTAAAACCAACAAATAGTGAAAAGAAAAGAAAACAAACCGAAAACAAAAAATCAATAGGAGAAATGTTAAGTCACACTAAAGCGCTTTTCAAGAATACAGATATCAACTATCCTCTAACCTATGAAGAACTTATAGATTTTTTTGAAAATTGTGAAGGGTGTACAGATCCTCTCAGTATCGTGAAAATGTACACCGAAGAAATAACGGAAGTCACAGACCTACTTACCAGAATATACCCCTATTTAAAGGATAAAACAATGAAGATGAGATGCACTCGAATTAAAAATAAAATTCTCAAACAGATAAACCCTGAATACCAAACAGAACTGGACACAGATACCTCTATTGAAACCTATTAATCTTGTTTACCTTCACTTCCTTAATTCAGTGGAATATAAATGGGTACTATACCCACCTAGAAAACTTGCAATTAATAATTTCAAAATACAAGCCCATGCTAATATGCCTACAAGAAACCAATTTCAAAAACAATAGAATCCATAATCTAAAAAATTATAATTGTTTCTCTAAAAATCGAGAAAATGCAAGAATAGCCAGTGGAGGTGTAGCAACATATATTAGAAATACAATAGATGCAACATCAATTCATCTAAAAACTACTATTGAAGCAGTCGCCGTTAGAGTGAAAGATACAATGACCTTTTCATTGTGCAACATATACATTCCCCCAAATCAGGAACCTACTACAGAAGAACTCACTGAGCTGCTGAGCCAAATTCCAGCTCCTCAGATAATAGTGGGAGACTTTAATGCCCACAACTATATCTGGGGCTCTACTAAGCAGACACCTTTTGGAAAAAAAATTGAAAATCTATTAGAAAAGTACAATCTTAACCTCCTAAATGACGGCCAAAAAACCAGACATGACATAAGAACTGGTGAAGATTCAGCAATCGACCTAACAATATGTCACCCATCTCTCTCACAAATACTTAATTGGGATGTATCAACGTATTTATATGATAGTGACCACTATCCCATAATAATTAGCAGCGAACCGGAAAATACACCGGACCCAATAACAAAATGGAAAATAAAATCAGCAAATTGGAACGAATTCCAAGAATTTATACAAGAAAATCTCCACGAGTTAAAGGAAGATGCGGACATTGATCAAGAAGTACACTTCATCACAGAATTAATAACGCAATCAGCAGATAATCATATTGGACGGTACGAACACAACAACAAACACCAAACGGTTCCCTGGTGGAACTTGGACTGCAAAGAGGCTGTGAAGAAATCGAAAGAAGCTTTTAACAGATTCAAAAGAAGCAAGACGGAACAAAATTCAATTGAATTCAAACGATTGAGAGCCAAAGCCAGATACACAATAAAAAAAGCGAAACGGGAATCATGGAAAGAGTATGTTTCAACAATAAACAGCTCAACTCCAATGTCCACTATATGGGAAAAAGTCAAAAGGATATCCAAACCAAAACAATCCAATACAATAAACTTTCTGGAGATAAATAACACTATTTATAAAAACCGAAATGAAATAACAAACATCTTATCAAGTGAATATCAAAAAAACTCAAGCAACTCAAACTACACACCAGATTTTTTGAATCATAAAAACAAAGCAGAGCAGCAAGAAATTGACTATAATAATAATAACCAGCAAACGAACAGTTTGAACTATGCAATAACCATTGACGAACTTGAAAATTCACTCCAAAACTCTAAAAACTCCAGCCCAGGTCCTGATAATATTCCACTCATTTTTCTAAGAAATCTAAGTAAACAAACCAAAGAACATTTACTAAAGATATATAACCTGATCTTAACAAAGAAAGTATATCCCAGAGCATGGACAGTTTCCATTATAATTCCCATTCCTAAGCCAAGTAAAGCGAAATCAGATCCAGAAACATATAGACCAATTTCACTCACCTGTAGCATGGGAAAAGTTCTTGAGAAGATAATTAATAACAGACTTTTATGGCACCTAGAATCAGAAAAACTAATCATACCCGAACAGTGTGGTTTCCGTAAAAATCGCTCCACGTTAGAGAGATCCACGAGGCCTTTGCAATAAAGCAGCACTGCATCGGAGTATTTTTTGATATTCGTAAAGCCTACGATACAGTTTGGAAATACTCAATAATCAAAACTCTTTACGACTGGTCAATACGGGGTAACATATTGAAATATATATCGAACTTTCTTGATCAACGACAGTACCAAGTACGAGTAGATGGCGTATACTCACAGCTGAACACCCAAGAAAACGGCATTCCACAAGGGTCAAATCTCAGCACGACATTATTTCTCATAGCAATAAATTCAATTATAGCAAACTGTAAATCACCCGTGAAATGCAGACTATATGCAGATGACCTGGTTATCTATTGCAGAGGGAAAAATATGACTACAATACATAAAACCATCGAACAAACAATAGCTACAATAGAGGATTGGTCAAAAACAAGTGGACTGCGTTTCAACACGACAAAAACCAAAGCTTCATGTTTCTCGAAAAGGACTCAACCACAACTTGAAAACTTGTACCTTTATGGACAGAAAATAGAATATGTGAGAGAAATAAGTTTTCTAGGAATGATACTCGACCAAAAGCTGACATGGAAATCACACATTCTGACATTGTAGAAAAAATGCCAACCTGGAATTAATTTACTCAGATCACTAGCATTCAAAAACTGGAGCGCAGACTACTCAAGTTTACTGCACATCTATAAATCATTGTTCATATCAAAACTTGACTATGGAGCGATTGCCTATAACTCTGCCAACAAAAGCCTTCTTCAGTCAGTGGAAGTTATACAAAACACAGCTCTTCGCATCTGTTTGGGTGCCCATCGTACAAGTCCTATCCAAAGCTTACATTGGGAGACTGGAGAGTTACCGCTTTCTTACAGAAGAGAATATCTAAGCATCTCTTATGCTGTCTCTGTAATATCAAACAAAAGAAATCCAGTAGCCCACAACGTCTTATCTGATCGTTTTAAAGCCAAATTTTTATCCAGCTCAACTACTCCTCCTTTCTATCCCAGAGTCAAAACATATTTAAACAAAATAAATTTGCATTTCCCAAATATTTATGACGTCCCATCAATAAATTATCCTCCTCCATGGACAATAACACTCCCTATCCTAGACCTAAGCCTCGCCTACCTTAATAAATCAGAGACTCCAACAGCCAGAATGAAACAAGAATTCCTAAGAGCCTCAAATAAATACGGTAGCATTTATAAGGTATACACAGATGCTTCAAAAAACCAAGATGAAATTGGGGCTGCCTTCTACTCCGAGGACTTTTCGAAATCCTACATACTCCCACCCTTCACATCTATTCATTCAGCTGAATTATTCGCCATCTTAGAAGCACTCAAGAAAATTCAGAAAATCAAGCATAAAAATGTCCTTTTAATATCTGACTCTCAAAGTTCACTAACAGCACTTCGTCAACTGTACTCTAATCACCCTATAGCCATACTGATCAAGAAAGAGCTACAGAATTGCAGAAACAGCAGCATA
Source organism: Galeruca laticollis (assembly GCA_963921935.1). Classification (NCBI taxonomy): domain Eukaryota; kingdom Metazoa; phylum Arthropoda; class Insecta; order Coleoptera; family Chrysomelidae; genus Galeruca; species Galeruca laticollis. The sequence continues at coordinate 84,063,764 of OY998177.1, forward strand.
CATATTAAATTCATGTGGGTCCCATCCCATACTGGAATAGAAGGGAATGAGAGAGTAGATCAAATAGCAAAAAATGCATTCACCAATCAACAATCAGAAAGGAACGATTTTACCGTACATACTGATTTGAAAGCGTTCTACAAGAGCAAAATCTACGATAAATGGCAGGAAGAAGCAAGACATAACCAACACAAATCATATGAAGTCACTACAAATACTCACGGTTGGAACTGTAAAAACATAAATAGAAGAGAACAAGTGATCCTTTCTCGTATTCGAATCGGTCATACGCGCATCACACACGACTACTTACTAGCAGGAAAAAATAAACCAATGTGCGAAATGTGTAACAGTGAGTTAACCGTGAAACACCTGGTAATCGAATGTGCGAAATACGACAAGGAACGGAAAAAGAATCAACTACCCCTATCACTAAAAAAACTATTACAAGAAAAGCAAGAAACTAAAAAACTTTTAAACTACCTGAAAGACTGCAAATTAAGTAGCAAAATATAGTGACTATAACCAAGCTACAATAAGTGAACTTCCATCATTTTAACTCGCTAATAACCCTACGTGGTTGATGCGATTGATATATAAAAAAAAAACGATTTTAAACAGTCTAAAACAAGAATTATTAAAGGTAACCTAACATTTATGAATGCAAACTAAACTGTAGTAAACTACAGAAAAGTAAATTATTCACTCCATATTGCAAAACAAGTCTTTAATGCAAATACTTAAAACAATATCTAATTGTACCAATAAAATCAGTTACCTGACGGAATAACGTAATATGTACTTTCAATATTCTTATTGCACTATCCACCAAATAATAAAAAACAAATTTATAAGTTAGAAGTTAGAAAAAATATTAAAAATAATTTATAAGTGCAAAAATGGGCAATGAGATAATGTCTGCTTTAAATTTAGTTGGTTGATCTTATCATAAAATGACGTGAAAGAAGGTGATTTATTTCTAAAACAAGTGTCACATTTGGCCTAACGAATAAAAGTGAAGCAATTGCTTTTTCTTATTAAACTGAACTAATTGCTTGGATTCCAAGGAATAAAGACTGAAGTAAATGCTTTAAGTAATTGCTAAGGAATGCAGCAATTACTGTCAGCCAAAGCTTTTTCTTAAAAAACAAAAGCAATTGCTATCATTAGCTTAAAATCTGATGAATAAATTAAGTAATCGCTTTTTCTAGTACAGCAATTACTTCCAAATTTTTAAGGTAGGGTAACCGCAGCATCATTTGCTTGATAATAGTCGACTTTGGTTCTTTTCGCATACAGCTTCGTGTATTTTGTACTAAATATGACTGAATTTATGAATGTGCGTAAAGAAATAATATACAGTGTACGTGAATATTGTAGAGATCTGGATTTTAGAAAGTTATATCGTTTTGACTGGAATAATGTTGAGTGGTTAGCTAGTTATTTTTTAAAAGAGACTGGTGAAAAGCGCGGAGCTGCACTATCAAGTTTGGATAAAATGAAAATCGTTTTAAGGCAATTGTCAGATCCGAGGTACAAAAATTTTGTAGCTGAATGAATCGGTGTTCATCAAACGACTGTGTCTAAAGTTTCTAAATTTGTAATGGATGCTGTTTTGGGAAAGGCAAATATTTTTATTAAATTTCTTAAAAGTACTGAAGATGTTGTTGATGTTAAACGGTTGTGGTTAGAAAAATACCACTTTCCAAATGCTATCGGTATGATAGACTGTACACACGTCAGGATTCCAAAATTTCAAGAATTCGGTGATGAATATATAAACCGAAAAGAATACCCCAGCATAAACGTTCAGCTAACTTGTAACGCTAAGGAAATATTTACCAGTGTAGATTGCCAATGGCCAGGCTCTGTACATGACATCAGAATTTTTAAAAATTCTAATATATACAACATTCTCAAAAACTGCAAAGAAGAATGTTTGTTATTAGGAGATGATGGTTATTCTATATCGCCCTGGAGGAATCCAGCAACCGAAGAGCAACAATATTTTAACAACGTTTTCTGCCGAGAACGGATAAATATCGAGCAATGTTTTGGAAAGCAAGATTCCCTGTCCTTCAATATAAAGTTAGGAGGAAATTAGAAAAAACACCATCAACAATAATTGCGTGCATCGTTCTTCATAATATTGCCATGTTTTTAAATGATGAAGATTTTCAGTATCCCGATGATAAAACTAATTTTGAAATGAACGTATCAACTAATAATAATTTGACAACAAATATAATTCAACAATTCGGACAACAAAAGAGAGAATGAATAACTCGAATTCTCTTCAATATTCGAGTAAGTATTAAAATATTAATCTTAATGTAAATATTTATAGATATTTTCGATTATAAAAATAAACAACAGATACTAGAAAATAAACATTTTTTCTTTTAACCGAACTATAAACAAGAAAATCAACATAAGTGAATGCAAATTTAACTTAAAAGATTATAGATTATAAAATATTTTGCCTTTTTCTCCTCGACTAAATTGGTGTTTGTCATCACATCATTCTCCTGTTTTCTTTTTAAAATTCCTTCCTGTTGCATACGACATAATTTCAGTTGCTCTAATAAAACTAAATGTTGCAGTTCAGCATTTGATAATGCTTTGGTCTCATCACTTTCAGGCAAACTATTTGATATTTTCATTTTTTTTTAGGAATAGTCGATGTTGCTATAAACGGGATACTCGATGACGTACAGGACATCCAGTAATACTCTTTCATCGACTCCAACAGACATAGCGACTTAAAATGGAAATTTTTTGTACTTAATGAGAATATATTATAAAAATTTTTTACATGGTATTTTTTTGAAGATGGGATTCTTTTTCACCTCCAACAATTCCAAAAGTAATTTTTCCCAAGGCTTAAATACTATTGGTTTATTACCGGTTTTAGTAATATAGAATTTCTTTTCCATCTCAACTTTCATTTTACTAATTTTTTTTGATAACTGTTTTGTTGTAAGTATGATATTATAAATATCTTTATATTCCTGTATCAAGTCAACTAAAGCAGCCTCCTTTTCTGCCTTAACATGCGGAATTTGTGATTTATTAAAAATTATCTTCTTTTCTTTTAATTTTTGTACAAATATCATTTGTTTATCTGTAATTTCCTCGTCACTACTATTATCGAATTCTTCACTCTCTGCCATATCAATATTATTTTTTATAAAATAACTGTAACACACTTAGATATTCTTAAAAATGTAACTGAACTAAATAAGTACGTCTACGAAACACTAATATGAAACAGGTATGAGTAGGGATCAAGACTTTGTAAACTTGCGCAGGCAAGTCTGGACTTCTGTTGGAAAAGCAATTGCTACGTTGATCTCAGAAAAGCAGCATTTGCTTAAAAAATTTATCTATAACGAGCTCTAACAAATGCTTTTTCTTAAAGCAAATGTTAGTTAAGCAATTGCTTTTCCTAGTAAGCAAATGATTCATTTTTATTCATTAGGCTCAATGATTCGTTTTGTAGTACGACTTTCATTTAAGCGAACAGAGGATGATTATTTGTTTAAAAATGAGCTTCTTCGTATATGCTCTTGCGATCTTTTTATATTAAATCATGAACAGAATTATTTCTGTGATACATCTTCACATAGATATCTGGTAATCTATCCCAAAAATCGAACGTTATGTATACCTATATATTGATCCTATACAATATAAAAATAAACAATTGACAAATCATTGATAAATAAACGTTAGCGTACTATATTCATTAATATTTTTAATATGTAAATCATTCTACTTTACCTTAAAGAACATTTAATATAATAATTTGCCAGCTAGAATAACGCTAGACCATTTTATTTATAATTTGTGTCAAAATTAGAGTTAAATGTCAAATAAAAATAGAACTAAATACAATAACCAACTGTACACTAAAACTTACTAAAACAGTGTTCAAAGCAGGCTAGGGACACTGCAGACGGTGCCATCTATATAGTCTATCGAGTAACTAAAATCGGTAGATAATTCCAAAAAATTAACGAAACCTGTAACGTCGTTAGTAATCAAATTTTATTGATTTTACTGCGTATGCGCGATGTCATATTGCTCGTCCCCACAAGTTATTTGTTATATACTGTTATCGTTTCTTAGTTCAAGTGTTGACGTTATTAGGAGGTTTCGGTATTTTGGTGTATTTTTTAATTGCTATAGTGTAATATGTATCTGTTGTTTCGTTGCTTTATTGTTAATAATTGAAAAGACAATGTCAAAGTGTATTCTGAAGGAGTCTAATAAGTGGTGCACTCGATAAGTTTTTTTGAAAAAATTTTAGCATTTTTTCTTTCCCATTTACATTACGTCTAAGTATTTAGTCTAGCGGTCTAGCTGTTTGTTTTCTTTAGACGTTGATGACTTTGCAGAATTTAACAATTTTAGTTCTGTTAATTGTTACAAGCTCGAGACAACTTGTCAATTGATTTAAATCCCGTTTTATACGAGACGTAGGATGCGCGCCACGTCGTAAGCATGCTAGAAAATTGGTTGGCGTTGAGTTAAGGAGGTCCAGGTCATTTTTGGCCAAAACATGCTCCCATTCAGTGATTTGAATGCGGTTTTCACCAATGTTTTGTAAAACTATAGCATTATTGCTTCAAGAAGGATTTATTACTTGTTATCCCCATCAGATTCTTGAGAATGTAATAATGCGATCAGGGCTAAGAAGAGACATACGTCTGGGATGTAATTCGCCATATTTTAATATTCAAGCCCGACATGCTTCTCGGCAAGCTATCATCCTTTTCTATCTCATCTACAAATACTAATAACCTATGCATTGATCAGACTAAGTATGTACATATCTTTGACAGATCACGAAGTTGTCAGTAACTCCTTCGTCCTCCTAAATGTAACTTTTCAGATGAGATAAGCGTACATCTGTATGAATACATTTTGGAGGTGAATATCTAAGGACTGATGCTGTTTCCAGCATTTTGCATCCCTTCGTTTAGTCGTATTTACACTTCAAAATATTATTAAATTTTATTATCAATTCCTTTATTCATTATATTTCTAAAATACGGTCCTGTTATGTAGGGTTCATTTGAAAATGAAGTATATTTTATAAGAATTTTAAAATCATCACAAACGTTGGAAAATTATTTTATAAAACCTACTTTGTCCACTAAACTCCTATATTACTGGCAGCCATATAAACCATCAGATATAGATGAAATTTTAATAATATCTATAAACATTAAAATATATTTCACTATTTCAAATAGTTTTATCTGAAAATAACAACGATTATAAACAAATTTAGAAGAAAAGAACTAGTTATTTCAAATTTACTACTAAAAACTTATATTTTTAACTTTTATACTTCTAAAATTATTAGAAAAACTTGATAAAATTGGAGTGCACGAAAAATTCAGTGCCTTTATACCATATAAATCACAGTAAAATTTGTTTCGCATCAAAATTTTCTTTCTGTCTGATACTAATGCTTCCACAAAAATCAAATTTCAGTTAGAACAGTCGGACATTTTATTTCTGAAATTAGTGCTGTTCATGTATGCATCTATTTATAATCACCAGCAACTCTGCAATATACTTATTTGAAAATAATTTACCTTTTTACAAATATATTAATAAAACAAAGTTGACTTATTAATACGGCTACAATAGCAATAATGTGGCATGCAATTTAATCATATAGTGTATACACAATCTTAACATAATAATTTTTTAACTATTATATTATAATAAAACTTAAGAAATTTTCTAGGGCATATAATAAATACTTATATATCTTTTATAAAACAATTGTATTGTATATTTATAAACATTATATATCTGTTTTATAGTAGTTGCTATAACACTTATAAAATATATTATATAAACAAAATGTTTTATAAATTATGCCCATTTTGTGTTTATAGATATTTTATAAACATTTTGAAAACGTTTCTGAGGCAAACATAGTTTTATAATATTTATCGCCAAAACATTTCTACGACTATTATAAAATAGCAAATTGTAAGTTGGGATTGTAAATAGTGTTACGAAATCGCACACTGGTGTAAGCCCTGAATCCGACCCTGTCTAATACTATATACAAAGGTTAAAATTTTGGCCCGAGTGCACCTATTTCTGGGAAGGACTATTTATTTTTAGTAATTGTTTTTATAGAGATTTACAAGAATGTGTGAACCGCATACTAGAAGTTTCCGGAATCCGTATATTCGAGAAGGGGATTTTAATATATAAGATACTACCTACTAGCGGCGAAACCAGTCAACAATTTAATTTGATAATGAACAATTCGTGAATACATAAATAGTGTATAACCTGTGAACAGTGTATTTAATATAAATTAGAATAAGTGTGTACATAAGTTAAACATAAGTGAATATTGTATAAGTATATAAATAAATCAAGTAAGTATATATATATATATATATATATATATATATATATATATATACCGTGTGTATAAATTTATCCCACCAGTTGAGTTAGAAACTATTTAAATGAATAAGAAAAACATTACATTAGTATACTTCCACTGTGCATCATTATATAAAAACTAAGAAGGGAGAGAATAACTAAACGAGAACAAAAACTAACATTGAACAAGAACTGGAAGTTCGTTTTCTAAAACATGTTATTTCAACGATTGAAAAACGGTTCTAACAAAAACCATATCAGCTTTCAACATCAAAAATCATATAACGTAACAAATGATGTCATCTTCCTTGAATACTAACGTGAAAATATCTAGTTCCAAGCAGGATTTCACATATCATTAGGAGAATATATACACATGTTGTGAGGTAGATGTAGAAAGCCGCACGACGCTTCGCTTTTCATTGTAGCTGAAAAATGCAAAGCGTATTCATGAAATTTTCATTTGTACGACCCTACACCGCAAAGCTCTAAGTGAAACTTGTCATTTTATAGAAAGCATATTCACTCTAAATCTTCGGAATGCAAACGGGTGTAGCGTTTCGCTATGTTGAAAGCGAGAATTTCATTTATTAAGTTCTAACAGAGTTCGTGTATCAGGCGAATGTGATCATCAATATATTTGATATGATATTTCAGTAACTATTTAATTCCTACTTCGACTTTTCCATCATATATTAGGCTTGTTCTTGAAATATGTCGCTTTTTCTTTTTTTTAGTTTAGTAGGAGTCATTGACATGACAGAAATGCACCCGCCACTTCACATAAACGCATTGAACTATGCCTGCTGTCAACATTAGAATGAGAGGTCTGAAAGTAAGATGGAGCTATGGCGGACGAAAAGCTCGCAATTTGTTAAAGGTTTAAATTGGTCGTTGCAGTATTTAACTAATTCAAAAAACTAAATGAACAATTTTAGATAACGTATTACTTAAATACTTCTGTTTTGAATGACAAAAATTGAATGTGTAAAGAGTTCTAATTACTTTATTCAAGGTATAGTATAGAAACGGAAATCCTAAAAACTAATAAACTAGGGTGATGTGCCGTAGTCGTTACTTTTTGGTACACTAACTTTAAAAATTCATACCTACAAAATACTTGTAAATTGTTTAGTGTTTTTAAATGAAACTCAAGGTCTCTAGTTAAATCCACAATATAATACAAGTTATTGAAAATTCTAAAAAATTGACAATTGTTTCGATAAATCAATATCATCGTCAGAATGACAGAAGTTACATTTCATTTTATGCCTACCTGATGTTTAGTAGTTATATTTTTGGCTAGACCAAGAAGTAACCTAACTTGTGATTGGCTTAATATATGTTTATAGAAAAAAGAAGAAGATGTGATATTACAAATATTGAAGCTTAGATATTATTAGCCCTATGGTGATATCCTGGATATCATTTTACCAATTAAGATCAGTATAACTGTGCAATGATATAGAAAACCAGGAAAACTATATCTGCTGATCTTTACAATTATCACTTAAGAAGACAGTTTATTAGTGGAGAATTCCCTAGATTTAACTATTCATTGACAACTTCATATTGTGGGTTTCTTAAATGTCTTCTAATTTCCAGTTCTTCAAGGAAATCCAGTTCTTGTTTCTTTTCACAAATATGCAGCACTTCTAGTTCTGTGTTAGGTGTCAATGAATGATTGGTGTCAAGTAGATGTTTTGCGTAGTGGGATTTATCTGGTTGTTTTAATCTGTAAGCTCGTAAGTGCTCACTGTATCGTATTTCAAAATTCCTAAGGGTCTGACCCAAATAGACAGCATTACATTCTGGACATTTGAGTTTATATATACCTGACTTCTTTAATAGTGGTATTTTTGTTTTTACATTTAACAATTTTGTACTAACGTTACTTTCTGTTTTAAAAGAAATTGTTGCATTCGTTGCTGAAGATATTATCTTTGAAATATTATTAGAAATATTTCCTGCATATGTGATGGTTTTATAAGTTTTAATTTCATCAGCTTGTTTAGGATATATTAGTTGTAATGCCACTTTTTTCTCTTTTTTACTAATTAGTTTATTTATCATATCTAATGGATAACCGTTAGATGTTGCTATTTGTCTAATTGTATTAATCTCTCTATCAAAATTACATTTGTTCATAGGAACTGAAATAGCTCTATGTATCATTGAATTATATGCTGCTAGTCTGTGTGAGACATTGTGGTTAGAATTAAAACAACCAGATAAATCCCACTACGCAAAACATCTACTTGACACCAATCATTCATTGACACCTAACACAAAACTAGAAGTGCTGCATATTTGTGAAAAGAAACAAGAACTGGATTTCCTTGAAGAACTGGAAATTAGAAGACATTTAAGAAACCCACAATATGAAGTTGTCAATGAACAGTTAAATCTAGGGAATTCTCCACTAATAAACTGTCTTCTTAAGAGATAATTGTAAAGATCAGCAGATATAGTTTTCCTGGTTTTCTATATCATTGCACAGTTATACTGATCTTAATTGGAAAAATGATATCCAGGATATCACCATAGGGCTAATAATATCTAAGCTTCAATATTTGTAATTACACATCTTCTTCTTTTTTCTATAAACATATATTAAGCCAATCACAAGTTAGGTTACTTCTTGGTCTAGCCAAAAATATAACTACTAAACATCAGGTAGGCATAAAATGAAATGTAACTTCTGTCATTCTGACGATGATATTGATTTATCGAAACAATTGTCAATTTTTTAGAATTTTCAATAACTTTTATTATATTGTGGAATTAACTAGAGACCTTGAGTTTCATTTAAAAACACTAATATGAGCATATTCCACGAAGTAAGGGTCGAGACAGTCAATTTCATTAAAAAATCTTCGAGAGAAGATTTGACCCGACTGTACCAGAAGTTACTACAAAAACGTTACAAAGCATCACAAAACATTTGGTTTAACCAAGAATGCCTTAGAAAAAAGGTAATACCAAATTATGTGAATATAAAATGTCACACTAAAACACCACAAGCACAAAAAGCTATAAAATGTGCTCAACGAGTTTGGATAAAATCTGAATGTAAGAAATGGTTCAAAGTTAGAGACTCCTTAGACAACTACATAAAAGTTGTACATTCAGAACTCACATTCCAATTACATCCAGTAGAATTTGACTGTTTGGATGACAAAATTAGAGAAAATATCAGCACTATGAAGCATATGAAGTTTAAGAAACAGAAAAAAAGCTACAGAATCTTGAACACACACAACATAAAATTCATTACTCAAAACATCATGAAACTGTAAGTACCTACATACCAACACATTTTGCACCACGATTTGAAAACCTTTCAGACACTAATTTTACAAATAGTGAAATAGAATTTTTAAATAAAGGTTTAAAGTACAGCATACCACCTAAATTCACGAATAATATTAAACAAATTATAGCTACAGAGTCAGAAATAGCTTTAAAATCTAATTCAAATAATTTTCTTTATGAGAAATTAAAAATTGCCAATTTAATCAAAAATATTGAACCTTCAAAAGGTAAACGTCAAACAAAAAATGACTTTTCAGTTTTAAACGCAATAAAAAAGAAGATAGAGAATAATAACCTAACAGTAACAAAATCCGATAAGGGGAATGCTACTGTCATTTTGACGACTGAAAATTACAATTCCAAAGTATATAACTTTATAGAATCTAGCGATGTAAAAGTTCTTAAAGCAGACCCAACAAAGAAGTTTTCTAATAATGTAAGGGATATTGTTAATAATTCAAATTATCTTTTAAATGATTACGAAAAGAGGTCTATCATACATAAGAATCCTCATTGTCCACAATTATATGGAACAGTTAAATTACATAAAATAACGAAACCAATTAGACCTGTAGTCTCTTATGTTAATGCTCCTAATAATATATTGGCAAAAAAGCTCAACAATATACTCAATACTTACGGATATGAATCTCAGTACTCAATTAGAAATTCAATAGAACTAATTAAAAAGTTGAAATCAATCCACTTGCAAGATAACTATAAACTCATATCGTTCGATGTAACTAATATGTTTACTAAAATTCCTCCTAAAGAATGTCTAATACTTGTAAGAAAATTACTAGAAGATAAAAATATTAATCCAGGAATAATATCAGATATACTTAATTTATTTGATGTATGCATTAATCAGAATTATTTCACTTTTGACAATAAGATATATATTCAAAATGAAGGTTTACCAATGGGAAGCCCTATATCACCTATTTTAGCAAACATTTTTATGGACAATTTAGAAAGAAAGATCTTTGAAAGTAATATTTCGAAAAATATTTTATTTTGGTATAGATATGTGGATGACATATTAGCTTGTTTTATGGGTAGTGAGCGACAATTAGATGTGTTTTTCAACCACATCAATAATTTACACCCGAAAATTAAATTTACATTAGAAATTGAAGAAAATAGCTCAATCAATTTTCTGGATTTAAAAATTCAAAGAGTTAATGATGTACTTGATTATTCAATTTACCGAAAACCAACACAGACTGATGTGACAATTCCATTTAATTCTAACCACACTGTCTCACACAGACTAGCAGCATATAATTCAATGATACATAGAGCTTTTTCAGTTCCTATGAACAAATGTAATTTTGATAGAGAGATTAATACAATTAGACAAATAGCAACATCTAACGGTTATCCATTAGATATGATAAATAAACTAATTAGTAAAAAAGAGAAAAAAGTGGCATTACAACTAATATATCCTAAACAAGCTGATGAAATTAAAACTTATAAAACCATCACATATGCAGGAAATATTTCTAATGATATTTCAAAGATAATATCTTCAGCAACGAATACAACAATTTCTTTTAAAACAGAAAGTAACGTTAGTACAAAATTGTTAAATGTAAAAACAAAAATACCACTATTAAAGAAGTCAGGTATATATAAACTCAAATGTCCAGAATGTAATGCTGTCTATTTGGGTCAGACCCTTAGGAATTTTGAAATACGATACAGTGAGCACTTACGAGCTTACAGATTAAAACAACCAGATAAATCCCACTACGCAAAACATCTACTTGACACCAATCATTCATTGACACCTAACACAGAACTAGAAGTGCTGGATATTTGTGAAAAGAAACAAGAACTGGATTTCCTTGAAGAACTGGAAATTAGAAGACATTTAAGAAACCCACAATATGAAGTTGTCAATGAACAGTTAAATCTAGGGAATTCTCCACTAATAAACTGTCTTCTTAAGTGATAATTGTAAAGATCAGCAGATATAGTTTTCCTGGTTTTCTATATCATTGCACAGTTATACTGATCTTAATTGGTAAAATGATATCCAGGATATCACCATAGGGCTAATAATATCTAAGCTTCAATATTTGTAATATCACATCTTCTTCTTTTTTCTATAAACATATATTAAGCCAATCACAAGTTAGGTTACTTCTTGGTCTAGCCAAAAATATAACTACTAAACATCAGGTAGGCATAAAATGAAATGTAACTTCTGTCATTCTGACGATGATATTGATTTATCGAAACAATTGTCAATTTTTTAGAATTTTCAATAACTTGTATTATATTGTGGAATTAACTAGAGACCTTGAGTTTCATTTAAAAACACTAATATGAGCATATTCCACGAAGTAAGGGTCGAAACAGTCAATTTCATGTAAGTTGTTTATCAAAAAATTGGAGTATTTTTGTTTGGAAATGTTTGCTATTGCTGATAATTATAGAAAATTGTAATGCATTTTCATTTGAAAAAGTGATTAGTAGTCAACCGCTCAAATTTATTCGTTCCCGATAAAACGTTAAGTGAAGGCATTCGTATTTTAAGAATCTAGCGACGACTATTGGTAAATAACATGTACAGGTTGGCAAATTATTTTTGTCAGTTGACGATGCGCGAGAAAGCCATACAACTTGACGACGTTGTAATCGCAGTTACCGGAAAGAGCAGGCGACGCAATTCCGCATGAAAAGTTTTAAAGGTTGTGAGATTGCTAATACGTACGAGGGTAACACAATATTTTGAATTTGGAATTAAAAATAATAAATTGTGGCACATGTTCAATGCTATATAAAATCGAGTTTACAAAACAAATTAACTTTAATGTGCTCTTTATTATCAATTAAATGAATAAGGAAATAGAAACCATTCTATTTTTCTACGAAAATTGGTTTTTTTTATAAAGACATAATTATTTATTGCTTCAAAAACCATACGGGAAATTCTATAATTACCCTTTATTATTTACTTCAAATTAATGTCTTTTAAGTGGTCCCTTCATAATATTCGCCATTGAGGTTCATTTGTATATAGGAAGTCAGGTAGATTTTGTAGATAAAGCGTACAATATGATATGGATTGTTAAACGACTTTCTTAATTTAACTATGGTCAACAATTTTTCCTATCTGTTCGTAGTAACAGTTAATGACATACCTACCTGTTAAGCTTTCTAAAATTGTTATTCTTAATAATATGTAGTATATGATAATGTAAAAATTCGGGTTTAAACATAAAATTTAAAAAACAAATTGGGGAAATCGCCTTTAGAGATGGTCTAATAAGTATACTAATAATATAAATAAAATATTCAAGCTTTTTGTGGTAGATATTTCTACTTTTTTATGTAAATTTCTGAGTGTTTTGCAAATATTTACTATGAAATTAGAAGAGTTAGGACAGGCAAAACAAAAAATCTTGGTTCTGGGTGCCGTTATTGTTTATTTAGAAGTATGTGCATATGTGCTACAAAAATTATATTACTCTAGTGGAGTTCGTCTCTAATATCTATAATTTTATAACACCTATTTACATCTTTACATTTGTTGCGTTTAATGTATTCAGTCATACCACCTACAAACAAACACTATAATGAAAAATATGTTTTAGATGTACAGGGATCATCAACAGTAAAATAATGATGTGCATCTACAAATGATTCTTCAAAATCACTTTCTATATCAACTTCATAATCCTCGCTATCTCCGTCTCCGGCCAAATTAATAATAATATTATCTACAACAGTATCTAAAAGTGGTTCATTGTTCATAAATTCATCTTCAATCTTCTTAACATGGTCACATCTAACTTTCCAATCATTTGCAGAAAATGTGTCAAAAAATTCATTACAGAGTTCTTTAACCGTTGTAAAATTGTAACATTTCGTTTGACCACATATTCTTTGAGTGCCGCCCAAACACTTTTGATCTGATTTAAGTCCGGGTGATAAGGGGATAACCTTAAAACTTTCAATCCATGTCGAATAAACAATTCATCAATTTCATAAGTTTTATATTGCGGTTTGTACATTTTTGCAACGTAATAAAGATCCGGTTTTAACATTGGTTTGGTGTACATTTCTTAACGTGGGTACTTTTTTCTCGGACATGTGATTATTTATTATGCACCTTTTAAGCACAGTTTTATCGAATTGATCCATACGGATACTGGACGTTCTTTGTTTTTTAGTAGGCACATCAGTGTCAGCATTACTTCTTGCCAGGGCTTCTTTTTAATACGGTAAAGCGTTCTTTGGCTAAATTTCGTAGCAGCAGAAACTCGTTCAATGACCTGACAATAAAATAGGTCGATATAAATGTTGTAAAAGTTTTACTCCTGTGTAATTTGATACAAATAAAATGAGGAAGTACTTAAATTTGTTTTCAGTGACCGTTCTTTGAAATAAACATTTTTGTCGTGGATTTCGGCCATTTAAAAGAAATATTAAATTCAAAAATACTATTAGTGTTTTAAATTAAACTCAATGTTTCTAGCTAATTTCACAATATAATGAAAAATGTTGAAAATTCTAAAAAATTGACCATTGTTTCGATAACTGAATATCATCGTCAGAATGACAGAAGTTACATTTCATTTGATGCCTACCTGATGTTTAGTAGTTATTTTTCGCTAATAATATCTAAGCTTCAATATTTGGAATATCACATCTTCTTCTTTTTTCTATTAACATATATTAAGTCAATCACAAGGTAGGTCACTTCTTGGTCTAGCCAAAAATAACTACTAAACATCAGGTAGGCATCAAATGAAATGTAACGTCTGTCATTCTGACGATGATATTCAGTTATCGAAACAATTGTCATTTTTTTAGAATTTTCAACATTTTTATTTATATTGTGGAATTAGCTATAAACATTGTGCTTCATTTAAAACACTAATATGAGTAGATTCCACGAAGTAAGTGTCCAGACAGTTAATTTCATCAAAAATACTATATTACGTTTCAGTTCATTAGTTGTTTTAAGCGATCTCTAGATTTTAGTTCAATCATATTTTAATATTACCAAACCGCAATTGTAACTGTAATCGGAAGATGGGGGGTTTAAAATCCAAGAAATGGTAAGACATTTTCCATGTCGGGCGATAAAGCATCTAAAGGTAGCTAAGAATGTTTCAGAACTGAAGTCTGTGGTATCCTCTAAATGAATAGCATTTCTGGATGTGCAAACAAAAATACAAACATAACCTTTGTTGGGTTTTCCACCTCTATGTTTACTCATTGAAAGTGAAAATGTACCAGCAAAATCAATACAAACTTATGAAAAAGCCTTGACTTGAGAAATTCTTATAGACGGTAAATCAGCCGTATAGAGGTTATAGGACCTTGGCTTCCAACGAAAACGTCGAATACAACTGGAAAGACATTAATAAATTGCACGACATGGAGAGAAAACACAAAATTGAAATAATAATAGAATAATGTTTTCAAATCTG
The DNA here is from genome assembly GCA_963921935.1 of Galeruca laticollis. Taxonomy (NCBI): domain Eukaryota; kingdom Metazoa; phylum Arthropoda; class Insecta; order Coleoptera; family Chrysomelidae; genus Galeruca; species Galeruca laticollis. The sequence continues at coordinate 84,078,958 of OY998177.1, forward strand.
GATGGAAGTGTTCCCGGTGGACTTCTTCAATTATCAAGGGGGTTAGTCGGTTTGATTTGAAAATCTATCTAGAAATTTTTCAGATAAGTTCAACTTATTATTAGGTAGTGTAGGCCATGTATTGCTAGGTGAGATAAAAATTCTAGACCTACCACCAAACATGAGTTTCTAAAAGTTGTGCTGGACTTTGACCTCGACTAGCACAATCAGCTGGATTCTGTGAAGATGGAACATAACCCCAAAGAGACGGACTATTAGCTACAAATATTTTCCATTTATGTGGATTTGAAAATAACCAAGCAAGAGTTACCATATAATCTGTCCAAGCTTTAATTGCATCAAAAACGACCAGGTCACTACAACTTTTATAACAAAGTGCATTAGATCGGCCAATAAAACCGAACCCATAAGTTCGAGTCTTGCAATTAATTCGGTTTTTAATGGGGATACTCGACATTTCGCACCAATTAAGAACGTTATCACGATACCAAGGGTGTTAAAAATTCGACTAATTTCAGAAAGGATGCTTAGTTTTGTACACGGCTGTTCAAAGGTAATATAGGTATAATAAAATCAGTCTGTACTAAAATTCCATTTGAGCCCTAAGATTTTAATAAATGATGGTTCATCTTTGTCAAAGTTCCACGATTCTTGGCATTCGAAAAGACTCACTTGATCTAAAAGAGCAGAATGATTACTTGCCAATTTGTTCAATTGAAAACATAATTGTTGCATGACTTGAAATAATTCAGATTGAATTGAAATAATAATAATAATCTTTATTCAATAGATACAAAAGAGTATCTCAAAAAAAATAAAATGAATAGAGCTAATAAGCGATAAGTGCTGTTCCACTTGTTTCGCATAAAAGTTAAAAGGTTTATAAGAATTATTACATAGATTATACAAATATATACTTATAAGTATTTCGCAAAAATAGAGATGAGAACATAATATACTTTTAAACAATAAACAATAGAGATAAAAATAAATACAGGATATATATAATAACATTTAGTTTCTCCTCATTTATGCAAGCAGTAGACTGTGACATATTAAGATCATGATTTGTTCAGCTTGCGTAAGTATCGAAATGGCGATGAATTAATCGTCATTGATTGTCAAGAATGAATTGTTTCAATGCATTTTTGTATTGCGGTGGATTTTATTCGTTCAGGAAAATTATTATAAAATTTTGGTGCCAAGAAATAGAAACAACGTTGTGTTACTGTTTTCATCATATAGGGAACTGGGTGTTGATTTCGATTTCGTGTATTGTATTGATGATTAACTACTAACACTGTTTGTTTTGTGGTGTGATATTTTATGAGTGTGTGAAAGAAGTATAGTTGTCTGGTGTCCATAATTTTTGTTTCTAAGTACAGTTGATCAGAGTTGTACTGTCGATATTTAGAAAAAGTGAGTTTGAGAAAACGTTTCTGACATATTTCTAAAAGGTGTATATAGGTTTTCGCTGCAGTTTCCCATCCCAGTATTCTATAGCGGAGATGGCTTTCCAGTAGCGCGTAGTATAGTATTTTTAGGAGGTGAGATGGTAATATGTTTTTTAAGATATCTGAATTTGTATAAAATAATTTGTAGTTTTTTGATGATATATTTAATGTGAGAGTCCCACCTTAAATGTGAATCAATGATGACTCCCAGATATTTAATTTTATTAAGCGGTCAAATATGATAGGGCTTGTCATTTATATTTTCAGTTAAGTTATCGAAAATCGGTAATCCAGTTCTGTTATAGCTAAAAGAGACGTAGTTCGTTTCCTCTGAGTTCACTGTGAGTAATTTACTATTTAAAAAAGATTTTTTCTACGCCCTATCTTTAAAGTACCTTGTATTTCATCGGTTTGCAGCGCTTAAAGTGGTTGTTCATGGTTAGAGTGAAAAAAAGTAAAAAAGCGTTAAGAAAGTGCCACAACGTTAGCTTTATTTCACGCTTCCCATAAGCTAACACAATGAATCTTGGCTGGGCATCGAGGATGGACTTTCATGAAATTTGGAATACGTATAATTGTAATTTACCGAAGGAGCTTAATTAAAATATTCCAAATTTCTATTTGAATTTTATTTTTTTGTATAGGGCTGTAGAAAAAATAATGTATGCAACATGTGCATAAAGTGTTTTTTCACTCATGGAATTGCCGCACACGCCTGTTTCCATTCGTGAAAAAAAGTGCCACTTTATGCACTTGTTGCATAAATTACTATTATTTTACTATAATCGTTTTTGAATTTTTCTTTTAGTTCTTCCCAAGTGTCAGATGTATAGAGTATTGCCGTATCATCTGCGAAACCAAGAATGAATCCATCACTTTCAAGAGAATATAATTCATTCACATAAATGATGAAAAGAATCGGCCCTAAGGCTTGTGGTATTCCGAATTCAATTTTTCTTGTCTCGCGCATGACTTCATCGAGTTTTACTCGCTGGTATCTCTTTGATAAGTAATTTTCGAACAGCTTTAGACTTTGTCCTCTTATACCTATGTTTTCAAGCGATTTCAAAAGCAAATTGTGGTGAACCGTGTCGAATGCTTTGGAAAGATCTATCATTTAGAGCTGCGGTTATTCTTGATGTCAAGGTTAGTATCGCATCCTCGGTAGATTTCTTCTCTCTAAAACCAAATTGATTATCAGAGATTATATTATATTTATTCAGGAAAGAATCTGAACGATTTTTTAGAGCCTTTTCGAAAATTTTGGAGATGTGTGTTATCAGAGAAATAGGGCGATAATTTATGATTGTGGTTTGGTCTCCTTTTTTGTATAACGGGATTATGAGTGACTCTAAAGTCGGACGGCCATATTCCTGATTCGAAACATCTGTTAATAAGGTTTTTTAAGGGTTCCAGAATATGATTTGCAACTGATTTGAGGGTTTCTGATTTGATGTTGTCTATACCAGCAACTTTTTTTTATTTTCAGTTCCTGAATTATGCTGTACAGCTCTTTAGAATCGATTGGAAGAAGAACCATAGAATTGCACACGTTTTTATTTGCTGGTGTATAGGTTGGCGTTCCGCTTATCTTGTTTGCCACTGTTTTTTCCAATGGCTGCAAACAATCCGTTACATTAATTGGTAATATCTTTTTTGTCGGTTATAAGTTGACCAGTATTATTTTTAACAGCATCAATGTTTCGTTGTGATTTATTATTCTCACTAATTTTTTTCATTACATCCCATAATTTTTTTGAATCCTTATTGTTGTTTTCTATCTGTCTTTTGTAATATTTTTGGTTATATTGCAGTTTCAATTGCAAGTCGTCAGAATTTTTAGTGACATTTTTATGTAGTGTGTTCCTTGTATTTATGAATTTGAGTAAAGCATTATTAATCCACGGAGCGATTTTTGTATGTTTTCTTCTTATTTGACATTTTCCTGTGGATTCTTTGATTGCATTGGATAATGTTTCTATAAATACGTTAGTAGCAACATCTGGATTTTTTTGATTGTATACTTTGGTCCAAGGAGTGTTCTCTAATTTGTTATTTAGTGTTTTTATGTTTACTTTTTCAAGGTAATTTATGTTGTCTACTTTAGAAAAAAATTCCGTATTAAATATCACTTGTAACATTGTAGTTGAGTGGTCTGTTATATTTGTTTGAAGTACGATTTGTAGTATGTTCTAAGTAATATTATTTCATGAATATATGGTCCAAGCACGCCCTTTGTGTTGTTGGATTATTAATAGTTGAGATGTAGCCGAATTCGTTTAGAAGGTTTGTGTATTCAATTGTGGTGAGATCGAATTCCAAGATATTGATGTTTAGATCTACAATGAAAATGTATAATTTTTCCGAATTTGTATCATGTGTGTCGAGGTAGTTTTGTAAATTTGTAATAAATTCTTTTGGATTTGTATCGGGTGATCTGTATAACGCATGAATTATAGCATAACGATTTTTATATAGATGTATTTTCATCGACAATATGTTTATATTATTGTATAGTTGTATAATTTCGTATGAATAGGTATAATTGTTATTTTATATTTATTACTACGCCGTCGTTTTGGTTGTATCTACTATCATTATAAATTAATTCCTATCCATCAACTTGATGCAAGCTAGTGTCTGGTATCTACCAGGTTTCAATTAAAATGATCAGATCAATGTCGGTATTCAGATTTGATAAAAATAGCTTGAATTCATCTTGATCTTTGCTTATGCTTCGTATGTTATTGTGTACTACTTTAAAGTTGGAGTTATGTTTATTTACATTCAAGATTTGAGAGCATTCTTTTGTGGTTTCTGATGTATAAGTCTCAATAAAATCACTAATATACTGATCCATAATCCTTGAAATTACGAGTAATATTTCACAGAGTTCTATAGTGCATAATATTCAAACAATAAAAGTTTGTGTAATTGTATAAACAAAAGAAATAAAAACATTTACAGGTATTAATTTATAAAATGAAATTATTAAAAATATACTGTTTCTTATGGGATTTTTTGTTACTTCAGAGCGGCTTTTAATTTTAGCTTGATCTTCACTGTTTCATTGGGTGGTAGAACTGGAGATTCGGTGAATGTTTGTTCTTGATTCCTTGTCACCAGTATTTTTAGGCTTATTTCATAATGAAATAGGGCTATTGTAGAGAGTAGCATGACAAGTTGTGCTGGACTTTGACCTCGACTAGCACAATCAGCTGGATTCTGTGAAGATGGAACATAACCCCAAAGAGACGGACTATTAGCTACAAATATTTTCCATTTATGTGGATTTGAAAATAACCAAGCAAGAGTTACCATATAATCTGTCCAAGCTTTAATTGCATCAAAAACGACCAGGTCACTACAACTTTTATAACAAAGTGCATTAGATCGGCCAATAAAACCGAACCCATAAGTTCGAGTCTTGCAATTAATTCGGTTTTTAATGGGGATACTCGACATTTCGCACCAATTAAGAACGTTATCACGATACCAAGGGTGTTAAAAATTCGACTAATTTCAGAAAGGATGCTTAGTTTTGTACACGGCTGTTCAAAGGTAATATAGGTATAATAAAATCAGTCTGTACTAAAATTCCATTTGAGCCCTAAGATTTTAATAAATGATGGTTCATCTTTGTCAAAGTTCCACGATTCTTGGCATTCGAAAAGACTCACTTGATCTAAAAGAGCAGAATGATTACTTGCCAATTTGTTCAATTGAAAACATAATTGTTGCATGACTTGAAATAATTCAGATTGAATTGAAATAATAATAATAATCTTTATTCAATAGATACAAAAGAGTATCTCAAAAAAAATAAAATGAATAGAGCTAATAAGCGATAAGTGCTGTTCCACTTGTTTCGCATAAAAGTTAAAAGGTTTATAAGAATTATTACATAGATTATACAAATATATACTTATAAGTATTTCGCAAAAATAGAGATGAGAACATAATATACTTTTAAACAATAAACAATAGAGATAAAAATAAATACAGGATATATATAATAACATTTAGTTTCTCCTCATTTATGCAAGCAGTAGACTGTGACATATTAAGATCATGATTTGTTCAGCTTGCGTAAGTATCGAAATGGCGATGAATTAATCGTCATTGATTGTCAAGAATGAATTGTTTCAATGCATTTTTGTATTGCGGTGGATTTTATTCGTTCAGGAAAATTATTATAAAATTTTGGTGCCAAGAAATAGAAACAACGTTGTGTTACTGTTTTCATCATATAGGGAACTGGGTGTTGATTTCGATTTCGTGTATTGTATTGATGATTAACTACTAACACTGTTTGTTTTGTGGTGTGATATTTTATGAGTGTGTGAAAGAAGTATAGTTGTCTGGTGTCCATAATTTTTGTTTCTAAGTACAGTTGATCAGAGTTGTACTGTCGATATTTAGAAAAAGTGAGTTTGAGAAAACGTTTCTGACATATTTCTAAAAGGTGTATATAGGTTTTCGCTGCAGTTTCCCATCCCAGTATTCTATAGCGGAGATGGCTTTCCAGTAGCGCGTAGTATAGTATTTTTAGGAGGTGAGATGGTAATATGTTTTTTAAGATATCTGAATTTGTATAAAATAATTTGTAGTTTTTTGATGATATATTTAATGTGAGAGTCCCACCTTAAATGTGAATCAATGATGACTCCCAGATATTTAATTTTATTAAGCGGTCAAATATGATAGGGCTTGTCATTTATATTTTCAGTTAAGTTATCGAAAATCGGTAATCCAGTTCTGTTATAGCTAAAAGAGACGTAGTTCGTTTCCTCTGAGTTCACTGTGAGTAATTTACTATTTAAAAAAGATTTTTTCTACGCCCTATCTTTAAAGTACCTTGTATTTCATCGGTTTGCAGCGCTTAAAGTGGTTGTTCATGGTTAGAGTGAAAAAAAGTAAAAAAGCGTTAAGAAAGTGCCACAACGTTAGCTTTATTTCACGCTTCCCATAAGCTAACACAATGAATCTTGGCTGGGCATCGAGGATGGACTTTCATGAAATTTGGAATACGTATAATTGTAATTTACCGAAGGAGCTTAATTAAAATATTCCAAATTTCTATTTGAATTTTATTTTTTTGTATAGGGCTGTAGAAAAAATAATGTATGCAACATGTGCATAAAGTGTTTTTTCACTCATGGAATTGCCGCACACGCCTGTTTCCATTCGTGAAAAAAAGTGCCACTTTATGCACTTGTTGCATAAATTACTATTATTTTACTATAATCGTTTTTGAATTTTTCTTTTAGTTCTTCCCAAGTGTCAGATGTATAGAGTATTGCCGTATCATCTGCGAAACCAAGAATGAATCCATCACTTTCAAGAGAATATAATTCATTCACATAAATGATGAAAAGAATCGGCCCTAAGGCTTGTGGTATTCCGAATTCAATTTTTCTTGTCTCGCGCATGACTTCATCGAGTTTTACTCGCTGGTATCTCTTTGATAAGTAATTTTCGAACAGCTTTAGACTTTGTCCTCTTATACCTATGTTTTCAAGCGATTTCAAAAGCAAATTGTGGTGAACCGTGTCGAATGCTTTGGAAAGATCTATCATTTAGAGCTGCGGTTATTCTTGATGTCAAGGTTAGTATCGCATCCTCGGTAGATTTCTTCTCTCTAAAACCAAATTGATTATCAGAGATTATATTATATTTATTCAGGAAAGAATCTGAACGATTTTTTAGAGCCTTTTCGAAAATTTTGGAGATGTGTGTTATCAGAGAAATAGGGCGATAATTTATGATTGTGGTTTGGTCTCCTTTTTTGTATAACGGGATTATGAGTGACTCTAAAGTCGGACGGCCATATTCCTGATTCGAAACATCTGTTAATAAGGTTTTTTAAGGGTTCCAGAATATGATTTGCAACTGATTTGAGGGTTTCTGATTTGATGTTGTCTATACCAGCAACTTTTTTTTATTTTCAGTTCCTGAATTATGCTGTACAGCTCTTTAGAATCTATTGGAAGAAGAACCATAGAATTGCACACGTTTTTATTTGCTGGTGTATAGGTTGGCGTTCCGCTTATCTTGTTTGCCACTGTTTTTTCCAATGGCTGCAAACAATCCGTTACATTAATTGGTAATATCTTTTTTGTCGGTTATAAGTTGACCAGTATTATTTTTAACAGCATCAATGTTTCGTTGTGATTTATTATTCTCACTAATTTTTTTCATTACATCCCATAATTTTTTTGAATCCTTATTGTTGTTTTCTATCTGTCTTTTGTAATATTTTTGGTTATATTGCAGTTTCAATTGCAAGTCGTCAGAATTTTTAGTGACATTTTTATGTAGTGTGTTCCTTGTATTTATGAATTTGAGTAAAGCATTATTAATCCACGGAGCGATTTTTGTATGTTTTCTTCTTATTTGACATTTTCCTGTGGATTCTTTGATTGCATTGGATAATGTTTCTATAAATACGTTAGTAGCAACATCTGGATTTTTTTGATTGTATACTTTGGTCCAAGGAGTGTTCTCTAATTTGTTATTTAGTGTTTTTATGTTTACTTTTTCAAGGTAATTTATGTTGTCTACTTTAGAAAAAAATTCCGTATTAAATATCACTTGTAACATTGTAGTTGAGTGGTCTGTTATATTTGTTTGAAGTACGATTTGTAGTATGTTCTAAGTAATATTATTTCATGAATATATGGTCCAAGCACGCCCTTTGTGTTGTTGGATTATTAATAGTTGAGATGTAGCCGAATTCGTTTAGAAGGTTTGTGTATTCAATTGTGGTGAGATCGAATTCCAAGATATTGATGTTTAGATCTACAATGAAAATGTATAATTTTTCCGAATTTGTATCATGTGTGTCGAGGTAGTTTTGTAAATTTGTAATAAATTCTTTTGGATTTGTATCGGGTGATCTGTATAACGCATGAATTATAGCATAACGATTTTTATATAGATGTATTTTCATCGACAATATGTTTATATTATTGTATAGTTGTATAATTTCGTATGAATAGGTATAATTGTTATTTTATATTTATTACTACGCCGTCGTTTTGGTTGTATCTACTATCATTATAAATTAATTCCTATCCATCAACTTGATGCAAGCTAGTGTCTGGTATCTACCAGGTTTCAATTAAAATGATCAGATCAATGTCGGTATTCAGATTTGATAAAAATAGCTTGAATTCATCTTGATCTTTGCTTATGCTTCGTATGTTATTGTGTACTACTTTAAAGTTGGAGTTATGTTTATTTACATTCAAGATTTGAGAGCATTCTTTTGTGGTTTCTGATGTATAAGTCTCAATAAAATCACTAATATACTGATCCATAATCCTTGAAATTACGAGTAATATTTCACAGAGTTCTATAGTGCATAATATTCAAACAATAAAAGTTTGTGTAATTGTATAAACAAAAGAAATAAAAACATTTACAGGTATTAATTTATAAAATGAAATTATTAAAAATATACTGTTTCTTATGGGATTTTTTGTTACTTCAGAGCGGCTTTTAATTTTAGCTTGATCTTCACTGTTTCATTGGGTGGTAGAACTGGAGATTCGGTGAATGTTTGTTCTTGATTCCTTGTCACCAGTATTTTTAGGCTTATTTCAGAATGAAATAGGGCTATTGTAGAGAGTAGCATGACGCGACTTCGGAAAAATTTCAATGCAGTTTTTCGTTTTGGTGTTCCTAGATGCCAAAATCACCCTCCGTTCCAAAGGTTATTTATATATATATATATATATATATATATATATATATATATATATATATATATATATATATGTATGTGTTATAACGGAACTTGTAAGCACGATAGAGGGCGTATTTTTTGACGGATCAAAACCAAACTCGCTACAAAAATCGGTTAGGACAAAATCTTGGACAAGTTCGTTATTGAGCCAAATCGGCCCAGCAAAAACAAAATGGCGGCCTGTCAAAGGTGAAAAAAATCGCATTTCCTTTGTTTTTCATTTGACGCAAAAAAGTTACTAACCTTTCTCATAGACCTTAACACGTTAACTTTTGTATTTAACATTTTTCTCTAAATTGTACATTAAAACATTTATTCAAGAAAATTCACAAATTATAACGGAATTTGTAAGCACGATGGAGGGCGTATTTTTTGACGGATCGAAACCAAACTCGCTACAAAATCGGTTAGGCAAAAATCTTGGACGAGTTCGTTAATGAGCCAAATCGGCCCAGTAAAAAGAAAATGGCGGCCTGTCAAAGTTGAAAAAAAATCGTATTTCCTTTGTTTTTCATTTGACGCAAAAAAGTTACTAAGCTTTTATATAGTCCTTAACATGTTCTACAACTTTTAGATTTAACATTTTTCTCTAAATCGTACATTAAAACATTTATTTAAGAAAATTCACAAATTTACCAGAATTTTTTTTTATTTTTTTGTTTTTGATTTGATGCCAGAATGTTACTTTGGTTTTTTGTACATCTCAAAACATTATATTACTTTTGTAGCTAATTTTTTATTTTCGGTTTTATGCAAACATGTTACTGAAATAAGCCTGTCCAATTGGTCCTGTGCCATTGGGATTTTTCAAGTACCTTTGGAAATTATTTGATATTGTTTTGTGCAGAGGGTGTTCTTGGAGCACTGTTGGATTTTTCTTCGATTTCCTGGACGTTTTCGCTTCGTTCCAAGTCCTCAACACTATAGATTATACCGTTCACATGAAGTTTGTTGTTTTTTATATAACAGTTTGTATTTTTATCCTCTCTAGCTAGGTTCAATGGCTGAACTTGAATCATTGCTTCCAAGTAAGCCTTCATTTTTGTAGAAATGATGGATAATTTTAGATGCTCCAGGAAAGGAAGATTGCATGTTAATTTATCTGTACATTTGCTTTTTTTCCCAAACAAAAACATAAGAAAAGAATCGAAATCTTGAAAGTATTGTAGAAATATCCCGTTGAAGTTTTGGGCCAACTAAAAGAGTGTCATGGAGAGGTTCGTCAAGCTGCCCCCCCCCCCCCGGCTAGATTGTTGTCACCAAAATGCTAGCACACATAAAGGGCACCTAGCACAAACTAGCACAACAATTTTCATAGCTAGCACACCAACGGCTCACAATAAAAATGCTTTTGAATTCGGGTGGGACCAGGTTAACGCTAGCCCCTCCCCCCGGTTGGAAGTTTGTCGCCAAAATGCTAGCCCAGATAAAGGACACCTAGCACAATCTAGCACACCATTTTTTATAGCTAGCACACCAACAGCTCACAATAAAAACGCTTTTGAATTAGGGTGGGGCCATTTAACGCTAGCCCTCTCCCCCCCGGTTGGAATTTTTTCGTCAAAATGCTAGCACAGATAAAGGACACCTAGCACAACCTAGCACACCATTTTTTATAGCTAGCACACCAACTACACTTTTGATTCTGAGGAGTGGGGTCAGTGAAATAACGCTATACTTACTCGATGAGTAAATAACTGGATAAATGAATAGGTTGAATATATATGTAAAACGGCTGGTTTAATTGTTTCTTACTGTAGTTACGAAAAATTTTCGGAACATTCCACTTATATGGTAAAAATTCCAAATGAAGCAGGATCTTTTCGGAGATAACTCTCCGGCATGGCCGATAATTTCCCTTTTAAGTCCCTATCTAAGTAACGTTTAAGTAAAAATTGTTGTTATTATCATAATTTTAATTTAAAATATCATAAAAATGTCACGGTTTGAAAACTATTCTTCAAGTTCAATCCAAAAATAAGTGATTGAAAATGAACCAAAAAGGGTGATTAAATACCATGTAATGTTGTTTAAATAATATAAATTTCGCATTAATACAGTTTAATGTCGTCTAATCGAGAAATATTCTATCGAATTACAATCGTGAAAATAGTTAGGTCATTAGTTCTACTTATATAGTCCATGTTGCTTGTAATATTATTAGAAAGAATACATATTATTACAACCATCAGTCCTTCGGGGAAACCCTTCCTCACCCAAACACCTGAATCGGCTCGTTTGGATGTACCTACAAGAAATTTATTTACTCTTGAGACCCATAAAAACGGCATTATAAAAATGATTCAAATTTTAACGATAGACTTGGTTTAACGACCCTTTTAAAAAGTCCGATGAGAACTTCTGATGGATTATACCTAGTTCTTAGAAAAATAAAAATACCTATGTCATCAATTTTGCTAGCTTCCATTTCATACACATATTGTGAGAAAGCATAAAAAAATTAGTCCACTTTCTTTAGTCCGCCAACTTTGGTGATCCGCCATGTTGACTTTAGAATGACGTCACATACCTAATCATGGATTGGCATGCAAACTAGACGTATATATAGAATTTCAGCTCAATCGGTTGAAGATATCTGCTTGAAAATTGAGTTGCAAGATTGTAACCGAACAAACATACATTGCCAGTTACATACTAAAAACTTTGAAAAATACATATTAATGTTGGTATCTTATGATTTGTCACACAAATATTTGAAGCTCTGATTAACCGGCTCTAAGAATTAAAAGCTGCACGTTCTAAGTAAACTTAGGAATTTAAAAAAAATCTGATAGTGAAATGCAATATTTATGTTATCATTCAATGGTTAATCAACCATCAACTTCGGCAATAAATATTCTGGCAAATTTAAATATAAAGTTTGAGTGTTTATTTTAAATAAGGACTACAGTGAACCACGATCAGTCTTAAATATGTATTCTCAATATATTGGAACATTTTTAGGGATCTCAGCCGCCCCTTCCCAGATTGCACAATTTGTCCAAAGGACATATCCAACGGCTTCGCTTTTTTTGACATTTATTGATCCAACATGCCTGTACGCAAACGTTTGTTTTTGCCTTTTTTATAGTGTGACGTAATTTGCAACTTATTTGTGTATTTTAACAAAATAATTTTTAAAAGTGAAGGTTTTTTGTATCCTTTCTTTTTTTAGCATTAATTGAAAATAAATAGATAATTATTAATTAAATAATGCTTAATTATTAATTAATCAAATACCCTGCTAGATGGGAAAATATAGATATCACGCATAATCCGGCAACAGCTGGCAACAATAATGCTGTTTAGGGGCCATTTTTTATAGGATAATGATGTTTAGGGACAAATACATCCAACATTTTCATTAATTCGTGTAACCGTAGCGTTATTTTACAGACACCCTCCACCCCCTGAATTCAAAAGCATTGTAAATGTACTAGCTATAAAAAAATGTGTGCTATGTTGTGCTAGGTGTCTTTCATTTGTGCTAGCATTTTGGCGAAAAAATTCCAACCGGAGGGGGCTAGCGTTAACCTGGCCTCACCCGAATTCAAAAGCATTTTTATTGTAAGCTGTTGGTGTGCTAGCTATAAAAATTGTAGTGCTAGGTTGTGCTAGGTGCCCTTTATGTGTGCTAGCATTTTGGTGAAAAAATCTAACCGGGGGGGGGCACCTTGGCGGACCTGTCATGGAGATACCCTGAACATCACGTTGTGAAGACTTTAGAACAAGTATTCACTTCTGATAAAAATAATAATAAACAATTTAAAAGCTTAAGTTTAAATTGAAAATTAGTTCAAATATAATGAAGTTTAAAACAATTTACTTTGTTTCATTTCATAGTTTATTATAATATTCTTCACTTTTATTTATGTCAATAGGAAAAAATATTATCAACAGTTACTGTAGGTTTTCAATTATTATTTGTATTTTATTATTATTATATTATTAGTTAAAGGAAAGTAATATATTATGAACTTGGAAGTAACTATTTTCAATAAAAAGTATATTAGATTAAACTAATTTTTATATAGAAATGTGGAATCTTCTCACTGTTGAATTCAAGTTTGAAGACTAGCGCCGAATTAATGTTAATTGAGATCATTTTATTGCTGATGCGTGAACCCTGGACCACATAAACGAGTCTCAGGAGGTTCTTCACTATTTTGTATTATATTTTTCAACTTTCTCTTTGTAAATCCACATCAGAAACTTATGTTATCTCCTTATATAAGATATTTTTTTGCCCAGCGAATGCTTTCCCGGATCGCAATCACTTTCTTTCTCTCATATATTTCATTTGTTGCTCTTCTCATCCGAGCTCTATTTATAGATTTAATCCCTTCCAGCTTCTTCTCATAATTGAATTACGTGTTCCCGGCCGACACCTTCCTTTCACACTGTTCTTCCATTAAGAGCGAAATTAGTTCTTGTCTTAGAATACACATACAGCTCATATCAGACTGAAAACTTGATAAACTTCCTTTATCTAGAAACGCAAAAGCAAGTTAAACGGACCGCCAAATTGCCAGTATTAAAATTTTCGTAATACACAAACTCCAAATGTTCCAATTTACACATTTTAGAATATGTCTTGAAGAAGATTATTAAGGAATTAAGCTTTTAATTTGTAATTATCTTAAGTCTGGAAGTTATTTTCTAAATCCGGTCTTAGAATTGCTCTGTCACGTCACGTTTTCGATTTTTTCTACCCTAAAAGATCTTAAATGCGATGTTTTGCTATATTAAAGGTTATGCTACATTTATTTCACAAAAAGAGGTATTTCACGTAATTCATAGAGATATTCGATACTCGCTAAATATGGATACTAGGTAATGAAAGGTATTTTATGTGAAGAATCGAATCAGGAATTGTATCGCTAAGAAATTATTGATACTTACTGATATCAAATCGAAACGGAAGAAGGAGTAATAATTGAAAAACGAAAAAAATATACATTTTTTTAAAATCATTACTTACACATTAAATAAATAAAATCAAGTGTTCCATTCTAATTCGAGCAGCTTCCTAAAAAAAAAGTTGATAGACACTGTTTCCAAGTAGCCAATTTCTGCTGGAACCGATGTAGTAGCAATAAAAAGATATGCTTTATAATTCGCGTATAAAAGAGACTTTATTATAACATTGTTTACAGTGTCATATATTTTTATTTGACATTTGACTTTAAACTTGAAACAAATTATAAAATGGTCTAGCGTTGTTCTAGCTAGCAAATTATTATATTAAATGGTCTTAAAAATAAATTTGAATGAATTATATATTAAAAATATTGATTAATGACGTACGCTAACCAGTAGCCTAACTAAAAATATATTTCAGAGGACCCATACCTGATTTTAAGTAATTTGTAAGGAAAAATTAAAAGATCAATAAATAAGCAAATCTAGGCTTATTTATTGATAAATCAAATTAAATTGAACAAAAAATGAAACATAATTCTAATAAAATAGCAGATAATCATATTTTTCAGTCTGTACCTAAAGTGCAATTCGTCGATTGGTTTGGCGAGATATATTTATAATATATCATTAATGACGATTTGAATATCACGATACTCATTAGGTCTAAACTTCTTGTACGCTCATCAGTTGAATGATTCCTCGGATAAGTTTTCAGTCTCTTCAAAGTTGGAAAGCTTCTTTCCGCTGCTGCTGTAGTCATTGGAAGAACGGACAGAGCCTGCAGTAACACGTGAATATTAGGGAAAAAATGGGATTGCACAAATAAAGAGTATCCAGAGCAGATCCTGGTACATCCGTTTCAATTTGCCACACATTTTTCCATATATTCCGTTCCCCTACTAAAAGCAGCTTCAATGGAGGCAAACAGTTACGATCTAGCATACTTCGGTCCAACATGTTGTAAAGAAGAAAGCACCGTCTTATATTCGCTAAATCGTTTATTTAAGGAATATATAAAATCATCTAAATATGGTACAAAAATAGATCTTCTAAAATATTCTTCTGGTGTACTTGCTGTAATATTTGTTCTATGCCGTTGTATTCCTACTATCCTGGGCATAGCGGGTTCTACGACAAAAGTAAGAGCTATTCTTTCAGATTCATTAAAAATCTTTAAAAACTCGATTTCAGAGTTGCTTCTTGTATTTTGATAATTAAAGTTTTTTCGACAGCATCCAGGGCAGAACATGAATCAATTGACTTTTGCTGTAAATATTCAGAAAGTGGTTTTGTAAAGTCCAAAAGCTTTTCCGAAATTTTTAAAGCACAGTGATGTAATGATTCAGCTTTATCGTCCCGATTTTTTAGACCTTCTAGAGCTAATCTATATATTTTAGGGAGTCCGCAAAGCGCAAAACGGCGTCATGCCTTTCCACCTATCTTCTTTCGCAATATTTATCAAAGTAGTGACTTCGTTTGGTCCTTCTTGTAGCCGTTTTTAAAGTATTTCATATCTCAGTGCTCAAATTCCAAGGAAGGAGCAAATTTCGCCAACTTTATTAAAAGTGTTTCTTATGACTGTAATAAATGTGCGTATTAAAAAGGGAAAATTATATCAGTAACTTTTAAAACATACGGTGAAATATACATTTTTCAAATAGAAAAAAAAATTATAACATATTTTTTGTTTAGCAAAAATGAGGCTGAACCATAACATTGCAACAATGTAAATAACTAAACTAAATTAAATATAAACTATTGTTGTTTACACACACGGTTGAGTTAAAGAAATCGAAGGCCATTCTAAAACAAATTACGCAACTTTTTGAAAATCAGCAGAATATCCGGTAAAATTTGGGGAAATGATAGAAAGTCAGTTCAGAGCAGCCAGAGGAGAGAGTCGGACGAAAAACGTGAAGGGAAAAGGTACTTCCCTATCACGGGTCAGTTTATTTTGAATGTTCGCGGGTTTACAAAGAGAGGAGAATTTCTCTCTCTGTTGTGTTCAGGGCGTCCAAGTGATAATCGGATATCCTTGACAGTGAAAACTGTTCCCCTGAAACAACACGGAGTAAACTCTCCCCAGCCGTTAACCAACATACCCCGAAACCGTGTGTTAGAAACCTAGCGTCGCGGCCGTTCTAGCTAATTTTCTCGACATCGTCATCAGTTCAGCAAGCAGAGACGGGAGAAAGGAAGTTTCCACGCCGTAAGTTTTTGAATACGTCTAATATCAATTGGGAGATTTTATGTTCGGAAAGGTTTCCGCGGTTAGAATTATGAACAAACGAACTAGGTTCACGGGTTGAACCGCGTTGGAAATTTGAAATTTCTCGACGTTTCGGCTTCCACTTTGAAGCCATTATCAAGAGGGGGGTAGGTTATTCGTTCATTAATCTAAGAAGTGATCCGCTTCCGTAGTCTCAATATGCCTACTTTACGCAACGAATCACCACCTTCGGCTAATTCCAAGGCCTCAATCTGCCTACTCCTTGGAATTTCACTGAAAAAGGACATAACAAGAAAATAATGGCTCCAAAGTGGAAGCCGAAACGTCGAGAAATTTCAAATTTCCAACGCGGTTCAACCCGTGAACCTAGTTCGTTTGTTCATATATATATATATATATATATATATATATATATATATATATATATACCAAAGAACAGATTGTTCATATGTCACGCACTA
Organism: Galeruca laticollis; assembly: GCA_963921935.1. Lineage (NCBI taxonomy): Eukaryota > Metazoa > Arthropoda > Insecta > Coleoptera > Chrysomelidae > Galeruca > Galeruca laticollis. The sequence goes on from OY998177.1 coordinate 84,095,776, forward strand.
TTCGTACATCTTTATATATATATATATATATATATATATATATATATATATATATATATAGATACATATTTATATAGATAGAATATATAAATTCTTTTTGGATTCTGTTATTGGGTAATTTCTAAACACTCGCCCAGGGAAACTGGACTGGGAAAGTGCAAAACGGAGGAAACGATTCATAGGGTCAGTTTAATCTATAGGTTCTGGCTCATATTTGTGCACAGATCCATTTTATAGATACATATTTATTTTGGGTGATATTATAGTAAGATTTTACCGACGATTAGCAGGAACGTTTTTTGTATATGGAATATAATAGGATTCAGATATTTGTTTGTCACACAGTTCTCGCCCACCCCGTAGATAGGTGGTATGTAAAATTTGAAGCGAGGTCAGTTGTAATTTATACAGATCACTGGGAACGTATGATTATGTCCCCATATCCCGGTTATCGACTAGTTTTCACAGAAGTAAATAATTTTCTTGTAGCCACGGCCGTATCATTTAATCCTCTCTAATAAATAGGAAGAAATTGTTTTTTTTTCGCGCTAAGGCAAAATTGCAATACGAAATTTGTTAGTACGTACAGAACCGCTTATCGCGTAGATTAATAAATCAGCATAATTTTTTTTCTCATTTTTATTTAAATAGGATACAATGACCTTCGGCAATGAGAGAATTTAGCACCGGTCGTCTAGTATTTCTGTAGATAGACACGTTTTCTTGCAGTGAGGTAGGTCACACAAGCCGTAGACGTTATACGTTTCAGCACAACTAGGAGGAGATGGAATCATAGGGTCCAAACAAATATTGTAAGTTTATATAGGTGTATAGCGCTTTTCTTTTGTCATATATATATATATATATATATATATTATAATATATTCTATGTTCTTTAATAATATTTGCCCCACGTTTGGGTGACAAATTATTATATTTCGATGCTTTATTAATTATTTAATAGTTGAATTTATGAATTTATACGATATGAATTTTATTTGTTGATGTCACAATTTATGATTGTAACTACACTCTTATGAATATGCCTTTACCACTGAATATAACCTATTGAAATTTTTGACAACAGTTGTCAAATTAATATGCCCGGCTGAGATGAATATTAAATTTTATATTTTGAAAGATGAATCAATACACAATCGACTTACTCACTCTTATCTCAGGGAGGGATCAAAGATTTCAAATAATAATTCAAATTTATGAATTTTTAAAGAATTTTCCAAATTACGTATTACGCTATTCCAAATCTAGAGTAACTGTTTGTTCAATATACTACAAGACAATTAAATTATCTTATGACATATATGATTTTACTGTCAGGAAATTAACCAAATGTCACTTATTATATCAAAATTTCTATAGACTGAGAATTATCAAATACAATGAGAAATGAATATGAAATGAGTACCAAAGAGTGATTGGAATTCAAATTTATATAATATATTATCAAATAACGAATTACAAGAAATTAGAACTTTTCAAAAATATTATAAACGCAGAAACAAAGATAGAATTGTCTATCAACCTTAAAATTAAAACAACCTATAATTATAAATCTACTCGCTAAATAATTTATCAAAGCAAAATGTTTGATTATATACTTGATGTATATCAACGTCAAAATACGCAAATTTCCGTTTAAATTGTCTATTCCAAAATTATCTTCGCTTGACGTTGAATTTTATTTGAGTAACGTTACTGTAATTTCAATCGAATTTATTACCATCTAATTTTGAAATATTTTTAATAAAGGCCTATTAATTCTCGAGAAATAATATAAATAAACTGGACAGGACTCACCAACTAGGTACTGGTTAACTCGTTCGTATAACAAACCGTGTTTAGAATTCAGGAACAACTTTCTAAATTAATAATTTAGAAATCGGAAAATCACCCGCACTTTATCGATGCAATTCGTTGCGAATTATACACGCACTGGCTTTACAATGCAGGATTTGATGATGTGATAATATTCATATAAATTACTATGATATTTTTAAATAAATTTGAGGCAACTCTTATTTCGATGTTGCCTCGTGGGGATCTCAAAATCAACTCCTTAACTTTCTATATACATAATTCTCCTCTCCTTTGGTTACCAAAAAATTATTTAAAAAAAAAAAAAATTTACCTTCTCCTATAACAAAGAGAGATTTTCATTCTTTTAATATAATTGCAATTTTGCTACCATCTGTATTCTTGTTTTCAAATCGTTATAAAGTATATTCTGCATTAATGTCATCCGAAATTGAAATGTCCCAATTTATTTGTATATTGATACTTTAAAGTTATTGATAATACAGTGTGTATCACTAGTATTACATCCAAATATGCACTTTTTTCCTTATTTCAATATTTTCTTTAGAATTTAGATAGAGGATATGTATTAATATATATATATATATAGTGAAATATAGATATATTTTTTTATCATTAGTTGGTACTGAGATTTATTCAGTTCCCTATCTCGACCATCCCTTTAAAGTGAGCAGTTCATCAGATACTTGGCTGGACAAAAAATCAACCCTGTCCTGGCAAAGGAATTACCCGTATTAATACCAAGTGATCCCCGCCTAAATCGGACTTTTCCACGGTCGGTTGTATAATTTTTTTTCTGGTGGCGAACTATAAAAATAGAAGGAGAAGGGCCAGTATGTCCTCTAGTATTATTTCATTTGGTGACAGCGGACACGAAACAAAAAGAGCAGTACTACACTGGTTACAGCGAATTTTTTTTAAGAATCACATCGGTTGGTTGGTTTAGAGTTGTACATGACAGATACTTTGAAAGCGTCATTAAGGCATAAATTTAGATAGTGGGAGGTACAGTGAGTGTATATTGCTTTTGGATATTCCTCCTTTATAACTGCTAGGCATCCTCTAAATTTTCTCCTCATTGCTGCTGCCCCATCGTATCCCTGCCCTCTCATGTTGTCAAGTTCTAATCCCAAATTAATTAGCGTATCTTTCAGTGATGAAGCAAGCCCGGGACCACTAACATCATGAACTGGAACAAATATTAAATAATCTTACTGTAACATTATTTGCTGGGTCTAAGTATCTGACATACATTGAAAATTGTTCTACTCTACTTATGCCAGTGGTTTCATTTGCAAGAACGGTAAAATATTTCGCTTTCCTAATTTTTTCAATGATTTTCCTTTGAATGCATTATTCAATTATATTCAAAATTTGATTTTGAACGTCTTGACTTGAATAAGTTGCGTTAGCTCCTGCAGTGGTAACATGATCTAAAACAACAGAATCACCACCACGGATACGATGTCTCAATAAAGCTCTCAAGTTGCCGTCACTTGCAGCGGGTTGTTCTAATGTTAATTTTCCAGAGTTTCTCAATTTAAAAGCTTAATATACTTTGGAACACCGTCCTTAGAAACTTTGGACATTAATATTTGCTTTAAAACTCATTAAAATAACAAATGTAAATCTTCAGGATTAAACAAAACAGGAGTTTATAAATTAAAATGTGGTAATGACAACTGTGATAAAATTTGTATCGGTAGGACTTTTAGAAATTTTAAAACTAGAATTTCAGAACACAAACAACAATAATAAATTGGATTCTAACTATTCAAATCTTTTATTAGAAAACAAACACAGTGTCGACCCAATTTTTTAAATTTTATATGTAGAACCTAAATCCTCTTGAGATAAATAAAAACAAATATTCAGGTAACCTCTCCCTATTAAACCTATTTACCTAGAAGATAGTTTAGGAATGATTGTAGTAAATGAATTTCCGGGTAATTTTGTTCAATACTTTTGATAATGTTCATAGAATTCCGCATTTATGCATTATACAAATATTTAAAAAAATCATTATACCTTCACTCGTTTGATGATGCTACTGTGTTAGCGAAACGTGTCACAAGTTTAAATTGAACATTCGTTCAAATATAATGAATTTTTAAACAAATGAGATTGTTTTATTTCATCGTTCAGTATGAGTCTTCATCAAGTAAAATCCTCGGCTATTCAATTTATACTGTACCAGGTGATCAATTAAGGGTAGCGAGCGACCATATCTCATAAGATATTGGTCATATAGATTTAGAAAAAAAAATTCATGATAAAAGTCGCCAAGATAAATTGCTGGAAATTATTTTCGAGTTTGTCAAACGTCCGCTAGAGGGCGTAACAACTAACACTAAGTATAAAAATGGGATTTTTATAGAATTTTGCCCAATGAAAGTATATCGATGATACTATTTTCATATTTACTGACTATTCACCTACACTTTTTGACTAAAATGTTTTGTTCTATCTATCAAAATAAAGCGGTGGGGGAAGCTCAATTGGGCTCATATGAAAGAGCATAATTTACACTACAAAACCCTTACTTGGTTTTGACTTTTTGACTTTCGTCTTCGCCGCTAGATGGCGTTAACTGAAATGGTAGTAAATTTTTGAATTTTTTTCAAAAAAAAACAAATGACATGGAATATTCATTTTTACACATTTTAAAATAGGATACATTTTTCTAGAATTTAATGAAAAAAGTTAATCATCTACCATTTTTGAACCGTTGATATTGAACAAAATATAATTTTATTACATCAGAAAATGGCACGCTACTGCTTTTTATCAAAATAAAAATCATTTTCGTAATCACTTATTAGTTGCTAACAAAAAGAACCTTGTGACTTATTTTCGTTAGACAAACGGTTTTGGATTAAAAAAATCAAATAAGTTTACATGGGGCGCCCATATCTCGAAACATACTAATTTACATATTTGGAAAAAATAAACGTTAAAAATAAATTAATAGTTTTGTCGTAAATGTTCAAAATGTTGTCCATTATTTGGAATGCACTGGTCCAATCTTTTCTGGGTGGAGTTGGCAGCTGCCTCAATTTCCGCTCTTGGTATAGGGATCGAGACCGAACTATGGAGGCAGCACTTCTGTCGAAAGTAGAGCGCCCTGGTGTTAAATAAGAAAATCATTGTGATGTAAACAGTATAATAAACAAGCTACAAAATACAAAAAATGAATAGATCTTTTCATTTTCTTTGCCAGGAAAAATTGTTGGTATGTAAGATGGGTGTAGGGGATTATCTGATTTTTGATTATTGACAAAATGAGCACTGCAAATTCTAGTATTTTTATTTGGTTCCCGATCCTCCCGATGTTTTCTGAAATGTAATTAAAAAACTTGAAGTGATTCGTTTTGTACAAATGTTTACTTTCTTCCCCTTAATAGTATTTAATTATTTGAACTTATTTTATAATATTAAAGTCTGCAAGCACATACCTAGTTTTTTATTTAATATAATCAAGGAAATCGTACAGAAAACAACATTTCTTTCTCTGGATAATAATGTTTTATTTATGTAAAATAACATTTAGAACTTTTCTAATAGCTGCCAATTGTAGTATCATACTGATTATACACAAAATAATAGTTAATAAAATGTTTTAATAAGAACATTTTAATTACATATGCGTTTTTACTGCATTTATCCATTTTTGACGTTTTAAAGTTATCCACGCAGTATTCAATGGACTTTCCGGGAAACTATGAAATTTCAACTTCGTAGTATTTTTATACAGCATATTTCTACTGCCATGAATACAGAGAGATACTTTTGATGACGACATCACAAACATTTAATATCAGTTTTGAAAAATGAACATTTAAAAGCGCTGATTATACAAAACTACTAATAGTGTTTACATCACATTGTTTGTGTTTTTTCACGGCAGATGGCATAAACGTCATCTTTCTTGGTCCCTATATTATTTATGGCGTTTTGAATTTGGACTATCATGTCTTCTCGAGTAGTTGGTCGAGTTTTATACACCAAATCCTTTATTCGGCCTCACAGAGAAAAATCAAGGCAGGTTAAATCGGGGGACCGTGGTGGGCAGAAAAATAGACTGCCTCTACCAATCCAACGGTTAGGAAAAAGCCTGTTCAAAAAATCTTGCAAATTTCGAGAATAATGTGCCGGGCATCCGTTTCTTCTTACTTCTAAAGGCACATTTTCTAAGAGTCCTGGTAAATCGTTCAATAAAAAATTCAAATACATGTCGCCGGTAAGAATGCCATTAAAGATGTGCGGACCGATAATAGCACCATTAATAACACCGCCCCAGACGTTGACGCTCCATCGACCCTGCTGATAATCTTCACGTAACTAGTGTGGATTAGTGTCCGACCAGTAATGCATGTTATGAAGATTTACCCTGCCATTACTGCAAAAAGATGCTTCATCTGTCCACAATATTTGTAACAAAATATGACGGTTTTCCCTAATGAAATCTCTAAGCCAGTAGCAGTTCAAAGTCAGTCTCTTTTAAGGATTGATGAATCACGACGTGATACGGATGCATTTTAAAATCCAATAATATGTTTTGCACTGACCCATAGGATATTCCTAAATATCTGGAGATCTCTCTTATGCTTAAATGGGGGTCTGCATGCATATAAGCCATTGGTTCCCAACGGGGGCGATACCGCACCCCCTGTGGGCGATGCAGCCTTTTAGGGGCGCGGTAGCGGATTCAGAAGCGAATAATAAGCAGTCAAGAGGAATGGTGAAATAAAAATGATTTAATAAGGGTTAATAAGCAGTTTTAAATTAGCATTAATAATAATACTAATAATTATAATAATTTCTTTTAGTTCAGAATAGAAGTATATGACTTGTCCTCGCACGTTGCTAAGCGAATGCGCGATGTTCATACAAAATAACATGTTCCGACATGTTCGCACACAGACAAGTTGAATCATGCACGAAATGAAACGTATAAAAGCAACAGCTCTACGAATTTCTTGTTAGTTAGTTGTATGTGCTTGGCCACGATATATAGTCGTGAATCATAAGCTCTGCCGTAGTAAATAATCGTGAGTGGTGTGTCATTTTATAAACATTACTATCTATAAATCTATTGAGAATTTAATTTTTGTATGAAAATGGCTGAATCTACTTCTAAATTAAAAAAAAATGCCGGCAATACCGTATTGAGTATTTAAAATATGAATTTGCGGAATTTTCTACAAACAAATCATTACCTATGTGTTTAATTTGCCAAAAAGTTTTTTAAAATGAAGCTATGAAACCTTCTAGGCTACAAGATCATTTACATAAAATGCATCCTGATAAGAAGAACAAAGATATATTCTATTTCCAAGAACTCGAAAAACAATATTTTAAACAGCCAACTATATCAAACCTTTTTGCATCGTCTCCTAAACGAGATGATGATGGGCTACTAGCCTCATATAACGTTTTATTGTGAATCGCAAAGTCAGGAAAACCACACACCATTAGCGAGGAATTAATTTTGCCGGAAGTCGAAGAGATATTAAAAACTGTTCTCCATCATAAGACACCATTTGATATCATTAAAAAAATTCCTCTCAGTAATAATTCAGTGCAAAGAAGAATAGATGAAATGGCAAATGACGTTTAAATATCATTATGCGATTACCTAAAGACTTGCAAATTTTCCATTCAACTCGATGAATCAACTCTACCAAGTAACGAAGCTCTACTCTTATCATACGTACGATTTATAAAGGAAGAAAAAATTCATCAAGAGTTATTTTTTGCTAAGAATTTGGAATCTGATACAAAGGGACATTCTATATTTAATATGATGCAAGAATTTTTTCAAGAGAAAGAGATTCCTATTAGCATTATTTTGTCTGCTGCTACTGATAGTGCTTCAGCAATGACTGGGCGTCATAAGGGTTTTATAGCACATTTGAGAAAAGCAGTGCCAAATGTACTCGATGTACATTGTATTATTCACCGTCAGCATTTGATTGCAAAAGAATTAAATGAACGTCTGCATGCGTCCCTCGATAACGTTATTAAAGCAATCAATATCATTAGAAGCAATTCGTTGAAGGACCGTTTGTTTCATAAGCTTTGCAATAAAAATGACGAAGACTACAATCGCTTGCTGCTGCACACAGAAGTACGTTGGCCCTCTAAAGGTGTTTGTCTGAATCGTTTTTTCAATCTATTTGACTCAGTGTTGGAATTTTTTGAAGAAAACGAACACGCGAAAACCTGATTACGTCAAAAAATGACATCGCTTATTTGACGGACCTGTTTAAAGTATTTAATCAAGTTAATCTACAATTGCAAGGTAATAATTTAAATTTAATTAAAACTAAAAACGTCATAGCGGCTTTTCCAAGAAAACTTCTTATATTCAAAAGAAATCTTTGTAGAGGTGAGTACAACCATTTTCCCACATTATCAACAGTGTCTGCAAAACCGGAAGATTTACTTACTTACTGCCACCACTTGGAAGTTCTTCATGTTCATTTTACAGAGAGTTTCCAAGATATTTCAAACATGGAAATACCAAGTTGGGTTATAGATCCTTTCGCAAACACAGATACTGAGGCTCATCAAATTTGGAAGAGGAACTATTAGAACTCACAACTAACGAAGAACTGAAAGTAAAATTCAAACGTGGATATCAAGAGTTCTGGCTTCAAAAACCAATAACAGTTCTCCATCCTGGATTGTGGACAATAGTACAGCAGTTGTTAATTGCATCTCCTTCGTCCTATATGGCTGAGCGTGCATTCAGTGCAGTAACTGATTTGCTGTCAAAGAAGAGGAACAGACTACACATCACTGAACGTGGCGATCTGCGATTGATGTTATCAAAATTGGAACCCGATATTAACAAACTGGTTACACTCCACCAGCCTCAACCGTCTCATTGATTTTTTCTTTATTATTAATTTTGTATTTCTTATTGTATTGCATTTCTTATTTCTATTCTGATTGTATTTCTTATTGATTCTGTGTTCATATTTATAAGGTTAATAAACAATTTTATTGTACATTTGGTAGTCGTTTAATAAATTTCTACTACATCATTTCTCTAAAATAAAATTTAGACATTAACTGAAATTAAAGCTAAATACAGATCAATTGGGACGGTACAGATGATATTCAAATAAAATTAACTACTTTGGACTAACCAGCGACTGGGGGGGGGGCGGTGAAATTTGTGTTCTCTTCTATAGGGGGCGGTGGTCCAGAAAAGATTGGGAACCACTGAATATAAGCCAACACATTTATAATGTTATCTTCTCTTCTTACTCTACGATTTCTTCTCAAAGTTGGAGTTGGTTGCACTTGGCCATGTCGCCTTTAACGTAAGGGTAAACGACGAAAAACCATTCTCGAATACCGTCTTCGGAGGGGATAACGCAGTGCATACTGCCTAGAAGCAATCGCCGCATTTTCAAATATTGAAAATAAATTCTCAACATATCAAAGGCTTCTTCATTCGTAAAGGCATGATTTGTTGTAAAAATACTTTTTACATAACATTAAATTAGATGTTAATAGCAGGAACTGTCAAAATGAATATCAGCGTGATTGACAATTTGGTGTTTTCTTTCTTAATATAGATCATGGCCTGCTTCGCTTAAATGCGATGTTAGTTTAAACAGTATGTAAACCTATCTTATTTTTTCAATCCAAAACCGCTCGTCTAACGGAAAAAAGTCAGTGGGTTCTTTTTGTTAGCAACTAACACTGATTACGAAAATGATTTTTATTTTGATAAAAAGCAGTGGTGTGCCATTTTTTAATGTAACAAAATTATATTTTGTTCAATATCAACGGTTCAAAGAAAAGTAGATGAATAATTTTTCTCATTAAATGTTAGAAACATGTATCCTCTTTTAAAATATGTGAAAATGAATATACCATTACATTTGTTTCTTCTGAAAAAACTTAAAAATTTGCTACGATTTCAGTTAACGCCATCTAGCGGCAAAGGCGAAAGTCAAAATGTGAAAATCAATTAAGCGTTTTGTAGTGTAAATTATGCTCTTTCATATGAGCCCAAATTTGTTAAAATCGGTCAAGCGAAACGGGAGAAATCTTGGTTTGTTTAAAAAAACAATTGAACCTCCCCCACCTCTTTACTTTGATAGATAGAACAAAATATTTTAGTCAAAAAGTGTAGGGGAATAGTCAGTAAAAATGAAAATGATATCATCGATATACTTTCATTAGGCAAAATTCTATAAAAAACCCATTTTTCTACTTTGTGTTAGTTGTTACGGCCTCTAGCGGACGTTTGACAAACTCGAAAATAATTTCCAGCAATTTCCCTTGGCGACTTTTATCATGAATTTTTTTTTATAAATCTATATGACCAATATCTTATGATTTATGGCCGCTCGCTACCCTTAACTAATCACCCGGTACATCAATGTACTAAATATTATAATTTTTATATCAGGTCACATCTAGTTTTGTACGTTTTCCAGTCGTCCATTGTTTTTTATTCACTTTCCTTATTTCTCTTCTTTTCACTATACTCTGGAAATACTGTAATTATGATCGCCCAGGACCTGACATCTCGGTCAAGACTCGTTGTTATCCCAGACTAATTGGATTTTAATCCATTGAGAAAACCACAAAATTACGGTTCCACTTCTTTTTTTCCCCACTGAAATAAGTTCATGGACAATTTACCTTCCAGTAATGTTGAAATTTTCGTTAATCAAACGATTTCTTCCACGCTGTTTGCTTTCTGACATAACCACATTCAATTAGGGTTGGAAAAATGTCAGTTTATAATTTTTTGGCGTCAGTTGAAACTCTTTCGACACTTTTTACCCGATTATCACAAAGTACTCGATTTATTTATGGATTCAAACTGGTTTTCCGAACTTCCAGTTGAATCTACTTGGTATTCAGCGAGCGCACGAGTTTTCAGACTCATAACTAATTCATACGAGGCAGCTTTTTAGCACGCGTTAAGAATAAATGCTTCAGCTAGTGCGCTTGGTCTTTCAACGCCCTCACGAACATTCATTAATTGGCTGTGGTATTTTATGTACACACAAAAGAATTGCAAACATAAATTGTTTGGGCATAGATAGAATTCATATTTATGAATAGAATACCTTAGATAAATTCATATTGTTAGTAGAATAGAACAATTTTGGGATAGGAATACCAAAAAATGTTTGGAATTTTTTAGGAGAATAGAGCAATTTCTGGATAAAACTCAAATGTATGGAGAGAATGAAGTAAAATTATCGAAATTCACGCATGGAATAGATGAATTTCAGTGCATAAATTCGAATCAATTAATAAAATATCGCAATTTCATGATAAAAAATTGAATTCCTTGGTTTATATGTGCAATTTCATGATAAACTTTCAAATTCATAATTAAAACAGCTATTTTGAGAAAAACTTTCAAATTCGTAAAGAAAATTAAACAATGCAGTGAAAATATGGAAATGAGTACATAAATTGAAGCAATTTCTTGATAATTAGATGAAATCATGCATAGATTTATGCAATTTCGTGATAGAAATTGAATTCATGAGAATGTCATACAAAACAATCAAATTTATAATCAAAACAGGACAATGTTTATAAAACAATTCAAATTTATAAACTAAATACTGTAAGGTCGTGGAAAACATCAATTCAAGCAATTCCAAAAAATTCCTGCATAAATTCGTGCAATTTCATAAAAAAACATTCATAATTAAAACACAGCAATTTTCAGAGCAATCCAAATTCATAAATCATATAAATGCAATGCCATGATAAAAAATTGAATTCATGCGTAGATTCGTGCAATTTCATGAAAAACATTCAAATTCATAATTAAAATAGCATTATCAGAAAATACTCAAACTTCATAAATCAAAAGAAGCAATTCCGTGGAAAACATGGAAATTTCATCATCATAAATTTAATTAATGCATAGATTCGTGGAATAAAACATAGCATCTTTTGAATAACAATTTGAATTCACGAATTTTATGGTACAATTCCGTGAAAACAGCGAAAATCGTATATACATTGAAACAAGTTCATGATTAGAATTAGAATTCATGTGTAGATTTGTGCAATTTCATGAAAAACATTCAAATTGATGATCAAAATAGCAATTTTTAGAAAGCAATTCAAATTCATAAATCAAATGAAGTTATTCCGTAAAAAATATAAAAATTGGACATAAATTGAAAACATTTCTTAATATTAAATTAAATTCATGTTTTTATTTGTGAAATCTAATACAAAATATTCAACTTTATAATTAAAACAGAGCAGTTTTAAAAAAACAAACCAATTTTATAAATCAAATGGAGCAATTCCGTAGAAAACATCGAAATTAGTAAATAAATCGAAGCAATTTCATGATAAATAACTGAATTTGTGCATAGGTTTGTGCAATTCTTTTAAAAACATTCAAATTATTAAACAAACCACAATATTTTTTAGAAAACAAAGCAAATTCATGAACAAAAATACAGCACAGTTAAACTCGAATCATCGAGACGAGTGGTCGTTCCGAAGACGAGTTCAGCAATAGTGTGTATAATTAAAATCTAATCAAAGTAATTAGTGTAAAAACAGGTTAGAGAATCGATTCCAATATTAAAGTATCTGGGAATTTACATAAAAGTACCGTTGCCATACCCAAATTAAAAATCTCTGAAAAAACCTACACAGTGATGGCTTCCGACTACGGGGGCGCATCAAATTCTACAACAACTAGTCAACGTCAATATTCTCAAGCTGTTAACTCTGATAGGTTTCCAAATAAAGAACAAGCGATCGTATTAAATGTAAATGACAATCTCACTCTAGGAGACTATGTGGAAGCCGTAGCAAGTATTGTTGGCTCCAAAAATATACTGTTTGCCACTAGAATGTCAAATAATAGAATACGTATGTACTTGTCGACTGTCGAAGCTGCCCAAGATATAACTGAAAAGTATCAAACTTTAAATATAAAACAGCACCAAGTAGGAGTTCGACGACTCATCACTCCAGCAAAGCGAATCATCCTATCAAACGTCTGTCCATCAATACCACATGACATACTAGAAGCAGAAATCCTAAAAATAGGTTTTTCAAAAGTATCACCAATGGCATTCCTCCGGGAAAGTCTGTCAGGAAACGAATACGCACACATCCTAAGTTTTCTACGTCGAATCTATGTAGTACCAAACGATGACATAAGTCTACCTCCCTCATTGGTCATTACATTTGAAGATACAACATATAGAGTGTTTCTATCATTCGACGGAATAACATGTTTCCTTTGCAAAACCCCAGGACATGTTGCCAAGCTTTGTCCAAATCAAGCACCAAACTCATCCAACTACCAAGAAAATATTACAATGCCAGTTGAACCAATATCAGTAGAAAGTTCCGTAGAAGATCTTAGCCGAATTGATGAGACGAATGATACTCCTCCATCAAAAACCTTGAAACGACCATGGCAATATCTAACAGCTAGTTCCAGCGACCTCACATCCGAAAAAGATCCAGTGGAAGTGGCAAGTAATACAACAGATCAGAAGACCAAAAGAAAACAACCCAAACAATGCCCCTCCGAAACCAAACAAAATCCAAATGCCGAAGATCTGAAACCTGTAAAAAAATTCTACAATGAATCACCTCAACAACTCCTTACATTTGAAGAACTCTCCGACTTTATGGATAACGCATTTGGCACACCTGACCCCTTAAGTATAGCCCAACAATACACAGATGATATTCCTGAACTACTCGCCCTTCTCCACAACATTTACCCATTTATACAACACAGGTCGATGAAATGCCGATGCACAAGAATCCAATCCAAGATACGTAGGCAACTGAATTTTTAGTCTCGATATCAAAAAATGAAGAAGATGAAGATAGTTACGATTCGTCCACTTCTCAACTTAGTCAACACTAATACTTTCTTACTCCAATGGAATATAAATGGGCTAATAGCCCATCTGGAAAAATTAAAACTCTTAATATCAAAAACTACAGAAGATGTGATCTGCATACAAGAAACTAACTTCAAAGATAACAAATACTACTCACTAAGAGGTTACGAATGCGTCCCCAAAAATAGAGAGTCTGACAGAGCTAGTGGAGGAGTGGCTATTTATATAGAAAATAATTTTACATGGAAAAATATACAAATTACATCAGAACTAGAGGTAGTTGCAATTAACATACAATACTATGAAAAGAATTTGAACATTATTAATATTTATATTCCATCCAACAAAAAATTCACTTCACCAAGCTTACAAAAATAACAAACCAAGTAAATGGCACAAAAATAATAGTAGGAGATTTCAATTCACATATTACATCGTGGGGATTCAAGACTACAGACAAAAGATGGAGAGAAATAGAAAAATTTACAAACACAAACAGTCTTATAATAATAAACTCTGGAGCGGGTACAAGATTAAATCCACTAACCGGAGAATTATCTCCTATTGACCTAACTATTTGTGACGCACAAATTGCACCAAACCTGAGTTGGCACCCAAACTCATACTTATATGGGAGCGACCACCTACCTATAAGCATAGAATTTCATTCCAGAAAAGTCAAGAACGATCATCTTATCTCAATGGAAAAATGGAATTTGAGACGAGCAAATTGGTTTAAGTTTACTGAGTACATAGAAAGAAATATTCCAGAATTTGATCAGATTGAAGATAACATTGACGAAATAACGAATGTACTTACCGATACCATTATACAAGCTGCAGAAATACATATTGGGTATGTAAAACCACTAAAAACAAAAATTCCAGTACCTTGTTGGACACCACAATGCGAAGAAGCTATTAAAGCAAGCAAAAGAGCGTTATATAAGTTAAAAAGAACAAAAACCAAACTAACTTAGTTGAGTTTAAAAGACGCAGAGCAAGAGCAAGATACGTCACTAAGCAAGCTAAAAAGGACTCCTGGAAATCATTTGTCTCAACAATCACTCCAAATACTCCAAACTCCGAGATATAGTCAAAAATGAAAAAACTAAAAGAAATTTCATCAAAACATAAAATAACAAGTTTATCCCACAATACTGAAATTATCTCTGATAACGCACTTATAACACAAACATTTGCAGTAGAATTCTCTAGAATATCAAGCGATGAAAACTATGAACCAGAATTTAGGGAATATAAACGCGATACAGAACAAAGAATAAAATTAAATCATGCTACAGGTCAAAACCACCCATTAAATGTACAAATCGACAGTGAAGAATTAGAAGAGGTGCTGAAACAATGCAGCGATAAATCCAGCCCGGGACCTGACAAAATCCACTACACTTTTTTAAAAAACCTTCCAATAACTGGAAAAAAGTATTTGCTACAGACATACAATAAAATTTACTTAGATCACAAATTTCCAAAATCATGGTCAGAAGCTATCATAGTGCCAATACCCAAGCCACATAAACCAAAGAACTTGGTAACGTCTTACAGACCAATATCCCTAACATATACAATGTGCAAAGTCTTAGAGAAGATATTAAACCGCAGGTTAATGTGGCATCTGGAAAAACATAACCTTATATCGATACACCAAAACGGATTTCGAAAAAACAGGTCAGCAAACGATAGCATTATAAACCTGGAAACCGAGATACACAATGCATTTGCTAACGATCAGAAACTGCTAGCTGTATTTATGGATCTTGAAAAAGCTTATAACTTAACATGGCAACATAAAATTCTTCAAACACTGGTAGATTGGAACATTAATGGAAATATAACAGCATTTATCAAAAAAATTTTGACACAACGTAATTTTGTAGTCAAAACAAATGGAGAATCATCTACCAAAAGAAAAATAGAGAATGGAATTCCCCAAGGATCTTCCTTAAGCACAACATTATTTCTTGTCGCCATAAATAACTTCACCTCTTGTATCACATCTCCATTACGTGTAAGCGTATACGCTGACGATATTGTGATATACGGAAAAGGTAAAAATATTAAAACATTGCAATCCCTAATTCAAAATGGATTAAACAAAATTTATGAATGGAAAAACAAGTCTGGCTTCAAAATATCTCACGAAAAAACGAAATGTGTCTTATTTGCACGAATAGCCCAGAAAGAATACCCGGAACTGACCATAGGAAACACCAAACTCAGTTTCACGAAAGATATCAAATTTTTGGGAATTATTTTTGATGATAAACTTAACTGGAAAAAACACTTTGACTATCTTAAACGAAACAGTACGCAAAGCTTAAACATATTAAAAATCCTATCACATCAAAAATGGGGAGCAGATATAAACAGCTTACTTAACATTCACAAAAGTACCATTAGATCTAAAATAGAATATGGAGCCATCGCTTTCCAAACCGCTAAAAAATGTTATATAAAAACTGTGGAAATAATTTCAAATAAAGCACTTATAATAATAATTGGTGCGTTCCCAACAACCTCCACAGACACTCTCTATAAACTTCTTGGAGAGATGCCATTTACATATGGAGTTCAACATTTATCTTTATCTTACTCGACAAAAATTTTGGCTCTTCCTAACCACCCTTACCACAAAAAAATTTACACTGGATCAGTGCAAACAGCTTTTCCCGCAAGTATCAATATTACACCACCTTTTTACAACACAGTTAAAACGTATATGGCAGAAATCAGCTACAGTTTTCCTGAAATAATTCCTATAAACAGCTATAATTTTGCCCCCTGGATTCTCTCACCTATCTCAGTAAACACAGAACTTTCCAAATTCAATAAAAAAGAGACACATCCTTCTCTACTGAACAATGAATTCAATAGAATATGTGGAATTCACAAACCGTCAGAAGTTTTATTCACTGATGCTTCAAAAAATGAATCAAATCGATCAGTAGGCTCATCAGTAGTTACAGCAACTAATACAGAAAAATTCAGGCTACCAGAGGAGTGTAGTGTCTATACAGGAGAAGTCTTCGCCATCCATCAAGCTTTAGTTTACGTAATAAGTAACCCAAAACCAAAATATGCAATCTGTTCTGACTCACTAAGTGCCATAGAAGCGATTCGACAAATGTGGGCAAGCAACCCTTCAGTGCAACAAATCCAACAATTCTTCCACCAATTATCTACGCTAGAAAAAAAGGTCACACTTATCTACGTCCCCTCACACGAAGGAATCTACGGCAACGAGTCAGCTGATACAGTTGCCCAAGAAGCAACATCGTTAGAAACCAAAATGTCTCAAATTTATACTCACAGTGATATCGACAACTTCCTCAAGAAGTTAATTAAGAAAAAGATGCAAACAGAATGGCATAATGATCAAAATAGCCTCAAGAGCATTAAATCGCAATTTACAGACCGACTAACATTAACACCCAGCCGGTTAGAACAAATCAAAATATCAAGACTAAGATTTGGCCACACTCGTTTAACGCACGGTTATAGAATATCTAAAGAAAAACCCCCCAAATGTAACAAGTGCAACGTAAGACTGTCTATTAAACACATCCTTGTTGAGTGTACAGAATCTGAAGAGGACAGGCAAGAGAACAAAATCTCCACAGATGTTAGTGAAAATCTAAAAACTCTGGAACAAATACAAAAAACAATACAGCAATACAGTACCTAAAATATATAACACTCTATAATCATATCTAGTGAATACTTAGTGAATGTTTTAGTGAATATTTAGTGAATGTAATGCTGTAATTTACTATGTAGTTGAATGATATTGTAAGTGCTAATGACCCTTAGCGGTCGAACCACATCTTCACACAAAAAAATACAGCAATTTCGTCAAAAACAACAAAATTAGTTGATAAATCAAAGCCATCCGTAGATAAAATACAGTAATTTTTAGAAAACAAGTCAAATTCATGAACCAAATAGAGCAATTACGTGAAAAATATCGAATACGTACGTAACTGTCGTACTTTCATGTTAAAAAATAGAATTCATGCATAGATCCGTTCAGTTAGTGCATAGACTCATGCAATTTCATAAAAAACTTTCAAATTCATAATTAAAACACAAAAATTTCTAGATGATGATGATATGTTCAAAATATTGTTAAAATAGATATTTGTCTTCCGGTGATAGGAATTTCTTTTTCGGTAATTCCTCAATTTCCCAAAATTTTATGAGCGTTTGATTTAAACTATCATAAGTATTTTCGTGACTTAAATTACAACTAATTTGATTTTTGTGCTTATTTGTTTTTCCATAATTTATATTTAACGAACCTGTAATTATCCATCCAAGTTTTGTTTCAACCAATAGTGGCATATTTGTGCCTAAACTTATTTTTCCGTCACCCAATAATTCATAAAATATCCCTGCGCCTATAAGTAATTCAATGTTTTTTGGAACATTAAATCTCTCATCAGCCAATTCTTAATTTTGCGGGCAGTTCAAAGCATTCCTAGGAAATTCTAGTAATGGTAAGTTGTCACTTATAAATGGAATAACTAAAAACGGAAGTACCTTGTATTTTATCGGTTTGCGGCGCTTAAAGTGGTTGTTTATGGTTAGAGTGAAAAAAAGTAAAAAAGCTTAAAAAAAGTGCCATAACGTTAACTTTATTTCACGCTTCCCATAAGCTAACACAATGAATCTTGGCTGGGCATCGAGGATGGACTTTCATGAAACTTGGAATACGTATAATTGTAATTTACCGAAGGAGCTTAATTAAAATATCCCAAATTTCTATTTGAATTTTATTTTTTTGTGTAGCGCTGTAGAAAAAATAATGTATGCAACATGTGCATAAAGTGTCTTTTTTGCACTCATGGAATTGCCGTCAAATTTTTCCATTCGTGAAAAAAATTACCACTTTATGCACTTGTGCATAAATTACTATTATATGTGAAGTCTTTAATGACAATAATTAAAAAATATGACATTAATTGACATGATTACTCGAGAAAAACATTCAATTATTCCATTTGATTGAGGGGAAACTGGACTTGATATAATATAACGAATATCCATTTCTTTCACAAAATTCTTGACTTTTATAGAATGGAAAGGTGGTCCATTATCTGACATAATAACAAAAACTTTACCATGAGATTTGAATATTGATAAAGACCATCTATCACGGCTCAAGCATCTTTTTTCTTGAGTGATACAACTTCAATAAAATTGGAATGACAATCATAAATCACAAGGAAGTTGTTATTCTGTACTTGCATGAAATCAATACCAATCTTTACCCACGGTAATTTATGAATCGAGTGCTTCATCAAGAGCTGTTTCTGATCGCATCTACCGTTTTTTAAATTGATTAGATATATTGAAGTGAATTCTCGAATATGTTCATTGATATCAGGCCATAATATCGTTTCTTGAGCTTTTCTTTGTCTAGCCACAATTCCCTGATGAATTTTGTTCAACATTTTTAAACGCATATTTTTGAGAATGATTAGTTGAATTTCTTTGAAAACAATCATCTATTTCGTCTTAATATTGATAATACTATTTCACTATACTTTTTACCGAAGATAATTGATTATGCCAACCACTTTTCATTTAATATTTCAATAACTTGATTTCTTCATCTTTTTCGATATTATTTTTCAGAATAGTTTCTTTCTCTTCAATGATAAGAATAATCGAACGAATTGAGACTTCATTTGAGTACTCAGTTTCAGTGACAATTTCTTCAATTACGGCTTTCACAATGTTTCGATTCGTTTACAAGAGAAGAAGCCCTCGACGGTGATGAGAAACCAACATGTTCGAAATGTAAGGAACGAAAATATTGATTGTTCACCTGAAGCGCTTTTTGCCAACAGAAATATTTAGGGGAAAACTTAATGTTGCAATAGATTTTCCAATAGAAGGGCTTGATATGAGCCATTACGCGGCTGATAATGTGGCACCCTGTAGGTACAACCTTTTTTTTAGTTTTTAAATTGTATATTTTCATTTTGAACCAATGTCTTAATTGGTTTTTCTACAAAATTTATTTATATATTTATATATATTTTCAAATTGTCATTCTTCAAGAAATATTTGACAACAATGTTATTCAAGAATTATAATCACTATCAAAAATAACAATACAGAATAATAAGAAGAAACACTAAGTAAACAATAAACATCTATTCAATATATCCTCCCGCAGCTTCAAAATATCTCTCAATTCTCTTTCTAAATTCTTTGTAAGTATTTCGCAGCATTTCTGGGGTAATTTCGTTAACGGCATCGATGATAGCTCGTTTCAAGTCTTCAATATTATGGTTTAAATTATTTGCGTAAACTTTTTGTTTTAAGTAGCCCCATGAAAAAGTCTAAAATAAGTAAATCGGGGGATCAAGGCTGGGAAAAAAATATTGGTACGTGACGTCCCATCCATAGCCCAGGAAAATATTCACCCAGCCATTCTCTAATTAGCAAAGTTGAATGTGACGAGCATCCATCATATTGAAAGTACATTTTACGCCTTTGCTCCAAGG
This sequence comes from Galeruca laticollis, assembly GCA_963921935.1. Lineage (NCBI taxonomy): Eukaryota > Metazoa > Arthropoda > Insecta > Coleoptera > Chrysomelidae > Galeruca > Galeruca laticollis. The sequence continues at coordinate 84,116,036 of OY998177.1, forward strand.
GAATATGTTCTAATTCAGGTATTAAGAAGTTGTCCAGCACATACAAATATACCTCCTGATTTAATGTATCTTCCAGAAAATACGGTCCGATTATTCGAACCGGTAAAACCGCACACCAAACATTAGCTTTTTTAGCAAATTGACTATTACAGTTAATCCTGTAGCTCGGGTTTTCACTAGCCCAATATCGACAATTTAGGGAAGAAGCGACTACGTTTGTTGTAAACGTTGCTTCGTCAGAAAACAAAATATGATTGTGAAAGAATCGTTGATGGATAAGTTTTTAACCAATCGTCGCACAAAAGTCTAACCTTGTGTCATATCATAATCTGGTTCCGGTGCACTTCGCGACCCTCCGAATTTTATGTTAATTTTAATTTTGTTTGATAGCTTACCTTAAATAAAGCACATTAGAACAAAAATTTCTCTGGATCATTCAGTAATTACTTTAAAAATCACGAATTTAGTTCGAAAAATAGTACTTTTTCAATACTAGTTAATGCTATTTTACGATAAATATTTTCACTTCAAATTGGTAAGGTTATTATCTTGAACTAAATATAAGTCTGTTTCACAAAAAAAAAAACCGGGAGAAAATACTTGAATTTTGCCAATTTTTAAATATATTCATAGGCATAATTATTTTCACTTGACACTTATAGGTTATAAATTAGACACTGACGTCTTATGTCTAGGCAGCCAGGGTCACAAATTAGGATACTTTTCTGTCATCATATGAGTTTTAGCAGCGTTGTCAAATGGTCTTTATTTTCTTTCAGTTGAATTAATTTTGTGTTGTAAAAGATATATGAATATATTATAAAAATATAAAAGTAGTTGCATGTATACTTAATAATGAAATTTGAAATAATAAATATCCCTAGAATGTAAATCTCTCATGGCGATTTTCATACATTATCGATTTGTTTTGAAAGGTTTATAGGCAAATTCATCGATAATCTATTCTTGTGCACGATTGCAGCCACGATCGATATAGTATGTTTGTATCGTGGGTTGCAACTATAGTAATCTACGCCTGCGCTTAAGTAATGTTGACATTCCGCGAACTTTTTAAATATTCAATAAATTATTCCTTTCCCTTTAACGCAGTACGCGGAACGATGCCTACGTTATTTCTAAATGCACTTTCCTTTGATTATGGTCATGAGAAAAGTGTTATTATATTGTTGAGTTCATTATTGGGATAGGATTGGTTGTTAGTAATCGCAAGTGAAAAAAAAATGATAGTATTATGATAATATTTTGACGGTGGTCAAAATGGAAGTCAAAAACGTTTTCCAACTGAATTCGATTATTAATTTAAACGATGAGGAATTGTTAATTAGGCTCCAAAATGTGAACTTGTTATCGCGGAATATAAGATGTGCCCGAACTGCGAAACGTTGAACCGGCGCGCTCGCTTCGCTACCGATATCAATATGCTTTAGTATTTCAAGCGGAAATCCAATCTTCAATAATTCAAATGGTTATCCACATTATTATGTAATGATACGTGCTCAAATAGCTATACTATCAGGAATACATACACAATTTACAAATGAAAAAATTGAGTGAATAGCTATGGACATATTGTGAAAAATTCGCGCCGGTTCGACGTTTCGCAATCCGCGCGAATTGCGAAACGTTGAACCGGCGCGCTCGCTTCGCTCGCGATATCAATCTACTGTAGTGTATCAAACGGAAATCCAATTCTCAATAATTCAATTGATTATCCACATTATTAATAAATAATACGTGCTCAAATAGGTATACTATCAGGAATACATACACAATTTACAAATGAAAAAATTGAGTGAATAGCTATGGACATATTGTGAAAAATTCGCGCCGGTTCGACGTTTCGCAATCCGCGCGATTTGCGAAACGTCGAACCGGCGCGCTCGCTTCGCTCGCGATATCAATCTACTGTAGTGTATCAAACGTAAATCCAATTCTCAATAATTCAATTGATTATCCACATTATTAATAAATAATACGTGCTCAAATAGGTATACTATCAGGAATACATACACAATTTGCAAATGAAAAAATTGAGTGAACAGCTATGGACATATTGTGAAAAATGCGCACCGGTTCGACGTTTCGCAATTCGCGCGCGCGAATTGCGAAACGTCGAACCTGCGCGCTAGCTTCGCTCGCGATATCAATCTGCTTTAGTGTATCAAACGGAAATCCAATTCTCAATAATTCAATTGATTATCCACATTATTATTAAATAATACGTGCTCAAATAGGTATACTATCAGGAATACATACACAATTTGCAAATGAAAAAATTGAGTGCACAGCTATGGACATATTGTGAAAAATGCGCGCCGATTCGACGTTTCGCAATTCGCGCGCGAATTGCGAAACGTCGAACCTGCGCGCTCGCTTCGCTCGCGATAATAATCTACTTTAGTATCTCAACCGGAAATCCAATCTTCAATAACTCAAATGATTATCCACATTATTATGAAATAATACGTGCTCAAATAGGTATACTATCAGGAATACATACACAATTTGCAAATGGAAAATTTGAGTGAACAGCTATCGATAGATTGTGAAAAATGCGCGCAAATGGAATAATTCAACAAATTGTGCAATTTGCGCACAACTGATTTCAGTTAAACGAAAGTTGACCGGTATCGATCCCATATAGGGTTACTTTAATTGTTCACATTTTTTAAGTGGGGACGGTCACATCTTGCAAATCGAAGAATCCTTGCTGACCAAACGAAAATATAATATGGGTTACATTATTCCAGAGCAGTGGGTGCTTGGTATCTGTGATGTCACGGATAAACGTGTCTATGTAGTATTTGGTCCCAACCGAACATCCACTTTTCTGGAATCAATAATTTCTCATCACGTATTGCAGAATACTGAAATATGGACTGACTGCTGGAGGGGATATAGTGGCCTCAAAAATCTGGGAGGTGCATCCCCTTAGATACATAAGGAAGTTAACCATTCCAGAAACTATGTGGATCCGGTAACGGAAGTGTGCACGAACCATATTGAAGGCCACTGGTCGTCCATTAAGCAATATTTGAGGCGTCCGGCGTGATGTCCTCAAGATTTTTATCGGAATAAGTGGATCAGTTTATGTGGTGGTAAGTGTTTGGTTCCACTCCTAGTTCGAGATTCAATAATAATATTGAACAAATTTCGGCGTGTTATCCTGTGTAGTTTATAGTTGAGATTTAGTTAGGTTAGATTAGGTTAGTTTAAATATTCACAAGTAGATAAGTAGGTTAGATTGGGTTAGGTTGGGTTGATCGAATTCACATTTTTAAAAACTTATCAGATACAGAGTTCGGACAGATTGGTGGTAGGTTTTAGCTGGTAGGCGATCGACCATGACTCTTTAGAATGACGTTTCCTTGTCCCATTAAGGTTTGAGGATTAAAACATGGTTGATTGAATCCAGCAACTTGCTACTCATTTCCAAGGTCTATAGAATATTTCTCCCACAACAAAAAAATAGGTAGTTAATCAAACTTCGGCGCGTTATCCTCTCTAGTTCACGACATTGTTGAGTTCTATTTGGTCTATATACTTAAGTTAGGTGAGTAATTTTTTTTATATTTCTTGTTTCATATTTAATGATATTCTAGTTACATTTTGATCTGTGAGTTGGTCAGGAAGCGATATAGAATTGAATTAGGTAAAGTATTGTAAATTATGCTAATTCGGCAATAAAAAATTCCATTAAAGTTTTACTACAAATATTTGTGACTGTTGGTCGGAATATAATTGGTTCGAGGAGTGGAACGAAATATAATCTTGGTATATTCCCTACCCCTTCTCGAAAAAATATCAAATAATTTGTATTCCACATGAAGTTTGCTACAACCTATAATGGATCTAATTAAAATGATAATGTCTTCAAGACATATTTAAAATAAACATTTGTATATACTTAAGATTATCTTTAATGCTTCTGGTGGTCCAATAAGTGTATACATACTTCATATGTGCATTCTATTCTCTATAGATCATACTAGCACAATAACAATCATCTTTAAACTCGTATTTGGGATGCCATTATGTGCCATACAAGTTTGCTAGGGACGACAAATGTTCCAGAATAGTATATATGTAATCTCAGATATAATAGTATACCAGAACTTAGCGGAAAAATTGCACAAAGCTAGCGCGAAGAAGGCTCAAAACTTGCGAAAATTCATGACATTTACATTTGCACTCAATTTAACGCAGAGAAAACAAAAAGGACATTAAATTAGAACACTGATCATATTTCTTCGTTGTTTTCAAAGATTTAAAATATTAGGTTTTTTATGTTATGGTGAATCGCTTCTTCTTTTCTCGCCTTGTCTATCGCCCAAGCTAGCTAGGTTCTTCGATCGTTTGATGGAAACTATATTTTTCCATTTATTTAATTGAACATTAGTCAAATGTAAAATAATAGCAATATAAATATAAAATATGACTAAAATTGAATAAAACAATCCACTGAAACTGCGATCTCGCGATTATTTTAAAAATACTTCTTCTTTAATTATCAACAATACGTTCGTTATAAGAAGGATATTTATACTTATAGGGACATTTAACGTTAACTTTTAACTAAAAATCACAAATATATACATAATTTTTTATATTTACCCTAACTACATAAAATATACGTACTAAGTTAGTACCATTGGAAAATACGTACATAATACGTCCAAAGAAGTACATTTTCAATACATACATTTGAATCATGAAGATAGTATAAATCTTGTATAAAGTATTTCCAAGCAGACACGAGTCACGGAAATGAGAACTGGTAACACTCATCCTTCTAAAATTTGTGACCATCTGATATCTAGACATAGTTGTTAAATTTTTTTGTAAAATGGGGGATTTTAAGTACTTTTAATTGCGATTTTTTCTTTCAAAAGTGCATGATCCAAGAATTGTTCTATAACAATAGGGCTTTCTAATAAAAAAAATATCGTCGCAAAATTCGGAGGGTCGCGAAGTGCACCGGACCCCATAATCTTGTAAGGTATGAATAAATTTCGGTTTGAATGGATGAATTTTGTTTTGCTTAAATATTTTCTGAAAATGACTCTTGCAAAAACCAACCTCCACTGCTCTTTTTCGTAAACTCGGCTTGGGATTTTCCCTTAACGAATGCATATCTAGTGCACTAGCTTCATCATCCTCCTCAACGTACGCCTTTTTCAATTTCTTTTGGTCTTGAACAGATCCTGTCTCATCAGACTTCTTTATTAATTTTTTCAATCCACACCGCGTAATGGGTACATCTGCATATTTTTCGTGAAATTTTGCAATTGCATACTGGTACGAAACTTTCCATAACACTTAATAAGATATACTCTTGGTTGAGTAGGTAACATTGTTGTCAAATATTTCTTAAAGAATGACAATTTGAAAATTATTTATGGAAGTTGACAGTTACATGGTACATCGTAAACGTCACTCACTAGATTAATACATTATTATCGAACTTAGTGCATACGGTTTTCATAAAACTGGCTATAAAAGTGGACGGGTTTCGGAAAACTTGAATTTTATGTCATTTTATGGGGTTTCGGTACAAGCAAAACTTTTGATTAAGACTGACATTTTTCACTAAAACTAGAATTTCAATATTTTTCACCTATAGGATACCCCTTCCGTGGACACGCTGTATAAGAAAAACAGTAAATTTCATGAATAAAATAGAGCAATTTCGTGAAAATATCGAATATCGGACACAAATTCATTGTAAATTGGTGCGTAGATTTATACAATTCCATGAAAAACATTCAAATTCATAAATAAAACAGCAATATCAAAAATAAATTAATCCTATTTTATGTGATCACATGATCTAAAAATAAATGCTAATTCCAGTGTTACGATATTTCTACGAAGCGCAGGTATGGGGCCCGTTGTTAATAAAGCCACAAAAGATAAGGTAGAGTGAAGTTTGAATTTACGATGCAAAGAGTAACTACGAAACTGGCTTTTGAGCAGGAAATTCTCGTTGTCGACGTCACTTTAATGAATACCATTTATCATTATTTTGACACACAGTCATCCTTCCATTGTTATTTTGTTCCTGATTATTATTTCGACTATGAAAACGCAATATCACATTCGGAAAAAATCGTGTGGGTAGAACAGCAGAATCATCACAAGCACAAACCGACGAGGCGTTTGAGGAATATTAAATTCAAATACTGACATTTTGGATGAAACAAACAAATGTAATGAAGTGAGATGTCAAATATCCGTCAGATATCCGCTGTCTACAGAGTATTAATGTCGGCTGTCTTTCAGTGTAATTAATTTATGGTAGATCCTATTTTTATTCTGCTGTCACCGGTAAAGTGTGTTTGGTTCCTGTATTATCTCGCTGATTGTAGTGACCGGAAGGGCCCTACTGTATACTCCTACCCTAGAACAAAATCGTTGCAACGTGCTGTCACCAGTGCTTCGCGGCACAAAAATTGTAGAACCAGGAATTCTCCCTGCAGGATTACCTCGTGGGAGGGGTTGTTCCAGGCTCGAGCGATCAAGGTCGTCGTGGGGCCCCTTGGGCTTATACAGTGTGCCAAGCCCGAGTTCGTAGTGCAGGTTTAGTCGGTCCGTCCTATTTGGCGGGTACGGGGTGGTGAGGATTGAGGTTATGGAAATAAATTGAAAGGTTAAAATATATACAAGCATATATTACAAAGAAAGAAAAAAAAGAAAACTATGAAAACCATATACGAACGCTTTGCAATATAATAAAATAATATACGAGGCTTTCTCCTGGTTTTTTAGGATGGCCTACGTGATATACCTTACATAAATAAGAGAATAACAACTGGTACTTAACCTGTATAAGTATGGTACCCTATCCACCTAATGTTTATGTTGGTTATCCTCCACAAAAATTAAGGCAATAAGTAGGAAACACCCGAAACTTTATGAATCGTATCAAATATGATATCCTGTAAATCCTATATCTATATTGCCAAAATTTCTGGGATGGGAAAGAAATTAAAACGGATCTTGTGAGATTTAATCCACTGGTAAATACATAAAGGGAAGGGGAAATTCTTTATCCCCTATTTCTAACTCTAATTACGTTTCTCGCAGTGAGAGGGAAAAAATAGCAATACACTCTATATCAATAAAATTCGGAAAATTAATTATGAGGATAGGACTACCTATTATCCCTAGTATAATATGATTATCTGTACGCTATTATCAAAACTCTAAGATAGGACTAACTATGATCCCTGGTATAATATAAATATCTGTACGCTATTATCAAAACTCTAAGATAGGACTAACTATGATCCCTGGTATAATATGAATATCTGTACGCTATTATCAAAACTCTAAGATAGGACTAACTATGATCCCTGGTATAATATAAATATCTGTACGCTATTATCAAATAATCAAAATATATATATATATATATATATATATATATATATATATATATATATATAGGGACGTGGTCCCTGAACATAAGAAAAAAATACCTATAACTATTTAGGCCCTACCAGTAGATGAGGGACGCAGATATATATGAAACACTAGATATGACCAAAAAAATACTGTGGGGTCCCTTACCTATTCTGGGACACCCGGTTAAGTCAAAGAAAATATAATATCACAGTTCGATACACAATATAATAAATAATTGTACGTTAAAAAACTTACGTTTTGGAATATCACTAGTCACAAACTGCACACTATTACTATTGGGGGGTGAGGGCCCGTCAATACTTAGACTTGCCTCACCGGGGGAGAGATACTTTCTCTGCTTTGATTCCCATTTTTTCGTTATTTATTTCTAAATTTTACCTTGTGTGAAGGTTAGTTTTCGATATCATTGTTTTTTTATATAGTAAACAAGCCTGACATAATCGTAATCTAATATGTTTTGTTAACCTTGCACTAACACATTTTGTTTGTATTATTTTCTTTAGTTGAGGTCGACAATTAATAAATTATTTTGAATTAAGAAGAATTTGTCTAGATAGGGCGTTTTAAAATTTATGTCATATCTCGTGTTTATTACACAAACAAAATATGGGGATCGTATAGTAAAGTTTTTGGCAACATTTTAGTTGTGTGAGATAGGGATGTAATTCAATACATTGCGTGGTAATATCCAGGAAAGTTGCTGTTTTTCTCTTCGAAGAACGGTCAGACTAATATGTCGAAATTATTGAAAGTTTGACTAAAACGGAGGTGTTCAATAAATAGAACACCGAAATTTATCTTTCATATAGACACACCTCACATTTTATGTAATTTTAATGCATTTTCTGAGTTGTTGGTTCGCAATTGAAAGTGAAGATGGTGCCAGCTGACTACTTCTCGCAAATGTATAACCACACGAACCAAATAGAGGTTGTCGGAAAGTTGAATCTTCAGTTCGGATTAGAGACTCGAACTAGAAGACATTACGGCACTCTTGAAGACATCCAAGAAGGTCGAAACCACAGATGTCTGTATCGACAAAAGGGTCGATCGACGTCACGTTCTTCGAAGGGGATATAATTCAATATTCTGCGTGGTATTAGCCAGGAAAGTAGTTGTTTTTCTCTTCGAATAACGGTCAGACTAATATGTCGAAATTATTAGTAGGTGTAGAAAAATCCCATTAGCACTACATAAAGAGGCAACTGAGCGTCTTCACCCAATGGGCTAGTTTCATGGGTATGAATTAACAAGTGAAATCATATCAGAAGGATTAAGAATAACATATATTTTCTTATGATAACGATATTTATCTCGAAAAGTAAGTATCTTCGAAAATTAGATTTTGAATTTTTATTAGATTTATATAAACCACTGTAAGTCGACCAATGGCAGAAGCCCTTGTTGTCAGATTGAAAGTACGTTCTGTTGACAAATCCTACTTGACTACCCAAGTTGATTAAGACAAAGTGAAAGTCGACGAGAAGAATTTGACAATTGGCATCAATATACACAACCAAACTTAAACAAATATCATTCTCGCCGACTTTTTAGTTGTTTGAGTTATTTTATTTTATAGTAGAAATTGTGATTCTGTTTGATTGCCTTTTAGAGGACATCTTTAAAATGGATCCAGGTTTCACCGAAAATAATTCGACAAATATTCCTCAAGTGGATGTGGACATGGTGTCTCAGTACACTCGAACTCCCCTACGCAGAAACAGAATAAGCGATCCGGTACTAAATCGAGTTCCGAATTCTGGGGTAACGCAATTTGTGTATTTGTTTTCCAACCAACTCAACCTTAATGGAGAACATTTAATTGTCATTATACATACATTTTACATTATTTTTTCTATTTTGAAAGCATCATGACTGCAGTTTAATAGTATATTATGCAACGATCATGTAATAAAGGTTATTAATACACGAGCATTAACCGGGATACGAAACGAGCCGAAGGCGAGTTTCGTATGGTTTATGCGAGTGTATTAATAACCATTACATGAGAGTTGCATACACTATTTTTTCTCCGACCGATAAATAATAAAATGAAAACAAGAATTAATTTCAAACAAGCTCTCATAATTCCCATAATTAAGGCAACCTGTAAAAAAATAGCATTATTTAATTGCAATGATTCCACTTTGATAAAGAGAAATATACAAACAATGCAATTAGTTTTTCTTTCAAGAAAATACATTATATTCTAAAAAAAATTTCAACCCCCCCAGGATCTGAACCACGATCTGCAACGCACTCATGCGCCACGACCGCAAGCGTTACCAACTAAGCTATGAAGACTTGTATGAAAAAGTACGCACATTATGCATATACAAATTAAATCATTGTATCAAGCGGAAATAAACATAAAGGTTTTTCAAAATAATGATTTGCTTACCTTTATCATTAAATAATCATAATCTGGGGTTTCCTCGATGAATTTCCTGAGCTTGTTTGGCTGGAATGTTTTGGATTTCTTTCCAACGTATCCTTCAGATTTCCGCTTCAAAAATGCATGTAGTCGTGCGTATTTTGTTAGTCAGTTTGATAGTTGATATTCAACATCAATTTTAATATGGAATAATGTGTCCATAAAGTTGAAGATTTGAGTTTATTTGAAAGTTCGGTAAAAGTCTAGTTTAGTGGTACAACGCGGATTTTGATGAAAAACTTTTTTCTGGCTAATTCGAGGTCGCTGAACACGAAAATGGAAGAGAAAAATGGGGCTCTCTTACCAAAATCGAGTTATGAATTTTTGAAGATGTGTTCAGATGAGTACTGCACTGGATTTATTGTTACATTATAACTGCTATAATGATCCGTAATATCTGCTCCACAATGTTAGTGATACACTATAGTTGCCGTTTACGATATTACTGTCTCACGCACATTAAAAAAAACACTGATATTGATATAAATCTCTTGTAAATTATTTTTTTAATTTCACAATTATATCTTTTGACATTTCCGTTTAATATAACTGACATATAAGTTTCGTATGTTTCCTCTTAGCAGTAAGACTTTTACCTACTAGCATATACAGCCATCATTAGTTACTTGAAAAAAAGTTGCTGAATATTTCCGATATGCATAGATCAAAGCACAGAAGATATAAACAAGATGTACATCATGAACATACACCGGCTCTTGTGCACTTTACGACCCATGAAATTAAACAATTTTCTATAGTAGAATCGAAAGTTTACTTCAATTGGAGACATTTAACACAAAAAAAGTGTGGACGAACCATAATTTTTAACGAAAATTGGCAAAAATTAAAACAGAATAAAAAGGGTGAATCCAATGATTATATTCCCTTCCCCTTCTTAAATAACTTAATACCCAATACTTTGTAACGCACAATAAGTTATTCCGCGTTGTACCACTAAAGTAGATTTTTTCCGAAAGTTCTTCAAAATAAACCAACAACACATTTTCCGAAATAGATGAAATAGATCAAATATCTCCAGTCCATGAATTGCCTGTATAATTTGTGATAGATTTTTTTTTATTTAGCTGGAACTAAATTTTCACAGACACTTTTAGCTCTATCAGAAATTTCTGGTGGTGTACAAGATAATTCTTCACTACTCGACATGTTTATAGTTATCTACTTTTCACGCGTTGTGAAATGTCAAATAGGTAAGTAGGTATGTAGAAACATAGACCACTTGATTATCCCCAAGTATATACTTGTTTCTATTGGCCGAAAATTCGTTTCATAATGAAAAGTACGTATTTTCATTGGCCAAAATCTGTATCGAAATGAAAATCCGTGTTAAAATGAACAATATTAATGAATAGGAAGCAGATATTTAATTCGCGTATTATAATACAGGAGTAGAAAAAATATATATTTTCAAACTTCTTTGACTACGCGAGAGTTAATCATGGTCTTCAACACTTTCTAATTCTCAGTATAATTACTCTCAAATTGAGAAAAATCTATTAGCAGTGGTGCTAGGTTGTGAAAAATTTCATTATTGTTTGTTGTAAAAACTGATCATAAACCCTTCCTTGGATTACTAAAAAACAATTGACTCACTATCACCCAGATAACAAAGATTTGTTCCCACATTGTTAAAATTTTAACTTAAAACATGTAACAATATAATCGTACACCCTTATTACAGTGTTAATTTTTAATTAATATGTCAAATTTGGAAATTTTACTTATTACAAGTATTTGAATGTGTTTGAAATTTTATCCAATGATGTAGAACAAGTGCATAATTTTGATGTTTTTAGACACCTGTAGTAGTTTTTTGACGACAGCTTTGACAATGGCCTAGTGGCCGGAAGCGCTTAGCTGGATTCTTATAATAAAATTACACAGCCATTACTCGTCGTGCCTTTCATTCGATTTCTCCCTTTAGGTCTTCCTCTCGGTCTGTTTGTAGTGGGTGTCCATTTTGTAACCTTTCAATTATTGTCTCGGCGTTGCACATGTACCCTCAACCTCTTATGTCCTATATAATTGTATCCCTATTTTGTAAATTCTTAATTGAGTTTTGCGACTGATGTTTTTGTTTTTTAAAAGTATGTCGTTCTTCTTGTATGCCTTGTTTCTCACTAGTATTATCTGTGTTAGTTCAGTACTCCGGCTGTTTTTTCCAATTATGTTTACGCCAAAATATATAAAATTTGATACCTTTTCAAAGTTGTATTGCCCGATTTTAATTTCGTCTTTATTTATTGTTTCTCTTCTGAAACAAATGAACTATTCTATCTTGTCCTGGTTAATTTCTAGTTCTCTTCTCTTTTTTTGTCTTTATTCCATATTATTATGTTATATAACAGGTGTTCTAAACTGAGACGTAACTTGTGGCATGAGGCCCTCAGGGAGATCCCACTGCTGCAGGCCAATACGGACTCGATTCCACCGCAATATGCCTTCAACAGGCCCTACAAGGTAATCTTTAAAAACAACTCACAAGACCTATTGGAAGAAGGCGCAATCCGCATCTTCACAGACGGGTCTAAATCCAATGTGGGCTCAGGATGTGGTATTTTTTCCAGATCCCTGAATCTAAACATGAAATGGGCAATGGGCTGCAATGCAAGTGTTGCTCAAACAGAGCTCACTGCTATCTGCATCGCTGCTAAAGAGATTACCAAAAGGAAAATCACAGGTAATAATATATACATCCTTACGGACAGTAGACAAACACTACTAGCCCTGAACAGACCACGTATTACATCAGGCCTAGTACTAGAATGTCACATGGCCTCAATCGAAGCCTGTAACAACAACACGGTCACTTTAGGCTGGATCAAGGGCCATGAGAAATCGAAAGGAAACCGTATTGCAGACTCGCTAGCCAGGAAGGCAGCCTCCCAAAAACTCTTGGGACCTGGCACTTTCATTGGTCTATCGGCGTCAGCAACGGCCGACCTATTAAAGGAACACTCCCTTAATAAGTTTAATGGTAGATGGGACGACGCAGAAGGCTGCAGGCTTGCCAAGGAACTGCTACAGTATCCGGATAGCAAAGTAGCCAAAAAATACGTGACTATGAACAGGTGGAACCTACGAACAACCACGGGAATTCTGACTGGTCACTGCCACCTACGAAAACACCTTCACAGACTGGGTCTATCTGACACCCCACTTTGTAGAGGATGTGAACAAGAAGATGAGACTGTCGAACACATTCTTTGCGAATGTCAGACACTCTCTCATTTTAGGTTTCAAGTATTTGGCGAGAATAGGCTAATATACGCCAATATGAGGGAACTTAATTCAGGCGACGTTATCGCCTACTTCAAGGAAGTAGGCTGGATGACGAGCTAGAAGGAAGTTTTGAACCTCAGAAGGATGCACAATGTGCCAATTGTGGCCTAAGTGCTGTGGGGCCACCCACCCTTCAAACCTTTACAGATACAGAACAGGTGTTCTCCTTTGCTCACGAACCTAACCTAATTGACAATTACGGACGTCAAATATCTGATATAGTATTTAATATAAACAAATAAAATTATTTTTCCCCACTCTATGTCAACTCTTATTTTATTGTAATTTATTCTTTCAATTCAGATGTTTAAATCTAAAGTCTACATACAACATTCAATATAACATACATGGTAGTGGCAACATTTTTTGCAAATCATCTTTCTTCGCACTCCAGAAGCGTCATGTTAATAATAATATATACTGAAAAGTGATTTATCCAAACGTTTGAATAACATATTTTACTCTTACCGTATATGATTTATATCTTTATTTACATATCCATATATCTTTCGAAATATAACGGAAAATATAATATCAATTGCATTGTGGATTTTTTACTATGAAGGAATAATTCATAAATGACATGAAACTGTAGTTAAAATAGATATATTAATACTTTGTTGGGAAATTTTGAGCTGGTTCTGATGAATACTTTGTAAAATTATATGTTTAATTCGTTGTTTCTAATTTTGTAGGTCTATTTATTCGTTGAAAAGGAACTTGAAGTACTTTAAATATCTCTCTTTCTCATATACTTTTGCCTTTTCCAGGAGTCTGATTGGAGTTCTTCCTGTACGCATTTTTTTCCATTATTTCCTGTTCTTGACCAATGCTCTTATCTCTCTTAACGTTTTTCCTTTATTTTTACCTATTTCTTCAATCTGATCTATCCATTTTCTCATGGGTCTTCCTCTTTGTCCCTTTCTTTATTTTCCTATTTCCTCAACTTTGCTCGCTATTCTCTCTTGCTTCATTCTTACTAGGTGGCCAAACCAACTTAATTATTTCTTTTTAATCTTTGTTATAATTCGTTTTTCATTAGTGATGTTTCTGATCTCTTCGTTCCTTCCTTCGTCCCATTTTTATTTACCTACTATTTTCCTTAAATGTTTCATTTTCATTACGTTTATTTTTGTTTCTAGCTTTTGCTGCAGTACCCAGTTTTCGCTAGCATAAGTTATAGCTGGTACTGTCATTTTGTTATAGATTTTCAACTTTGTGTCCATATCAATGTGTTTATGGCTTATATTGTTCGATTTAATGAATAATTTAATCTTGTTGATCTATTTCCCCTGTTATTAATTTCTGCATCTATTTGTTGTATTATTTTATCCTGGGTTTTGATTTTTTATTACATTGGGGTGGGGTGACTTTGTTTTTTAATTCATTTTTTGCGTTAGTTATTTTCTAGATTTGTTCTTGATAATTGACCATTCTTTAATCTATTTTGTTTAGTTTCTCAATTATTTCCCGCATCAAATCCATAATTTTCATTATTATGCAACTTCCAATCCAAATGTCGTCTCAATCCGTAATAGCCAATGACGTCTATGTCAAATTTTGTCAACGCTTACTGAGAAGATGTAATAGATTACTATTAGTTATGGTTTACAATAAATATTAAAAACTAACTCTGATTTTATAAACTTTGAGTATGGGGAATGCTTAACAAATATTGTAGTTACATAACCGTAGATTCCATTTGTGCTATTAAATACAGGGTGTTCCGTTTGAAGGAAGTAAGGAAATTAATGGTTCGAGTTTCCATCCAGCCTGTATACATAAGAGAAAATATTTAAAATTTCAACTAATACCGAGATATTGGATCATATTAGAGTATTCTGTTGGGTAAATATTTTACTTACAGTAAGCTACATACCGTTGATTTGCTTATGATTTTCACATAAACGTATCCATACCTCTAAAAAGACTCTGTATGACTTAACAAAACCTTACATCAAAAACTTTAAAAAAATGTGAGCAATTTGAATTCGGTATGTATATATATATATATATAAATATATATATATATATAAATATATATATATATATATATATATATATATATATATATATATATATATATATATATATTAATACAGTTCCTCTATTTAAAATGTAAAAGAAACATTAAAATAAGGAAAACTATTTATATTTGTATGCAATATTTTCGATACACACTGTATTATATGTATAATCAATAATTTTGAAAGATTTGGTATACAAATCAAATTTGACATATTAATTTTCGGATGACGTTTATGTAGAATATATTTAATGATAGACAGATAATATTACAATTTGGAGAATATATGTGAAATTTTAAAATACAGATGTCTCTGCTATCAGAATTACAATGGTAATAAAATCATTCAAATCTCTCTTTGTTATAGGGAAACATAAATTAGTATTTTTTTTGAAAGAATTTTTCGTAACCACAGGAGAAGAGATTTAGTTATTTGAAAAAAGTTTAGAGAGTGGAATTTGAAACCCCGAAGAGACAACATCGAAATAAGAGTTGTCTCAAATTTTGTTGAGAATTTAATAAAAATTATAACTATAAAATCAGATTATTAAGCCATACTTTGTAAAGCCAGTGCGTGCATAATTCATAGAGAAATTGCATCGTATCAAGTGTAAGTGGTATCCAGTTTCTAAATCAGATATTTAGAAAGTTTTTGCAGAATACGTACGAGTTTTCCTGTCCTATTTGGTGAGTCCACTCCAGTTTAAAATTATTTCTCGAGAATTAACAGGCCTTTTTAAATACTTTTCGAAAATAGATGCATCTATAGAATAATATTAACTAAACCGAATTAACGTTATACATAAAAGATCTTACATCAAGTGAAAAATTTTGAATAGACAATTTGAAGACAAATTTGCATTATTCGACATTGATACACGTCAAAGGTATATTAAACGAGTTGAACTTTTGCATAAAAAATTTACAATTAGTCGAGTTTTAGAATAGGTTGTAGTAATATTAAGATTGGTAGAAATTATTATCTTTGTTTCGTTTACAATATTTTGGGAAATAATAAAGCTTTTATAATTTGTTATCTGATCATATAATATATAATTTTGATTCCAACTCATTGTGGTATTTATTCAGTATATATTTTCAACGTATTTATCATTTTGCATGCCATAGTAATTTTGATTTAAACAGTGACATTTGCTTAATTTCCAGTGACAATTAATTTGTAAATGTCATAAAATAATTCAAGTGCCTTTTATTATATAAAAAAAAACAGTTACTCGAGATTCGGAATATAGAATAATATTTGATTTCAATAATACTTGAAAATTACAAAATTTGAATTAATATTATTTAAAAAATTTTGATCCCACCCTGAGACTAGAGTGAATAAGTCTATTGTGAATTAATTTATCTTTCTAAATACAAAAATTAATATTTATCTTGGCCGGGCATTGTTTGACAACTACTGTCAAAAGTAAATTAAGTTAAGTACGCTACTAAAGGTGGGTGTACAAGAGTGTCGCTACAATCACAAATTGTGAATACGTCGACAAATAATATTGTATATCATTATATTCATATATCAACTATAATACAACTATAAATTAGATTGAATGAATATATAATAATTTGTCACCCAAACGTGGGGCAACTATAAAAGAATATATAATAATATATATATATATATATTGAACTAGTCCTCTATTATATAAAAACTATTCACAAATTTGAACAGACATCAAAATGTTATATTAATACGTAGGGTGTATCATTAGACACAACCAAGTTAAAAAACTAAGATTTCATATCGACAAATAGAATGAAATGAGCAAATATATTGTCAGATATTGAGAAAAACAGTTACGAAAAGGACTTAAAGGATTATGAATAAAAATTCTAACAACAACATTGTATAAATAAATCCCAGGTCAAGTCAATGTCAACACGTTTCATCATAGTCTGAACACTGCCACGTGAATATCTGGATAAATAGAATGCAGTATCACTTGAAACCTAAAATAACAAAAATTAATATTCAACTCACTAATTAGTTATCTATATCTACAGATGATGATAGGAAAGGTTTAAATTTAAAAAAGGAATTGAAAAAAAAAACTTTATAATAGGAACAGAGCCAAGTTATCTGTCAAGGAAATATAATAATTCAATAATCTTTATAAACAGGAAGTAATCAAATTTAGTGATTTTTTTGCCAACCTAAATTTGTTGGTTACTAATTGAATGTAGAACAATAAAGATAAATTTGGAAATAACTAAGAGTTTATGTAAGACAAAGTTAGTAACAATTCAAAGATTTAAAGCTACACAATTACGTATGAATTAATAATTAGTTTAGATTGTAAATTTTGTATAATTTAATGTAAATAGATATGCCTTAAAAAGGGAATTATAACAAAATTTGTTATTATAATACATGAAAAAGACATTTTATAGAATCCCTATGATATTATAAACTTATATAAATAAGTGTTGTTATCCTCCAGAACTGTTGAAATAAATAATTTTACATTTTAACTAAAAAACATTCAAATCAACATTTATTGTGACAAAAAAAATGAAAAGCAGGCTTTGCATTTTATGAGTCGAAAGTTTGTTGATTTAAAAAAAAAGAGAATCGTGCTTTGGTGGAGAAGATGATGGCTTCTATATAAATCTCCTCTTCAAAATTTTATAAAATAATATAAAAAATTTAAAGTTTTAATCCAAAAAAGGTATTGAAAGAGTAATATTGATGTTGATTAAACTGTGTATATAAACAGAAGTGAACAGAAAGGTGCATTTCTCCGCTGTGAAATCGTCAAGAATTTGAGAGACGCTAGCTGCAGTTCAGATACCGAAGCTTCGAGAAAAAAGGTCTGTGTTTTTGAGTATTAATTTTGGAATTCCAAAAGAATATAGTGAACAATAAAATATATATTTTGAACAATTAAATAATATCACAAAAAAGGCCAAAAACTTTATAATATGATGAATATCATATGATATCTATGGATATCCATACAATTTTAATAATAGATAGTATAGTACTTACTTGTTAAATTAAATCATTTCATCAATTGTTCACGTTTTATCTAAATGTTCATATAACTTCCATTTCTTCTTTCCTTCTGATGCATGTTTTACTTTTTGTATCCATCACTATCCTCATTTAAATTCATTCGTATTGCCTTCATATATATGTGTAATTGTATAGTTCAAATATAAATAACATATCAATAATTTCACCAAACTTATGAACGTTAGGAGTGTATGAACAGTTTATACATATAACATCGACTGTAAATCCACGTTTAGTGTCGCGTGTATCTCTATCAGAGCATACATTTCTCTTATGCGCCGACGCAATCATCCAAGGTATTCAGTGCGCATGACTGGATGGAATGCAGGAGTGGTATGAGGAAGTTTTGATGTTAAAAATAATGCAAATTTTTATAGTAACAATTTATTAAATCATTTTATAGAAAGTGTTGGTATTTATTCTTATTCATGTCCATAATAAAATTATTAAAAAATTTTGCTTACTTCAATCAATCTATGTAAAAATTTTAGAAATCATTAAAATCCAAGGTAGGTATTGAGAAAAGACTTTGTTTCTGAATTAAGTAAAATATGTCTATCTAAGAAGTAGATATTCAAAATTGAATTATACTTATATTTGTGCGTCCGGAACTCAAAGGGAGGAGTCTTCATGCTACCGACTTTATGAAAAATTTTTAAATTAACATTAACTTATATTTATTAGGAGCTAGCCGAGGGTAAGTCAAGTCTATATTTCAAACAAGACTTTTACGACTTTAACCAATAATAAAATAACTAAAAATTAAATAAAACGGTCAATTGACATAATTATAAATTTGTCGATTCCAACGTGGGGCAATTAAATATTCAATTTATAAATAATTATAATATATATATTGAAACCATCTAAGGTTGGTAAGTCCAATTGAAGGTTACATAACTAAAAAAGGATATAGGTAATAAGTTTATTATTATGTTTTCGTTAGAGAATATTATGATAATTATTGATTTTGGGACACACTATATAGTTTAGAGTAAGTCTAACAATATTTAAAAATGGAGAAGGCAAAGATTTAGAAGCAATAGCAAATTAGATATATCAGAATTATCTTTATAAACCTATACAAATAGTTTAAATTCAATACACTGTTTGCATATAGTGTAAATAATCTTTGTATATAAACAAATAAATCCTTAATTTTAATTGGTGAATGACAGAAATAAAACAAAAATGTTTGTTGACAAAAAAATTGAAAAACGGCGTTGTTGAGGAGGATGAGATGAAAAGACAGCAGGAGAAGTCATGAAATTTGATTCTTTTTAAAAAGTTGTAAATTAAAAAATGAAAAGTCAAAAATAAAAGCCGGATATTAATATAGTGAAGAAAACTAACCTGTGAGTGACATCCTATGTAATTTTAAACCAGAAAGTGGTAAGATATTTATCATATTTATTGACTGGAAATTATATCAATTGCTATACTTATTCCTACTAAAGAAAGAAACATTTCATTTTCCACTGAAGTGTATATAACATCTGTATGCAGATCTAATGTTATTTGTCCCATACATGTTAAAAATAATTAAATGTCACTCTGTATATTAACAACTTTTAAATTCTTATCACTTTTTACTATAATATATAAAAAACAGCAGAATAGAAACATTTTATATTAATCTATTTTTAATGTGTGTAATGTGATGCTAGTGCCCGTATCGGCAAAACAACTGTTGCTCTCTGTAAGTTTTTATTTATTGTTAATTTTAATGGGTTTTAAAATGTACATTACTAATTATTGTAGAATTTCTCCTGAAGAAGCTGTTAAACAATGGCGAAATATTTGAGAATATTAGGAAAATTGCAGTTTTAATTGCCTACAGACCGTTATACCCGAAATTTATGAAATATTCTATAATTAAGTAACGGTCGATAACTTAATAAATTTATATTTATATATATATATATATATATATATATATATATATATATATATATGTATATATACATATATATACATATATACATACACAGGAGCTCCCATTTAAAAGATGATATGTTTGGTTTGCAACGGAGTTATGCAACACTTTGTATACTTCGAGATATTATCACCTTTAAGACATCTACTATTTTTCCTAATAACATTTTTTTGATATCTCTTGAGATAACCCATATACCGAACTTTGTCGTAATATTGGTACACTCTGTATATATTATTAGATATTTCGATACAGCTACACGCTCAGGGGTTCTCTCAATTTAGAGTCTTACCAACTTACATTGACTGTTATGAAAGACACGACCAATTTTATCACGAAACACCATCAGTTCCCCCTGTATTTTTCCAAATAATCAAAATTAATACCTGTTTCCTGTCTTTCCCTTTTCCTTCGTCCACAATTCTTGAGTTAATCCTTTGTTTTTTTCTGCTCGATTCCACTGGTTGCAACATCTGTTTCTTTTCATTAAAAGATATTGTCTCATTTTTATAACATAAATAGTGGCACTATTTATAACTTGGGGATATACGTGGCTAGCAGCCAGAACGATGCACGGCATAAATTCTCGCCTATCCTTGACCTGATGCTCTTTGGTCACTGAGATTTTTGGCTGACCTTGATCTTTTGATATATTCATTTTTTCCCTATTTGCTGAAGTTAACTATCCAGAACGAATGAATGAATATCGTTTATTTTTAACTAATTTATATTCAGTTTATTCTATGTTATTTAATGTGATAAAGTCTCTACAAGATATTGAGTTTTATCGTTTTAATTATTCGCTCTTTGACTCCCATTTGACAATTACTTTGACAACGTATAGTGGCGGTATCTTATTTATCTCAATCTCGAAATTGAAGCCCATTTTTTTCAAATATACCGACAAGAATAGTATATTAATTTATAAGTGGATAAGGAGGTCTTTCAAACACGCGCGATTTTTCGAGCACGACGGCGCAGCCGGAGTGCTCGAAATAGAGCAAGTGTTTGAAAGACCAGTTATCCACGAATACTTCACGCTATTTTTTTTTATTGGTGCACTATAAAATCATAGAATATTATTATTATATTATTACTACAAAAAATGGAAATGAGAACTAATAATGTGAAATATGATGTCACATCAGTACACCTTTCGTTGTCATGGAAATGAGAAAAACACAAATGAATTAATTTGTCGTCAAAGATTAATTGTTGTCACCGTAGTGCTTAAAAATGAATTCTAATATCGATTATTTAAATAGTAAAGCAGAATCGCGGATAATACTATGACAAGTTCATCAAATGGATGGAAGAGCAAAAGGTAACAGATTTAAGTGAACGAGTTGTGCTTGCTTACCTTCAGAAAATGTCGGAGCAGTACAAGGCGTCGACTATGTGGGTTATCCATTCGAAATTACAAGGATTGTTGAGTATAAACAAAGGAGTCGATATAAAATCATTTGTAAAAGTGCATGCATTCATGAAGGCAATTAGTAAGAATGACGTACCCAAGAAGGCATATGTATTCAATGAAGATGATTTGCGGAAGTTTTTCATAGATGCACCGGACATTACCTATTTATTTTTAAAAGTGGTAGCCATTTGTGGTATTTTTGGATCTTGTAGAAGATGTGAATTATGCGATTTGCGCTTACATGATATCAAAGAAGAAGGAAGGGTATTGGTTATTACTATCCGACCGTCTAAGACAGTGAAGGCTCGACGTTTTACAGTAGCTGACAGTGAAGCAATTAGTTATGTGTGTTTAGTAAAGCAGTATTTATCATTGCGCCCCCAAAATGTGAGTACAGACCGAGTTTTCTTACGATATGATAAGGGGAAATGTACCAATCAAGTGGTTGGAATTAATACATTTGGATCATGTCCATTACAAATTGCACGGTATCTTAAACTAGATGATCCTGAGAAATACAAGGGACATGCTTTTCGACGTACGTCCGCTACTATTAAGGCAAATAGTGGCATGAGAATAGATCAAATCCAACGACAAGTGGGATGGAAATCGGCAGCTGTGGCGACTAGTTACGTCGAAGAGAGCATTAGCAATAAGAAGAATGTTTCAAACATTATTGGAAGTGCCACTAATATAAGTTCACCCTCATTGGGTTCTGAGAATGTGTCAAATAATGTATTGAATATCATTTCCTCCGATGCAATAAATCGAAATATTAATAACTCAAACAATACTAACTGTACTTTCCATTTTTATTTATAAAATTAAAATTGTTAAATATTGTTTGAATAAAGGTTTCGTATTTGGTAGTGATATTTTATTTGACGTTTCGAGGTACTGCTGTCAGATCAATAATCAAAAAATTGTCATTTAGACTTAAGTTTCTCGAGTTGTTGTTGTTACCATTGTGACTTCAAAAAACGCGCGTGTTTGAAAGTTCGATTTAAACACGCTGATGCGTGCTTTAAATAGGTAATATTAGGCATCAATAAAAAAACTATTTGCTTGTCTCATAAATATCTAAGCTCAACTATGACGTATTTTATCATTATCGCGAAGCAACTTTCGTCTTTTTCTTTTTTTCTAGGAAGTCTAACAGGTTTTATTGGATAATTTCCCAGATGTCTCTCGGTTTTTGTCTAATAGCCAGCGTCGTACAGTAGAATCAGTGCTGGGTTTCTAATTTAATTTGAGAAGAAATTTGAGTTAAATATTTAATTTCATTAGAAAAAAAGAAACAATATTTCATATTATTGTTTTTCTCTATTGATATTCTCTTTCTTAACAACAACATCTCTTATCGGAGGCTGAAAAATATTCTAATCTTATTGGTAGTTATTCTGAATAATTGTCTGCTGTCAATATGCTTCAAATAATATTGTAGATGGCGCTCCAAGTAGGAAATGTATTATGAATAATTCATTATTTCTAAACTTATCGTAGAATCTAGTGACGTAGTTAGTTTTTTAGTTATGAAGCAAACATATGTTTTTTAAGAAAAATTTAAATGGAACACTCTGTATATTATTTTCTGTATTCATTAGGCATGAAGTGGGCTTTCCAAAAAAAGGTAATTATATTAAATTATTTTTAAAAACAAGCTGAGAATTTAAGATTTTCTCAACTTTCCTTTTGTGTCTTATAATAATAAGTAGGCTATGGCTAAGTCGTTTGGAACAAAAAGCAAAATGGCAAAAACTTCACGTATTCTTGTCAGTTTCTCATTATTAGTGGAATATCTCTGCTGTTTTGATATTTCGAATTCACAATATAAAATATTTAATTTATTTTTCAACAATGGCGGTTTTCGAAAATAATGAGAAGTATGATTTGATGGTTTTTTTTAATAAAATCTAATGATAATCCGCAAGAAGCTTCGGAATTATATTTACAAAAATAACATATTTTTGCGCTATATTTACGATAATTTCTTAGGGGTTCTTTATTTGTGCATATTAGATATCCAGAAAAAAGGCAACCTTTCCCAGGCATATTTGCCTGCCTCAAATCAAATTTAGTAAAATATGGAGCATATACCCAGCCCCCTCCTAAGCCATATACTAAACAAAATAGAGAAACGATATGAACGTGTTAGGTTATGTAGAAGCGACGCCTTCATCTTCTTGCAAGCAAATTGAGGGGGCAACTGGTGTATTCAAGTCTGATGCTCAGAGAATTTTGCGGAAATATAAGGATCATTCGTATGAATTCTAAATACATTAACTCTTTTACACCCTGGCGATGCCGAGCGCCGAATGCTATTTTGCCAATGTATTTACAGCAGATCCGTACCGATAAATCTTTTGGAAGATTTGCTATGTGACAGTTGTTCAATCGATTGATGATGGATTTTACAAATTAGCAACAAAGACTGCAATTTTACAAAAACTGTTTTGTAGAAAAGAGTTTCAATTAGCAGATATTTATATTTTTTTCACTACTAGATATGAAGTTGGCAATGATTGCATCGCCTAGCCAGCTGAGAAGTTGAATTTCTCTAGTAGTGGTCAATAATTTCTTCTCTTATTAACCTAGGTTAATAATGGATACATTCAAATGTTTTGAGTCCAGGGATAGTAGTTTAATGAAAACTTATGCAACAATATTTTATATACCCGTATTTGCTTATTGAATCACGGTAAAATTATTGAAAATTTCATTAGTTCAAAATTCGCGCTCAACCAATAATGACTGTTGACATCCCACAACTACAACAACATGGCGGAAAGCGGGAGCCGGACAGCGACGGAGCTTGGTGATGTTAGACAAATATCTCAACAACCGAACTACATCTAAACAAGTTTTAATACAATAAACACAAATTATTGTTTCCCAAAGTGATAATTAATTATGCAATAGGCATGGTGACAGTACTGAGGAATCATAAAGTAAATGGTATTAGAGAAAAATATTCGATGGAAGGATTCTGAAAAATGACCTAGTTTTAATATAAACATTTACAATAATAAGTGTTCCAGGAAAATAAAAGTATAAAATATTGCAATCGGCCATGTTAACTAAAACAGCGGATGACGTTATGTCTCAGTAATCAGTAATGATAAACTTTTATAAGAGCCATTCCTACCAACACAAAAAATCCCTATTCATACAATTAAATTTCTCTATATTTTTCCCTACACTAAAATTTTATAAATGAAAATACGTTTGCATTAAAATTAATTTTGACAAAAATGTACTGTTATTATAAATCAAAATAGAAATTGAAATTAATTTGTTGTCTCCATTTTGCTTGCACTTTTTTCGACTCAGCAGTATCGGTTTCCTCAGAACTAGAAGATTACTCTTTTTTCTGTACAATAAGTCCCTCTAATTGATCCAATTCCAACAAAAAATTGTCACCGCTGATAATAGTCTTATCCTTTTCCAGCCCATTTCAAGTAGGTTGTGTTTAGTTTTTGGTACTATAAAGGCTTGCATAGAAGTTACCTGATTTTGACAACGAGCTGTCAATGTTCCATTTTATTACTCTTTAAAACTTCCCCATTTGCAATATGGCTTGAAGTATATCCAGAGAGTTCTGTTACATTTGTCACCACTGGATCCAAGTCCTTCCTTACAAAATAATTATTGGCACCTGAGTCAATAACAAAGTACATGTTGTCTATTAATTTATTATTTTTGCCATTACACAATGCTGCATACAATTAGATTATATTAGATTTTAACGAGGCTACACTGCACTGAAACCGAAGGTTTATTGTGCCCTAACAGAGCTGTTAGTGCTACTTCTACAGCTCGCCTTCCAGTTCCAGCGTTCTAATGAACTCTAGTATTTGGAACGGCTTCAACGATGTTATATCCTCACTCTTACAAGTTTCTTGTCCGAAGCATTTACTGCGTTGACTTGCAATGGCGAGGCATTCCAAAACTAGGTGATCCGGAGTTCCATCCTCCTCCCCACAGAATCTACACTCGTCAGTTTCTGCTAGACCTATTCTCATTAGGTGCTTCCTAAGGGGGCAGTGTCCTGTAAGAAAGCCCGAGAGGAGATGTAGCTTATTTTTACTGAGGTCTAAATATTTTTTGGATCTAGCAGTGTCAAAGTTCCTCAGGAACTTTTTATAATGTTCCAACCCGGGAAGGCACCGCCAGAGTGCTTCTCTTTCGGTTTCCTCCTTCTTCCGAAACTCTTTCTTATAGAAGTATTTTCCTATGCCACAGAAAGGCTGCGGGACAATATAGGGCGTTTGTGCTCCTTCCATGGCAAGTGTATTGGCCTCTTCATTTCCTGTAATTCCCGAGTGGCCAGGAACCCAGACTAAAGAGACCCTGTTATTCTTACCTAATTCATCAAGTTTTCTTCGGCACTCCCATGCCAACTTTGAGTCAATGACATGGGAGCTCAATGCTTTGATAGCTGCTTGACGATCACAGTGGATCGATATGTCACATTTCTGATAGTTTCTTTCTAGACACTGCTAGACTGCTTCTTGTGATCTTCAGCAGGTGAGGAAGAATGCCCTCTATCCCTTGCTGCAGGAGTGCTGGAAATATTCCATCCACTCCTGGTGATTTATATGGTTGAAAGGTACTTATTGCCCATTCCAACCGTTGTCTCGTAAATATTTTCTTAGTAATGTCCTCATCTTCCTTTCGGGATTTTTTGGTGTAATTCATTGCTATTTCAATGCTTGTTGCTGGTTCACTACCTGGAAAGTGGGTTCTAAGAAGAAGAATCGATCGTTCCTCCTCACCTTCCGTGTATGATCCGTCTGGCTTTTTCAGCGACATTGAGGGGTTAGTTCCCCCATTTGCCATGACCTTTTGTAGTGTGGCCGCTGTGTGAGTGGAAGTGATCTTTTCGCAAAAGGCTTGAAAATTAAACCTTTTGGCCTTCCTAATCTCTGTATTGTACTGAGTAAGCTTCTCAGTGTATATGTTCCAGTTACCGTCACGTTTCGCTCTATTAAAGAGCTGACGGTCCTCTTTTCTGAGGTTTGACAGGTTCTCATTCCACCAAGGAGCATCCTTTTCTGAACGAGCTTTTGACAGTGGGCAACTGGAATGAAAAGCTTCCATTATTGCCTCACTGATCTGTTCGAGTCTTTGTTCCAGGTCGTAGTGCGTTTGATTGACCCCATTCACTTCGACGTGTTTCAATTTGTCCTTCAGATTGGTCTTGTAAAGAGACCAATCAGTATTTCTAGGATTTCGGGTTGTAGGAATCGAGGTAGTATCTCCCTCTATCCCAAATTCGATGATCCTATGGACGGAAAGTGATGGCTCGTTACATCCAGGACCTCTTCTCTTGCTCCCGTGACAAAGGTGAGGGTTGTCCCACATTTAAAGTCTCAGGGTTATTTGTTAAGAGATATTCTAATAGACACTTACCTTTTGCGTTGTTATTAGTGCTTCCCTACACGCTATTGTGTGCGTTGGCATCACAACCAAATATAATTGGCAGCCGTCTGCTATTGCAGTGTCCTACTAGCTCTTGTACTTCTTCTGGTGGTGTCATCGGCCCGTCTCCAGCGAAGTAGGCAGAGGCAATGACGATGTCTCGGTCGATACCCCCAATGTTAAGGTGAATCATGATTGGAACAAGGTCCCATGACACGTATTCTGAAACACAAATCTATTTTATGTTATTTATTATGATTACACAGGCACGCGTGCCTGAGCATAAATCAATTTAGAATCCTTGCATGCCAAACCTTTGATTTGGCCTTCTTTGTTGATCTATGGTTCTTGGATCATTACAATATCCAGTTGTAGTCTAGCGAACAATCTTGCAATCACGGCTGAAGGTCCCTTCGGGTGATGCTGCATACAATAAAATTGACTGTTTCTCAGCACAAATGGCCTGGTTAAAATTTGAATTTAGGCTTGTCAGGATTTTTATCAAGTAATGAAAATTATTAAAATTCACCCGTGTATCATGACTCTATGTAAATCAAGTAGAACACTATAACGTACGGACTGGAGCCAATCACAAGACAGCATATCTCATAACAACCGGACTGAATCGCTAAAACCCGAGGTTAAATGAGAAGAAGCGATAACGTCAACTTCACGCCATTCGCAGCTATCAAAAGAATGCCAGTTTCTAAGAAATGAAAATATAAGTGTGAGTATAGGAAAATTTTCATAAGCTATACTCCCTCTGAAGAGTGTGTGTGTAACTAAATGAAGATACATTGTTGTGTTTTGGGTAACTTAAGCCCGTGTAAAATTGAGGTTGTGAATTAAATTATTTTCCCGTTTTAATCATTTTGAATATTAATAATTATTACTGTTGAGCTCCTCAGTGTTTTTTGTGGGCGAAAAAACTTGAACTGAGCTTTCACAGTTTTCCAGTAGCAGGAAATTTGAAAGTTTATGTGGGAACCAAAATTGGGAACAAAGAACTTGTTGACAAAAGGAAAGAATAGATTAGGTAAGTGAACATTAGAAAAAGGGTGTCCAAGTATATGAGAGTTTGTAATTTAAGTTGTGATGAAGATTATTTTTGCACGATTACGCTTTTTTCTTGGAAGTCTGTACACCTTATACAATTAACGGGGAAAGCAGATTTGTGTTTGCATTTTCACTGTTCTCTGCCTTGCATGAACATAACATTTTCGACATTTTTATTAAACTTCTCATAGAATATTGACCAATAATCTCATGGAGGCATGATTAACCCGCAACCGCTACGGTGCAAATTGTTACACTTAGAGTACGGTGCGGTATGTGATACCGCTAACAATTTTTAGGTTTTGGTTAATGAAAAAAGATTGAAACTCTCAAAATTTAAGTAAAATTTTTATTTTTTATCTAAATTATAAAATAACAAAACATGTTCTAAGAAAAACAAAACGTAAGAAATATTAAAAAAATATAATAAAGTTATTTTTTCAAGTTTTCAATACAAGAGACACACAGTTTTTTGGCGTGTTCCAAACATATAGGTTTTCCACACTCACGACACATAAAGAAAGTTTTTCTTTTTAATTTGGTGGGACATCGGTAACAGGTCTTTTTGGTGACCATTCTCCCATCATTGACATTTTCCAGCTGGTTTTGAACTGCCTCTTCTGCTCCGAGCAAGTAAGAAATCCGAGATCGAATTTCCTTTGAAATCCTACTGTTAGTAAATCGGATTTGCATATAAGGCTCAATTAGCTTTTTGGCTAATATTTTTAAAAAATCAAGGCGTTCAATTTTTTGGGAGTTTTTGAAACTTTGGTGTAATATGAACGCATTTATGCCACACATATTCACTAATGTAAAAAATACTGCCATAGTCCATCTCCTAGTCCTTCTACTAGGAGAATAATTCGCACATTTGCGATCTAATGCATCTACTCCTCCTTTTGTTAAATTATAATCAGCAATCATCTCTGGTTTTCCGGTGTCATCATCGATTTTTGAGGAATGGTGCATAGAAGATACTAAAATTACCGCCTTATTTTTCTTGGTAGTATAAGATAATAAAGTAACATTGGCTTGAAATCCATATAAAGAGCTACTAATCTGCCGATGTTTATTTGGAAGGAAAGAAGCAGGAATAAAAGTTTTGTTTTTTTCAATGTTCCCAGATATGTAAGTCCTCGCTTTTGAAGGTCAGTTACTACCTCCATTGATCCAAACCAGTTGTCGGCTGTAACATTTCTGCTCTTTTCAATTGGTTTGACGAGCCTAACAACAGCTTGTGTAGGAATCTGCAGTTTTCTTTCTTCAAGAGATAAAGTCCTTCCATCAGAACCCTTTCCTGTGTATATATATGCATTGAAAAGGTAATTATTCCGTGCATCAGTAAGACATAAAATTTTTATGCCATATTTAGCCGGTTTATTTGGCATATACATTTTAAATCCGCACCTGCCTCTGAATGCAACCAAAGATTCATCTATGCACGTGTAAGAACCAAGAGAAAAGTTTTGCTGCGAATTTGCAATAAATTTATTAAAAATATTATTCATTGCGCATGCACGATCGACTTTTATTCTCTCTTCTCTGTCAGTAAAATCGTCAAATCTTAGAGCACATAGTAATGTTTCAAATCTCCTTTTGGACATGGTGCATCTAAACACGTCCCTTCCTCTCCCGTCCGTTGCAAAAAGGGAGTTTAGACTTTCGTTTCCAGATTTAAAAACTTCAGTATATACCAGCAGACCAAGAAATGCTTTCAATTCAATAATATCAATATCTCTCAAGGTTTGGTGGGAGTTGTCTTTATATTTTTCCCTAAATTGGGCAAGTTTCATATTCGTGTAATAAAGAATTTCATTCAACATGTCAGAAGAGAACAGCAAATTCCACACTTCTTCTGGATTTTTAGGATCTTCTAACCTTTTAGCAGGTCCACGCAAGCCGGGAAGGACCACTATCAAGTTATGCTTTCGTGTTCTTACATTTTGTGGCGGTGGTTGTTTAGACCTAGAAAAAAATTATAATATATAGTAAAAATACGCATGCAATAGGACTACATAAAAAAGAAATAAATAATGTATACCAACCATTTAGTTTTATTGGCCTTTTCTCTCCCATAATAGAAGTCCTCTTGTGCTTCTGATGAAGGTTGCACAGAAGGTTCAGTAAATTCGCTATAATCTTTTTCACCTGCAGATACCTCTGAGTCAGTACTGTGGTCACTTTCAATCACATATTCCGGATCACTATCTTCCATTTCGGTGTCATCTGCATCTAATTGGTCCAAACACCACTGCTCAAACATCGGATTATCCGGATGCATACGTGATGATCCAGGACGTTGTGACATTTCGAAAATAAGCGCCCACTTTTCCGATTATGGATATTTCTTATGCCTAATTTCGCTAACGTTAACACTGTGGTGCGGTATCACATACCGCGCGTAACGAAAACTTATTTAGATCCGATACGTCCAACTAGCAGGCCAACACTGATGTTACTGACTTGCAGAAGCAACAGTTTCTGAGAGGTACACGAAGGCCCAGATCCGTATTTAAAATTTTTAAGACAATAACAGATATCTAAATAATGCAGCGGTATGTGATACCGCACCGTAGCGGTTGCGGGTTAAATAGCATTGGATTGTATCCATAATCCATAAACGTCAATTAAATCAGCATGTACTTTCTTTTTCCCACTTAAAATGAGATGTCCTGCATTCAACGCATTTTCACCCTCTATCACGCATTTGGAATTAGCATTTCCTCCCAAATATGACATGTATTCCGAAATACTCAGTGTCATATTACTAAAAAATAAATTGGTATAAACTGATTTCATTATCTCAGCTGAAAATCGAATATGTAGTGAAAACAAAAGAAATGGTAACCCCTTTTCCTCTACAATTAATAAAAACCAAAACCAAGTCCAAAACACTGAAGACACCCACTAGAAGACTTTTATTATCTATACACGTACACAAAACGCCATAACATAAACAATTTCAATGTATATTAAGTAGTTTCCAGTTGTCACCACCGTGGCTCTACCATCTTATTCCGAAAAGCCTATAGGAAAAGAGCCCATAATCATGGAGGTTAGAGAGAAGGAGAACAATCGCTATAGAAAAAAGTGTCCCAGAAATATGGTCAATATAAGTAAAGCTCTGCGATCGATAAGTTGTCTCGAGCTCAGCCAATCAAAACGCCTGTCGGATTCCATGATAATTATGGTAATCCGATTTGTTAAAATGAAATGACGCTGTTGCGCCATATATAAAGGTTTTTTTATAATTCGCGTATAAAAGAGACTTCATTATAACATTGTTTACAGTGTCACAATGAAGCTCTTTGAACACTGTTATAGTAATTTTTAGTGTACAGTTGGTTATTGTATTTAGTTATATTTTTATTTGACTTTTACCTTCACACAAATTATAAATAAAATGTTCCAGCGTTGTTCTAGCTAGCAAATTATTATATTGAAGGTAAATTAGAATGATTTGTATATTAAAAATATTAATGAATAAAGTACGCTAACGTGTATTTATCAATGATTTGTAAATTGTTTATTTTTATATGGTGTAGGATCAATATATAGGTATACAAAACGTTCGATTTTTGGGATAAATTACTAGATATCTATGTGAAGATGTATTACAGAAGTAATTCTGTTCATGATATAATATGAATAGATCGCAAGATCATATACGAAGAAGCTCTTTTTTAAACAAATAATCATCCTCTTTTTGCTTAAATTAAAGTTTGTTTGCCATTTACACAATTATTCGGTTATAATATGTCGAAAGTCAGAAGAGCTGAATAAAACCATCTGTGATCTGACAAATTAGGAATCTACAGAATTGCCAACTTAAATCCAAACCACTCCTCCTAGTTTAAAAACAGGGATTAAATGAAATTCTATTTTATTTAAATAATTAAATAAATGCGAATTATAAAAAATATTGTGTAAAACTTGTGCCACAATGACTTTCTGTAGTACTCGTGATTTGCACAACTCACCGCTTCGCGGTTCGTTGTGCAAACTTCACTCGTACTACAAAATGAGTCATTGTGACACTTGTTTTACAAATAACTATTGCTGTTGTGTTTAGATTTGAGGTTAGAAATACGAGGTGCTTGAATTCCATTATTTCTATTCTGAGTCTATCAAACGAAATTGCTGATACAAGCTGTATTTAGTTAACAAGAATTCCTCGCCGATCTTCCACGTTCATAGATAATGCACACTTATCTTTGGAATATATTCATTGAGTGTATATGGGCGAGGAAGAGGTAAAATATTTCGCTCACGAATAAAGTTGTGAACATTATTGCATTTTAATCTGAACAATATACATTCATCTCATATACCCAAGATAAATCGTAACGATACATTTCATTATTTTTTAGTTTTGCTGCATTGAAGTTGGTCAAAACTGAAAGCTGCTGAGATTCTGGGAGATATGCAATTTTGCTTTTAATAATATCTTCGAAACGTTGAGTACACTCTGCTTTTGCATTTATAAACTGCTGTTCCAGTATCTCCTAAACATTCGTAAATAATACAACATTAATTCTATGCGTATTTCAAGTTAAATTTTAATAATTCATATTTGATTATTTTCAAATACTGTGCCATGTCAATTTTACACCATAGAACTAAAATATAGAGTAAACATGGTACTTAATGAAAATAATTACCTGCAAAATGACCATATTAATAAATAATCAGAATGTAAAAAATTGTTGTAGATAAAGTATAGTATTAAACTCGCATATAATTGCTATTACACACTCGGATTAATTACAACAGTCGCCTGGAGGCTCGTGTTGCAAACGTATTTCTTGTGTATAATACCTTACATTAAAAGCTTGTTGAATAACTACAATTACATCATTCTCTTCGTTTTCTTACAATGAAAAGTACTAGAAAAAATGGACATGATGTGAATGACATATTATTAAGCTGGCTTCACGAATACGCCATATCTAACACTTTTGAAGTGATAGAAAAATTCAATTTCACCACAAAGTGATTTACAAATCCATCAAATTCTGATAATGCTATTTATTTGTGACCAAATTATATGTCGTGACATTTTATATCGTACAATTCACTAAAATTGAATGACTTTGATGTTATTCTTTTTTTTATTAAAATAGCCCACGTGGATCATTCCGGTCAATATCCCATAATCTATTTTCGTGCTGTTGTTTGACATTTGACTTGAACGAAAACTAGTTGACTCGTCCAAGCTGAATAATCAGCTAACTCGACGCAATTAATTTTAACGATATTCAAATGTTGTATAAACCGTACCATTCATTACTATAATAACAACCCTCAATTAATAATTATAAAACTGGACGTAATATTTCTTATGAATAAAATAAAAATTCTCGTTTCGCATGTAAACATTTATTATTACGTCGTTTGTTATCGCTCGAGGCGTGGCAGAGGCAACTAGATTGCCTTAATTGCGCAGTGTGTTTCCTTAAAATAGCCAAACTGTCGGAAATAATCTCGACCGAGTTTACCGGTAATCGAACCGGTAATCTCGTCGGTAATTAGAGACCACATCCAAACGTTGCGTTACTTTCAATTCAAACACATTTTTTTGTGATAGAATGCTATAAATAGAAGTTTATATTTTTTCGGGGAATCGGCCCGTTAATATTGTCAACGACCTTGTAAAAAGAAACGAAAAAATCATTGACTACCAGTAACTTTTTATATTATTTATCTAATTTTGGAAAATATTTACGTAGCTGAAAATAATGTATGCACAAAGTGAATAGTGAATAAGAAAGAAGTATTTTCATAACATTACGTTTTTTTAAAGATGACAGATATCTTCACTTTATAAACCTGAATCGGTTTTATGACGTGTATTATAAATTTTTTAATGATTTTCGTATTAATAGTAAGACTAAACGTTTCAAACATTATCAATAATAATTCAGGCAAACTTGTCTGGTCTAAAAAAATATTTCAACACTTATTAATAAATCAATTTCATTTTAAAAAACATACTCGAAAAGCATAGTTTTTTATAATTTTTAACTTATATAACAATTTTATTTTAATGATTATTCATTGTTGCTATCAAGAATGCATCTTACTGTTACGAAACATTGTACTGGTATAATCCCTGAATCCGACTCTGTATAAGCCATGTATGATAGTTAAAATTATGGCGGATGCGCAGGGGTTCCTTAGAATTGTTTACGATTGTTACTATTTTATCTAGACATTGTTTTTGTGACCAGCCTTATCTAGAAAATGCGAGAGCCAATTGTTTTTGTGTAAGCCGCAATCTAGAATTATCTAGTAAAAAAGACACTAATATACGTAAAGGACCGACCAGCAGTTCAGTTTAGTTTATAAAGTGATCTCGACGAATACACAAGAATACACCGAAATAGCGAACAGTAAAGTGTAGATATAACTAAGGTTGTGTGTACATAAATTAAATTTAAGTGAATAGTTAAGTGTATATAAACTAAGTGTTAGTGAGTAGTTTACTGTTTGAATAAATTAGAAAAGCATTACATTGGTATCAGGTGTGGGGTAATATAAATAAATTGCTACGTAAAAATAGCCAAGAGACTATGTAACTTGAAAGTGACTGAATTAAGAGCAGAATTGGAAGATCGTTAGTTGGAAACATCCGGTACGAAAAGTGAATTAGTAGAAAGACTTAAAGTGGCACTAAAAAATGACTCCTTTGATCCAGAAACAGTTTTATTTGATGACGAGGCTTCCACCTTATTCTCGTCAATTCCTGCTAATATATCTGTTAACATGGACGAGAAGATTTCTGCCATGGAAGAGAACATGGACGAGAAGATTTCAACTATAAAGAGCGATATTTCTACTATGAAGAATGATATTTCTGCCGATATCTTATGAATGAAAAACGACATTGCAGCTGACGTTGAAAATGAAATTTCGTCTCTAAAATCTGAAATCGAGAATAAAATGCCAACGATTGACGAGAAAATCGAGGATAAGATTACAACGATGGACAAGAAGATTGAGAATAAGATGACAACGATGGACGAGAAAATCAAGGAGTTAGAAACAAAGATGACAGATATAAGAACTCAAGACACGCCAGAGGAAGAAAAGAAGACCGAGCAAACGAAACCTTGCAAGCCAGAAACACACCCTAAGTTAGAAGACATTGGTAGTTTTACCCGAGTCAAGGCCCCAACGTTCGATGGAAAAATGTCGTGGACCAATTATGTGAAACAGCCACTAGAGTGAATAATTGGTCCGA
The DNA here is from genome assembly GCA_963921935.1 of Galeruca laticollis. NCBI lineage: Eukaryota > Metazoa > Arthropoda > Insecta > Coleoptera > Chrysomelidae > Galeruca > Galeruca laticollis. Next base: position 84,151,358 of record OY998177.1, read on the forward strand.
CAAGGAGAAAGCGGTGAACTTAACTATAGCGCTTCGGGGAGATGCCTTAGATGTACTTCATACGATACCACTTGAAGAAACGGATGATTTCGAGCAGCTGAAGAAGAGGTTGGACATGCGATATGGTCACGAACATCTAGAGCACTTGTACCAATCCCAGCTGAAGAACCGAAGGCAGAAACGTGACGAAGTGTTTCAAGAGTATGAAGTGGATATTGCTCGACTCATTCGATTTGCTTATTTGCTTATCCCTCAGCACCAGATAGCAGGATGGAATGTTTAGGCATCCACGCTTACGTGACCCCGATATGCAGAGGACGCTTCGTTTAGCCCATCCAAAAACATTAGTCAACGCATTGGCTGCCGCTCTTGAATATGAAGCAGCTTTGCTTTACACCCTTACTTGGTTATACCGTACGGCCAATGAGCCAGAAACATGCATGTCTGTGGTTACCACTCTTTTCAATAGACCATTTTTCTTTCTGAAGCATCTTTGTTACTTGTTATATATATATATATATATATATATATATATATGGATGGATTTTTTTTTTGGGTATAGGATATATATATATATATATATATATATATATATATATATATATATATATATATATTGTGTATATTTTCTTGGGATTCGGTCCTTAGTAATATTTAAAATAGACACTGAGACATCGTGTATACTTAATTTATTTTAACGTTTCGGCTGCAATCCAAGCCTTTATCAAAAACTACAAAAAGGGTATAATAGAATAGAATTTTCAAGTCTATTAACTTTCTCCATTGGAACGTCACAATCGTTTAAAACATTTAAAAACGGCCATTCCCACATAACATTTGAAAATTTTCTAATTATAGCCGAACAATCATCAAGCAATACATCAGAATACGTACATACATCAACTGTGATTACCAATTCGTTTCTAAAATTTTTTTGGATTCCCTATTTATTGTTTTTATTTTCATTTTACGAGGGCGTTTCTATACATTGTTTATATCGTGCTAGGTGTGGACAGAGTATGGTTTGTTGTCTACTGTTATTTAAATTATGTTTACTTGTTCTATTAGTATTATTGTATCAAATTGTAATATATCTTACTCAAATTATTTGTATCAGTTTTGGAATTGACAGTGTTATTGTTTTTTTGTATATAGATCATTTCGAGGAGTTCTCGTTTTTTGTTGTTAGTTTCAGTTTTTAGAATTTTTGTTTGTTTGTAATTAAAATTATGCTTAGTTTCTATCATATGATTAGTTAATGCTGTTTTATTTTTTTGTCATACTTATGGCTATTTAGTCTGCTTTTTAAATATTGACTCGTTTGTCCTATATACACCTTATTACAATCCTTACACGGAATTTCATACACTTTTTTTATCTTTAGGTTTTAACAGAGAAAATTAAAAATGTTTTTAAACAAGAAAAAATTCAAATTAGTTATAAAGGTCACCACTTAATCAACAATAGTTACAGGACTTTAAAAACAAAAACACTTAAAGATAAACAAAGTCATGTTATGTATGTAATTCCGTGTAAGGATTGTAATAAGGTGTATATAGAACAAACGAGTCAATATTTAAAAAGCAGACTAAATAGCCATAAGTATGACAAAAAAATAAAACAGCATTAACTAATCATATGATAGAAACTAATCATAATTTTAATTACGAACAAACAAAAATTCTAAAAACTGAAACTAACAACAAAAAACGAGAACTCCTCGAAATGATCTATATACAAAAAAACAATAACACTGTCAATTTCAAAACTGATACAAATAATTTGAGTTAGATATATTACAATTTGATACAATAATACTAATAGAACAAGTAAACATAATTTAAATAACAGTAGACAACAAACCATACTCTATCCACACCTAGCACGATATAAACAATGTATAGAAACGCCCTCGTAAAATGAAAATAAAAACAATAAATATGGAATTCAAAAAAATTTTAGAAACGAATTGGTAATCACAGTTGATGTATGTACGTATTCTAATGTATTGCTTGATGATTGTTCGGCTATAATTAGAAAAATTTTAAATGTTATGTGGGAATGGCCGTTTTTAAATGTTTTAAACGATTGTGACGTTCCAATGGAGAAAATTACTGTTCTAAATATGTGAGTACTATACACAATTGATTGTTTTGTTAATGTGAATGGGGCATGGACTTGAAAATTTTATTCTATTATACACTTTTTGTAGTTTTTGATAAAGGCTTGGATTGCAGCCGAAACGTTAAAATAAATTAAGTATACACGATGTCTCAGTGTCTATTTTAAATATTACTAAGGACCGAATCCCAAGAAAATTGAAAACAATTTATTATATATATATATATATATATATATATATATATATATATATATATAGTTTATTTTGTATTCAACGAAAAACTCAAAAAACAATATGACAATAAACAAACTATTTAATCCTGAACTACTATAATTTTGTTTTATTTATCATATAATTGAAGATTGTTATGAATGTTGTGTTCTCTTTTCATAATCTAAAAGATATGCATAGCTAACACTAAACTATGAAATAAAACAATATAATTTGTTTAAATCTTCATTTATTTGAACGAATGAAGGAAAAATATGAAAATGTCTTAATATATACAGTGCTAAATACAGAACTCTATTTACTAAGGTTAACAATGGTATTGAAAGAAGTTACCTGGAAATTCATTCACTACAAACATTCCTAAGCTATCTTGTAGGTAAAGAGGTTCAATGAAGGAGACTGATTGATATCTATTTGGTCGTTAAGGAGATTACCTGAATATTTATTTTTGTTAATCGCTAGGGCCTCTAATAAATTTAAACTAAAATATTTACCGAATACAGGGAGAATTTCAAAATTTGGGTCGAAAATGTGTTGGTTTTCTAATAAATGATTAAAATAGTTAGAATCCAATTTTTTGTTGTCATAGACGTTTGTGTTCCGAAACTCTAGTTTTAAAATTTCTAAAAGTTCTACCGATATAAATTTTATCACAGTTGTCATTACCACATTTTAATTTATAAACTCCTGATTTGCTTAATTTTGAAGATTAGATTTATTATTTTTAATGAATTTGGATAAATAGTAATCAGTTTTAAAGGAAATGTTCATGTCTTAAGCTCCTAAAAATGATTTAATTTTCAAGGATGGTGTTCCAAAGTATGTTAAGCTTTTAAATTGTTTATTATTTTTATCTGAAGGGAATACTTGTTCTAAAGTATGTTTTTTTTATCTTTTTATTGATGATATTGTTAATTAAATTTGAATCGTGATTATTATTAACTGCTATTTGTTTTGTCACTTTCATGAGATGCGATTCGATTGGTTAGCGATCTTTTGCTGTGACCAATGCATTTCTTGTTACAGATATTGCAAGAAATCTCATAAACTATATTAGTGAATTCGTTAGTAGGAGTCTTGTCTTTGATTTTACTGAAAATTGAATTTATTGTAACACATTGTTTATTCGCAATTTTTATATTTTGTGGTTTGAATACTCCAGAAATTTTAGGTGTTATGGAAAAGAAATATAAGTTGGAGATGTATTATTAGTAGTTAAAATGTCACTGTTTCCTTCGTTTCGTATTATGTCAACAGTAATGTCATTTCTATTGTCAGAAGTATTATATAAAACATGTTTCAAAAGATATGAAGGATATGAGTTATTATAGAAAAGTTTGTAGAGTATTTTTGGATTAGAAATTTGTAGGACTCTGGTTTTCATCTGTTTAATCAAGTTAATTTTTGTATTACGTCGATGATATGAATGGTAATTTATATATCTCCCAGAATTGATAGGTTTTCTATACCAGTCAATTAAGATTTTATTATCATAATTTCTAATAAATGTGGTATCAAGAAAAGGTAAAGATTGTTCTGTATTTTCCCTTCCCATTGTAAATTGTATATGCGGATCGAAGCTATTGAAGTAAAAGAGTATATTATCTATTTCATCACATAAAAGTGACAGTCGATTATATCCTGATAGATGTGCTTTAGCAGAACACGTGTTTTATTAAGGCCATTCTATGGATTATCAATCTGCCAAAGTTTTAGCAATAGAAAGTAATTATAGAGAACGTATTTTTTTGGAAAGAACGTATATTGCAGAACAAAATTATGTCATAAATAAAAAAACAGACCTAAATAACTTTAGTGTTATCTATGCATATATTTTAGATTATGAAAAAAGAACACAACATTCATAACAATCTTTAATTTTATGATAAATAAATCAAAATTATAGTAGTCCAGGATAAAATAATTTGTTTATTGCCATATTGTTTTTTGAGTTTTTCGTTGATTTATGTTTAAAAGAATTTATTATAAAAATTTACAACTTTTCCAAAATTCGCTATAGATTTTATGTAAGTATTTATTATTTCATGTAATTGTTAATAATGATAACATTGACCAATCAATTTTAGCCCTTAATAATGAATCAAAGTTATTCGAAAGCTCGGGAATAAATATCTAAAAGAATTTACTCTGGTGTCTTATTGCCACATCCCCACAAAAATATCCATAACAAATAAGTTGGCAAATATCTTTCTTCACAATTATATATATATATATATATATATATATATATATATATATATATATATATATATATATATATATATATATATATATATATATATATATATATATATTTATATATATATAAATATAAATATATATATATATATAAATATATATATATATATATATATATATATATATATATCTTCGGAAAGGTTTCCGCGGTTAGAGTTATGAAGAAATGAACTAGGTTCACGGGTTGAACGGCATTGGAAATTTGTAATTTCTCGACGTTTCAGCTTCATCAAGAGAGGGGTGGGTTAGGTTATCCGTTCAATAATCTAGGAAGTGATCCAATTCCGTAGTCTCAATATGCCCACACTACGCAACGAATCACCCCCTTCGACTAATTCCAAGGCCTCAATTTGCCTACTCCTTGGAATTTCACCGAAAAAGCACATAACAATAAAAAAAATTAAAATAAAAATAATATAAAAGATAAAAAATTGCTTAGGAAACTTCCTAGATTATTGAACTGATAAACTAACCCCCCCCCCTCCTCCTGATAATGGCTTCAAAGTGGAAACCGAAACGTCGAGGAATTACAAACTCATCCACTATTATGAGATACTTTCGACCGCCCATCTAACCAAAAAGACCAATACATAACTGACCAAAAGACCCACACCCAAAAAAACAAGCTATCTCAACTTATCTCACTTCAAAAACATCCTCCACAAACTCTTGACATTGACACACTTATCCACAATTACTCCGACACCCCTATTTGGAAACATGGCAAATAGGCTCTTGCCAAAGGCTTCAATTACGCTGTCACACCCAAATCCATTCCAATAGAAACGATCATTTGCCAAACTGAAGAAACTATCTCTCACCTCCCTTCCAATCAAGCCGAAGTTATTAGGCAAGATGTTGACCACGTCCTCCAAACATCAAAACCTCGTCCTTCTAACCTACCTTCAAAGAAAGACAGGTTTTGGAAGATATTCACAACAACCCAAATATTGTGGTCCTCCTAGTCGATAAAGGCAACGCTACGGTCGTCCTCAAAACCTCTTCTTATCTGAATAAAATGAATAATCTTCTCAACACTTCCGACTATAAAAACGTCCCAAATGACCCTACCACATATCTGGAGAAGACAACAAAAACTTGCATCAATAAGTTCCAACTTCCTTCCGACATAGAAGCTAAGCTCATCCCACGAGAAAAATCGTCCCGCATTCCTCCAAAATATGGTCTTCCAAAAATACACAATTCCGATATTCCACTACGACCCATTATCAGTGCATTTAACTGCTCCACCCAACTCGTGGCTAAACATCTAGCTGAAACCCTTCAACCAATTGCTGAGCGGTCCCAATCCTATGTCAAAAATTCTCACAATTTCATTGACCTACTCAAGGGATCTTATATTCCTTCCACAGATATCCTTGTCAGCTTTACCAACATCCCAATCAATGAAACTGTCTCTATCTTGGACACTAAACACCAGATCACCTCAGATTGTCTTTCCCTAATCAAATACGGTTTGTCCAATACCTACTTCATATTCCAAAGCAACTTCTACAGACAACTGTAAAGGTGTCCCCATGGTATCCCCTATCTCTCCGGTTATGGTCAACATTTTCATGGAACATTTTGAGAATTCGACACTATCTTCCTCTCTCCTCCGACCAAGCTGTTGGTGACGATATGTTGATGACACATTCGTCATTTGGCCCCATGGAAGAGATACTTTGAATTCCTTTCTACTCCATCTGAACAGCGTACATCCCTGTATGGAAGGCGACCCTGTAAAGTGGATTCACTTGTTTTTGATGAAACGTCGGCTCATCTTTTTTAGCCTTCTCGTAGACGGGTCTTCTCGAGATTCTCAAAGGTGACTAGGATATTAGCTGTGCTAATAGTCTTGTCACTTGTTCGAGAATCTCTGGTTTCTTCGGGGAGTCCTTCGTCGTCGTCTTCTTGGTTGTCGCTTGGGCGTAGCTGACTCCTGGGTTCGTTCCTGCTGGGGGTAGTTTCTTTGTCGTCCTGTTGTTTGGGGCTTTTGGGCATCCCCTATAGCTCGCTGGATGCTCTCCCTGGCAGTTTGCGCAGGTGGCTGGCTTATCTCTGAGTCTTGTGCATTCACTGGAACGGTGTGGTCCTCCTCATTTAACAAACTTGGTGTTGACTCTTCATGTCGTCTGTCCGAGGTAGTTGTAGCACTGCGTTGGTCCGTTTCCTCTCTTCCGCTCATCCCGTTTTATCCTCACTTGCTGGATTTTTCTTATCTTGGATTTATCGTCCACGTCTTGCTCTACTACGTAGATGGGCAGTGGTTTTCTTTTGCCGAATCTGGAACGGATTCGACTTATCCTTCCGATTTTGACTCCTTCCTTTTCGATCTCTTCCTTGAGTTCCTCGATGTCCTCGCTGCTCGTCAGTTCCTTGACGATATTTCATATTCTTTCTTTCCGTGGGGTGTAGGTGTACCATTCCCCGTCTTTCCTCTCTTCGTTCAGGTACCTTGTTCTACGCATGGGATATTCACTCCGAGCCTCTCTCGGATGGCGATGAAACTCGTTTTGACCCCTCTCTGGTGCATTTCTTTTCTTACTGAGCTCCAGTGGTGGATGCTCCGTAGGATGACTGGTGGTGGCCAGGTTGTTGAACGTTTCTTAGAGACGCTTTGCAGTTGCGTGAATATCATATACATAAAGTTCGTTTACTTTATGATGCTGGTGATGGAGTTTGTATAAAAGAATTTATGTCTGGAAGTTATATACATACGGGTGATTAAAATGTTCAGAAGAAATGGGTTACAAATTATACATACAATTGGAAATATTATATTACTTGATTAAGATGCATTTTTCTTATACTATTTGAAATGAAGTAAGTAAGTATAATTTTATCTATTGAATAAACTACATAAAGTCTTTTTTTAGTTAGATCGATCATATAAACGCAAGAATTATTATACACATGGAAATAGTCACTGAATTTATATTAGTTAGTCATTATTATTGTTGGCCAATAATATTTAAAGAAACACTGACCTGAAGTCTGGATTCTGGAATCTAACTCATCTGGTAACAGGAATACGCCTTCCGAAGTCCAATCTTTATAATTTCTTGAGAATTTGGGATATTCTCACGGAAAAACTGGATTCTTAGTTTCATATTTACAAGTAATCTTTAGCTTTGATAATTATTTTTTGTGATTTTACTTGAAATTTGTTGAAAAATTGTTCATTACCTCCTTTCTACTTCGACGCCAAAAACCAACTACCCACGCTTCCAGTCGATCGTCAATTTTTTAATCAATAAACAAACTATTGTTTCTCAGCTCACTAATTTTCAATAAAGTTTTGTTTCTTTTTAATTTATCAAAATTTGTTCTGTCATTTTATACCAATCATTTTCTTTCTGGCGCTGTCGAGTTCTATTCACAATTACTACACTCTATGAAAGTTTTGGAAACATATATGAATGTGAATTTCACAATTATCTGTTTTCTAATAATAATAATAATATTACAATGCCTAGTTTTGTTTTGATAGTTGTGACAACTTGGAAATAATATTTACATTTATGAACATAAATTCTTTTATATGACATATATACATCTTTTGCTTTCGTTATTTGAACTATCTAAATTCTATAGTTGCAAATGTTTATTAAAATCCATCACCATGTTATGATTCATTGTCTCCATAAAATTGATATCAAATTTTGACATATAATTACATTTATGTCATTGATATTTATATTTTCTAAACTTATCTAATACTTTATACTAAATATGAATATTATTTCTATTCTTACTGTTTAACTAATACTTATATTAAATTAGATAACTAAAACTTGTTTATTTTCAGAGAAACAGCTGATTGTTTCATGACAAACAAACATCCATATTGGGCAGATTTAATGTTATCCTCTATACTTGTTAAGCGTTTTCAAAATTTACACAATTATTAGGGTAATTTCTTTATATTTATTGTTACTCTTTTTAATTATTATAAACAAATGATTTAATATATTATGACTTTATATGAATTTTTACTTATGATTGTGGTTTTTTAGTGTGTTTTTAATTACATAGTTTCAATCTATTTTGAATACTAAGCAAAATATTCTCAAACAGCTGATGTTCTTTAATATATAAGATATATGGTTCAATATAGATATATATATACATATATATATATATATATATATATATATATATATATATATATATATATATATATATATATATATATATATATATATATAATCTTTATATAATAATTTTTTAACCATCACATAACAAAATTTAAGAAATTTCCTAGCACATTCATTAAGCACTTATGAATATTATATAAAACAATTTTATTGTATTTTTATTAACATTATATATCTGTTTTAAATGATAATTCCACAATATATTGAAAAAATGTTAAAAAATTCTAAGAAATTGTTCATTTAAAACAGTAACATGAGTAGATTCCACCAAGTAAGGGTCGAGACAGTTAATTTCATTATATATTTGTTTTATAGATATTTTAAAACATTTTGAAACCATTTCTGAGGCTAACATTGTTTTATAATATTTATCGCCAAAATATTTCTACGACTATCATAAAATGCAAATTGTTAGTTGGGATTAAGGCCTATCAAACTCAATGTTAGTGTTAATAATTCCCAAATCTTCACTCCATTTTCAGGAAGGAAGTATTGTACTCTGTGTACATTTCATGTAAATAATTCCGGAGTAATAAAATGTAGACTGGTAGCACGCAAACAATAAAATTTATGGAGTAAATGGAAATTAACCAAAACTTTGGTGTGATTTTAAAATTTTGACAGTTCCGAAAAACAACTAACAAACAAATGCTCGCATAAACTTTTCATTTTCGATAGCCACATAACTGATTTTCTTAATAGTTCGAGGAAGTTTCGTTGACTTTTCTTCACATCAAAACTATCGATCGGCTTTTTCTTTCTGGCTCAAATGCGTAAATTAAAGATTGGTGATTTCTTTATTTAACTGGGGCACACCGTATATGTGCTCATTTAAACGCAATATGAATTAGTCTATATCCGGCTCGAGGACCATTCTTTTCAGTTAGTATTGTTATTAAATTATCAATATTTTCACTTAAAATGGCGCAACGGAGAATATTGCCAAAAAAACATACGTGTTCGTTTTGAATCAAGCATGCAATGAACGGACATAAGGGAATGAACATTCTTTTTAACGTGGATATTTATGGTTTATTGAATTGCGATTACTTTGTTAATTTTCAACGATAAAACAGTATCGAAGTGTCAAATTATCAAAACTAAGTGAGTTTTAAAAAAAGCACAAATTTGATTATAATTATTTCCTTAATATTCACACTAGTCGACAGATAAAATTAAATAAAAAACGTAAACAGGACCTATCAAGTTGAAATTGCTCGATTTGGAATCGAACTATCAACTCCCAAATTTTTACGATATCAGTCTCATTTTCGAATCACTTGTATTGTGTGGTTCCTGTACAACCTCGAATGCTATATTTTTAAATGTTTCCTTTTAATTCACAGCAATCTGGGAAGAGCTGAACGAATCTTACTGTACATTTTCTAAACATCCATGATCATAATTTTCAAATTAATTTATAAGCGAACCAAATCAATTAAGGAACTATCATTAATATTATTTCTATTTTGATAAATGAAAATAGTGCGTCCCCGTAGTGACACCAAGTCAGCATCCGGTTTTGTGAATGAAGATGTAAACGAAAAGGAGTTGTATTATTGTGAGAGAGTCGGAGCAGCAGCAACATCCAGATAGCTATGTCGTAAGATGCGCGATGATTCAAAGTATTGATCGAGCGTGGGCCGAAATAGCACACCTAACGGGCGCCACTGGTAATGGGCGGCCGAAGCTTACGCAGATATTTCACACTTTCATTCAACAACTAATTTTTAATCAAAACAACTCTTAATATCATATTAAAACTCATTTAAAAATAAATAAATTTTATAGAAACTTCAAAAGAGCAGTTCATTCGTCTTGTTTATGACGTCATTGGTTCCCACTTTTAAGACAAGATTGAAAAATGGTACGAAACAAGCACAATAAATTTTGACAGTTGACATTACTGATTAAGCAGTTTTTTAGACAATCATTGCCATTAAATATCCATATTAACGTCATTAAATAACTGATTCAAGACGTAACGTCGAAGAACTGATTAAAACCATCAAAGAACTAAAAATTTGATCTCTGCAAACCACATGATTCAATATGGAGTCTGTGGGCAACCAGTTTCAAGGTGTGCATTAAGTTTGTGGACGTTTTTGTATTTTATTTATTTTAAGTTTATTCAAAATATTTTCGAATTAATTCAACTTTTCGAGATGCAGAGTGAATATTTAAAGAATTCAATACAGAAAAATCGAGATGTGATTGCACAGTATGTTTTAAAAATGCCCAATTGTCATTTGTTTTTACATTCTTTTTTGAATAATTTAGCAATCTCCTTTATGAATGAAACTTCATTTTACTAAACTGGAAACCTGATTTTATATAACAATCACTTATATATATATATATATATATATATATATATATATAAATGAATATAATTTCATAAAATACGAGGTGCTATATGAAATATAAATTTCGATTTTCTACTACACCTGTTTTAGTCGAAATTTCAATAATTTCGACTTATTGGCCTGACCGTTCTTCGAAGGGCAAAACAACTACATTCCTGGCTAATACCACGCAGAATATTGAATTACATCCCCTTCGAAAACTGTGACGTCGATCGGCCATTTTGCCGATACGGACATCTGTGGTGATTCGCAACTGATAGCGGAAGAGCATAGTACACTTACGCGTTTCGACCTTCTTGGGTCTCTTCAAGAGTGCCGTAATGCCTTCCAGTTCAGAATCTCTAATCCGAACTGAAGATTACACCCTCCGACAACCTCTCTTGGTTCGTGTAATTACACAAGCGAGAAGTAGTCAGTTGGCGCCATCTTCACTTTCAGTTGCGAACCAACACCTCAGATAAATGCGACCGTATTAGTCGTATTAAATAAAAATGAATATAATTTCATAAAATACGAGGTGCTATATGAAATATAAATTTCGATTTTCTACTACACCTGTTTTAGTCGAAATTTCAATAATTTCGACTTATTGGCCTGACCGTTCTTCGAAGGGCAAAACAACTACATTCCTGGCTAATACCACGCAGAATATTGAATTACATCCCCTTCGAAAACTGTGACGTCGATCGGCCATTTTGCCGATACGGACATCTGTGGTGATTCGCAACTGATAGCGGAAGAGCATAGTACACTTACGCGTTTCGACCTTCTTGGGTCTCTTCAAGAGTGCCGTAATGCCTTCCAGTTCAGAATCTCTAATCCGAACTGAAGATTACACCCTCCGACTACCTCTCTTGGTTCGTGTAATTACACAAGCGAGAAGTAGTCAGTTGGCGCCATCTTCACTTTCAGTTGCGAACCAACACCTCAGATAAATGCGACCGTATTAGTCGTATTAAATAAAAATGAATATAATTTCATAAAATACGAGGTGCTATATGAAATATAAATTTCGATTTTCTACTACACCTGTTTTAGTCGAAATTTCAATAATTTCGACTTATTGGCCTGACCGTTCTTCGAAGGACAAAACAACTACATTCCTGGCTAATACCACGCAGAATATTAAATTACATCCCCTTCGAAAACCGTGACGTCGATCGGCCATTTTGCCGATACGGACATCTGTGGTGATTCGCAACTGATAGCGGAAGAGCATAGTACACTTACGCGTTTCGACCTTCTTGGGTCTCTTCAAGAGTGCCGTAATGCCTTCCAGTTCAGAATCTCTAATCCGAACTGAAGATTACACCCTCCGACAACCTCTCTTGGTTCGTGTAATTACACAAGCGAGAAGTAGTCAGTTGGCGCCATCTTCACTTTCAGTTGCGAACCAACACCTCAGATAAATGCGACCGTATTAGTCGTATTAAATAAAAATGAATATAATTTCATAAAATACGAGGTGCTACTCTTGAAGAGACCCAAGAAGGTCGAAACGCGTAAGTGTGCTATGCTCTTCCGCTATCAGTTGCGAATCACCACAGAAGTCCGTATCAGCAAAATGGCCGATCGACGTCACGGTTTTCGAAGGGGATGTAATTCAATATTCTGCGTGGCATTAGCCAGGAATGTAGTTGTTTTGCCCTTCGAAGAACGGTCAGGCCAATAAGTCGAAATTATTGAAATTTCGACTAAAACAGGTGTAGTAGAAAATCGAAATTTATATTTCATATAGCACCTCGTATTTTATGAAATTATATTCATTTTTATTTAATACGACTAATACGGTCGCATTTATCTGAGGTGTTGGTTCGCAACTGAAAGTGAAGATGGCGCCAACTGACTACTTCTCGCTTGTGTAATTACACGAACCAAGAGAGGTTGTCTGAGGGTGTAATCTTCAGTTCGGATTAGAGATTCTGAACTGGAAGGCATTACGGCACTCTTGAAGAGACCCAAGAAGGTCGAAACGCGTAAGTGTACTATGCTCTTCCGCTATCAGTTGCGAATCACCACAGATGTCCGTATCGGCAAAATGGCCGATCGACGTCACGGTTTTCGAAGGGGATGTAGTTCAATATTCTGCGTGGTATTAGCCAGGAATGTAGTTGTTTTGCCCTTCGAAGAACGGTCAGGCCAATAAGTCGAAATTATTGAAATTTCGACTAAAACAGGTGTAGTAGAAAATCGAAATTTATATTATATTATATATATATATATATATATATATATATATATATATATATATATATATTATAATATATCTAATATTATTTTATAGTTGCCCCACGTTTGGGTGACAAATTATAATATATCTAATTCTCTATGATGAATTTTAATTATTTAATTTTAATGTAAACCTTCCTGTAAAGATAAATTTCAATTCACCTCACGTTGATGTATATTGTCGCAGCGACAATTCTTGTACATACAACTTAAAACTTTATGTAAGAAATTTCTACTTGGACAGTAGACAGTCAAAAATATGCCCGGTTCTAATAAATATTGATTTAGTATTTCTAAAAATGAATTTATATGTGTAATCGCCCTATTACTATTCTCTCAGGGTGGGATCATCTGTTAAAAAAATTAATTATCCAAAATTTGTTTAAATTTTTACGTATCTCCAAATTATCTGTTTCACTATTGGTCAGAACCTATAGTAACTGTATGTTTAATATTATAAAAGGCACTTTAAATCTCTGATGACGTTTCCAATATTTCTGTCACTGAAAATTACCAACTGTCACTGATTTGTTCGACAGTTTTATTTCATGAAAAATGTTTAATTTTCTGAAATAATGTTATACAAATACTATGTTGAGTAGGAATGCAAAATTCTATATTATACTACTAGATTCAAATACAAATTAACAAATTAATATTGCCAAAATTATCACAACGAAACAACAGTCGTAATTTCTACGAAACTTAAAATTACTACAACCTATATGCTATAAATTAACCTAATGAAAAATGTTTAATAAAAGTTCCAATTGTCGATCTAAATCTTGATATGGATAAATGTCAAAAACAAGCTTCACTCAAATTTTTCTAATTCAAAATTTTTCTTCTCTTATATGAATTTCCTTATATGATTCATTAATTTTGTTTGCAATCAAGAATTTAATAGATGCATCTATGTCAAATTTAATTCAAAAATAGGCCTTATTATTTCTCGAGAAATTATTGTAAAAAAACTGGATCGGACTCACCAACTAATAACCGGACAACTCGTACAATTCTAAATGATCTTAGAATTCAGGAAACCTTTCTAAATTTTATTTAGAAATCTGGAACACATTCACTACACACGATGCAATTCTTAGTCGAATTATGCACGCTCTGGCTTTATAATGAAATGGCTTTTGAATCTGGTTGTATAAATATACAACTTCTACTATCTACCAAAAATTGAGACAACTCTAATTACGATGTTGCCTCTTCGGGATTTCAAACACAACTAACTAAACTTTCTTCAAATAAATGAATCTCCTCTCCTTTGGTTACGAAAAATTCCTTTTAGATTTTAAAAATACTAATTTATGTTTCCCTATAACAAAGAGATATATAAATTCTTTTATTATCATTGTAATTCTGATAGCAGAGACATCTGTATTTTAAAATTTCAAATATATTCTCCAAAATGTAATATAATTCTGTCTATCATTAAATATATTCTACATAAACGTCATCCGAAAATTGAAATGTCACATTTGATTTTTATACCGAATATTTCAAAATTATTGATTATTCCTATAATACAGTGTGTATCGAAAGTATTGCATACAAATATAAATAGTTTTCCTTATTTCAATGTTTCGTTTACATTTAAATAGAGGAACTGTATTAATATATATATATATATATATATATATATATATATATATAAATATATATATATATATATATATATACAGGGTGTTTCATTAAGATTTATGCATATATAATAAAGTACCGAAATAACGTAGAGTGACTCATACCATTCTTATCGTTTGAAGAGTTTCAGACTCGCATCTTTATCACCAACTCATAAGCGTACGATGACATTTAATATTTACAGACACATCAAACATATCTTCATATTCATCCTCCGTAGTAGTATCTTCATTAAGATTCACAATCACTGGTTCTATAGTGATTTCAATGTGGTTATCAAGATTCCACATCTTCTTCTCTTCTTTTATGACATGCTTTATACAAGTTGTCCATAATTCTGATGTAACATTACTTACAGCATCATTAAGAAGTTCTTTAACGTCGTTTAGTTTAAAAGTGACATTTTTCTTTGCTACTTCATTTTTTATTTGAGCCCAAACAAGCTCTATTGGGTTCAGCTCACAATGATAGGGCAGCAATCTGAGAATAATTACGCCTCGCCTTTGTGCCAATTCATCTACTGCGTATCGAATATATTTGTGTTTGTGCAGCCGTACCAAATTTAATTATTCTACTTTTAACAAATTGTTATCAAATGGAATATTTTTTTCATTAAGTCATTCTGCAATGTGGGCTTTTCTCCATTTGGTTGTTGGTAACTGCTCGATACGTCGGCTGTGATACGGTGCGTTGTCTATAACGACAACAGAACCTGGTTCAATTCTTAAGAGAATCTCAGAAAACCATTTTTCATAATGTTCCGCATTCATTTCTTCATGATAATCGTTAGATTTATTAGAAACGAATGCGTTTGAACCTCCTTCGACAAATCCTGAATATCTAAAGTTCAAGTTACGTAATGTGCGTAACAAAAGATTTCTTGATATTGGCGGCAAAGCTTCATTAGACTGAAGAGACGATGCAATTTTCTTCAAAGTTGGTTTCTCATTTTTAAAATAAAATCCATGTACTGCGCGACGTATCATCTGCTTTTGCTGATCGTCTAGTTCAACTTTTTTTCTTCCTCTAGTTTCAGGCGTAGGCGTCGACGTATTTGACTCACTAGTTGATTTAATTACTTTGTATACAGTGCTTTCTCCCTTTTTTGTCAAAATACTACATAATGTAACTACTTCACTTACTGTCATATTTTTTTCTCTCGCGCGAAGTCCTTCAAACACGTTTTCCATCATCGTTTTTTCTTCGGGCGTTAAATGATGACACAGTTTTTTGGCTTCTGACACACACAATTTTGTATAAATTATTATTTACTTATCATTTGGTTCACAATAACATATAGGCGGCCTCAAAAAAAGGTATTATTTTTATAGTTAATTCATTTTATTCTTAACAATTATTTTGTTCCGCTTTAGTTTGATTGTGAGCCTCACTAAAACATTAGTCACTCTACGTTATTTCGGTTATTCCTCCTTACCAATATATAGGTTGTTTTATTTTAAATATTCTAAATGATTTTAGCCCATAGTTTTGACACCTTCAAATATTTTTTGTTCAAACTTGGTAAATAGTTTACACATGTTAGGATACTTGGAACAGTGGTGAAAGATAGTTTTCCTCTATTACCAGAGGCGTGCGGTAGTGAAGGATACTTCCTTTTATCCCCCTACAATCCACGCCACTGTCGTAATAATCGCTTCAGCACTTTTTTTTATTCTTCGTCACTTTCTACGCAAATATCATCCCAAAGAAGAGAACAAAGGATGAGACAGAACCCAAATGGCACAAGAATTGTGACGCGATTTCCCTGCCGCTCCGTCCTCCTTCACCTCTCACACAGGTTCTTAGCGACTGACGCGTCACTTTGGACACCCTCGATGAAAACTTCTTTTGCAAACAAATGCTCGGGCGCCAGTTTATTTTACGTGGTTTACTCCACGGCCCGTTGACCCTCGGCGTCAAGAGTTCCAGGTAGCCTTAGATGGAGGTTACGGAAAATTCCAGGGGTTTCGTTGAATTTAACAAACCTACAAAACCTATAAACCTTGGACGGTGATGCTACGGGATATTAAGAAAACACTGATTGTATTTATTGGTATATTACAAAACCTATTTAATATATATATATATATATATATATATATATATATATATATATATATATAAATAACACTCAACAATTTCTGATTATTTTCAAGCGGTACCGAATCAGTTAAATATATACAGTAGGCAAATGTGTTCAAGCCTTATGTTATTATGCACCATGCGAAATTTGCCGGTATTAAGGAATGTGAGCGGTGACACAATAAACCAGGTGTAAGCAAGCAAATGCAGTTGTTATTAACAGCGGAAGCAGTATAAGCAGTTTTGTAATTATGCGGTAGGCAGCAGTAAAACAGTAATTACCTATCACGGTAGTCAACGGGATAAAACTATCTTCGCGATAGGGATGGTCAATCGGGATAGGTGGAAAAATGTGACCAGACCAGTTTGTAACAAAATAAAACTAAAGAATTTAAACTAGATTATCAATCAATCAGTGGCAACAGCCTCATACTTGATTGAGAATCTAATTTTTATAGGAGAATTCACACTTTAAATTTTCAAATTATCGGTTAAAATTATTCTAAAATATTGGTCGGTGGATAGGACAGCGGTTACCCAAAAACAAGCAAAATACAACTGTGTCTTAGAATAGATTAATATGAAACGAAATTATTACCGGCTGAGAGTAGAACAGCTGGTGGCAACAGCCTCAGATCCGCCCCACACTCAGTTTTAACTTTTCCAAATTGCCGGAGACAAAAATATATAAAATTTAGAACTAAAATAAGTCAAGGTAATCTAGAGAAAATTATGCGCGTTCCGAAAGGGAAACGACTGGTGGCAACAGCCTCTGATCCGTTTCACAGTCGGTCTTCAATTTTTCAAACTTCCGGTCAGTTAAAAACCATATACAATTTTGAACTAAAATAAATCTAAGTAATCCAGAGAAAATTATTCGCGTTCCAAAAGGGAAACGGCTGATGGCAATAGCCTCTGATCCGTTTCGCAGACGGTTTTCAATTTTACAAACTTCCAGTCAATTAAAACTATATACAATTCTGAACTAAAATAAATCTAAGTAATTTAGAGAAAAGTATGCTTTCAAATTATTGGTCAGTTAAAATTGTATAACAGAGAGGTTAATTCCTGAATAAAAAATAAGTTTGGTTTTTATCGTTTAAAAAAAAATACCAGCTTACCAGATTTATCAAAATACGGAATTATATTCTCAAATAGCAGAACTAATAAAAATATTTTATAGAAATTGAATATAAAACTTCAAACCCCCGGTGAAATCTTTTATTCGGTTTTCGCAAAATTAAAATCAAAATGATATTTGAATCAGACCCTAATTCAAGAGAAACAATATACAGAACGCGATAATAAAAACTGTAAATAAGGTTCTTTTTATCGCCTCAAAAAAAACTACCGACTGCCGGCTTTCTCAAAATACGGAATTATATTCTCAAATAGCATAACTACTAAAAATATCTTATAGAAATTGAATATAAAACTTCAAAACCCCGGTGAAATATTTTATTAGATTTTCAAAATAAATTTCCACTTACTCGGGAAATACTGGACGGTCGGACGCTTCACACTATCTGTTTACGGCCAAATTCTAACTCACTCCAACTCTAATAATCAATTCAGAAACTTAATGCCTCTAGAACGCTCGGTTTTCGAATTTATAATTTACTTCCTACCTAAAATTTTGGCGATAACGGTGGCGAGGGAATTAACTTGAATCGATTTAATTACAACAAGAAATATTTCCACTTGTACTGATCGACTTCGGTTTTACTTAAAATAGTTTATATACCGGGCGTCCTCATTAATTTAAATTTTGAAAAGCGAAATTTAATAAATTTCACATATTTCTTTAAATGGTAAATCATGGCTTTTGAATTACTAATGTAATAAATACTAAAATTAATATTACGGGACTGAAACGGTACCAGAAATCAAAGTTGGAAAGTAAGTAACGAGTTATATCCACTTATTAAAATTAAAATACCATTGGAAAAATCAATTAAACATGCTTCAAAAGAAATAACTCGTTACAGAATTGTGACGTTCTCTTACTTGCTCTAAAATATAACGGACGTCACTATGACACCCGCGTCTTTAATATCTACCAGATTTTCTCGGGCGCTAGATTTTTGGGATGGTTTACTCCACCGAACTCTCGAAAATGGTAGCATCAAGAGTTACCAGGGTAGCAACAGATGGAGGTTAAGTAATTCCAGGGGTCTGTTGTTCTTGACCTCTATGCCGTGCGAAGTGGGAAACAGGATTTAATTGTTTACCACTATCGGAAAATGAAACTACCGGTACTTGATAAAATTATAAACCTTATTTCGACTTCGAAATAATTTGGGAAAAGGAAAATAAAACGACCCAAGGAGCTATATATTTGAAATAACTAAATATTGATTAAAACCCCTCAGTGTTTACGATATCTAATTAGATTATTACCCAGACCAAAGCATTATACCAAACAATAAATATTTAACAATCACAAAAGCGAACGTGCAATTCTTTAATAGTCTCGGTGAGTGCCGGTGAAAATCAGTGGAAAATTTACTAGCAGTACGCTAAAAATTACAAAGAGAAAGCGTTATTAAGGCACTAGGGGTGTTTTACGGGAGCGTTTCTTAGTATTTGTGTACGGCTTAGAATAGGACGGGGGTAACTAATAAATTGCCCTCGTTTTTGTAGGGATATTACCCCGGCCGTTGGTGCTAAGTCAATCGCTTTAAGAACAGTTAGCTGGCAGAATCCGAAAACCTCTCCCTGGCGAACCTGCTATGGCAGCGAACGCTCGCGAGATTATTTCGTTTCACGTATTGGAAAACCCTCGAAGGATGCACCTGCTATTGCAGCGAACACGGACGAGGCTCCTCCAAGTTGCCTATTATCAAATAGTTAAGAGTCACGCTGCCAAGGCATATGGTACTAGATTGAACGATTCCCGAAATACTTTGAAAATCCCCCAAGAATCTACCTGCTATGGCAGCAAGGATGCTTGACGGTTTCCCAACGGTATTTCTTTTCCCAAATTTTGTATACCGGAATCGGGATTCCCGAAATACTTTTAAAATCCTCCAAGAATCTACCTGCTATGGCAGCGAGGATGCTTGGGAGTTTCCCAACGGTATTTCTTTTACCAAATTTTGTATGCCGGAATCGGGATTCCCGAAATACTTTTAAAATCCTCCAAGAATCTACCTGCCATGGCAGCGAGGATGCTTGAGAGTTTCCCAACTGTATTTCTTTTGCCTTAAATTAAGCCAACAGATCAAATTTTTACTTCGGAATTGTACACAAATACACGGAAAATCACTCAAATCAAACAAGCAGCAAGCAAAATAAAATCTATTAATATAACTACAAAAGACGCTAGGAGCAAAATGAATTTAACACAGAAAGAATGATTTATGAGATAATTTTTAAATTCGCTTACCTCGTTGGTGAAAATCAGTTATAATTTCGGAGACGGCGGAAACGGCAGAGAGCACAGAAAACAAGTGTCAAAGCCAAGCAAAGACCAAAGAGAGCTATTCCGTCCCGTTTTCCGGTTTTATCCATTCTTCTCTCGACCCCACTTAAGAGGTCCCCTACTTAACAATCTTAAGAACGGCGCAGACTGATTTGCGCGAACGGTACAGTGCGCAATACATATTCAATATACCGGATGTATCAAAAGTAATACACATATTTTAAAATTATTACTAGTAAATAAATTTAAAGCTTGCCATGAAAGAGGGGTGTATAACTTAATAACAACATAACTTAATAATATTAATAAAATGAGAAACTAAAATATATACAGTGGGATGTCGGGAACAAAAAATAGTAACATCGTTACAAAATTACCTCATAAATTTGGACGAAGGAAATTACTATCTGCATTATTAATCAGTCAACATGAAGATGCACCAATAAAATATGAGGATATTGGAGTGTTGAAAAATACAACCTAGCATGTTGCGCACTTTCTTGTATTCTTGTCTCCTGTAAAATCAGTCACTATAAACTTGTATCATCTGTCTTTCTTTGCTTTTTCTGTAAACCACTTTTTATAACTAAAAACTATTAACAACGTCTAGTTAACTAAACTAAATTTAGAATACGTCTGATATTTATATTTTATCTTCCCTGAAATTGGAACACACATGTTGAAATTTTTGATAGCAAGGGCAGACAATTTAATTTTGTTAAAAAGCGTAGGTATTGATTTTTAAAAGTTCAGTTACAGGATTATGAAACTCCCTTGAAATCATTTTATTTTTTACTGCAACTGTACAATTTTCAATCTCTAATTCTTGTAGCTTCCGCTGATATTTCAGATTTTTTATTAGCTTTCTGTCCGTAATGGAGAACCATTTGTTCTGCTTTTTAGCTTGATGTTATATTCAATTAAAAGAAACATGAGTTTGGGATTAAAAGCTTTTTTTCAGATATTATAACGATGAATTTCGTTTACTTAATATGATAATATGTATATATGCAGCTTTCATTTTGTTTTTAGCCAACAAATCCCAACAAATAATTGATTCTATGGCAATGAAAAGAGAGTTTCCTGGGTAAAATTTATTCTTGAATAAATCACATTTCGTTGTTTACAATTTATAAATTTTAAAAAACACATATACAATAGGTACAAAAACATTCATAAAACAACAGACGTTTAAAAAAATTACTATCAATACAAATTCCACGACACTATACAAGGGGTGAACGGAAAGTTTTCAGGTGAATTATTTTATTAAATTGTGAATTAAGTTTTTAATATCTTGCTTATTGTTGACAGTATTATGTTCTTTTTCAAAATGTACCATTTCTTCAGTTGTCAGTTTTTTGTAGTTTGAATCTTGAGCTTGAATTTATGTGTTTTTAGAATCAAACTCATGTTTTTCAGTTTATTCATGATTGTGTAGAGCTGTGGAAGCATTTTTAGTATATTTATGGCCATTCACTCTCTTTTCTAGTGTGTGTGGGGTCATTCCGATGTATTTTTTGAGGTAGTTTAGACTGGCTATGGAATATATAACATTTGATTTTTTTCTTGTTTTTATTTTACTTTTTAATTTTGTGAATAATGGTGATAGGGTGTTTTGAGCTTTGTGGCATATTAAGATGTCATGGCAAATATGGATGAACTATGGGTCCTGATATATCTTCTACACTTACTCAATTAGTAATGGAACATCTAGATGGAGTAGTATTGAAAGATTTGAATTACAATATTCTGTTTTTTGACAGATATGGAGAAAAATAACCAATACATTTTTTTAGATATGACATTGATAAGAACTAACCACAATAATATCAAAACCAAACTGAAAAATAAAGTAACATCATCAGACCGATACCTTAACTATAATTCCAACCATCCAAAGTCCCATAAAAACAGCGTAATTACTGGATTAGTCGATAAAACCATTAAACTAACTTCGCCTAAATACCGACCAGATGTTATAAAACAAATTAGAACCACTTCAATGAACAATCAATATCCAATACAGAACATAAAACGTATTTGAAAAAGGGTCTCTAAAATATAAAACAACCCATCGAAGAAATATTCTAAAACCAACCTGTCAAACAATATGTCACAAAGCTCAAAACACCCTATCACCATTATTCACCAAATTAAAAAGTAAAATAAAAACCACAAAAAAATCAAATGTCATATATTCCATAGCCTGCCTAAATTGCCCCAAAAACTACATAGGAATGACCACACAGACACTAGAAAATTCTATCCCAAAATTCAAACTACAAAAAACTGACAATTGAAGAAATTGTACACTTAGAAAAGAACATAATTCTGTCAAAGATTAGCAATATGTTAAAAACTTGAGTCAGATTTATGATAATTTAATAAAATAATATTCCGTACGTATCATGTCGAGGAATTTCTATCGATAGTTCATGTTTCAAATGTCTGTTGTTTTATGAATGTCTTTATACCTATTGTACATGTGTTGTTTAAAATTTCTAAATTGTAACGGAATGTGATTTATTCAAAAATAAACTGTGAGAAAGTTCCTAACCCAGGAACGAAACGTCAGTAGCAACAACATGTTTTAATTATTTATACAACCTAAAACCCACGAATTTAAAAAATAAATTATATTTATATATATATATATATATATATATATATATATAATGGATATTTTTGTGGGGATGTGGCACATCCCCACAAAAATATCCATTACAAATAAGTTGGCAAATATCTTTTTTCAAATTAATATATATATATATATATATATATATATATATACACAGGGTGTTCTCAAATGACACTTACGACATTTGCATATATATACCTCTCGTAAAATTGGACAAGATGATATAGGGATTGAGGGGTCCAACCCATTTACTTTTCGAAATACAGGGTGTTAAAATTATGAAAAATATAATGTTTTGATTTGATAACTTTAAAATGGAAAAATATATTGATCTGACATTTGGCAGGTTGTATTTAAATGTAAAAGGGCATATTTTGATGGAAAAACATGTTTCAATTCTTGATCCAGTGGTGTACATTTGGAAGAATATGTCACCTTTCCCCTCCCATTTTTTACGCCACTGGCATTTAAAGCTATTTTTATTTGATTTTGTATTCCTCAGTAGTTTTCACTTTACATATCAAAAAATTTGTAGTTTTCAAGATATTTAATGTTTTTATGAAGACTGCAAGATCACTTTTTAATGAAAAAATAAAAAAAACTTCTTGAATGTTTTTTAATAACTACCAAACTACTAATGATTACAATATGTAACAGGAACTAATTTGTGAAACAGCAATGCATATAAAACATTGAGAGAGGATTGTTGAAAATACTTTTCCAAACTTGTGATTTTATTTACAAAAGAATTAATGACAATAAAAAATAATTACAAAGTTAAATAATATCCCATTCAAACATAATTTTTAACTAAGCAGCCAACAAATTACAAAAGATGTTAAAAATTTTGTCCATTTACATTTACACATAATCTGCAACGTTTTCTCATTGAAAATCGCATACCTTGGAAATACTGGCGATTGCCGGATATAATTTCTGTAGCTGCATGGATTCTTGCTATGAGTTTCTCCTCCATTTCTACTATTGCATCATAGACTTGGGACTTCATGTAACCCCACAGAAGGATATCGATTGGATTTAAATCCGGTGACCTAGCAGGCCACATATTGGGTCCACCTCGGCCTATCCAGTTTTTTCCGTATTGTTTAGATATAAGTTGTCTGGCCGCTAGAGAATAATGTATAGATGCCCCATCGTGCTGAAACCATACATTATCCATATTCGCCCTAATATTTGATGGTACAACGTCGTTTAATAGATCAGGCAGGGTTTCTCTAAAAAAATTACAATAAATATTACCATTGAGTTTATTAGGTAATAAATATGGACCCACTATACATTCTCCAAGAATGCCTGCCCACACGTTAAGCGAGAGTTTTTCCTGAAATCCACGTGTCGAATAACATATGGATTTTCGTCATCCCATACGTGGCTATTCCTTGAATTAAAAATTCCTTCACGTGTGAATTTGGCTTCATCAATAAATAGAACAAATTCAGTAAAATTCCTATTTTCTAAACATTTTTGGGTGTACCAATTGGCAAACTCCACTCTTTGAGGGCAATCTGTTGGTTTTAGGGCCTGAAAATGGGTATAATTATAAGGATACAACTGCTGTTCATTTAAAATATCCCACACATTTAAAGATTTGCCAATGGTGCGAGTGCTTAAATCGGGTCTATTTTCAATACGGTCTAGAACAGCCTCCTCTAATTGCACAGTTCGTACAGTTCGTTTTCTACCGCTACCTTGTAATTTTGAATTGAATTGTCCAAATTCTCGCAATATCCTGTCAATTTGAAAAAATGTTGTGTGACATGGAAATCTAGGTCGATTAGGATATATTTCTCCATACAAGCGCTCGGAACGTCTACCATTCTTTCTGGCTTCCCCGTATATTAGTTGCATATCAGCCATTTCTTCAAAAGTATAATCCATCATAACAAAAAGTGTGGAAGTTACACAAACCAATTTAATTACAAATAATTCGTTTCGACGTTAAACAAAATGCCATTTACCATTTCATTATTGACATCCATAGCCTACTATACGGAGGAGGCACTGATAGCAAGAATCCATGCAGTTACCGAAATTATTTCCGGCAATCGCCAGTCTTTCCAAGGTATGCGATTTTCAATGAGAAAACGTTGCAGATTGTGTGAGTTAAGATATTTTGTTCACGAAATATCTTTTTAAAAAGTTTAATTTGAATTTCAAAATACAACTTTATTGTTACAGAGTTACAAACAGAATGTCGATAAAAATGTGAGAACAGTACCAAGTTAGTTTATAATTAAATGCTGACAACTAATGAATGAATATGATGCATGATATGATATTATTATATAATATGCAAATTAGCTTCACATAACTCCTCCCTCCTTAAGATAGAACAACGCCGTCAAAGGGGTTGTTTTGTTGGGGTTGGTGGTTAGCTTCTTTCTTCAGTTTAAAATATCTCCAGAGTATTACTTCTGTGGATTTTTCTGTTTTCGTGGATTCCCATTCGAATTTTGGAAGTATTAATGGATTTATTGCTGTTATTCCTTGGATATTACTAAATGTAGAATTTTCGGTTTTAATTTCACATCCTGCGGGGATTTTGAATAGAGTATTTTGTTTGACTAATAAAATGCGTCTCTTGTTACAGTTCGATTCAATCTTGATCGGCACACTTGAAGGTAAGGCTAGGATAAACTGGTCGTTAATTCTTTCAATCAGCGGGTGAGCCAAAATTGCTTTGCTTGCTCGACAGGTGGGTTTTTCAGCTTTCAAAATTGGGATGATGCAAGAGTCTGGACTGATATCTTCGTGATTTTGGCATAGATAAAGGTCGTTCAACTTCGGACATGGGATGTCTCGTATTGATGACTGCTTGTACCGAGTATCAAAAAGGATTTGTCGGGAATGATTATGGAGTTATGGTAGGGTAGGCTGATAACACGAAAAGTTTGGTAATTATCAATTTTTAAGATAGGTAGATGTATTGCGAAAATAATATCAGTTGTATTAATTAGAGTTTGTATTATACCGGCTAATTCGTAATAGTGAAATGGATTTTTGAATTTAAGGATTTTATTTTCTCCGTAAAGATTTCCTAAATGGTCTACTAGTTTTAGTAGTTCGTTAATAGGGATTATTGAAGTATGTAATACTCCTGAATGAGCAAACATAATGGCGTTTTCGAAATTATCTAGAAAATTAATGAGATTTTGACAATTTAGAATGATTTGGTCTAAAGCGTTAGAAAATCTCACTTAGTTATACTCGTATATATCTTCTGTAAAATTACTTAGTTCTGTGGACAATTCTTTAAGTTTCATTCTTATCGAAAGTTGGTTTTTATTTAGACTTAAAACAGTTTTGTTGTAGTGGTCGATAAGGTTGAGATTTAAGGATGTTTGGAGTTCTAATTGATGTTTGATAGAATTTTGATTGTGAACGAATTTTTCTATTTGTGAATTATATTTCATCTCGTCGTCATTGTCTAGAGTTCCTACTCCATTTATTAATGCGCGTTTTTGTCGTTTAACAGGAGTTAAGTTATTCAATTTTTCTGTAGTTTATTTGAGTAAGTATTTAGCATGGGAGAATGGATCGATTATCATATTTTTATTATTTCCTATGTTTGGTTTCAATTATTTTAGCTGGTCCTAAGACAAGTGGCATAATTGGGGTATCTGATTCGTGGATTTCAATGTCAGAGGTTATTGGATTTGGTATTAGGATTAGAAATAGGGTAAGAATAAGGTTTAACTTAGTTCTGATCATAATTCAGTAAAGAAATGATTTATTTATTATTGGGTTTCTTAACAATAGATTTATGAATCTTCTTATTTTTATCTAAAAGTATTTTTGAACCTAAGTCGCGTTTTGCTTTAGATTTCACGTGTCGTGGAGTTATTTTATTGCACTTGGCTTCACGATTTTTAATAAATATGGTCTGATTGTCATCGAAATTTACTGGATCTTCGCGACTTTCGTTGCGTTTTGAAATTACTTTTTCTTTTTCTTTCAATGACCTTTCTGCTATTGATTGATACAGATTAGTAAGTCGTTGACGCCTATTTTCTAAAACATAATTAATAATAGTTTCTTCAGTGGGGTCGAAAGGGTCGAGTGCTTTAGTATCGCTAAAGATTATATCTTAACTTGAAATAGTTCACAATTCAACCAAAAATAATAATCTAAAATCAAAGTTTAATAATGGATAAACAAAAGCAATTTGGAAATGAAATGTATGAAGAAAACCAAACAAGTAGAAGAAGAATCAGTTGATGGTTTAGAAAGGAATCAAATGTAGGTATAGGAATGAAATTATAGATGAAATGAGATATAAACGAACATCGTCTTTATAGCAACTATTATAGTTAACTTAAAAAATCTTATATAATGTGGACTAGCATTTCGTGGTATGAATCCAGAAATTGAAAAGTTAATGTCGAGCGAATACGTGAAACTTATAGAAGAACAAAAAACGAAAGAAAGAGAATAATGTAACAGATACTGAAATGGCAGAATTTTAGTGGACAGTATAGACAAAGATTCGACAAAGAGTAAAAGTTCAAGGCGAAGGAAAAATTTCTAAAACCAAAAAGAAATGAGAAACTCCCAGTCATCTAACATTTCCATTATTTGTCGTTGAACTTCGTTTTTGTGTATAAAAGAATAGCAGTAACACTTGGTATCGATGGGTATTTCGTCATATGTTTTTATTTCGTGTTTTATCTCGTTCGTAAAAGTTAGTTTGTCTTTGTCAACTATCTTTTTGAAATCGTAACAAAATTCCTTCTGCATTCAAATTATCGGTTATAATAAGTTTTGAATATTTTCGTCAGAATCTTGTCAATAATTATTCTGTAAAATATCCTCGGTATCATAAAAATTAAAATTTTGTTTTAATGTATTAGTAAGAGGTGTTACTTTCAGTCGGTCTTTTATTACAATTTCAACACGTTTATCACTGCAGTTTATTATTTCAGTTTTAACAAAACTGTTTTCTACAATTGTAATCGTTTCCGGGAAATAAAGATTATCTATTTCTTGACTGGGTGCTATGATTTCTTCGGTATAACAGCTGACTGGGACTTTTACGGCAGCTGTCTTGTGGCAATTGACAGATACTTTGAAATAATAAATCGGAATTATTTTTTAGAATATTATTTTCAAAATCAAAGCATAAAATAAGATTTTTAATCACGTTTAATTGATGAGGCCGTCAAAATAATTGTGAAACTTAAATAAAATATATGGTATTTTACAGGGTGATTTAAATTCAGGGAAAGCTGGAATTTCTGCTTTAAATTTTGCGTCTTTATCACCTGCTACTGTTGTAATTCCAGTTGTTTCTTGAAAAATAGTATTAGGAAAGAATTTTTCTGCGATGATACGATCTAATATTGATTGCATACTACCCGTATCAACTAGGAGTTTTATCGGAGGATTGTTGAGTTTTATATACGGTAATTCAGAGCTGCTACAATAAGAAAATATTCTGTTTACGTTAAATTGTCTTCCAGGCTCGTCTTCCAAAAATGTTGATTATTATTATTTACAGAGTCGTCATTATACGTGGCGGGATCTATGTAATCGGGATCAATGTTATGAGTTTGGTTTTCGACGATGTAAGGATATAACTCAAAGTCTGGGTAATTAATGTTCGAATCAAGTGAGTCTGATTCGGTTTGAACTTGGTGCAACTCTTGCGAAATAAAATTTCTGGGATGAGTGGATCTAAAATAGTTATTTGGTTGATTAGACTTAAAATTGTTTCTCGAGTTTATTGACATTGGTTCTGGTCTATTTTCTGGAGCATTACCAGTGGGTGCAAAAACATTTTTTGGTTGTCCAAATACTTGTCTATTGGTTGGGTAATTTCTAGTCATTTAGTCATTTGTCGAGGTTGGATTTGAATTGGTTGACTAGGAAATTGGTTAGGGTTCATGAAATTATTTATTTGGTCATTTGAGTTTTGTATTGGATTTTGATTTCGGTAGTTAAAATCAGTTTGAGGTGTTTGTCGGAATTGTTGTCTGGGCAATTGATTTGGATTGCCAGTATAACTCGAATGATGGTTATGATTATTTGATATTTGTCTGTTATAATTCTCTGAATTTATGTTAGTTTTCGAATTATTTTTTAATTTAAAATTATTTTCAGGGTAATTAAAATTGTCTTCTTCTATAATGAATGTAATAGCGGCTTCGATGTAATTGTTTGTTGTAGCAAACCGGTTAATTTTCTAATAAGCGTTTTCAAAGCCATTTGGTCGTATTGTCTACGAAATATTTCTTTAGTATTAACAGGCATTTCTGTTACTGAAAAACTATTAATTCTTTGAACCAGGTGGCTTTTTAACACTTGTAGTCTTCTAGCAAAATCTAATGTTGATTCGTTTTTAAAAGGATGGGCCATTAAGAGGTCCTGCTCCAAACATTCTAGTGATCGCTTATCGCCAAAACATTGTTCTAATGCGTCTTTTAATAAATTCCAATTATCTAGCTCGGTTCTACAACCAACTAAAAGATTAGCTCTTCCTAATAATTTAGAACGAATTGCTCGTAAAAAATAATTATTAATAACTACATTACCCACATTACTATATGTATCTATAAGAAATTGGCAATTCTCTATAAATTCTATGAGAGTTGAGTTATTGCCGTCATAAGGTAAAATTAAATCTACTGTTAATTTCAACATTTGAATGTTAATTTGTTCATTATTATTAGCCATATTGTTTGGGTTAATATTACTACCACTAACGTTTTCTTCTAAATTTATTGAATTATTGAGACAAGAAATCAATTCTTCAATATTTGTATCAGAATCGTTCATTAATACATTGACAACTATATATGTATATATTTTATATTAACTAATGTACTATAATTGAAAAGTAAAGTATATTTTCCACCGGGAAATATTTTACCTATCTTAAAATTAGGAAGGTGTAATAGGAAAACTCGGTACTTACAGGTACTTCTTGGAGTTCTCCATACGTGATCCTGTTTGCCCCTGGATGGTGTAGGTTATCGAGTTGAAACTCACGTTAAGTCTTTTCACAGAACCGGTCTCGATGCCGTGACTTCCCGAAAATACCGAACTACGACTATATCCTACTCACTGCGCCAGTTAAGCTATTTTGTTCACGAAATATCTTTTTAAAAAGTTTAATTTGAATTTTAAAATACAACTCTATTGTTACAGAGTTACAAACAGAATGTCGATAAAAATGTGTGAACAGTACCAAGTTAGTTTATAATTAAATGCTGACAACTAATGAATGAATATGATACATGATATGATATTATTATATATTATGCAAATTAGCTTCACATAACTTGTGTAAATGTAAATGGACAAAATTTTGAACATCTTTTATAATTTGTTGGCTGCTTAGTTAAAAATTATGTTTGAATGGGATATTATTTAACTTTGTAATTATCCTTTTTTTGTCATTTCTTTTGTTAATCAAATCACAAGTTTGGAAAAGTATTTTCAACAATCCTCTCTCAATGTTTTATATGCATTGCAGTTTCACAAATTAGTTCCTGTTACATATTCTAACCATTAGTAGTTAGGTAGTTATTAAAAAACATTCAAGAAAATATTTTTTTTATTTTTTTATTAAAACGTGATCTTGCAGACTTCATAAAAACATTAAATATCTATTAAAGATTATGCGTTTTTCACGTGAAAACTATTGAGGAATACAAAATCAAATAAAAATAGCTTCCAATGCAAGTGGCCGAAAAAATGGGAGGGGAAAGGTGACATATTTTTCCAAATATACACCACTGGTTCAAGAATTGAAACATGTTTTTCCATCATAATATGCCCTTTTACATTTAAAAACAACCTGCCAAATGTCAGATCAATATATTCATCCATTTTAAAGTTATCGAATTAAAACATTATATTTTTCATAACTTTAACACCCTGTATTTCAAAAAGTAAATGGGTTGAACTCCTCAATCCCTATATCATTTCGTCCAATTTTACGAGATATATCTACATGCAAACGTTGTAAGTGTCATTTGAAAACACCCTGTATATATATATATATATATATATATATATATATATATATATATATAAACATCAACTTGAGATTCATCTCAATATCAAGATACAACTTGATTTCTGCTTTCTAATATACATACCTACACTTATTAACTCTCTTTTCATTGGCATGAAATCAATTATTCGTTCGAATTTGATGGCTAAAAACAAAATGAAAGCTGCATATTGTTATAACTTTCACAATTTTATTCAATATTTGGCAAAATACAATACTACTTTCTAGCAATTCAACTTATTAACACATCAAACTACTGACTGGCTAACTCTGCCACAACTGATCTTTATTTATATATAGAAGGTACTTTCCAGAAAGAACTAGAATATTTAACATACTAGTACGTCAATATGGAACACAATAGCACAATCTTGGAAATTCTAGACTGTCACCTTCACAGGTGACTACTCCGCCTATTCAGCCCTCTTCTTATTTTCAGTCCAAGCTGTCATTCTGACATTCATAGAACAGGTGTAACAATATACATATACGTATTAGAAACATAAAGCAATTTTTAAAATACATCACTTATCCTTATCCGTATGCGTAACATAACGGAGATACGAGACTAATCAAAAAAGGTATAAAGCAAATGCGTTCGTAATGTAACCATTTTTTGGGTTCTAATTTTTAACCTAAAAAATATTCTATCTGCTTGGATCTTCGTAGGGATTATGCCCCGATATCTCCCGCAGCAAAATAATGTCGTCATTGCCACTGTAAAAAAGTCTTTTTCGTTTTAAATCCATTATTGTATATCAAATAAGTAGTTTGTTATGATCATTAAAAATGAGGTTATGAATTTTGAGCATACAACATCACTTTCGTCGTTTGGCCATTGAAAAACGCGAACATAGAACATAAGAATGCAATACGGTACGTTAGGTACGTGTAACGCATTGATACTTTTCACGTAACGTAACGGAGCCCACGTATCGCTTCTGCATATGCACATTGCGATACAGATACGGATAAGTGGTGATTTTTAAAACGGCTTTTTGTCCCTATTATCATATTACGTAAACGAAATTAATCGTTAAATCTAACAAAAAAAGCTTTTAATCGCGAACTCGTGTTTTTTTTAATTGAATATAAAATCAAGCTAAAAGGCAGAACAAATGGTTCTCCATTACGGACAGCAATCTAATAAAGAATCTGAAAGATCAGTTTAAGCGGAAGCTACAAGAATTAGATATTGAAAATTGTACAGTTACATAATATTATTTCAAGGGAGTTTCATAATCCTGTAACTGAACTTCCGAAAATCAATAATTACGCTTTTTAACAAAATTAAATTTTCTGCCCTTGCTATCAAAAAGTTTCAACTTGTGTCAATTAATTTCAGGGAAGATAAAGTGTAAATATCAGACGTATTTAAAATTTAGTTTAGTTAACTAGACGTTGTTAATATTTTTCAGTTATAAAAAGTGGTTCATAGAAAAAGCAAAGAAAGACAGATGATACAAGTGTATAGTGACTGTGATTGTCCAGGAGACAAAAATACAAGAGCGTGCACAACATGCTATGTTGTATTTTTTAACACTCCCATATGCTCATATCTTATTGGTGCATCTTCATGTTGACTACTTAATAATGCAAATAGTCACTTTCTTCGTCAAAATCCACATCCAATCCTCCTTTGTTTCCTTCTTTGTTCTTAGTTCCTTAATTGTTTATTTTCTTGCTCGTTTCCAATGTTTCTAATTCGCTGATTCTTTTCTTCTCCATTTTCTGTAATTGTTTCTGGTACTATGTCTCTACTTGTTTTCTGTTCTTCATTTTCATACTCTATATAATCAAGGATATAAATTGTATTTTACGGTTTCTTATGGTTTTCATTAAATATCACATTTCTTGCCATTACTGTTACTTTCTTCATCAAATAATAATAAGTATCCTACATTATATCCAATTATTATAGTTTTCTGGCCATCCAATTTTTTTCTCAAATCTTTAGGAACATGATTGTAAGCTATAGATCCAAATTCTCTCAAATTTGAAACATCAGGTTTCTTGCCTTCCCATAGCTCACTTGGAGTAGTAATTCTTCCTGCAACTGGACTTCCTGTTTGTAACATATGTAGATAATAACACTGCTTCACCCTAAAATTCCTCTCTCATTTCTGCATCAATTAATATTTTTCTTGCTTTAGCCCCGAGGGTTATGTTCATCCTTTCCGCTAAACTGTTCATTTCTGGTTTGTGAGGTACTGTGTGCTGCATGACTACCCATTACTGTTGCAAAAATCCCTAAACTCATTTGACAAATATTCGCGCCCGCATACTCAACTTTAAAATATTAGTATTAAGATATTTAGTTATGACAATATAAAAACTTTTTGAAAACCACAAGCATCAGTATGAATTAAATCTAAAAATTTCTTGTGATTGAATGGATGTCTAGTACTTTTACCCAATAAACAGGATTCACATAAACACTTTTTCCTTACATATTCCAGGTGACTATCCGCCACGGTGCTTATTATTAAAGCCTGCGGTCTGCTTCCTGCGATTCATTTTCAGAATTTTTACAGTTGATGTCAAGTACAGCGACCAGGCAATTTGCCTCGTTTAAGTCGCTTTTTATTCGGAAGACCCAATTTGAAAAACCATCCCCATTGAACTGCGATATATTATATTGACTTTCCTTGCGTTAAAATTGTTGTAGATATTTTTTTTAAACCTCACTTTCCAATTTTTTTCTTCACTATTGATTGCGATGTATCTTACGATGAATTCTGGGTGATTATGGGCCCATAACTAATATTTTGAGTTTATTAATAATAAAACCATGACTTCCTTTTTAAATCACTTCAATTATATCTT
Source organism: Galeruca laticollis (assembly GCA_963921935.1). Taxonomy (NCBI): domain Eukaryota; kingdom Metazoa; phylum Arthropoda; class Insecta; order Coleoptera; family Chrysomelidae; genus Galeruca; species Galeruca laticollis. The sequence goes on from OY998177.1 coordinate 84,185,389, forward strand.
CATAACTAGAAACTATAACAGATACGTCAAAAATAGTTTTTTCATCTGTCACGCCTTTTTTCGCTATATCTCAGATAGCCATGATTAGATTATTATTTTTAAACCACAGAGAAAATAATGTGTAGTGTTGTTACTGCAGAACAATCTGATTGGCACTCAACAGGGCTGGTTAAATTTTCTACACTTCTCTCTGATTTCGCCATCCACCTTTATTTAAATGAGAAGTAATCATCCAGTAATGTACGGAGTACTTCATAAACTAGCAGTAACTCTGATAAGTCACAGCTACATGCATTGCCAATCGCAGCTTTTTCTTTACTGATTTCAATTTGTAACTCATTTCACACATTTTTAAGCTTTGAAATGTGTGTTGCAATGTCATCATTAGTATATTTTCTATAGCTAACTGCATAACAAATGATACGTATTTTATCCAACAGCACCATAGTAAAGTCTATATATAGTTTTAACCACATCCCTCTAGCTCTATTGAACCTCATTACGTTCTGTAAAGTTTCTTGAGTTATATTTATACTGAATTAAAGCAAGTCATTATTATCAACTTTTGAATAAAACGCTAAAAGTATTTTTACTACTTCTCTTTCGCTTCTTTTGCGGTATTTTCAATGTCTAAAGACGAAGGTTTTCGTTAAAGTAGTTTGTAACACCTCATTCGCACCATGAACACTTCTAACTAAAATAGAGAGCTTGAATTTCCAAGTAGGCCAGTTCGTTTTACCTTCTAATAATTTAATTTGAACCTTACTAGCATCCATCGATTCTTTTTTCTCTTTTTCACTTCCAAAAAAATACTTAAAGGCTTTTGAAAAAACTTAATACATAATAATTGGAAATGGGTTCTTGATGTCGATTATTTTTTTCGTATGATTTTAAACCAATCAGAATGTCCAATTTAGTTAAGTTACCTCGTATAATTTCGATAACACCTGATTATACATAGAGTAGCTCCACCAATCGAAATTTTTTAAATAATTTCATTTCCATAGTAACCACATCGACATCAATATACAACAAACAGAACTGTCAAATTGTGACGTTTATCAAAAATTGTTCAATAATGAGTCGATTCGGAGATTTATCAGCAAATGGAATAGACGAAAGTATACAAAATACTGAGCCTCATAATACAGTGAAAACAAAAAAGTACGTATGGAAACAATTTCTTACGTTTTGCAGTGAAAGAAACTATGTGCTAAATGAATCAATTTCCACTGAAATGATAGCGTCCATTTTGAAAGATTGGGCTTTCAATATGCGAAAATGTAATGGAGAAAATTATAAAAAAAATGTGGTTAAAACGATGTGGAACATTACGGCAAAACAAGTACAAGAAAAATATATGAAGGAGTTTAATAGAGTAATTGATCCATTCTCTAGTCCCATATTTTTAGCCGCACGAAACGCAAGAAATTCAAAAATAAGGGAACTTCAAATGTTACCGGACAAGAGAAAGGTTAGTGCATCAGCATTTAAAGATAACGAGTACATAGCAATGATAGAAGCGTGGGATGAAAATACACCGGAAGGATTACAAATAAAAAATTTCTTAATTGCTTCTGTAGAACTTGCGAGGAGAGGAAATGACGGAGCGTCATGCTTGACTCATTATTTTCAACCATGTGCTAATAATAAATGGCTTGTACCTAACCATAATTGAGTAAGTCGTTGTCCAGTGAGACTTCTAGATAAGCTAATGATGAAAAGAAGCGAAAACATCAATATTAAAACAGATAGGTTATTTCAGACAGTAAATCCCAACTGGAGAAAAGAAAAAACCCTTGGCTGCTACAAAAATATGCCAATTGGAGTGCATGAAATTAGTAAATTGACCAAAAAGTCTGCAGAATTGGCAAATTTGAATATGACAAACAAAATATTTTCACCGAGCCACCACTGTTTCACAATTGGCAAAAGCAGGTGTATCGGAACAAGAACTTATTAAAATAACAGGACATGGTAATAGCAATTCTATCAAACCCTACCTACAGATACATGAACACATCACCCAAATATAATAAATAAGATGAGATCCAATTTTAAAAACGCTGCAAGTTCAAGTAATAACACCTCCAGTATTTCCAGCACTTCAATGAGCAGTTGCCACGTTTCCTGCGCCGAAAATAACTAAGTTAAAAAAACGTAGTATATAATAATTGTAACTTTCATTGCACCAATTTGTATTTAAATTAATAAATTGTTTATATATTTACTTAATTTACTCAAAAAATAATCGTATCAAATACAATACGTACTTCAAAATAAATACGGTTATACATCTCAAACTTCCTGCATAATTACAAATCGTGTCAGTTTGACAGAATAATCCTCCCGCTTCGCAGTCGGATTATTTAAACTGACACTCTTTATAATTATGCAACAAGTTATCGATGTATAACCTGATTATTTTGAAGTACTTATAGTATTACTACTGATAATACGTCGGTGTAAAATGTATTCAAAGTGTAAGACTTGGACACAATTTCTAAAATAACTTTTTTCCACCAAGTTTTCACAATCATCTTTTCCAACAGCGCTTCAAGTGGAACATTTTTTGCCTAATTACTATGTATACTTTAAAGTGATTATAAAACTTGTTATATTGTATTTTCCTAATTCCAAAATATTTTTTAAAGATGGCCATTAAAGGACGAAACCAATAGATAAAATAAAATTTGTGACATATCAACTTTATGTTTTATATTCAATTTAACTGAAAATTGATTTTTCCTGTTACCAATGTCCAAAAATCAACAAGTACTAAGTGTATTGCCGAAGAGAGTATTGAAAAGACTTTATATCAGTAATTAACAATAAGCTGTCTAGTTCTTTATGTCATTGTTTGACTAATTGACCTTGACTTTTTCGCATCAAAAAAGAATGAAAATATATCGAATTCCAATAACTCGTATTCTTATCATCTACTTTTTCCCTGAAATTAAATTCAACAGCTGAGTAATTGAGTGCTGACTACTATTAAAAGGGTATCGAGCTTTCAAAAGCACTCGTTAGAGTAAGTTTATCGATTTTAAAGGCAACCATGTGGAAAAATGAAAGTCGAGTTTTTTTTAAAGATTCAGTTTGATTATTCGAGACAGAAGCTTTTTAAGAGATATATTTATATATAAAAAAAAACGTTTTCTGAAAGGATAACGTCCAATGTCCGCACCAGTTAACGCGGATTACATGAAAAATGCATTTTGAAAATATGTCAGTATTTTTACTGCGTTATTCAAAACATACAAACGCCATCTTCCTTTTGCAATTTCATTCGTGATATACATCAGTTGATACGTGTGAAAGCATCTCTTATCTCAGGGTATATATTTGAGAAAAATTCAATGTTTAGCACCAAAGAAAACAGCGTGTAAATCCTTTGGTCAGCATAAAAAGATTTTGTTTGCGATAAAAAACAGGCAGAAGCCCTTATTCAGAAAATAATATTGGTAATGGTTAGAATAAAATCATAGATTACTTACAATGAATAAATATGAGTTTCTGCAAAATAACTACTTGACCAGCAAGATTTAAGAATTGGTCAGCAGAGAAAACATAAGCACTGTATGTATATACTCAGTGACATAAAAACTCGAACACCCATATTTTATTTCAAAAATATTTCACGTACATGTTTATCTTAAAAGTCTTAATACAAGTGTTGGGGCTGATTATTAAACTTTTGGCTTGCCCCTTATATATATATATATATATATATATATATATATATATATATATTGTAGCAATTCTTAAACCATATATATATATATATATATATATATAGAAGTTGAGTATTAGTCGGCTGACTAAGTTAAGGAAATTAAAATTCTTAATAGGGTCTTCAGCCAAAGGAGCAATAAAACGTGGACTCTTTATTCTGTTCAAGCTTTCGTGACTTTATTGACTCTTCATCAGGAACTCTCCAATAAATTATTGAATGTAAATACAAAAAACAGGAATTGAAAATTATTACTTACTTACTTACTTACTTACTTACGAAACATATTTAACCTCACTTTCGTAAGTAATAATATTCAATTCTTGTTTTTTGTATTTACATTCAATAATTTATTGTAGATTTCCTGATGAAGAGTCAATGAAGTCTCGAAAGCTTGAACAGAATAAAGAGTCCACTTTTTATTTCTCCTTTGGCTGAAGACCCTATTAAGAATTTTGATTTATATATATATATATATATATATATATATATATATATATATATCTCGATATAGGGTGTTAGTAGATGATCTAATAAAGGAAATGCTTCATCCGCAATAAAGGTATATGGCATCAGCTGGAATATTTAATTTCCTTGCATCCATAAAATCATACAAAGCTGAAGACCTAAACGTACCTCCATCATATCCCCCAACATCAATTATAGAAAATTGGTAATTTGCATCAGCTACTCCTAGTAGTACAATTAAAAAATACTTTTTCTAATTAAAATACATAGTACCTGAGTGACTAGGACAGTTTATACGTACATGTTTCCCATCTACAGCGCCAATGCAATTGGGAAAGTTCCAAAATTCATAAAAGTGCGTAGCAATTTTAACAAACATATCTTCTGTTGGTATTGTCATATGTATTGGCTGCAGTTCCTGCCATAACACTTCTACAGTCCTTTTCACAATTGTTGCTATAGTAGAATGTCCCATTCTAAACGAGAACGCTAAGCTTCTAAAGGATGCTCCAGTTGCTAAATACATGAAACAAAATAATAATATTTATATTTAAAATTAAATCTGATTCACGGTCTTACTTTTGCAGAAGAAACTGCAAAAAATAAATGGAAGTATCTTCGAAATACCTTTAGAAAAGAATTTGCAAAATGTACAACGTCAATGTCTGGAGATCCTGGAGGTATTTCAGTTGAATCAAACAAAGTTGCGTTACTTTAAATCATTACAATGTTTAAAAGATCAGTTTATTACTCGAAAATCTACGTCAAATTTACCCTGCACTTCATCGAGTTCTTCACTAGCACCAGCTGAGGAGCATGAAGAATCTTCTGATATTGAGGAAAATACTGAAACAAATCTTCTTGATGATGAAGTCTGATTATCCTTCTACTCCACACGCATCAATATCATCCATTAATGAGCCTAGAGTTTCATTACTTAAGAGAAAAAGAAAAATCCGGTAGATGTATAAATAGTACGAAAACAATTGCTACATGTGGAAAAAGAGAAGCTAAAATTGCTTCAAATCAAAGAGAAGCGGTCTCTTCAAGAAAAGCCAATGGACGAAGATAGATGTTTTTTTGATAGCATTTTGCCTGATGTTTAAAAAATGGAGCCACTTAAAAAAACTTCAGTTTAGAAGTAAAGTACAACAAAGCTCAGCTGCTAGTTCAGTTGCTTCCGCAAGTAGAAATGAATTCATCCATACATTTGCGAGTGGTAACATAATGAATTTAAATATATGTACTTACCTTTGTTTGTCAAATATAAAATTACTTGCCTAAGTGTTATTACTAATTTTTCTTCTGCATTAATGGGGTTCCTGTGGCAGTTTTTCCATCTTTTTTTAAGTTTTAATCTTATTTTTCCCAGAATATAGTCAAAAGTCAAAGGCTGCATTCGAAAATATTCGAAAGATCTTTCGGGATAATTTTTCAACTCTTTATATAAATGATGAAATTCACCTAACTTATGTCTTTGTTCATTTAAAGGATGTATCTTATATGTTCTACTTCAGCGTTAAAATATACCATTTTGTCGCCACTGAACGGAAATAATCTTCACTATCCAACATTTTCAAAACTACTTACTGAAAACGCTTCACTGTGCACACCCATACTCGCTTATAGAATTCAGCGATGATAAAATACCGCTATCATCGCTGCGAGTATCTGGTATCACAGCTCCGTTGTGCACGTACCCTAAGTTTCTAATCCACGATTTCTTATACATTCCCTAATGCATCTAAGCATATTCACAATTATGTGATCAATATCCTCCTTGGGTATATCATGCCATGCCACCTCTATCTCATGTCGAAGAGCCATCAGAGTATGAGAATGATGATGCGAATTTCTTAACCTGCTACCGATTATGTCTCGCACATGTTCAAATGGGGACAAATCCGACCATCTTGGGGCCAAGGTAGGAGATGAATTTGAGTCTGGTGGAAGTTATCCAAGGTTTGTCAGGCTATATGTAGCCGGGTGTTATCTTGCTAAAAAGTTGGATTCTGAAGTGTCCTGAGGTAAGAAATCAGATGAAGTTCCAATATTCATTAATGTATCAATTTGCATTCATATTATCCTTGAGGAAGATTAAAGGTGACATTGAGCCGTTAGCAATGGTACCCATATCATAACTACAACAGTGCGACTGAAATTGAGTGTTACGCCGTTCGCCTCGTCTCCTCTCACCCTTGCTTGACCATCATACATGTAAAGGCAGAGCCGGGATTCATCACTGAAGAAGATAGTGCTCCATTCCTGAGTCCACACTAGTCGTTCTTGGCACCACTGACGTAGATTTCTTCGATGGTCCAGAAATGTCGGTATTCCCTCCAGCAGCATTAATTACAGCTTGTCGCTCTCTTGGCATGCTTAAAATTAAATCGTTAATTTCATTTTGAGGTAACAGTTTTCATTCTTGTGTAAGATGATCTTGAAGACCTTGGCGAGTATGAACAATGATATTAAGGTCTGGCGACTGTGGTGGCCACGGTAGAAGGGTAATATCCTCATTACTAAACCAATCTCTTACTGTTGCCGCAGTATGTGGCCTTGCATTATCCAGCATGTAACGAAAGTCAAGATCTACAGCGATGGAAAATGGAAGGACAACAGGTTCTATGATATGGTCAATATATTGATGTTGATTTAAATGCCTTCCACAAAAACGGGAACAGTGCGATGATAGAAATTATTCCAGCACTTGTGGACCAATATATGGTCGAACACCCTGTACATGTCTGAGAGTCTTTTGTCGACTAGGTCCTCTCCAGACTCTCACTCTTCTTCAATCAGGGTAGAGACAAAACCTAGGTTCATCTGCGAATAACTCAGAACTCCATTCTTGTATACCCTAATGCATATGTTGTTGTGCCCGCCTTAAGCTTAGTCCACGATATCCAGTTACATACACATCCTATGAACTTCTATTTAGCAACTTCCCATAGGAAACATTCATACGATGTTAATTTGTATACTTCTCACTCTAATGTCACATACAGAACGTTACTGTAATATTACAAATTAACATGTTTCTAAGATGATCACATGTGTTGCAGTTAATTTAACATCGAAATAATTTTTAATAATTTCCTACGATTACCTCTGTACGATGTTAATTCATAAACCTGTCAGTAATATCTCATAATGAACATCACAGTAACATAAAAAAAAGAAGAGGAACTGACGAACGAAACAAACATTAGTTATCTGTGGAAATAAATGACAAGCATGAAATGGCGGGTGGTTTTCAGTTTTGTGTTGTATTTTATTTGCAGGAAGCACATTTTTTGCAAGAAAAAGTACTTTAATAAAGTGGTCTTCATTTTCGTCAGTTTCTACTTAGCTACAGTTTCTATACTTAGTTATAATTCTTGTTATAATGGACGAACAACAGTTGTTATCGGTAAGTACCTATTCCAAAATCAGAATTATTAAAACTTAATACTCATTCAATACTTTAATCGGCTATTGTACATTGAAATTCCATGTGGCGGAATTGTACACTCACATTATATAATAGAGTTGGTGAAATAAGGGTTTTTTTAAACTTTTAAGATATTTTAGTTAGTGAGTATATTTTAAAAACGATTCACAATACCAAAAAATTTAATATTGCAATAGAGTAGATATTATTATTAATAATAAAACAGGATCATATGTTGGCAGACATTTGAATCTAGAAGAAAATCTTTTCAATCTTCAAGATGTTTCAGAAGTTACTTACATAAATAAAATAAGAAACAAATAGTTGGTAATTATGTAAAGGGGAGTAGCTATTTCAGATAGTCTGATACAGACATTGTATTAAACAGTACAAAAAATATTGAATAAAGTATCTCTAGTTCTAGTTTTTGTAGTAGTAGTCATGGCCATCAATATAGTTTTGCAGGTTTAGAAAATTTTAACATTAATACTAACAATTCTTGTAAACAATTAGAGACTGTTTAAGACTTTGAAATCGAAATTTCTGTTAAAAAGCTCATTTCCATTTGAAAATACACTAAATACAATAAATAAGCTGTAGTTGTCCCTTACATTGGTACCCATATTAATCTAGTTGAAGAATATGTAACTTATGACACTGAATGCTCCAGTCAACAAACAAAATTCAATTATTTATTATTGTAGAAACACAGCTTTTGGATACAATTAAATATAAACTCATTTAAGATGATAACGTGCTCATATCTCTTCTTTATAAGTAGTTTTTTTTGTATACAGTGTATTAATAATGCTTAGTTTTCATTAAGTTACAATTCCACGATGTTAATATACAATATGTTCCAGGATGAAAATAACAAGATGAGAAGAATATATTAATTTAGACAGAAAAGAAGTATGAATTTTCATGGCACACCTGAATTTACCTGCCAAACGGATTGAGGCATGTAATAGGAGGTTAATCATGAAAAGTCACTTCTCGAAATAAAATATGTTATTATTCCTTTGAAGAACCCCGCATGTATCTTATGGAAAATGGGTCCCAGTCAATTGGCTGAAAATCAAGTTTGATGTAGTTTATGATGACCGATCAAAGGTCTCCATGGGCACAATTTGATCTAAAGTAATTGTTTTATAAGCTGCTGTTCAGAACACCTTTGAATGTTTCACAGATAAGGATTTTGAAGTGTACGTTATGGAATGGTTGAGGCACTCGAAACAGCGACACTTGCGTGAGAAAAAGTTACCTATGTAAACGATAGAATTTTCTTTAATCAGATTGGATTTCTGTTGATTCAACACATAATGTTACATAAAATATTTATGGTGTAAAATTTTTATTAGTTTTAATATTATTAAAAAACTAATCTAATACATTTTTTGTAAACTAGCTGTAATGTATGTGTATTCGTTAAACTTTATTAATTCAGCTTCAAAGTATGTTACGTTATGACAACTACAGATCAATATATCCTTTTTATTTCTTGCTTTCACTGAATGCGTTCAATAGTTTCCACTTTCCACACTTGTTGTGTAATATGCTTACACAATTTTATTTTTTTTAGGTTGCATTCCAGGACAAGATATTTTTTTTTCTAATTTTTTACCTGTTTTTTTTTCAAATTTACTGTACTGTTCATTAATAGTGAATAAACGTTTTAAATCATCTATTGCTTTTTTTGCTATTATATTTTAAATGTACAGGGTGAACAACTAAGAACGACTGTATGCCACATCTCAGAAAATAATCATGGTACAACTTTCAAAAAAATTACCTTTAGGTTAGTGATCCTGAAAAATTGCTGGAAAGTATTTTACAGTCTCTAAAATATCCGCTAGGGGTGGAATTAACACTCGAAAATATAATATATATAATACTCCAAAAAAACATACTAAAGGTGTCCCAAAAATACAATTTTTGAAATCTTGATGAGATTATGAAAAAATTTCATTAAGGAGATTTTTTACCATTATTCTGCAAATAATGGGTGGAAAGGTTCAAACTTATGAACAAATGTATAACTTTTTCGTTTTTTAACCGATATTAATGATTTTAGCTGCATTTGGAAGAGTTTTTCTGTTTAATAAGATTGATAACAAAACTAGATAATTTTGTATCCACTCGGAAATTTCAAATGTAAATTGGAGCATTTTTTATAACTGATATCGTAAATCTTATATCTTGGAATAAATTCCTATTTTTTCAACCCTCATTACATTTGAAATTTCCGAGAAAAATGGGAAAATTGTCGACTTTTTCACATAGCGTTGACAAAATTGTACAATTTTATTATTTCTGTTAAGCATATCTTATTAAAGAGGAAAACTCTTTCAAATGACGCCAAAAACATTGATATCGATTAAAAAACAAAAAAGTGTTACGACATTTGTTTTTTAGGTTGAACCTTCCCCCACCCCTTACTTGAAGAATAAGGACAAAAAGTCCCCTATATTTATTCATAATCTCATCAATATATCTAAAATTGTCTTTCTAGGATACCTTTAGTGTGTCTTTTTTGGAGATAATCACAGTATTATGTTTTTAAGTGTTCATTCCACCCCATAGCAGATATTTTAGGATCTCAAAAATATTTTCCAGCGATTTTTCAGGGTCATTTTCCTAAAGGTTTTTTTTTATAAATTGTACCATTACTATTTTTTGAAATATGGCCGGCAGCCGGCGTTCTTAGGTGTTCACCTTGTATTTGCTGATTAGGCACAGAAATATTTATAGGATGTCATCTAGAATGTTTGAAGTATATTATTTAAAGGTTTAAGTATTGTACATACAACATCTAAGAAAATACACTTTTTGAAATGTCGCATTTATATCATTAATAAGATGTTATTTTTTATACATTGCATTAACATCGACAAGATGTTAAAAGGCATTTCAGAATGTAACAGAAATGTTGTTTTTAGTTCGTTATAAAGACTTCCTTATGAGGAAGTTCTAGTAACATCACAGTAATGTAAAAAGACAGCGCTTTAACATCGCTGAGAAGTTAAGTTGAAACATCACAAAAGTTAACAGCCACAAGCTGGGCATAAGTGGTTGTATAGATGTGCATGTGATGAAAACAGGAGGAAAAAAAGGAAGAACATAATCATTATCATTATAGTGGGTTGTCTGATATGCAGACCAGCATCATGTAATCTATTCCTCAATGTATAGTCGTACACATTCATGTTGTGGGTATTTGCTAAGGCCCCAGAGAGTTCGCGTACAGTTGTATGTACATTTCGACGATCTAATCCTACCATATATCAATCTTGTCGAGGCGTAGCTGCACGTTGACGACTGTCTTTCAACAATATCACCAAATTCGTAACGGTGCCACAATCGCGATAATAGCTTGTGAAAGACCACCCTTAATGGTATTCACAGCAGTTACCGTTTGAACGCGTGTTAAATGCCGACGTTCCATGACCACCGTTGCTCGAAACAATACTGCTTTAGTATAATTTTATAGTTTAAAATAGACCATCGTCAATATTTGAAGCACTTTATCTTTAGGGGAGAGTAGGGAGACTTGATCCCCATGGAGAATTGATCCCCACTTTAAATTTACCGCGCATATATCGTGTACCGAGTTTCGACTGGTTGAGTATCACGCACTTTTAGTCAACAAGCTTCATCCGAATATGCAGGTATTGCTTGCTATGGTTTTATGAGAGTTTTTTAATTTAACTGTGTTTAAAAATATTTTATGGTGAGTACTAAATGTTTATTTACCTACTATGTAAAAACAAAATCTGGTTTACAGTATATTAGTGTCGTTGTGTGGTATCTGGCGAATATTTTTAACTAATTTGTGGTGCGTAATTTAGGTTATGTTTTGATTTCTAGCCATTTGAAATATTTAGTGTGTTCTCGGGAGAGTTGATCCCATTGCGTTAAGGGAGATATGATCAGGGGAACAAGTCTACCTTATCGAGTTTTAATTGGGAGGATCAAGTCTCCCTTATGTAGTTTTATATATATTTTTTTCGATTTTATTTCAAATGCCAAAAAATCACAAACCTAAAGTTGGTGCAAAGAAGCGTGTTCAGAACGATTCTGAAATTATAGCTGCAGCTGTTGCTGCAGTGAAAAATGATGGGTCCTTTAAAGGTACTGCTAAACAGTTCAACATCAATGTAATGACGTTAAAGCGAATGATTAGACGAGGAGAAGATCGTTTGCCTGGGTTTCAAAAAGCACAAATTTTTAAAAGTGAAGAAGAACTGCAGCTTTCAGAATATCTTATTCAAGCGTCACGCTTAAATTATGGTTTATCTTTAAAAAAGTTTCGCGAACTTGCTTATGAGTTCGCTAAGGCAAATAATAAAAAGATTCCTCCATCTTGGGAATAAAAAAAATAGCAGGCCGGGCAAAATGTTTTATGGAGAGACACAGCCGATTATCTCACAGAACTCCTGATCCCACTAGTCTAACCCGTAGTTCCGCATTTAATAAATTTACAGTGAGCACCTTTTTTGAAAATTGCGAACTACGCTTGAAACGTATAGGTTTACTCCTGAAAAAATTTGGAATATTGATGAAACAGGAGTCACAACTATTCACAAGCCAGGGAAAATTATTGGTGAAAGAGGTGTTAAGCAAGTAGCAAAAGTCACGTCGGGTGAAAGAGGACAGCTCATAACAATTTATAGTGCAGTAAATGCTTGTGGAAATCATGTTCCTCCCTTCCTAATTTTCCCACGTGTATACTGGCAAGATCGCATGCTATTAGGTGCACCACCTGGTTCCGCAGGAGCTCCTCATCTATCTGGATGGATGACAAAAGAAAATTTCTGCAAATATCTGCAACATTTTAAAAAATATTCCCACTGCTCTTCGGACAACAAACAATTAGTTATTCTCGATAACCATGACAGCCACGTAAACCTCGAAGTTATCGATTTTGCCCGAGCCAATGGTCTTATCCTTCTAACGTTGCCACCGCATACGTTACACAAGCTACAGCCTCTGGAACGAACCATTTCCGGACCTTTGAAAACGTATTACAATTGTGCTGCATCTGATTGGATGACCAGTCATGGAGGACAAAATGTCACAATATATGACATTCCAGCCCTCCTTGGAGAAGCTTACCTCAAAGCTTTTTCTCCAGCGAATATTATTAGTGGATTCAGAGTGTCCGGAATTTTTCCATTCAATTCCAATATCTTTAGAGACGATGAGTTCTGTTCAAGTTTAGTGACCGATAGGATAAATCCTATGGGAGAAACTCCAGATTCTGATGCTTCAGAATTGCCTAGAATTCGTTCACCTAGTCCTCAGCCCGGACCATCTGGCCATCGTGATCAATCGCCAGTTCAACCTTCTGTGTTTACAATGGTGTTCCCAATGGAAATTTTTCCATTTCCCAAGGCCCAACCGAGAGTTGCGAAGCAAGCGACAGGTCGTGAACGAGGTCGATGTAGAATTTTGACTGATACACCTGCGAAACAGGAATTAGAAGCAGAACAAGCGGAGCGTCAAAAGAGGACTTCAGGTGTGAAAAATAATTTTTCAAAAACGATGAAAAGTCCCAAAAATAAAAACAATTCAAAGAAAGATACAGAGAGACTAAAAAGCGGGAGTTCTGAAGATGAAGAGGTTTGGAAGGCCAGTGACGATAGCTTAGATGATATCGACCCATTTTTAAACTCAGCTAGTGGTAGTGACAATTTCGAAGTGGAGGTGGACGATTTCTTCGAGGCATGCGCTCCTAAAATTGGGGACTTTGTATTTGTTGAGTTTAGCAGAAAGAAGGGAACAACTTATTTTGTAGGGCAGATGACCGAAGTTCAATCAACAGCTTCAGAGGTACTAGTAACTTTTTAAGGAAGAAAGAGGCACATTTTCACTTCCCAGTAACTAAAGATGAGGTGCTTGTGCATACAGATGACGTAAAGAGTTTTGCCAGTACCTGATGTCAGACGTGGACTTTATAACTTCAAAATAAGATTTCCTAATGTTTGTATTGGATAAACTGCAAATATTTAAATAAATATAAATACTCCCATAGATTATTACTTTGTTTATCTGTATGAATTTCCTTATTTAAGTGCACTTTACCAATCAAAAGTAGTAGAGGGAGACATGATCCTAATGGGATCAACTCTCCCAGATAGGGAGATCAAGTCTCCCTGAGAGGGGGACACTTGATCCCATTTGGAAAATAATTAAAAACATTTTTCCACTTGGTACTCAAACAATTTTTTACGATAATTTAAGTGTTAATGTTTATATTAAGGTTATTACATGGTAGTGAATTTCAGAAAAATTAGAAATACCTTGTATAGTACGATCTAGATTCAATATAGTAAAAATTGGATCAAGTCTCTCTACTCTCCCCTACAATGTCAAGCAATTAACCATACGAATTTTGAGATGCTGTCATTTTTGCCTCAACTAAAACAGCAAATTACTAATTAATTTTCATGGTATACCTTGATTTGTAGATAACTAACTTACAAATCGAATCGTATGTATGAACAAAAAATTGTTCAGGTTTATGAAAAAAAAGTGGAATAATACACGTGTTCCTTAGATATTTTCATGTGTTTATTTTGGAAAAACGTGCAGGCTCCTTTTTTATTTGTGACAGCAGTCAATCATATCAAAGAAACGTTTAGATTCCACTTTTTTTAATTGTGACAGTCGACAATCTAAATATATCAAAAGAACTAGATTTCTTCTCCTTTTTTTGGCGAAAAACATGAACATTGACTCTCATAAATTGACATAAATAACTGTACGTACCACGTACGTCGCGTTAATATCGGTCATGACATTCGAAACTTGTATGTTCTATAAATTATAGTTAACAACCAGTTTTTAAATCTGAATAATTATATTTCACTCACACGGGCTCTCATATTACACTAACCGCAAACGCGAAATGTCTGAAACGGATAATGATAACAGAATAACTACCCTCCTGAAAATTATGACCGGTCATTATAAATTTTAATAACATGTATACTGTTTGATTCGTTGAATAAACTCTCAATGTTACGTGTTTATTTTATTATATAAGGATTGTATTTATAGTTACCTACGTCTTTTATTACCTACACCGTTAAAACTTGATTATTTCGTAGTCTTTTATACCGTATTTATGAACCAGGGCATGCTACTATATTCTAGCTCCAGTTAGGACTTTTTGCAGAATTGGAATTCAAAATTGTGAAAATACAACATGAATAATTATGAAGACCAGTCATTCTCTAAGTGTGTTTCGCGGTACCCTAGGATTCAGTGATACCCCCATAGGGGCTCCGCAATAATTGAGAAAAAAAAATCAAAACACTACTCTCTGGTCGAACGTTTTGACGCGGGCGTATCATGAGGCCCAACTGAACTTAGTCGTCACCCACAACAGTACAATTTTAATATACCGCCACCGCCGATGTCTACGTGTGCGCTCTCACAAAGTCGACATTGTTTACACCGCATTTTTTGTATTTCTATTTTTATTTCCGCTTTCTATTTATCAATGGCGTTGTGAGCCCGCAGTCCCTTTGATACAAGCCGCCTCTGAGATAAGATACTATAGTTGTGAACAAGCGACTTTCTGGTCCAACTTTAAAAAATAAAGTCGAAATTGTTCACACCGCATTTTTTGTATTTCTATTTTTATTTCCGCTTTCTATTTATCAAAGGTGTTGTGACCCCGCAGTACCTTTGATACAAGTCGCCTCTGAGATAAGATACTATAGTTGTGAACAAGCGACTTTCTGGTCCAACTTTAAAAAATAAAGTCGAAATTGTTCACACCGCATTTTTTGTATTTCTATTTTTATTTCCGCTTTCTATTTATCAAAGGCGTTGTGACCCCGCAGTACCTTTGATACAAGTCGCCTCTAAAATAAGATACTATAGTTGTGAACAAGCGACTTTCTGGTCTAACTTCAAAACATAAAGTCGAAATTGTTTATACCGCATTTTTTGTATTTCTACTTTTATTTCCGCTTTCTATTTATCAAAGGCGTTGTGACCCCGCAGTCCCTTTGATACAAGCCGCATCTGAGATAAGATACTATAGTTGTGAACAAGCGACTTTCTGGTCTAACTTCAAAACATAAAGTCGAAATTGTTTACACCGCATTTTTTGTATTTCTATTTTTATTTCCGCTTTCTATTTATCAAAGGCGTTATGACCCCGCAGTCCCTTTGATACAAGTCGCCTCTGAGATAAGATACTATAGTTGTGAACAAGCGACTTTCTGGTTAACTTCAAAACATAAAGTCGAAATTGTTTACACCGCATTTTTTGTATTTCTATTTTTATTTCCGCTTTCTATTTATCAAAGGCGTTGTGACCCCGCAGAGCCTTTGATACAAGTCGCCTCTGAGATAAGATACTATAGTTGTGAACAAGCGACTTTCTAGTCAACTTCAAAACATTAAGTCGAAAGTGTTTACAACGCATTTTTTGTATTTCTATTCTTATTCCCGCTTTCTATTTATCAGAGGCGTTGTGGCCCCGCAGTCCCATTGATACAAGTCGCCTCTGCGATAAGATTCTATAGTTGTCAACAAGCGACTTTCAGGTCTAACTTCAAAACATAAAGTCGAAATTGTTTAGACCGCATTTTTTGTATTTCTATTTTTATTTCCGCTTTCTATTTATCAAAGGCGTTGTGACCCCGCAGTCCCTTTGATACAAGTCGCCTCTGAGATAAGATACTATAGTTGTGAACAAGCGACTTTCTGGTCAACTTCAAAACATAAAGTCGAAATTGTTTACACCGCATTTTTTGTATTTCTATTTTTATTCCCGCTTTCTATTTATCAGAGGCGTTGTGACCCCGCAGTCCCATTGATACAAGTCGCCTCTGAGATAAGATACTATAGTTGTCAACAAGCGACTTTCAGGTCTAACTTCAAAACATAAAGTCGAAATTGTTTACACCGCATTTTTTGTATTTCTATTTTCATTTCCGCTTTCTATTTATCAAAGGCGTTGTGACCCCGCAGAGCCTTTGATACAAGTCGCCTCTGAGATAAGATACTATAGTTGTGAACAAGCGACTTTCTAGTCAACTTCAAAACATAAAGTCGAAATTGTTTACACCGCATTTTTTGTATTTCTATTCTTATTCCCGCTTTCTATTTATCAGAGGCGTTGTGACCCCGCAGTCCCATTGATACAAGTCGCCTCTGAGATAAGATTCTATAGTTGTCAACAAGCGACTTTCAGGTCTAACTTCAAAACATAAAGTCGAAATTTTTTAGACCGCATTTTTTGTATTTCTATTTTTATTTCCGCTTTCTATTTATCAAAGGCGTTGTGACCCCGCAGTCCCTTTGATACAAGTCGCCTCTGAGATAAGATACTATAGTTGTGAACAAGCGACTTTCTGGTCAACTTCAAAACCATAAGTCGAAATTGTTTACACCGCATTTTTTGTATTTCTATTTTTATTCCCGCTTTCTATTTATCAGAGGCGTTGTGACCCCGCAGTCCCATTGATACAAGTCGCCTCTGAGATAAGATACTATAGTTGTCAACAAGCGACTTTCAGGTCTAACTTCAAAACATAAAGTCGAAATTGTTTACACCGCATTTTTTGTATTTCTATTTTTATTTCCGCTTTCTATTTATCAAAGGCGTTATGACCCCGCAGTCCCTTTGATACAAGTCGCCTCTGAGATAAGATACTATAGTTGTGAACAAGCGACTTTCTGGTTAACTTCAAAACATAAAGTCGAAATTGTTTACACCGCATTTTTTGTATTTCTGTATTTATTTCCGCTTTCTATTTATCAAAGGCGTTGTGACCCCGCAGTTCCTTTGATACAAGTCGCCTCTGAGATAAGATACTATAGTTGTGAACAAGCGACTTTCTGGTCAACTTCAAAACATAAAGTCGAAATTGTTTACACCGCATTGTTTGTATTTCTATTTTTATTCCCGCTTTCTATTTATCAAAGGCGTTATGACCCCGCAGTCCCTTTGATACAAGTCGCCTCTGAGATAAGATACTATAGTTGTGAACAAGCGACTTTCTGGTTAACTTCAAAACATAAAGTCGAAATTGTTTACACCGCATTTTTTGTATTTCTATTTTTATTTCCGCTTTCTATTTATCAAAGGCGTTGTGGCCCCGCAGTTCCTTTGATACAAGTCGCCTCTGAGATAAGATACTATAGTTGTGAACAAGCGACTTTCTGGTCAACTTCAAAACATAAAGTCGAAATTGTTCACACCGCATTTTTTGTATTTCTACTTTTATTTCCGCTTTCTATTTATCACAGGCGTTGTGACCCCGCAGTCTCATTGATACAAGCCGCCTCTGAGATAAGATACTATAGTTGTCAACAAGCGACTTTCAGGTCTAACTTCAAAAGATAAAGTCGAAATTGTTCACACCGCATTTTTTGTATTTCTATTTTTATTTCGGCTTTTTATTTATCAAAGGCGTCGACTCAAGTATTTTTGAAAATAATCGGGATCGAGGTTAGGACTATAAAAGTGACGATCGCGCCTCAACAGTCATCAGTGTAGTGCCCACATCGCCCGAAGAAGGTTACCTAAAAGTTGAAGCTCCACTGGAAAATTTGGTCCCTAATCCAAATCAAATAATTCCAGCAGCGGATTGCCACCGGACTCGCCAATAAATTTGATATTATTATCTCAACTTGTCCTTCACAGAACAACCCTATTTGTGAAAATGTGCTGTTTGTAGAGCATTTCTATTTATTAAATTCTGCTCTATCTGCAGCGGATTTTATTTCTGAAAATAGCTTTCACATGATAAACGCGCTCACGAAGAGGTTTCAACAAGAAGAACTCCACTATCATCCAGCCAATGGAAGACGGAAGGTTTATCAGGTGAATATAAATACTAACCGGCAGACAAAAGGGTCCCCCAACAAACGGAGCAACTTTCTGCTTCGTTCACTTCCGCCCCACAACCAAATAAATATGCCATCTTTTCAACGCTCATCCATCCAAACCCGAAAACAAAAGGTACCATCCATCTCTTCTCACGAAGAGTTCCCACCGATGATACCTCCCCCAGCCATCGACCCAACCCTCGACTATGCAGCAATGTTTTCACAAACCCAAACTCAACTGGCCGAACTAAAGGCCCTAAACAAGCCACTCAATACTCTACTACCTGACGCAACCGACAATCTTAAATCCCAAGCCAGCTCCCGAAGATCTTCTAGATCCGTACATTGCGTCAGATCCTACGCCTCCCACGTCTCTGTTCAATAATCCCCAATCACGAACCGACAAACTACGACTCCTCCAACTATCAACCGCCGAGAACAAGAAGAGTACTTCAATCTCTTGGGAGCCAAACCAAAGAGAAACCGAAGAATTCCGACCCCTCCACCACCAACCATCGTAACTCAACAACCCCGCCCTACTCAGCAACCACAGTCAACTCAACAACCCCGTCCTACTCAGCAACCACAGTCAACTCAACAACCCCGCCCTACCCAAAGCAACCCAACACAAACCTCCCAACAAACTCAACAGACACCTCTTCAGTCACTAAACATCCGCCAACTACCTTAAAAATACGTCTCTCCGCGGGAGCTTTTTAACCTCCTCAACACAAATGAGATGTTGAGGGGAAAAATCTCCTATTTAAAGGCAAACTTAAACCGCACCGCCCTTCTTAAAATACCTGCCAACATACACCACGAAGCTTTTGCAAAAAAGCTTCGAAACACCATCGGCGACGACCAAGTCATCGTCGTCCCACTTAACCCTACTCCCCGAACCAGATCTCAATCAAGAACCCGCAAACACACCTTCTCATTTGTCTGCAGAAATGTAGACACTTCCATTTCCGACCAAGAAGTCGAGGGTATCCTCATCCACGACCTCTAATTCCCACTCAACAGATCCTGGCGAATCTTCTCACGTCGCCAAAACCGGGCCACTTCCATGTTTCGAATCCTAACCGATTTCGAAACAGCCTACCACCGTGCCCTCTCATACGTCATCAAATTTCACGGTCTGTCACATCCGTGTGAGGCCTCCAATACAACCAACCCGCTACCCGCACCACCAAATACTGCAACATATGCACAAGCACAGGCCACCTTGCCGTGTCATACAAGGCTAAACCAGTCTGTTCCTCCTGTGGTACATCTGACCACAAACCCAACAATTGCCCTAAGGCAAATCAACCCATCTGCAAAAATTGCGGCGGCTCGCGTACCACCCCAGATGTGAGCGGTTGGAAGCACCTAAACCCCCCCAAGAGACTTCTCCCATCACCCTAGAAAAACCACCAACCCCATTCGACCTAACCACCGATACTAAAATCTTAATTGAGATTTTAACAACGGCGATCATGAACGCCGTCCCGACAGCCCGTGGCCTAGTAGCTGACACGCTCTCTCACCTCGTCACCTCTTTCTACGGCTACAACTATACCATTATAATCGTTTTAGTTCGATCCGATAAAAGATTACTAAACAATAAAACTTCCCTGGTTTCGGCACCATAAAGAAAATATGAGTTCGTTGAAAATAAAGCACCCGAGCTGTTTCGTAAATAAGTTTTTTTAATAGTAATCTTCAAAAATGATGTTACACTGTAACAAAGTGTTTTTTTCGTTACTAATTATTTTCAGTTTCCGAATATACTTTTATTTATTATTATTTATAACCCGTTATATATGTAGAAATTACTTCGATATGAAATATTCATTCCCGATGTAACGAAGTTTCTTTATAGTTATTTATGATTTTAAGTTCCGAATTTACTTTTATTTAATATTATTTATAACCCGTTATATATGTAGAAATCACTTTGATATAAAATATTCATTCCGTATTTTCATTTAAAAATGTCAAATTTTGACCGCGATCCGATGGTAGAATTTATGTTTACCCCTACCGCGGAATACAGAGTAAGGAGCGCGCAGGTCGAACTAGCTGAGAGAGGTGGAAAGCAGTCTGAAACCTGGTAGGTACTAGCGTCGATAGTCGAGAGAAAAGTATCCAGTCCCGAGTTCCGACCGCCAGCATTAGAACAACGCTCCGACTGTAAGCATTCATTCATTCTGTTAACCGTTTCTTGTAGTTGTTTTTAAGTAGCTTTTTGAGTTTTAACAAAAGTTGAAGCGATAACTGTGAAGGTAAGAATATTTGAAATTATAACATAAATGGTCTTTTCAATAGATATTTGAATTTATTCGAATATTAGATATTTCATTTTACTATAAGCATTAGTGGTTTTGTGATATAGCAGAAATCGAACTGTCATCCGTTTCTTTTGAATGTTTTGAGTAATTTTTCCCCGTTTTTTTTTTAAATAAAAAAGGTTGAAGCGATATCTGTGAAGGTAAGAATATTTGAAAATTATAATAAAAGTGGTCTTTTCAATAGGTATTTGAATTTCTATTTTGAATTCATTTGAATATTAGACATTTCATATTTACTGCAAGCGTTAGTGATTTTGTGATATATCAAAAATATAACGAGAAACAGTACATTTAAGATCTCGAAAATATTTTATTTAGTGTTAACCCTATTCCCTAATTTGCGTTTCGGTTGAAATATCGAAGACTTCCAGGTGTCTAGTCTTCTGGTATTTTAATTAGAAGGCCTAAATTCCGTTCAAATTGAAATCTTGAGGACTTCCAGGTGTCTAGCCAGGGCTCCTTGATATTTTAATTTCCGGATTTCAACCGTCAGTATCCCGTCCCGATTCCCTAATTTGCGTTTCGGTTGAAATATCGAAGACTTCCAGGTGTCTAGCCAGGGCTCTTTTGATATTCTAATTAGAAGGCGTGAATTTCGTTCGAATCGAAATCTTGAGGACTTCCAGGTGTCTAGCCAGGGCTCCTTGATATTTTAATTCCCGGATCTCAACCGTTAATATCTAGTCCCGATTCCCCAAAATTCCCGAAAGTGGTCCCACCACTTGGCCAGAGCTTTCGACAGTTTTATTCAAGAACCGAACCCCTTTTCGTATTTCCTTTCTCGATCTCTAGAAGCATCGTGTACTCAATACTCACATTTATTCTACATACCAGGTGCAGCGAAAGTGATTGGACAGTTTGCTAGCATCAATGTAGACTCCGTTTTATTAATTTTATTTTATTAACCTGTATATTGAAAAGACCTGTGAAATAGGAGCTTGCTTTTAACGCTTTTATATTAAACATTGGTTTTGCTGATAAAAACTCTCTCGCTTATGTCCTGCCCGCTTCGTCTCTAATGACCGCATGTTAAATGTATATAGTTCGCTAACATTTCTCTGCTTTCTGAGGATACCAGAGTATGGGTTACTTTTATGTATGATAGGATTTTTTTGTATGTAGATAACGATTTGAATAGTTACAGAGCCTGTATTTATTGTTAAATAAAGACATTGTTGTAATATAACCTAACCGAACCTCTGTGTTTTACTGACCTACTATAGACTGAAATAATTCTATGGTAGAGTATTTGTTTTACTGTACTAATTTAGATTCTCCGTAGTATAGGCCAGGAGAATAACTTTCGTTTTAGGACCAGTGAGGAAGTTTCTGGATACAATCCTGCCGGATGAGATACAATTAGACCCCTGGAACCGTCCGTACCTCCATCTGAGGCTACCTGGAACTCCTGACGAGTGAAGTCAGGGGGCCGCGGAAATAACTACGATAAAAATGTGGCGCCCGAGCATTAATTCCGAAGGTGTTGCATCGAGGGTGTCCAAAGTGACGTGCTGAGGGGGCAAGAGCCGCGTAAGTAGCCAAGGAAAGAGCGTCACAACACAAGTTTTCAAAAATGAATTGTCAAGTTGAAGTTTATTATATATCTGTCAGTTTACATTTATTTTTTTTTATGTCACTTGATATTTTTGACACAGACAACAGTGCTCCAGGCCTGTAACAAAATAACTGCCTTCAAGAGAAAATAAGATTTTTGGATAATTCGCGTTTGTAAGAGAAAAATAGAAAGCATTACGTCACTCAGTGAGTTTTTTAGCGATAACGACTTTGTGAAGATGATGTATTTAAAGAATTGGTCGAATATCTCACTTTGATGCGCGCATCTTTTGAAAAGCCCGAAAGTATGTCAAACGAGATATACCGCAATAGAATGGACGTCAAACCTTATATGAGACTTCAACTGTCTTCTATCAAACCTGACATCAACCAGTTGATGGAAAATAAAAAACAGTTTCATGTCTCCCATTTTTTCTTTTTTATTGTCCTCTATTATCATACTTGTTATATAGTAATTTACTGAGTAAATTAAGTAGTAACTGTTACACTGTACTTTTATTATGCTTATTAATAAAGAACACATTTTTAAAAACAATTGTTTTATTGTAGGGTTCCATCAAGAATTTCGCTTTCCAAAAGGTTTCCGTCACCAAAAAAGTTTGAGATCCGCTGCCTTAGATGATCAAAAACTGTATGTAGTTTTCTTGGTTTCCCTTCAAAATTTAATTATTTTCTGGTGAGGCCCAAACAGGTAACTTATGAATAAAATTATTCGATGAATATGATAAATACAAAGTGATGTGATTTGTTAGTCAACCAGAATTTACAAACAGACGACTTTATTCATTTTCTAAATAATTTTAAGCCGTAGCAGAAATTGATAAAACACCGAATCAATTACTCTCTCCAGCCAATTACTGAATAAAAAAACATCGATGCTCAAAATAAATACTGACACTAATTTTTCGCCTCTTGACTCGTTGTGTGCAAATGAATTATGAAAACGTCGCTGCTTATAAACGAGCCAAATGAATGAGTATTAAATCGATAAATCGGTATTTTTAGAAATTAGGAAACGTTCGAAACCCTAAAATGGAAACTTGCTCTAATTATATAAAGTGAATAAAATAATAATAAATTTCTCGGTTCAACGCGAACTGTATTAAGGGCGAATTAGAACTTATAAAAGATGTTTCTCCTTGAAGAAACTTGAAATATTAAAAATTAGATAATTTTACGCATACTTTATCGAAAAAGATATATAGTCTAGTCGACAAGATGAAATTCGTGAAAAATAAAGATAAAGCTCCTAGAAATATGTGTGATAGCTCTATGGATTCGGAATTTTGTATAGAAAAATTTGTCGAGAACATTTATTAGATCATAAAAAATTGCAACAGTTATAAACAAATTAAGACGAAAAGGGCATTTTGAACTATTAACATTTAAGAAATTATTAAAAAAGGATTCTTCAAGAGGAAGAAATTTCCGATAAAAACTCCGAACTTCCGGATGTATTTATAAAATGAAATAGTATTGACATACCACATGTATTGTAACGCGAAAATTCGCCGAGTTGTCGGAGGTTTAATGTTGGCAAGCTTGTTGACGGGGAGCATTCGACGCGCTGAATGCGCGAAGTATTCAGTCCTCCATTTGCCGTCAACGTGTAAACACACATTGCTATTGTAAATTTTTTGCATGTGCTCTGGGAGCCATAACGTATTTTTACGGTTAAACCTGACAATTCCTACGCAGGGGAAGAAAATACCGCTGAAGTCAACAGCTGGCAGCTCTGACCCGTTAATCTACTGGTCGAGGAAGGGCCGATGACCAAGGATACAAGTATAATTGGTGGAATTGGGAAACGTATGGTAAATTTCCGTAGACGACGTTTGTTAGTAGGATTCATTATCAAGGGGGGTTTTTTATGTGGATATTAAATTCGCTGATTGAAGCTTGATGAGTCAGTGAGACCAGTTCCAGGAGAGCTGGAATATTCTGGAGCGACTTCAGTTGCTGTTCTGGGTCCGGAAGCAGGATAAGTGAACAGTTTTCCTTTTTTCATTACTCTTCTTACATTTGTACATTCACCTTTATCCGTCACATTTCATTTTTTTTATGTAAAGTTTTTTATTTCTCTCTTTTGTGGCAATAGTATAAATTTATTTTCACTTTGTATTTAAAATTGCAATAATTTGCTTATAGTTTGAAATATTGGGCTGTTGGCTCTGAACGATAGGATACTACGGTACGTACCCGGGTACTGCGTTATTTAGTGGAGTTTTCAAACTCTGACGATTTTATGTAAATAGTTTTTCGATTTATATTTTCTTTTAGCAACGCTAAGCTCGTTTGCTGTTTAAATTTTATGCTTATGCATTTATTTATATTTATATTCATATTTGTATAAATTGCGGAAGTGTGAACCCATGTAACTGTGATATCCGTAATTTTGGTACATATTTTCATAGTATTTTGAGAAATTGTACATGAACCATTTGGTCGTTTCTCTATAATTGTAGAATTGAGACATCGGTGTAGTTTGGGGCCCTCAGCTCTTCTGCACCCTGAGTTTGAAGCCTTCAGCTCTGCTCGGATTTTATAGAACCTGCTTGTCAGTTATTTATTTAAGCTGCGACTTCGTCATAACTGATAATTTAGTTTGCGATTTAAGATTTATGTAGATTCCGGCCTTCAGCCTAACTACATTCTGAGTCTACAGCCTTCAGCTGAGTTCAGACATTATTTGGAACATTGTTGTTGTAAAATTGTAATAAATATTTTAAAAAGAGACCTTTGGTCCCAAGTGATTAATTAAAACTTCAATCAGGAGATACTTGATGACTTTTATTTTCTTATGATAATTTACCTATCAGCTTAACCTTTGGAGTGTGTAGTGAGTGTTGTCAACCCACTGAGGAGTTGTGGGCTAATTTAAGAAGTCTTGGGTGCTTGTCAAAACTTCTCTGGCACCCTTTTTGAAAACTTAATAATTTTTTTTGAAGAATCCACCCCTTCTTCGACTCGAAGCTAGTCGACTGGCGAGCACGGGTTGTACCACGTGACACAACCCGCATATCTATAACGAGCCCTGAGAGGGTAAGTAGCGTTTTCTCGTTATAATATTTAATAATTTTGCCACAAAGGAAAAACAAATTTTTGTTGCTAAAAAAATTGGAGAGTATAAAAATAAAAAGATTTCAAAGTTGTCTTATGTTAAAATATTATCATTCATGTATATCTTCTTCTCTGCTTTCTCAACCCATAGTTGTCCACTTCTGGATATAGGTCTCTCTCATTTGTTTCCATGTCTCCCTGTTCCTAGCTGTACTTAACCAGTTCTTGCCTGCCACCTTCTTAATGTCGTCTACCCATCTCTTCTGTGGGCGTCCTATGCTTCGCTTGGTCTGTCTAGGCCTCCAAACTGTTCTTTAATGTACCCATCTATCTTTATCCAGTCTAGCCAGGTGACCGGCCCACTGCCACTTCATCTTATCCGCCTCTCGTATTATATCGGTAACTCTAGTTTGTCCTCTGATATCCTCATTTCTAATTTTGTCGCGCAGTGAGATCCCTAGCATGCTTCGTTCCATTGCTCTTTGGGTTGTTAAAAGCTTGTTTGCATATGCTTTTGTTAAGCTAATTGTTTCCAATCCGTATGTTTGCACGGGTAGTATACAGGTATTATATACTTTGCGTTTCAAATTTATAGGGATCATGTTGTTTTTAAGAATGTGCCCCAGCTTGCCAAAACCTGCCCATGTCAATCTTATGCGTCTTTTGATTTCGCGTGTTGATTTTCTTTACCCAATTTAATAATGTGTCCCAGTTACATATACTCATTTACGCATTCGATGTAGATGAAGGGATATGTTGATATCTTCAGAACTCATTATTTTTGTTTTACTATAATTCATATTTAACCCGATATTTATAGATGCTAGATTTAATTCATTTAGCATCTCTTGTAGTTCCGTGACATTGTTACTTATTGGGACTTTGTCGTCTGCGAATCTGAGGTGGTTAAGTTTGGCACCGTCTATATTAATGCCTTTGGTCTCCCACTCAAATTTTTTGAAGATGTCTTCGAGGGCCAGCGTGAATAGTTTTGGTGAGATGATGTCTCCCTGACGCACTCCCCTTTCCAATGATATTTTGTTTGTGATAGTTGTTTCCTCCAATATAATATGTATCGTTGCTTCCTTATAAATACTTTCGATGATTTGGATGTATCTCGAATCTATTCTTGCGCTTTGCAGGGCCATTAGGATTGACCATAATTCAATCGTGTTGAAAGCCTTTTGGAAATCAACGAAGGCTAGGTGTAGAGGTACGTTATATTCCGTGCATTTTTCTATGAGGGTACGGACTGTATATCGTCGGGTTACTGGCAAAACAAGGTAACTCTATAATTTGAAATTTTGAGAAATCTTCGTTTAAAAATTTTAATTGAAATGAAAAATCGTCACAGCTTCAAAATGATTTATTAATTGAACAAAATCGAAGTAACAAACAAAAAACAATTTAATTTTTTCAGTAAAAAAAAATTTATAGCATTTGTCTTTTTTTGGCAGAACAAAAGTATTCGTCCTCCATATCACTTGACATCACTATCCTGAACATCGGGTTCAGGAATACCATCTTCCTAATGAAATTCATCCGGGATGATCCCTGATTTGCAGAGCTTCAACAAATCCTGCCTCTTCTGAATCTTGATAGGTCGAGGTTTAGAGTATGCATTTTTTAAGTCGATCTCAGTGAGATTAATAGGGCGGCCTTTACCAAAAACGTTTATCTCTTTATAATCGGATTTATGATCATACCTGTATAAAATAATACCTGATTTGGCTTTCAAATATTTCAGGCATTTTATTTTCAGCCAGCTGACTTTTTTCTATGAGTGTTTTTGGTTTTATTTCTCATTATTAGTTTTGAAAGCTCTTCCAAATCGAAGAAGTCCTTATACTTAAGCTCTTCTACGATAAACGGCTTTTTATTTGACCTAAACGTCCTTGCCATGCGGAAAATATTTAGCCAGTCATGCATAGTGTAAACTGGAACATATTTTTTTGCCTTTTCGATAGCGATATGCATGCTATCTACCTCCATATAGCTGTGTCCACTCTCTAGGAATTTCTGTTCTACCACAGATAAGTTGAGATTTATCTGAACCAAATACAACAAGAAGGCACTAATATTTTGATTACGGTTGTGCCCGCTGCAGGTATCAGAGAAGAGAGTTCTGTTACAGTGGAAGGGAGTTTACCTACATACCTCAAGAGACACGTACCAATTTCGAGGCTTCCCCTTTTTCCATTTAGTTCAGTCCATGAGAAGCAATATGCATGATTGGGTATGGATAATTCATACACTGTTAAATTTTATGTGCAAATTTTGCAGCTATAGTACATTGGACTAACATCATTACTTGGAATCTGCAGTACGCATTGAAGGTCAAGAGTGCAGCAGACGAAGTTAACTTCTCGATGAGCTCCTCCTTCCAATTTGGCTCTGTAGCAATCGTTTTTCCGTACAATGTGACTCTCATAATTTTCTTTAAGTTGTTCCTTTTTTTATAAATTAGCTGTCTCATATTGTGTACAGTCTGACATTGTTCTTTTTGGGGGTAAAAAAATACAGATTGTAATTCGTGCAGAATATTCTTCTGTATGTTATGAAAGATACCGGCTTCAGATTATCTTTCTCGCACATCTCCTTATACAAGTTATGCATTTTTGCAATACTTAACTTGATATCAAGATATTGCCTCTTCGTACAGTACCGCGTGTAGTGGGAAAGCTTTGGATATGATTTTTCACCATCTCTATATCAGAATCCTTTGTTTTATTGTAGGGTGCCTTTTTAACTCTTTGATCATTGCTGACAAACAAGCCTCCTTAACCTTTAAATTTGAAGGCATGTTCAACGACTTCTTTGCTTATACAAAGAGTTTTTATAAAAAAATCCCTGCAGACTCTGCTTTTAATATTGTCATATTCAAGAAAGTAGCGTTTAGAATCCAGTCGCGGCTTCTTAGTACTTCCTGGAGTTGATCTTCTTCGTTCAAGTGCATGGCTCTCAACCCTGCTTAGGATGGAATCCTTTCGCCGATTATAATCAGTTAGAACAATCAATGGGTTTAGGAGCTTTAGTCTCTAATTTTAGGCGTTTTTTAATATTCTTCTTCCATTTACTCGGATCGCATTTTTTCCAGCGTGTTCTAGATGTCAGATCTTTCGGGTAACGAGTTAGAACTTACTTCATAATATTATTTTTTTTTATTGATGCCTCATATTACCTTTTCAAAGCACGCCTCAGAGTGTTTAGATCGAACTTTCAAACACGCGCGTTTTTTAAAGTCTCTATGGTAACAACAACAACTTGAGAAACGTAAGTATCAATGACAACTTTTTTTATTAGTTTTTAAATTGTATATTTTCATTGGGAACCAATGTCTTATTTGGTTTTTTCTGCAAAATGTATTTATATATTTATATATACATTGTATCCTTTTAAATATAAATAAAGAAACTTTTTGATTATTGATCTGACAGCAGTACCTCGTAACGTCAAATAAAAATAAATACTATTTGACTTACACGAAACTTGGCTGGGCATCGAGGACGGACTTCCATTTTTTTGTAGTAATAATATAATAATAATAATATTTTATGATTTCAAAGTGCATCAATAAAAAAAAAGAGCGTAAAGTATTCGTGGATAACTGGTCTTTCAAACACTTTCGAAAAATCGCGCGTGTTTGAAAGACCTCTTTATCCACTTATACTTTAATATACTATTGAAAAACAAAACGTGATAATTAGATAATAAAAAAATATACCTTCTTCTGAAGAACTGTCTGATTCTGGCACATAATCTTTGTCTTTTATCGAGCATTAGGAATCGTCTCAAATTGCTGCCAATTCATTACGTACACGCTCTTGTTCGGGTTCTAGATTGGATAATGCTGTTTCATCTATATTAGTAGAGCATTCTTTCAAGGTACTGGGCTTATTGTGTGAGTTATTTACCGGCATTTTGTCTTCTAACAAACGAAATAAATAACAATATTGAATGTAAACATTTCATTTAATAATAATACACATCATTATTAGGTTCAAACATCATTTTCAATATACGAGAACTACGAGAAGACATTTTTAAATTAATATAACTACTAAAAAAACTGAAATTTTTCACACTACGTCAATAAGTGCACGCCACAACTTAAATTTTTAAGTTATGTTTATACAAAAACAAATCCGAACAGCTGATACAGAATCACGTATGTATTTCCGAATTATATACTGCCAAAATAAACTAAGTGTCAATTATTTTACCGAATGTGGTGAAGATTGTGTATTTTGCCGAAAACATTACAGCGAAAACCAGATATCTGGCAGATGTCTTAGTTTCGCATAATAAAAATATACTTATAAAAATTTTTCTTACAGCAAAAACAAGCTAACTGACTTTTGTCTTGTTTTGGTAGAACTAGAAGGTTTCAAATGATAAAATACTATTCTATTTTGAGATCCAACTGTACTTATCTCGGTTTAGCAGCCTAAAAGTTGTAAAAATTGAGTTAAGTTTTCTGGACCACTTGTTTTGCCTACCTTAATAGTTTGTTTGGAGTTGTCAGGTTTTGTCAATATGTTTCTCGAAACTTTTTTAATCCAATGGAGTACTTAACTCCGAACTAAGTAAAACTGGAGTTATCTTGTTTTGGCAGTAACCCGTCGATATAGGTGATCTATCGTACTGTGTCCCTTTCTAAATCCCGCCTATTCAACCTGTTGATAAGAATCCAGTTTGGATGTTAGGCGATTCGTTATAATTTTTGTGAAAAGTTTATATAAATGTGATAGAAGGGATATGGGCCTGTAATTTTCGACGCTTGTGTTATCGCCTTTTCAGTTCAGAGTTGCACTATTCGGTTGGTATTTTACCGGCGTGCAGGCATTTATTTAGCAGTATTTTCATTATTTTCTGTAAAGGCTTCCCTCCCAGTTTCAACATTTCTGTAGTAACTTCGGCTTCGCCGGGGCATCTGTTGTTTTTCATTTGTTTTAGTGTTGTGCTTATTTCTCCCTCCGTGATTTCCGGAAGATCCTCGGATCCGACATTCATGATGTTCATCTTTTCTACTGTTTTTTTGGTTTTAAATGAATAGAGGCCAGTATAGAAAACTTCAAAATCGATTTAATGATGTCATATTTGTTGTGTACTATAATATTGTTTTCATTTCGCATTTTTCTGATTTTCGTTTTACCTCTCGAAAGTTTTTTGGTCAACACCTTCATCTTGCAGTTATCCTCAATGGTTTCCTCTATAAGTTTCGCATTGTATGTTCTTCTATCCCTTCTTATTCCTTTCTTGACCTCCTTGCTTAAGTCCATGTATTCTTGGGTTGTCATGTCCTCTGCGTTCCGTCTTTTTTCCAATAGTTTTAGTGCGTTCATGTATATAACTTAATGTAAATATGTATAAATTGTTAATATAGTTAGCTATTATATTTATATGTAGACATTAATCAAATCTAATCAATCTGATTGAAGTGTATTATTATAATAAAGGTAGGCCGAGATGGGCCATTCCAAAACAGGTAAATTTTAGACTCGGCCGACTTGGGCGATTATTATTCAGTATACCTGCCTGATGGGCCGAGATGGGAATCGCCCAATAATTCAACTGTATGAATATCAAACCTTAGACCGAAATTTACTAACTAATTAAGGAAGTCGCATTTAAAACAATTATACGTTATTGGAATCCTTCACAAGGAATTGTAACTATTTACCGATAAATTATACTATTTCTACAAGGAAAAATGAATGAGAAATGACATTATACGAAATACTATTTTTCAACAACTACGCGGTGTGTTCGTTGTTATGGCGGTTACCATAACCGCAACCAATGTTATTGCATTGTTTTCAAATTGAGTCTACTTTTTATCGCGGATTGGCTGATGAAATGTAACAGAAGCTAATAAGTGCGGGAAATATAAAAAGTTTTTCTATT
Source organism: Galeruca laticollis (assembly GCA_963921935.1). Taxonomy (NCBI): domain Eukaryota; kingdom Metazoa; phylum Arthropoda; class Insecta; order Coleoptera; family Chrysomelidae; genus Galeruca; species Galeruca laticollis. Next base: position 84,216,752 of record OY998177.1, read on the forward strand.
TCTAACAGACCCAATATTTTTTGATTTAACAAAACAAGGTAAAAAAAAAGCTCTTCAACGAATAATATTATTACATTTCAATTATTTAAGGAACACTCACATCAAAAACACGCACAATGGTCTGCGCAGAATGGGCGTCTGCAGCAGCCACAATTATTTGTTATCATACGTCTTTTTCCTGACGGGAAGATTCAACAACTAGATCTTTTTGAAGGTCCCTGCATATGCCTTTCAATTTCTGGTTTTTCCTTCATTATTTTTGATTAATAAATCGTAGCGAGGGCTGCAAAGTTGGCATATCGAGGCGGTTTTTCATCCATCCATCCAAAGAAGGGTTATTTGGCTCAACTTAACAATGAACTGCTTTCTGTCTACAGGGTTCTGTTCGAATCTATGAACATTATGTACATAAATTACATAGAAATGTATGGAAGCTATGTTTCAATTCCATGAAACATGCACAAAGACCACCTTTTTGTTTTGCGTGACGTGCTTATGTTCCACATATCTGGTCAAACGTATCGACCCACCTTTTGTGCTGTTGTAGAAATCTATAATGTCTGGTTTTCCGGTCCTTTCAGACAGGTACTTCTTACATGGAGTGCACTTAAGTGTAAGGTTTTTGTTCCTTTTTGGAATATATGACAGTAGGATCCTTATCAACACAAAATTTAGCTTCACCAACTGAGCGGTCTTTTGTTTCAAGCATTTGTGGAGGTATTTCGCGATTATTTTTTCTAATCGTGTCTACCATAATTAATTTATATGGATCTTTCAAGAGGTCATCAGCAACCATTACTATTCTAAACCAATTATTCATGGAATTAACTATCTTTAGCTACAAATACAACAATTTCTTCCAAAATAGAAAGTAATGTGAGTTCAAAATTGTTAAATGCAAAAACAAAAGTACCCCAATTATGGAAGTCTCGAATATATAAACTTAAATGTCCAGAATGTAATGCTGTCTATTTGGGTCAAATCCTTAGAAATTTTTAAATCAGATACAGTGACCACTTACGAGCATACAGATTAAAACAATCAGATAAATCCCACTACACAAAACATCTACTTGACACCTAACACAAAGCTCGAAGCTCTACATATTTGTGATAGCAAACAAGGACTGGATTTCCTTGAAGAATTAGAAATTAGGAGACACTTAAACCCACAGTACCAAGTTGTCAATGAACAGATAAATCTAGGGAGTTCTCCACTTTTACACTGTCTTCTTAAGTGATAATTGTAAAGATCAGCAGATATAGTTTTCCTGGTTTTCTATATCTTTCCACAGTTATACTGATCTTAATTGAGAAGAAGATATCCAGGATATCCCCAGAGGGCTAATAATATCTAAGCTTCAATATTTGTTATATCATATCTACTTCTTTTTCCTCTTAACATATATTAAGTCAATCACAATGTAGGTCACTTCTTGGTCTAGTCAAAAATAATTATTAAACATCAGGTTTCAGACATCAAATGAAATGTAACTTCTGTCATTCTGACGATGATGTTTAATATCGAAACAATTGTCAAAGTTCTTAGAATTTTAACATTTTTTCCAATATATTATGGAATTATCTAGAAACAGTAAGTTTCATTTAAAGAAACCAATTATTCATGGTCATATTTCTATTTGCGCCACGCACTAAGAATATGAGTGTTTTAACATGATACTCCGCAAACGGTTTTCCTGGTTTATTTGGAATGTACATCCGAAACGGGTGGCGACCACGAAAAGCTAACAGCTGTTCATAGATGATAACATAAGAGCGTAGAATTAAATTTCTACAATTTTCCATAAGCTGGTGTCATATACTTCTAATCGCAGCCAAAGAATCTGTTTATTTTCTGATTGTTCTGGTAGTTTTATCATCGAAGCGGAGGCAATTTCTAAGACATTTGAACCATTCTGGGCTCGTTGCAGCCTTGTAAGTTGTTCAAAATAAGCTGCTTTCAAAGAGGTCGTGGGTGTTTAGATTATTATCTTTTAGTGTTGCTGAAAACAATAATAATCCGATAAGCGCTTTGATTTCACTCGAAGTGGTCGAAGAATTGGTATCTTTTCGTTGGCTATACTTGTCTAATTTCCAATATATTTCTTCATTTGTTTGAATAACGATATCATCGACAATATTGTCGGAAGTGAATAGGGAGAACGAATCAAGGGGATTTGTAGCAGCTTGAGCGATACCTTTGGGTGGGTTTTATTTCGTATTAGTATTCTTGTTGTCTTTCCGGCTACCGCTAACCATTATTTCTCTTCAATGGATAAAAATCTTCAATTTTTCATACAGAGTGATTCATTAATCTATGGCGCTTCGCTACTTGTTTTTTTAGCACCGCTGGTCTAAACACCCCAGTCTATTCTGTTATTTTGATCAAAAACAACGAAAACATCCATTTCCATTAATTAAATTCTCCCTATACAATATATAAAAAAACCTAGCATCCCGATGATATTAATGTGTTCCCAAGGGAAATTACAATATTGTGAATCACCAACGGAGTCTTCAACTTCATGAATGAGGCATATATACATCGATTCACGTCAATGGATCGATACCAAAGTCTGTGTTCTAAAAATAGTTTCCACTAAGAAACATAAAAAATTCTACAGAAAATAAATTCGTATAGTTCGTGAGATGATTTAAATCCGGGTATACTGGTGGAAAAGAGAAAGAGTGTTGAATCGATTAATATCTCGGTATAGGGAGTTTCGAGACAACGGAGCAAACAGGTTGATTCGAAATAAAGTTTTTCACTTTTTTGACTAGGCTTAAACCTGAATATATTTTAAATAATAATATATAATAATCTTTATTCAATAAATACAAATACAAAGGAGTATCTTACAAAAAAATAATATGAATAAAGCTAATGAGCGATAAGTGCTGTTCCACTTGTTTCGCATAAATATAAAAAGGTTTATAAGAATTATTACATACATTATACAAATATATACTTATAAGTAGTTCCTAAAAATAGAGATGACAATATAGCATACTTATAAACAATAAACAATGGAAATAAAAATAAATACACTATATATAGAATAACAATTAGTTTCTCCTCTTTTATGCTAGCAGCACACTGTAACATATTAGGATCATGATTTGTTCAGCTTGCGTAAGTATCGAAATGGCGATGAATTAATTGTTTTTGATTGTCAAGAATGAATTTTTTCAATGCATTTTTTAATTGCGGTGGATATATACATGTTTTCATTCGTTCGGGCAAATTATTATAAAATTTTGGTGCCAAGAAATTGAAGGAACGTTGTGTTACTGTTTTCATCATGTAGGGAACTGGGTGATGATTTCGATTTCGTGTATTGTATGGATGATTATCTACTAATGCTGTTTGTTTTGTGGTGTGTGAAAGAAGTATAGTTGTCTGGTGTCCATAATTTTTGTTTCTAGGTACAGTTGATCAGAGTTGTACTGTCGATCTTTAGAAAAAATGAGTTTGAGAAAACGTTTCTGACATATTTCTAAACGGTGTATGTAGGTTTTCGCTGCAGCTCCCCACCCTAGTATTCCATAGCGGAAATGGCTTTCCACTAGTGCGTAGTATAGTATTTTTAGGAGGTGGGTTGGTGATATGTTTTTAAGGTATCTGAATTTGTATAAAATAATTTGTAGTTTTTTGATGATATATTTAATGTGAGAGTCCCACCTTAAATGTGAATCAATGATGACTCCCAGATATTTAATTTTATTAAGCGGTGAAATATGATAGGGCTTGTCATTTATATTTACAATTCAGTTATCGAAAATCGGTAATCCAGTTCTGTTACAGCTAAAAGGAACGTGGTTTTCTGTGAGTTATTTACTATCTAAAAAAGATTTTAGTTTACTAAAATCGTTTTGGGATTTTTCTTTTAGTTCTTCCCAAGTGTCAGCTGTATAGAGTATTGCCGTATCATCAGCGAAACCAAGAATGAAACCATCACTTTCGAGAGAAAATAATTAATTCACATAAATATGGAAAAGAGTCGGCCCTAATACTGTACCTTGTGGTATTCCGAATTAAATTTTTCTTGTTTCGCTAATGACTTCACTGAGTTTTACTCGCTGGTATCTATTTGATAAATAATTTTCGAACAGCTTCAGACTTTGTCCTCTTATATCTATGTTTTCAAGTGATTTCCAAAGCAAATTGTGGTGAACCGTGTCGAATGCTTTGGAAAGATCTATAAAAGCGCAAAGACACGGATTAATATCATTTAGTGCTGTGGTTATTATTGATGTCAACGTTAATATCGCATCCTCGGTAGATTTCTTCTCTCTAAAACCAAATTGATTATTAGAGATTAAATTATATTTCTTCAGGAAAAAATCTAAACGATTTCTTAAAGCCTTTTCGAAAATTTTGGAGATGTGTGTTATCAGAGAAATAGGGCGATAATTTGTGATAGTGGTTCGGTCTCCTTTTTTGTATAGCGGGATCATGAGTGGCTCTTTAAAGTCTGACGGCCATATTCCTGATTCGAAACATCTGTTGATAAGGTTTTTTAAGGGTTCCAGAATATGATTTGCAACTGATTTGAGGGTTTATGATTTGATGTTGTCTATACTAGCAACGTTTTAAATTTCAGTTCCTGAATTATACTGCACAGCTCTTTAGAATCTATTGAAAGAAGAATCATAGAATTGCACACGTATTTATTTGCTGGTGTAAAGGTTGGCGTTCTGCTTATCTTGTTTGCCAGTGTTTTTCCAATGGATGCAAATACTCCGTTAAATTCATTGGTGATATCTTTTTTCTCGGTTATAAGTTGACCAGTATTATTTTCAACAGCGCCAATGTTTCGTTGTGATTTATTATTTTTGCTAATTTTTTTCACTACATTCCATAATTTTTGTGAGTCCTTATTGTTGTTTTCTGTCTGTCTATTGTAATATTTTCGTTTAGTAATCTTAATTGAGTAGGTCAACTTGTTCTTGTAGTGGTTATATTGCAGTTTCAATTGTAAGCCGTTAGGATTTTTAGTCGCATTTTTATGTAGTGTGTTCTTTGTATTTATGGATATAAATAAAGCAGATATTGTTGAAACTATAATGTCGAAAATTAACAGCGCTAGAGGTGAAACTTTTTATGCAAAAACTGTCAATCAGTGAACAAAGAAAACATAACGATCATTTTAAAAAAAATTTAAACAAGGAATTTATTTCTAAAAGTATACCATTAGTTTTTCGAATAGACCATAAATAGATATTTTTGTATCTAGAATGCGAAATAATACTTTTGAGAATGGAAGTTATAAATTTATAACAATAAATCCCCAAATAAATTTTTCAAAATTGCAATTATCAATCAATGAATATTACAATATGAAAAATCTTCTTATTCACCGCTATCTGGAAAAAAAAATAACAAATGCATACGAACCAATGAAGTCCACTATAAAATTTTCAGTTAATTACTATTTAACAAACTAAGGTAAATTGTCTGCAACTTACGCCCAATGAAACAATTACATTCGAGTTGAAATCAAACCCCAGATTTTCTAAAAATCACTTAAATCTAGTGCAATCAACATCTTATTAAGGACATTTATTTCCAGGTTAAGTCCAATTAAAAAAATTTCTACTAAAACCAAAAAAAACCAATCAAATCTGGTGCAACTAATAACTGAAAAAAAACCAAAAATAAACTGAAATTAAAGCTTCAATTCTAAGTAACCAAATTTTAAATTTTAATAAAGTTACAAAAGAAATTAAAATTTTCAATGTCCAATCCTGAATTTCGGGATATATATTGCTGGTAAATTCCTTTTTTATGTGGCCCCACGTTGGGCGCCAAAAATATATGACGCAACAACTCTATAATGTCCGTTAAGATGCTAGGTTGCCCCGGAGGATAATCTGTGCTCGCCGACAACTAGTCGAAGGAGCGGTGGATTCTTCAAATAATAAAGTGTTCACAAAAGGGCGCTAAAGAAGTTCTGGCGAGCCCCCAAGACTTCAAGTTAACCGGAACTCCTTAGAGGGTTAGACATGAGAAGATTAACAGCTGAATTTAAAATGAAACCAAAAAATATCCCCTGATTGAACTTTAATAGATTGGACCTTGAGTCTCTTAATAGAAAAATATTCAACAATTTATATATTAGCAAATATTGAATAGATGAGGCTTTTACTTGATGAAGATCCGTACTGAACGATGAAATGAAACAATATAGTTTGTTTAAATCTTCATATATTTGAACTAATGTTCAATTTAAACTTGTTGACGCGCTTCACTAACACAGTAGCTTTGTCAAAACGAATGAAGGTAAAATATAAAAATGTCTTAATATATACAGTGCTAAATCTATTTACTAAGGTTAACAATGGTATTGAAAGAAATTACCTGGAAATTCATTCACTACAAACATTCCTAAGCTATCTTCTAGGTAAAGAGGTTCAATAAAGGAGACTGATTGATATCTATTTGGTCGTTAAGGAGATTACCTGAATATTTATTTTTGTTAATCTCTAGGGCTTCTAATAAATTTAAACTAAAGGATTTACCGACTACATGGAGAATTTCAAAATTTGGGTCGAAAATGTGTTGGTTTTCTAATAAATGATTTGAATAGTTAGAATCTAATTTTTTGTTGTCATAGCTACGTTTGTGTTCCGAAATTCTAGTTTTAAAATTTCTAAAAGTTCTACCGATATAAATTTTATCACAATTGTCATTACCACATTTTAATTTATAAACTCCTGATTTGTTTAATTTTGAAGATTTAGATTTATTATTTTTAATGAATTTGGATAAATTGTGATCAGTTTTAAAGGAAATATTCATGTCTAAAGTTTCTAAAAATGATTCAATTTTTAAGGATGGTGTTCCAAAGTATGTTAAGCTTTTAAATTGTCTATTATTACTATCTGAAGGGAATACTTGTTCTAAAGTCTGTTTTTTTATCTTTTATTTATGATATTGTCAATTAAATTTGGATCGTAATTATTATTAACTGCTATTTGTTTTATGATATTTAATTCTTTGGTATAATTATTAATATTTAATGGGACTATTAAGAGTCTGTGTATCATACTATTGAAAGCTGCTAGTTTATGACTGAATGGGTGGACCGAACTATTATGAATTGTAATATCTGTATGTGATTGTTTATGAAATATAGAAAAATCATGTTTATTATTTATATTAATAATAAATATTTATATTGATAAATAACCTGATATTTAGCTGAAGGCTAAGGATTCAGGATATCAATGAGGCCAGAACATATATATATATATATATATATATATATATATATATATATATATATCTCGACTATGTTTTTAATTATAATCTAATATATTCTATATTGTTTTATCGTTGAATTTATTTGTAGCTGTAACTACACTAATATGAAAACACCTTTAGCTAAATATAACCTATAAAAAATTTAATGACAGCAGTTGTCAAATTAATATGCCCGGCTAAATAAATATTAAATTTTATATCCTGAAAGATAAATTAATACACAATATCAATCAACTCACTATTTTCTCAGGGAGGGATCAAAGATTTCAAAGGATAATTCAAAATTTATAAATTTCCAAATAATTTTCCAAATCACGTATTATACTATTCAAATCGAAAGTAACTGTTTGTCCAATACACTATAAGACAATTAAATTATCTTATGACACATATGAAATTACTGTCAGAAATTAAACCAAATGTCACTTCTTGTACTAAATTTTCTATAGGATGAAATTATCAAATGTAATGAGAATGATTATGAAAAGAGGGCCAAAAGGTGATAAGAATTCAAATTTATATATTATATTATCAAATATACACTTACAAGAATTAAAACTTTTCAAAAAATATCACAAACGAATACGCAAAAATAAAATTTTCTATCAAAACCTTAATATTATAAACAATCTAAAATTAGAAATTCTTATCTAAATACTTTAACTAAAAGTCCAAAATGACTTATATGTCAATGTAACATTCCCAAATTTCCTTGTAAATTGTCTTTTCCAAAATTTGTCTTGAGTTTACGTAGAATGATATATCAATAATGTTACTTTAATTTGATCAAATATTTAATTCATCAGATGCATCTACTTTCGAAATATTTTTTACTAAAGGAATATTCATTCTCGAGAAATAATATATAATATGGACTGGACTCACCAAACTGGATACAGATAGACTTGTTTGTATTCTAAAAACGTTTTAGAATATCTGGAACAATTTTCTAAATGACTTATTTAGAAACTGGAACAACACTCGCACTTTACCGCTGTAATTCTCTGCGAATAATACACGCACTGGCTTTCAAAGGCAAATTGTGTTAATTTGATAATAATGCTACAAATTATTCTGATATTCTCAAATAAATTTGAGACAACTCTTATTCCGATGTTGTCTCTCGAGATATTAAAATTCAACTCTATTTAAAAAAATTCTGAGACAACTCTTATTTCGATGTTGTCTCTCGCGATGTTATGAATCAACTAACTAAACTGTTTCCATAAATAACTCTCTTCTCCTTTGGTTACCAATAATTCTTTTTTTTTTAAATACAAATTTACGTTTTTATATACCAAGAGAGATTTTCATTATTTTTTATAAGTGCCATTATGCTAATAGAGACATCTGTATTCTGGTTTTTCAAATCGTTTTAAAATCTATCTGTAATTAAGTCTATTCTGCAGTAATGTCATATGAAATTGAAATGTCAAATTTTATTGGTATATTGAACCTTTCAAATTATTGATAATACAGTGTGTATCACTAGTACTACATCTAAATATGCATATTTTCTTTATTTCAATGTTTTCTTTAGAATTTAGATAGAGGATATGTATTAATATATATATATATATATATATATATATATATATATATATATATATATATTAAACTATGTTTAATATTAATAATTTAATATTTATTATAATATTTATATGTTAAATACTTTTATTTATTTATATATTTGTTTTGATTATGTGGCTAGCTCAGTTATTTAATTATTATTCGGGAGCATGAGACTCGCTCTACCCTTTGAGTTCAGGCATTGATTTAGATATCCCGTTCAAGTAAATGAAACACATTGATTCCAAATGATTTAATTTTTTTAAAGAAAATTTTATTTCAATATATATAATAGATACGCCTATGACATTATTAAACCACCGTCATAAATGAGACCATCTAACATCCTATGCGCATGCTCAAATAAAAACGGAATGATACGATTGAAACCGAACGTTTCTTAGGGACGCTTACCACCTGGTATGTGTATTATATACATAAAACTCGTTCTCTGTAATAAGAAAGATGATGGACAAGTTTGTTAATAGGATTTATGTGTGAAATTATACATATGAATATTATTAAATATTCAGAAGAAATGGACTACAAACTATACAGATACCTATGGAAATATTATATCTATTTATTTAAATGTACATTTCTTATACGATTGTAAATGAAGTAAGTACCACCCTTATTTGTATTACAAAATTAAGAACGTTCATGTAAGCCTTTTTTTAATAATCTAGAAATTTTATCTAATGAATAAACTACATAAAGTATTTTCTTTTTAGTTAGATCGATCGTATAGACGCAAGAATTATTTTACACATGGAAATAGTCACTGAATTTGAATTAGTTTGTTATTATTGGCCAATAATATTAAAAAACACTGACCTGAAGTCTGGAGTCTGGATTCTACCACATCTGGTATCAGGAATACGCCTATTGAAGTCCACGCTGCATATATTCTGAAGAATCTTAGGTATTCTCAGGCAAAATTGGATGTCCACATATGTAAGTGTTTGTATTTTTATATAGATGATGAATTTTTAACTTTGATAGAGCTATTTGTTGCGATTTAGCTTGAAATTTGTTGCAAAACTTCATTCTCATTCTCTCTGCTACGACGCCAAACCCAATCTACCAACGCTTCCCCTCGATCGTCAATTTTTTTATAAATAAACTATTTGTTTCCCAGCTCACTGTTTTAAACAAAGCTTTGTTTCTTTATAATTTACTAACACTGTCCTGTCATATTAAACCAATACTTTTCTTTCTTGAGCTATAGAGCTCTATTCATATTTATAGCACTTTATGAAAGTTTTGAAAAAAAATATGATTGTGAATTTCACTTAAAGAAGTCTGTTTTTTCTTTAATTCTAACTAATTTCAATACAATAAGTCTTTTAACAATTGGTGAAATTCATGGTTAATCTTTGATATTACAATGTTAACTATTCTTTTTATATTTGTGATATATATCTTGATTTCCTTATCGAATACTGTCCAAATTTTATCGTTCCAAATATTTACATATATCTATCACTATCTTATGATTCATTTCCTTTTTTGTTATTCTATAAAATTGATACCAAATTTTGACATATAATTATATTTATGTCACCTTGTATTTATATTTTTTAACTTGACTAATTCTTTATAATAAATATGAATATTATTTTTATTATTGCTATTCAACTGATAGTTATATTAAATTAGATAACTAAAGCTTGTTTATTTTCAGATAAACAGCTGATTCCTTAGTGACAAACAAATATCCATATTAAGCAGATTTAATGTTTTCTTCAATACTTGTTGAGCGTTTTCAAATTTTAAGACAATTATTAAGGTAATTTCTTTATATTTATTGTTACTCTTTTTATTATAAACAAATGATTTAATATAATGTGACTTTATATGAATTTTAATTCCGACTGTGTTTTTTTAATGTGTTCTTTTATTAATATAGTTTTAATTTATTTTAAATACTAAACTAAACATTCTCAATCAGCTGATATGCTTTAAGATATAAGATATGTGGTTCAATATATACATATATATATATATATATATACATATATATATACATATATATATATATATATATATATATATATATATATATATCGCCATTGCAAGCCAACGCAAGAAATGCTTTGGACAAGAAACTTGTAAGAGTGAGGACCTAACCTCGCTGAAGCCGCTCCAAATACTAAAGTTCATTAGAACCTTGGAACTGGAAGGCGAGCTGTAGTAGTAGCGACAACAGCTCTGATAGGGGGGGGGGCACAATAAACCTTTGGTTTCAGTGCACATTAACCCCGTTAAAATGTAATCTAATCTATATATATATATATATATATATATATATATATATATATATATATATATATATATATATGGAAGAGACTGTGATACCCAAACTGGATTTTGAATTGCCTTTCTTCTTCAGATACGTGGACGATTGCATCTTAGCAATTCCAAAAAATAAAGAAAATTTTGTATAAAATATTCAATAATTATCATCCTAAACTACAATTCACTATTGAATTAGGAGAAAATAAAGAAATAAAATTCTTGGATGTTACACTTAACGAACAAAACAATAATATAAGAACAGAATGGTATACAAAGAAAACTTGGTCGTCTAGGTATACAAACTTCTTATCCCAACACCCGCTATCCCAAAGAAAATTCGTTGTAATAGGTCTCGTGGACAGAGCTATCAAGCTGTCCGACTGGGAATATAGAGAGAGTGCATTAAAAAAAGCAAAAAAAGTGCTACTTGAAAACAACTATCCAGAATAATTCATCAATCATATTTTTAAAAAAAGAATACATAAATTTTACAATAAAATCCAACATACATCAAAAAAAGCAATGCAAATAACTACATCGTGTTACCCTATATTAGAGGATTATCTGAACAAATTAAGAAAATGCTCAAGCACTACAACTTACCAGTAGCCAGTAAAAGCTATAACACCCTAAATAGCTGTTTTACACAACTGAAATCAAAAACAGTCAAACTAAATAGAACTCATATTGTCTATTAAATACCGTGTAGCAATTGTGAAGGGGTTTATATAGGCCAAACCAATCAATACTTCCAGAATAGGATAAAAACACATAAATATGATAAAAAAACCAAACGGCATTAACCAAACACGAAACCCAAAAAAAACACACTATTAACTATGAACATACCAAAATCCTAAAAGCAGAAAATCACACAAGAAAAAGAGAGATTTATGAAGCTATTGAAATAAAGAGAAATAAAAATGCTATAAATGATAAAAAAGATATAAAACTAATAAGTAAAATTTATTCAAATATAATCTAAAATTTCAAAAACCAACAACAATTTTAAAATCAGTTTTTCCTATAGAATATTTGCATGCAGTTAAAATATTAAATACAAGTTATAAATGAAATCATTTTATTAAAAATATGTTACGGCAATGGTCAATGTATTAGAAACAAAATTAGTGATAATGAAGATCCGGTCAAATACCAGTCTTTCTACGACCGGTAAAAACTGCAAATTTGTTGTAGTAATTGTAAAAATATGTGTTTAACTGTTCTATTGTTTACGTCTTTTTAACTGAATTGTTGGAACCAATGTTTTTCAAGGTAAGATTATTTTAAATCCATACTGTGTGAAAAGTATTTTAAAGATCTATTATAGTAATTTTAATTGGCTTGACCAGGGATGCCGGTCGAAACGTTGCATACATTGTCATCATTTTGAACCCAACTCCCAAGAATACATGTGCAAATATATATATATATATATATATATATATATATATATATATATATGTATATATATATATATATATATATATATATATATATATAGATTATACATATATATATATATATATATATATATAATTGGAATGTATTTTTCTTGAACCTTGATCAATATGTACTTCAGCACATGTATTCTTGGGACTTAGGTTCGATGGATAACAAATAGCTTTTAACCTATTTTAGTTTTTAATTTTTAATTTTTGGGAAAGGTTTCGATCGTCTCCCTGGTCTTTGCGAAGCCAAAACTAAAATTACTATAATAGCTTTTAAGAATATTCACCTTAAAGCATTGGTTCCAACAATTCAGTTAAAATGACACATAGACGGAAACTAAAGACACACAAAACACATTTTTCCTAATATGTAACTATGTTAATAGACCTTTTCACCACAATTATTTTTTGTGCGCATGCGTGCAGTTCAGTCATCTTTTTCGTACTGTTTTGTAAATAAGCATGTTAAAATACCTGTGTACAAATACTTATTAAAAAGAAATTAAGATAAAATACAAATAATAAGTGTTTTAATTGAAAAATTAATTTTTCAAGTCGACTATCTTATCTGTACGAGAAGGAAAAATAAAACGGTATCGTTATGGAGTGTGTTAGAGTGATACATGATACATTATTTAAAACCAATACATAATATATTATTTTCTAAATTGTCTTAAAGTACCTACTTAACATATACCAACGCGTAATCCTATGATTAAAAAAATAAAATGTTTATATCAGTATCAGAATTTTTTTAAATTTCAATATAAATAATATTCATTATCAACCTAGATGTTAATTTTAGAGTTTCTACACGTGCCAACAATAAATTATGGTTAATTAGGATAAACTTATTTACCTTTTATTCGTATAATAACTATTTAACTAATTTTATTTAACATAATACATTGTATTGACAGCTAACCTCTCAAATAGCAGACCTATTTTGCCTTTTTGAGAACGCCCCATAACACTTTAACCACGTTTTAATCGTTCACAGTTATACGCTTCAACTGAGTTGTCAACAAGTACAAAATCATCAATATTTTGTGTTATTGATGGATTTGTTTGTGGAGATAAGTATTGCATCTTTAGCCATTATGGTACAAAACAGTACGAAACTTTTAAATTCCCGCTCTACCAAGATGGCGGCTGCGCTTGCGCTTGTCATATGATGAAAAGTACTATTGCTGTTTCACCTGTCGTAGGAAAACTGGTATTTGAAGGGATCTTTATTATCAAGATTTGTTTTTAACATATTGACCATAGCCGTAACAATATTTTTATTAAAGCGATTTTATTTTCAACTTGTACTTATATATTTATAACCACATGCAAATATTCTATAACTGATTTTACCCAAACAGAACTGTACATCCTAAATACGTCCAATTTATGTCTATATAATGTCTAAACGGCCAAAGGCATTTAATGGAAGTCTTTAAGACGTCTGTTTCGGGACGTTTCGTACATAAATGAACGGCTTCAAGACGTCCCATATGTCCAGAATGCTATTTTTTTTCGATGAGTGGCATCAAAGTTTTCCTAAAAGAGGATGTTTTTGTTGAAATTTTTTCGTGCGACAACATTCGAGATTTTAATAATTTTGCCAATTTACTTCATTATACGTAACACAGGGCGATAATCAAAGAGATTTATTCAAGAAAAAAAATCGAGGGAAATCAACTCCATACTACAACAATGTTTGCCCTTACTTTGATGATGGCGTTAGGTCAACCAACATAACCATGACGGGTAGTAATGGAAGCCGAATGTCTTATTTGGAAGTACCAGTAAAGTGACAAAAACTTCCAAATATCGGAAGGAAGCGGAATCATCAATTCTCTCATTATGGTTTAAATCAAAAAATTTCTATATTTTGTATGCCTCAATTCCATTTTAAATCTAAAATTTACAGAATATCAAGGCATTTTAATACCCAGAAAAGGTTTTATTTGTGTTTTAAATGAAACTCAATGTTTCTAGCTAATTCCACAATATAATGAAAAATGTTGAAAATTCTAAAAAATTGACAATTGTTTCGATAACTGAATATCATCGTCAGAATGACAGAAGTTACATTTCATTTGATGCCTACCTGATGTTTAGTAGTTATTTTTGGCTAGACCAAGAAGTGACCTACCTTGTGATTGACTTAATATATGTTAATTGAAAAAAGAAAAAGATGTGATATTACAAATATTGATGCTTAGATATTATTAGCCCTATATTTGTGTCCATATGGGGACATAGACTGGACATTCCAAAGACATCTTGAAAACGTTCCATTTACGTCCATATGGACGACTTGAAGACATATTTAAGACGTCCCGTTTTGTAACAACCGACGTCTTCAAGGTTTTACTGGACGTCTTGAAGACGCCCTGGACATCTTAGGATGGATGTCTTAAAGACCTCTTTAAGATGTATTTGTGCTGTCTGAGTAATTGTTGTTGATGGTTTTTAAATGTTTAGATTATATTTGAATAAATTTCACTTATTAGGTTTATATACTTTTTGTCATGTATAGCATTTTTATTTATTTCAATAGCTTCGTAAAGTTCTCGTTTTCTTGTGTGAATTTCTGCTTTTAGGATTTTGGTTTGTTCGTAGCCAAATGTGTGTTTTTTTTGGGTTCATGTTTGGTTAATGCCGATTGGTTTCTTTTATTATATATAACTATAATTCCATCATGTAATATTTTGTATGATTTCATCTTTATTTCAGTTTTGTATTTATGTGGGGTAGGATAAGTTTTGCTTTTAAAACCTTCTATATTTTTTAACTTGCATCTTATGCATATAATTACTTGCTACTCCAGTTTCTGCAGTGATTAATTTTTCATGTTTCAATAATAATGACATTACGTTCCCCTTATATTGCTCATGGCAGTTTATTATTTTATTATATACATACCTATTTATTTTGATTTCATCAGCATACTCATTTATTATCTCATTATAATATCATTATCACTCTGTCCACTATCGTTTTAATAATTTTTATGCATATTTATTTGATACGTTTTCATCACATTTGTGTTGTTTTCCCATGAGTCAATCGTTATGCATTTCTCATTTGATTTAAACTTTCTTTATTCATAATCAATTATTGTTTTATTTTTAAGCAACTCATCAGCTCCTAAAACAATGTTAACCCCCATATCTGGTACAATTACAACTGTAAATGAATATTTTGTTCTTTGTTCAAATTTATTTTTAAGATTAACAACTCTATTAACTTCACATAATTTTTTGTTATTTGTATTAGATTGATTTTTGGTATTTTAATAATATGTACTGCGATATGCTTTAAACTGAATCAATAGTTTTCTGGTTAATTAATGATGCTCCTGAACCTGTATCTATTAAGGTTTTTATTTTATTATTAGCGTTTTCTAAACTTCTTTTTATTTTCTTCTTTTACCATTCGATTTTCATTTCATTTCCTAAATTTCTTTTTCTTCTCTTCCCTTATTACTCAATTTTCTTTTCGTCTTTTAAACTTCATTTTCTTCTCTGCCCTTATTAGTAGATTCTCCAATTCTCTCTCGACCACAATAATTTTCTTCCATTGTCAGCCAGGAAATTCCTTAATCTCTCCATTTCGTGTTTTTTTTCTCTGGCCACCTCTTCCACCTTGTTTTCTAGATCTTGTTTGTTTTCTTTCATTCCATTTATTAATGTTTGTTCTACCAACTATATTCCATTTTGTTATGTCTTGTATTTTCTCATTTGTTTCCTGGAACTCAATATGCACTCAAAGTGCTATTGTTTCTACTTCTTTATGTAAGTCCCCTATTTTGTCATGAGCATGGTTGATTTGTCCTTCTAAATCATGTCTGATTTCCATCGTTATTTTCTCCATTTCGATCCTGATTTTTACCCCATTTTCTACAGACACTTCCCTCAATTTTTTCTCTCGTTCTGTTATGTCTTTTGAATCGCATAATTCCCAATCTTACGAATTCCGTTTCCTTACTCTTCCAATTTCTTGGTAATTTCCTCCTTCATATTTTGATTATCCCGTTTCAGATCTTGTTTCATACCATCCAACTTAGCTTGACTGTCTTCAAGCATGTTATTAATATCCTGTTTCAGATCTTACTTCATCTCTTCCATTCGTTGTTTCATCTTATTGTTGATATATTGTCCCATATTCTGAATATGTGTTAATATTACTGTCCAATCTACAGGCATTTCTTGTTATTCTTCTTGATTTCCATCCCCTATGTCTGAAGTTATTTGTTCATCATCATTTGTGTTGCTTGCGTACGTATAATCCAGTGATCTATCATGTTGTGACTCAACTGTTTCGTCTGAATTTTTATTCCCAGGCTCCGTCAATTTTGTATTTCTCAAATCCATGATGTATGTCTTCAATTTAAGATTCAATTATTAAGAAAACACTAGTTACAATAACCACCGTATACTTACGAATCACTCTGTATTTACACCGCCCTACGTTGCGTTCAACAAATTGTAATATTTATAGGCATAGAAATATTAAATTTTCAAATTGTGAATAATCTTTTTTCAATTTTTTGCCCTTGTTTACGTTTTATTAATTTTTTTAAATTTTCTTTGCCTCACGTTGGTAGCGACAAATTGTAGTATTATTTGAATAAGGTAAGTATTTTGTCAATATATATATTTATATATATATATATATATATATATATATATATATATATGAATATAGGAATAGGAATATAGGAATTTCTTTACGTTGAAAAGCAGAGTTCATTGTTAACTAGTATCATGTTAGTAATGAATTTTGTATAAGTTATCTGTGGTCAGTAACTTTGTTAAAAATAGTATTCAATATATAATCCCAGTGATTTTTGATAAACTATGGTATTATTTCTTCCCGCCGATTAAGGGTAAGTGTTTCGCATTGATAATGGTATAATGGACGGAGGACTTAACGAGGAACACTTGCCGGCTTAATCACCACATACTAAATATGACGCTACCTGTTCTATATAACTCAATCACGAAATATCTTCCCAAACATTGTATTTACAACATTATTTTCCACGATTCATAAAGAATATTGTGGTTTTCTGCAACAATTACAGAAAAATCTTGATCAAACAAAAACCTCCTTACAATCTGACGTAACGAACTCCCTTAGAGTTGAACACGTTTGATTGTTATACCCACTTCTACCCTTCTCATATTACGGAAAAAAAAGTATTTCTATAAAGACGAAAGCAAAGGCGCACCTTGAATCAATAACTGCAATATAAACTCCGATATTTCAAAGCCGTAGGTGAATTTGTCAAATTAAATTGAGTGTGTGAGTCTGGGAAACTCAATTCCGACATTAATACTTGTATCGACATGCTTGTAATGAATGTTTAAACTTTCCTATCGATTTTGCAATAGTGATTGCCTCACAATATATACAGGGTGTCATTCACGTTACAGTCCCAACTATGTCTCTGTCATGATTTCTGGCTCCATTGCATCACTTTTTTTTGCTTTTTTTGTCTTGCATATCTGAATATAGTATGTTATTTCAACCTCTACTTTTTCTTCGTTCATTGGTAATGCTTGTATGTAAATCAAACCCATAAACGTCCCAACTATCTTTTCGTGGTGAATGTTTCTCTTATTCTGAAACATATTTGTACAGAAAGTATTGTCACTAAGTTATCTGCAGATTTATTCAAGTCATGACTTAACCTCGTTAAAATTATTTTCTCGCATAATCTGTTTTTGAAACGTAGTCTAACGTAATTATCTCCCCGAGGGAGATTTAACTACCACAATCCACCCTTATTATATCAAAACCCATTATAGCAATCGATTTTGTCAAAAGCCGACCTATCTTGAATCACCTAACGGCTGAATATCATCAACTTTAGGTTCAGGATAAAGAAAAAAGTCCAAAGTGATCAATTTGATTCAAAATCAATCGTTTTTTTTAAATGATTAATAATATGATTAAAAATAGTAAAAAGAAGTTCCAAAAAATAAGATTCTAAATAACAAATCGACTATTCACATTCATCTGTTTCGTTTTTATCTTCAATTTCTGGCTCGGGAGTGCAGCATTCGCAAGTTTCTGTTTGTAAGTCTTCTTCGTGGTCAAACTCACCTGGCCTTTTTCTTAAATAGTGTTCATGTAAGCGATCCATCGAATAATAGACTAAACATCCCAAAGAAATGGCTAAAATAGAAAAATATTTCACTTCGTAATTGGGGTTTGTAAGAATTCTGAGTTTTATGATTAATTTTTTTCGTGACTAACGGCTAAAAAGATGCAAAGAACAACCACAAGACTACCCAAAATGCATTCTTTTATTAACTATTCAAAATTCTGTTGTTATGTTAAAAATGTGTTTCCCCTTGGTTGAAAAAGAGAGTTTTTCAGTATTTCCGCACCCTAAGTAAGATCAAAATCTTATATCATATTATTTGAACCAAAAACAAAGCAAATAAATCTAACTAACTTTGCTATCTCATTAATAGAAACTCATCTAAACCAAATGCAACAAAAATGTATTCTAAACGACTTACGTTCAAAGTATCTGTTTTTGTAATCGGTAGTACCCCAAGGATCAATTTTGGGACCAGCGTTCTTTTCTGCTTATTCTTCCCATATTGTGATGTTTATCTAATTTATTTAAATCTCAAGACGGGTCGGATAAATTTATACACACGATATATCTACTTACTTTATTTATTTATATCCTTAACTGTTCACTTATGTTTAATTTATGTACCCACTTGATATCTAAATTATATTAAATACACTGTTCACTATGTAACTAAATAATATATATTAAACAAGCAGGTAGTTGCTTATATATTAAAACCCTTTCTATAACATTCCGATTCCTGAAGTTTCTAGAATGCAGCTTCCAACAAACGATCGACCTTCTTAGAAATTCCTCTGTAAAAACAATCTTAAAAATAAGTCCGTCCAAATAATCCATGCGCTTTCTCCAAAGTTTTAATTTTAGATATCGAATTAGACAGGGTCGTCTTCGATGATTACACCAGCATGCGATTTCGTAACATTACCTCCTCCTTAAAAGGAAGTTCCTCCTGAGACTTATGTGTCCGGAACTGCATATTTAAATCGGTAACTGAGCCCATTTCTACACTTTCCGGTCATTTGGAAATAACAGGGCACCGTCTTCATCGGGTAATAATAACGGGGGTATAGCTGCAAATTAATATGTGGACACCGGTATCTTGAAAGATCACCTCTACCATGTTCCTGATGACTCGCCAATCCAACTGGTTGCTCGCTATCTTAGGTATAGTCAGTAACTTGCCAGGGGCTGGAATCTGATCTTCATGTTTTTCCATTTTCCCAAACTTCTTTCGAAAGACGGTTGACAATCCTCGTCCGTTTTTGATAGTAGCGGGGATGTTGTGTGCCAGTGAATAATATTCCGGAATCGTGAACAAATCTTGTTGTTCTGTAGTAATTCTGAATCTAGCGTTCCCGGTACCTCCGCATGCACCCATAAATTCTTTGAAGGTAGGATCAGGGCCTTGTCGGATACGGTTCACACATTCCTTTTTTTATGGTCTCCTTCGAATGGCGCCAGTCAGTTTTTGTGCCCTTCTTTTAAACTGCCTTCTGTGGCATCCGTGTCGTACCGTCTATCGATGACAACATGAAGATTAGTTCGAACCAATTCGTGCACATCGTCCATCTTTCTTCTCAATTGAATCACGTAATATTTTCCCGCTAGATCTTCTCCCCGTCGACTACCAAATTTTAGGTCACAAAGTAGCCTCATTTCGTGTCCAAATAGGATTTTCGCAGGTGTTTCGCCCGTGGACTCATTGATGGCTGATCGTTAAGCTAATGCAAACAGGGAGATATACGGGTCCCAGTCTTGAATAGGTCTTTTCCAATGGTCCTGTTCATTCTCTCGACCATTCCATCTAACTGTGGATGCGACACTGTTTTCCTGGTCTTCTTCATACCAAGCTGGTCACAAATTTCCTGGAATACCTGGCTCTTGAAAGTTCTTCTTTAATCACCGTGAACTTCACTTTCAAGGTCACTCCATATCGGCTGATAAATTCTTCTTCGACTACATCCGCTACGTTGTTGGATCTTGATTGAGTTTCGCGTAAATTTCCACCCACTTTGTGAAATAACCCATTACAATCAGAGTATATTTATCACCATTTTTTGTCGAAGGAAATGGTCCAGCGATAGCTAAAGCAATCCTTTCGAAAGGGCTTCTGACGTTATATTGTTTTATGGGTACCCTTTTCTTCATGCGATGTCGTCCATTACTCTTAGCACAAGTCGTACATTTATTATACCAGTCCTTTACATCGTCGAAGCTGTTCATTCAATAAAATCTTAATGAACTCACTGGAAGGTTCTCTTCCTTCTCAGATGGCCTTCTTGATGGACTCTCGTGTAACTTCCTCAGTACCTCAGCTAATCTCGTTTTTGGGATAACTAGCTGTCTCCTCCTCTCGGAACCATCATCGTTTTCAAGGATTCTTTTCAACAGGCCTTCTTCCAGGACGAGGAAGGCCCAGTGAGCCTAATATGCCTTGATTGTCTATGAAAATCTTGACTCTTCTTGCTATGTAAGTCACCGATTTTCTTCCCTCCTTCCCTCGATTGACGGATCATCATTAGTTGAGGATAATTCTCCAGATCTTCTCTTATCCTGAACTCTTATTTTCGAGTTCACGACAAGGAAACATTCACCAGTGAACATTCTCTTATTAATTTCTTGTAGGAGCAAGCCCTGGAAAATATTCGAATTTGTGAATGCATGAGAATACGAGTTCACAAGATAACTCGTTTTGTTGTGTTGCCAAATTTCGTTGAAACTTTGAACCAATAGGAAAACTAGAGCCCCGATCAAATAGTATCAAAATTTTAACATTCGTGACATTAATTTGTGATTTCGGTGTCACATTCAATAATTTTAAAGTTAACATGTTGATATGAGCATTAACAATAGTTATTTAACTAACAAGTACAATAATGAAGGCGACTAATGATCGAGAAATTTTAACGCGTAAACGCAGCGAGCGCGTTAATGTTGGAGATCATTAATCGCATTTTAAAGTAAGAGTTGGTAACAATACTTTTTTGTCGACCGTGGAGAAAAACAATTCACAACTTATATTTTATTTATTAATTATCATTTACATTTTTATAATTATAAATGTTCATAGTCGAAATATTACAATTATTAAAACTAAATGGAAAAACATTAGAACTGGTATGGTTTTGTGAGTGTAAGTTTACTTCGCTACTTTGGATATATGTCACAGAATTTATTTCAGCGTCGGTAGAACGAGTGGTATGATAAGTCTGTGTTGCAGTTTCACAAAGAATTTAGCTGTTTCAACTTTATTTTGTGAAGAATTCTCAATATATCCTTCTGCCACAGCAGTGGATTTCCAGCCACCAAGTCGTTTTATAGCTGAAAAATCTGCACCGAGATCTGAATGTTATACTAATAATGACAGCCAACAGCGGCTTAGCTTGACGTTTTATAATTTGGTCGATTTCCTTGGTTACCATGGAAATCATCAAAATCGTTCATTAACAGAACATCATGCATTAATAGGGGTCATCAATGTATGATTTTGAGAACGTTAATAGCGGATATAAATACACGGTCGTCGGAAAAAAAATGTATCATTGCATTTTCTTACTTTTCTTATTTTGTCAAGAGCAGAGGCTCAAATCGGATGTACCACAAAAGAAGTAACAATTTGAATTATGTATTCTGCTAGGGCCGTTTCGACCCGAAAATACTTTATTAACTGTCTAGGCAAACCAAACGGATCTTCATTTTGACGCATTCGGCGAACTGGAATATTAGCATCTTCTTCCACTATTTCCATATTTTCTAACAAAAGAATGGCAGCAAGTGCTACGTCTTCATCCATTTCCAACACTTATTTAAACACCAACTCAATTTACGCATGACAGTAAAAGTTTCTTATTCTCATGCGAAAATGCGGGAGAAGCGTATCTCTCGTTTCCCGAGAAATGTGAACACTCTCGGAATTTCGAAAATACAATTTTTAGATTTTCAAGTGAAATCTCTGCACTATTCTCATGAGCATCGGTTCCTACGAACTCGAAAATAAGCAACCTGGTGGGTGAACATTTTTCGTTGACTACAGTAGCTCTTGAAACTACAGTGGAAACAGTCTGTTGGGTACGGCCGTCTAGACAGAGAGTCGTCATTTTGGTGACTCGCACCAGCTCGATGTTCGATGTTGAAATCGTACTCTTGAAGTCGTTCAATCCATCTAGCGATCTGGCCCTCGGGATTCTTGACTGCATCAACCACTTGAGTGCTCCATGATCATTCCGGATTAAGAACTTCCTTCCATGGAGATACTGGTAAAAGTGTACCACGGATTTCACTTCCGCCAAAAGTTCTCTTCCTGTGACGCAGGAGTTTCGTTATGGTTTACAGAGGACATTACTGAAATATTCCAGCACTCTTTCTTGCCCTTCTCGGATCTGTGAGAGCACTCCTCCAATTCCTATGTTGCTTAGATCAGTGTCAAGAATAAAGTCTCCCTCTGGTAATGGGTATCCTGATATCGGCGCCCTCCTCATAAAGCTTTGATAGTATGTACTATCTCCTAACTTGATGTTTGTCGGTTGTTTGCGGCTATTGCTGAATGGTACAAATTTTCTCTTGATCCACCGCCACTCCTTCATTGCTCACTATATAACCCAGATAGTTCACACGGCTCTGGAATAGCTGATATTTATTCGGGCTTAAAATGAGCTGCGCAGCTTGAAGTCGTTTGAGTACGTCTTGCAAATTCTTCATGTGTTCATCAAATGTCTTCCCCAGCACTATGATCTCGTCCAAATAGACCAGGCATGTTTTCCAAGATAACCCTCTTAAGACGTTTTCCATGAGTCTCTCAAATGTCGCGGGCGCATTACAGAACCCGAATGGCATGACGTTGGATTACCATAATCCAGTATCGATTTTGTGTTTGACGGCTGTCTTCATTCTTTTTGGTACGAATAGGTCTCGATACTGCCAATTGCTGTTTGACCAACTATAGACGTAACTGGTACGCATTCTCCTATCCTGGTTCCTTTCTTGATGGTATTTGAGTAGTTTTCCAAGTTTATCTCCTGGGATCTCCTTCACTGACGTAACCATTCCTTTTCCAATTAGTACTCATATGCCAACCTCTTCGTTGTGGTTCCATGTCTACATGATAACCAGTGTGCCTTCCTCCATGATTTCCTGTAGCCTCGCTACTAGCATGGTTTAGATTCGTGTCGTTAGAACGGTATCTACCTGTACAGCTGCAAACACCGTGCTGCCTTCATATGGCTGAAGGAATACCTCCTCGGAACCTACTTCAATTGTTCTGTTTCTAAAGTCAAATGGGAAACCATGTAGATTCACTGCGTCCATTCCCAGAATTACGTCTTCTTCGATGTCAGCTACGATTACCGTATGCGTGAAATTTTCTGCGCCAATTTCCAATTGGATTTGTGTCTCTCCATAAACGTTGGCACTCTCACCTGTGGCGGTCTATAGTCGCAGCCTCATCGGTGGAAGTTTCTTTTTGGAATTTAGTACTTAATCAATTGTTCCAGTTGCTCCAATGTCTACCAGCGGAGTATATATCTAGTCATTCACTTCGCCATCCACATATAAACTGTCGTTGCGACATCTGAGAGAAGCTATCAGTATACGAGAGTCTTTGGAACGATGCTTGGTTGGTGCTGCCCCCTCGTAGCCGACACGTTCTAGTTTCCCAGCGACTGGGGTTCTTCGTTTGCAAGTGTACTGGGGCCCATACACGAACTGCGTACATGCCCAAACAATCCATCATGTTCTCTGGTGCTAATGGACAAGCAAATCGGACAAGTCGGGCAAATTACTCGACGTTTCTAAACCGTCGCTATGTATCTTTCTTGATCTTTCCAACGCCTTTGATACTGTTTGTCACAAAAGGCTTCTAGAGAAACTGTAAAAAATTGGTATGCGGGGTAAACCGCACGATCTTTTGAAATCATACCTGTCGAACCGAAAACAAGTAGTAGATATTGATGGTGTGGTGAGCACTACGAGGACAATCACTTACGGGGTTCCTCAAGGCCCGGTCTTAGGTCCCCTACTATTCACTATCTATATAGACAGCCTGTTGAAAATGACAACTGTAGGTAATATTATAAGTTATGCTGATGACATGGCAGTAATTTACAGTGACAACACATGGCAACAACTGAAAGCAAAGACCGAAAAAGACTTCAACGACATCTTTACATGGTTCCAATACAATAAATTAACTATGAACGCGGAAAAGACCAAATACTTACCTTTCACTTCCTATAGCAATAACTTGCCGAATATGGGCCCATTAAATATAAATCAAAATAAATCCATTCCAGAAGCCAGCTCAATAAAATACATTGGTATACAAATTGACAGACGTATGAAATGGAACTTACATATATCGTATCTAACGAGAAAACTACGTGGATTCATATCAAGATTCAAACTGTTGAAAGAATTCCTTGAAAATTCTCAATTGAAAACTATATATTATAGCCTAATCCAATCCCAACTTATATACGGTATTATAGGATGGGCAGGCGTAAATGATACGCATTTAAATAGTCTGAATATCGTGCAGAAGAAAATTCTCAAAATAATCCTTGGCAAAGGAAAGACGTACTCTACCGATAATCTGTATAACGAATGCGGCATTTTTGATATTAGACAACTCTATTGCCAAAATATGTTACAAGGAATTTACAATAATAAAATTGAAATAACGCATCCAGATCATCTATATAATACAAGAAGGCGAAACTACAGCGTCGTGGTACCGAAATGTATTAAAACAGTGGGTCAGAGGACTGCAGCTTTCTAGGTCCAAAAATTTGGGAATTGTTACCTGAAACAATCAAAACCAGCCGAAGCAACGAAATTTTTTAGATAAAAGTTAAAAATTGGCTTCAATGCTATGATAGACAGATATTCCAAAAAATAATTTAAACCCTCAACAAATTATTCATCAAACTTATAATACTGTAATGTATGTGTATGTGACCCTAAACCCCGATTATGACACATTATGTGAAACCTACCTGGATGTTACCCTTTTACCAATTGTGATATTAAATCTTATGTGATACTCACATGGGATCAAAATCGTATGACTGTAATATATGTGTATATGAGACTCTGAACCCGATTATGATAAACACTTTATATGTAACTTCCCTGAAAGTGATACTTTTACCAATTGTGATATTTTATTTTATGTGATGCAATTTCTACCCATATGTTTTATACTTATACTTTATCTTATTTTAAATTTATATTTTAATCTTAAGTATTTTTATTATATTCAAAGGCTATATCACGCACAAGGAGTAATTTTCTACGATTGCTCCTTCAGTGATGCCATTGTTTATTTCACTCAGCTCAGAAGTACTACTCACTTGACATTGTTTTATCAGAATTATATTTGATTGTACATTTATGATGAATATACATTAGTATATCTAATTCATACTCTTGAAAGGTTTCGTAATATTTCTGTCCTCGGTTCTTTAGCTGGGATTGGTACATGTGCTATGAATGTTCGTAATTATATCGCATGTCTAACCTCTTCAGCTGCTCGAAGTCATCCGTTTCTTCAAGGGGTATCGTTTGGAGTGCATCTAAGTCACCTCCCCGAAGCGCGATGTTCAGCGCTTTCTCCTGATCGGACCAATTATTCACTCTATCGGCTGCCTCAAACTGTTTTACATAATTTCCGTCGAACATTGGGGCCTTGACTCGGGCAAAACTGCCAATATCTTCTGTGTGTGTTTCTAGCTTGCAGGGTTTTATGTTCTTCTACAACTGCTATGAAAAGTAGAGTATTTCTCATACCTTACTCAATTTCAAAACTACAGGGTGTTTGTACATTCGACCGACAACGCTCTACCACAGAGAGATCTCAATAAATGATTCATTTTGATATAGGAATACGAATCCTTACGGGGCCTAGTTGCTGATATATAGGCTGTTCAAAATTTTAATACAAAATCAAAAATTTGCCATATGATTTAATCTACCAAGATCGTGTCAAATACACAAATTGTCACGAACTATTAAAAATATAACACGCGCCTACTAGATTGTAATTTAGAAATATTGAGTAGTATTTAATTACCCGCAGAATTTTGTTTCGAGGCAAATTTCTACAACACCGATCATTTTGGCTCCATAAAAGATTATTAGTTTTTTAACTAAAAATAATCAGGCAACTTGAAACAAAAAAATAATTTGCCCCAGTGGCGAAAAAAATAGGGGGGTAAAAGTATCAACTAACCTTCATAGCGCGCCAGTGGTTGAATTTTTCCAAAGATTGTTTATATCTAAATATTACTTTATTAAGGAGCATATTGGTCACCAAATTTGAGAAAAAAATTTAAAGGCGTTCTTGATTTATGGCAAATTTTTTATTTTGATTTAAAATTTTGAACACCCTATATCTCAGCAACTAGGCCCCTAAAGGTTCGTATTCCTACATCAAAATGAATCATTTATCTCTCTTTGGTAGAGCGTTGTCAGAAACACCCTGTGTATATTGCTCATATGTGAGAAATATTATTTCTCACGGCACTTTGCCCACACTACACACATCTATATGGAGAATCCAGTATGGGTATTCTCGATGCCTAGATTTTTTCTACACAACTATTCACTTGTAGGTGTTCTTTAAATTTGTGCCGTTGTAGAAAAATTATAATGTGTAACATGTAGGAAAAGTAATTTTGTTACCCGTGTGTTTGCGTGAGAAAAGCTGAAATTTCCCCACTTGTTGCATAATATACTATTTTAGTCTTCTTTTCTTCTGCTGGCGCGTTTTCTGTTCTTGAATTCATATAAGAGGAACAGGTGCCCCAAATATCCTACGATTTTTTGAAGTACTAAAAAGCCATTTTTACGTTTTTCTTGGTAAATTTGAGGTTATGTACAAAAAGTCCCTCGAAAAAATGTGTTTTTATCCTACACTACTCGAAAACCCAATTTTCATTGATCTATCGGGACGGGAAAGTAGGTATTTGGACGGCTAGGCGAGAAAATGGCAAATAATGGCTAGGCAGGGAAAACCACTTCACAAAAATAACACTAGATGGCACCCTATTATAAATGACGACGCGGCTGTCACCTTTAAATTTCAAATTGTGGCTTAAAGCTTCATTCAGAATGCAATTACAATTAGTGCTTAGAAAAATTAAATTCAGAATTCGAATCGTCATTGAAATCTTGGATTCAAAAAGAGGGTTTTTTAGCGAGCTGCTGGTTATAACCCAGTGGTTATTTGCGGTAACAGGCGGTTATTCACTCGCTAAAATGAAGTGGTTAGAAATAATTGGTTATAAACGTCACAACATAACCTTAAAATATTTGTTGTTAAGTATCTATATTATATCAATACTATTGTTTATCTTTAGTCAGAGTTATTTAATATATAGAGTGTGATGAATAACGAAGAATTATTGCTGTTAGCATTGCTGATTCATCAGAGGCTGTCCAATAGTTTGTACATATTATCAAATAGTTTTATTTCCTTGGGACATTCCTCAGTCAAAGTTATATTATGTAAATATTTAAGAGAATCCCACATGAGATTAGATCCAGAAAATATTTGGTTGGATGCTTATCATGAGATGTCTTTTTTTCAAGTCTTTCGTATGCAAAAAACAACCTTCCACAGGTTGTGCAATGAAACAATTGCAAACGATGATCATGCTCTGGTAAAAAAAATATCGAGGCGGTCGGTATCCTACTGAACCCAAGAAAAGTATGCTAGTGTTTTTGTGGTACATCTCAAAACAAGACACTTTACTATCTATATCTGATAGATTTGGACTTGTTCAATCTACAGTTATGAATATTGTTAATGCTTTTTTGTACATTATCATATACAAATCAAGACAAATTAACATTTTCTTTATGGTTGAGACCATTCACCTTTTAAAACAGGAGTGGGGGGTTAGAACCACTGCCAGTTACCCACCTCTTGACTATGGTAACTGAAGTTATTACCGTGGTCACTGATTTGACATTTTAGTATTTACCATTTGTGGCAAAAAATTGAATGGTTTCAACTTTTTGTGACCAGTAACTCGCTAAAAAACCCTAATGTAATAGTTAGCTGATTTTTGGTTGCCTCCTCTTTGTATTATGTGCTAGAACTTTTATGTTCAACTTTTTTAGAGTAAATGAATAATAGTTTTAATGAACTTGAATTAATTAACAAAATCAAAAATTTTCGTATACCTAATGGTTGTTTAATGGTTTCATTCGATGTGAGTAGCCTGTATACTTCGGTGCCGATCTCGGATTCGATTCCTTTAGTGTGCGAGATCCGGGAATCCGCAGATGTCCTTTCAGAACACATTAATTCAATAATTACCTTTTTAAAACTTTGCCTCTCACAGAACTTTTTCACTTTTAATAATGTTATTTACGAGCAACCCGATGGCACTAACTGCAGATATCTTCATGAACAGCTCAGAAAAGGAATTTATAATTCCTAAAAATAAAGAAATTATCTTGTATTTTAGATATATCGACGACATATTTTGCTTAATCGAAGGCAACTTAACAACAGCTCAGCAAATTTTAAATAATATCAATAACATTCACCCTAATATTAAATTCACTTTAGAAACTGAAATAGATGGATGTCTCAATTTCCTTGACCTTAGCATACGTCGGTGCGAGTCCTGGTTCGGCTTTTGGGTTTACAGGAAGCCCACTCAAACTGACCACGCCAAACATGTTGATTCCAACCACCTTCCTCAGCACAAAATGGCAGCCTTCAACTGCTATGTCCACAGACTACTGAACATACCTTTAAACACAGCTCAGTATAATAATGAAGTTAACGTAATCAAACAAATTGCAGTTAACAATGGATATCACCATTCTATAATTGACAATCTCATTCCAAAAATAATTAGGAAAATAAATCAAAAATTAGCTTATCCTTCTATCACAGACAATAATCTTTCGTATATTTGATACCTTTCATAAATTCTAACCTTTCTCATCAATTAACAAACATTTTCAGGAATATTTCTAACAATATTAAAATTGTATACACAACTTCAAATTCTTTATATAATGACTTAGTCAATTCTAAAGATAAGTAAAACAAATTGTCTAAAAGTGGCATTTATGAGCTGAGGTTTGGTAAATGCGAAGCTTCATATGTGGGAAGACCTTGTAGAGCTTTGGAGGTACGTATAAGCGAGCATATAAAATATCCAGATAAAGCAGAGTTTGGTTTTCATATTAAATACAATAACCATAAGTTTGAACCAGAAACCAATTCAACAATAATCAAAAGTATTTCAACCTATTAGATTTCTATGAGGATATCAAAATAACAGCCGAGATAAACAAAAACAATAAATGCCTTAACACACAACTCAATTTAAATAGGAAATGTACACCTTTGCATAGACTTCTACAAGGCCTGTTTTATCCCATTATTTCACCAGATCGCAATTGTTAGAGTTTGGCGCCCTCATCGGTGAGCTATCAAAGTTGTCTCCAAATTTGTTATTTTTGATAGACAGCTGATGGCTCTACGGTTAGGGCGACGACCTCCTATAATTTCAACTTTCACATAATTTATGCAGTAACTTTGGGTTTTCATTACATTTCAGAATGTAGTGGGGTGTGCTAGACGCGTGGTTGAACTTATAAAAATTCCTTCGCATTGAAAGTTTTTAACATCTATAAATTCCTTAGCGTTTTGTTGCCACAAATATTTCGACTAAATAAGTTAATATAGCCTTTTTCTTCGCTTACCTTTTATCTGAATTTTATATCACCCTATAAACTAACATGCTTCAGTATCACCTTAATTATTCCATCTCTATATCTGTCGCATCTGGCCCAAAGCTACTATATCAGCAACCACATCGTAGTTGTCCGTTTTTTATTCTCTTCCACACCAGTTCTTACTTTTTCGTTTGTTTTAATTCTCACCACTCTTCATCCTCCCATTCATATGCTTCATTTATCATTTATTCGAATTCTTATCAATTATATTTCCTCCTAGAGCCCTGTTTTTTGATCATCAATTTATTTTCATTTCATTCGCGTGTCTGGCGCATCCCAATCTTTTCGTAGATTTCGCCGCACTCACCAGATGGACATCAAGTCTGTCTCCAAATTTATTATTTTTGGTAGATGGTAGTTGCCTGTCTGTTGAGGGTCACGAAATCTCTTCACTTAACAATACCACGACGATGTTTGTCTATGCTCCGACGATTCGGAACCCACTTGACGGAATGGAATGCCAATTAGGGTTTTTGCAGTTTTTTGTGAATAAGTTTTTCTGATGCCAACTTGGCAAAATGGTCTCTCATAAAGATGTACGAGGTCTGATAAAAATAACCGTTATTTTCAATTTTTTCAAAAAGTATTTATTTATTCATCAAGTTCTCGAATGTGACGTGCTTTTTTCGATCTTGGCTCTTCTGGACGGTTCCATAATTGAACTTCTACTCATAATAGACTCGCCAGACGCCACAGTCAACATTTCAAATGTCCTTGCGCATTTAATTTCATTTTTTACACAAAACTTAATACAGTTTCTTTGATCCATTTTTTCGAATAGTAAAAAATCGAAGAGCACATCAAAACACGACTAACCTTTTTATCTGTCAAAAACAAACTGACAACCCAAAATGGCTGATATTGCCAACATATATAACAGACATGTGTACCAACATAACAGAAAAAAATTCGAAAATCGAACATACGTAACTCACGAAATGTGAAATTAACGGTTATTTTTTTATCAGACCTCGTATAGTACAAATTTTATTGATTTTATTGAATTTTAATCTTTTAAACATATTTTTTAATTGATGCCTCATATTACCTATTTAAAGCACGCCTCAGCGTGTTTAAATCGAACTTTCAAACACGCGCGTTATTTAAAGTCCCTATGATAACAACAACAACTCGAGAAACGTAAGTACCAACGACAACTTTTTTTATTTGTTTTTATATTGTATATTTTCATTGTGAACCAATGTCTTATTTGGTTTTTTCAGCAAAATTTATTTATATATTCATATATACATTGTATCCTTTCAAATATAAATAAAGAAACTTTTTGATTATTGATCTGACAGCAGTACCTCGTATTGTCAAATAAAAATAAATACTATTTATTTAGGATGGGCTTTCACGAAACTTGGCTGGGCATCGAGGACGAACTTCCATTTTTTCGTAGTAATAGTATAATAATGATATTTTATGATTTCAAAGTGCACCAATAAAAAAAATAGCGTAAAGTATTCCTGGATAACTGATCTTTCAAACACTTGCTCTATTTTGAGGACTCCGGCTGCGCCGTCGTGCTCGAAAAATCGCGCGTGTTTGAAAGATCTCTTTATCCACTTATACTTTAATATACTATTTAACACTGTTCTAAAACCCACAATGTGAACCACGAAATAAATAAATGTACAGACGTACAAATTTGGAAGCCCCTGTCTTGGGATTCTGACAAGTATGTATGAATTTTATCGAATATTACGAATTGTAATTCACAAATTTATAGTGACCGCACTGGTGATGGCATAATCCCGAAAGCGCTCTGCGAAATTTTAATTAAAGAAAATTGCACAACAGTACTTTTGAATAAAACTTGGGATAATAATAGTTTTACCGGATATCAAAAGAAACAATAAACACCCTGTTTCGACCCTTAATTTCACTGAGCCGGACTATTTTTCCCTTAATACTCATCCTAATCCCTGTATGAAACTGCTGCAAAAATTACCTAACTAATTATAAATATATATTTTTGGAACTAAGTAGCCTGAATTAAAATCTGAAACGGGAAATCGTAAATAATTTGAAATTTATCATAACTTACGTGGCAAAATCCAAGGTGCTTCTTGTATAATTCTTCTTACCATGTTTCCCATGGGTATTGAGGGTAGCATCTTCAAATGGTACGGTGATATTTTATATATTACAATGTTTTTCATATAATGGAGATTACCAAATTGCTTATGACCACCGGTCATTATTATATTCGCTCTATTATTCCTTATAGATGAAATGTACAATAAGTGACAGAAGTTTATGTTCGCGATAACGACATTTCAACTCTACGATGTATATCAATGTCATTTAATAACGATATACAGAATGCCCCTAAATTGCAGTAATTGTATATCGTTTTAGACGATAAATTTGTAATTCAAAGGTACTATAATACTATTAATTGTTGATAGAACATCTTGTATATTTTTATCTGTTTGTAATTTGCTTTATAAATGAATATAAAAAAAAGTATAGAGTCAAAGTAAGGGTGTTTTTCTTTTCATAATATTCAATTAGTGTCAAGATTTACTCTTTTCTACCGTTGATACCGAATTCACTTCGTTTCTGTTTACTTTCTATTTATAATTTAGTAGTTAAATACGATCCTTTCTCCTAAAATAAACGTTATCACATCAACTTGTTGAATTTGGTGGTTCGCTGCCTAGAACGTAAGGGGAGCCGGGGTTCAAGGGCGATCGAGCGATGTGTTATTTCTTTCGTGATGACAGGTTTTATTTCTTTGTCGAATCATTTATTTTGTCTTTCTGCTCAAATATAAACAAGAATCTTGCGTTTTTATAAAATTACTAGATTCGTTATGAAAAAACATTGACTATACCAGGGTTGATTTTTGTGTAAGGGCGTGGTAGCGATCAATGAAATTCCATACCAAAACATTCACAGTGTACAAAGTTCCAGAATTATGACTATCCATTAGTATGTAATAGTTTTCAATAACTCTTACCTTGCCTCGAGAAAAGGTGATAATTGAACCTGAATTCTCAATTTTAGAAACTGATAACTGTGCAGCTTGGAGTCGTTTGAATACGTCTTCCAAATTCTTCAGGTGTTCGTCAAATATCTTCCCCAGTACTACGATGTCATCCAAGTAGACCAGGCACGTCTTCCAAGACAACCCTCTCAAGACATTTTCCATGAGTCTTTCAAATGTCGCAGGCGCATTACAGAGCCCGAATGGCATGACGTTGAACTGCCATAATCCAGATCCGGTGGTAAAAGCAGTCTTTTCTTTGTCTTCTGGGTCCATGTCCACTTGCCAATAACCAGACTTTAGGTACAAGGTGGAAAATAGTTTGCTGCCAGCCTAAGTATCTAGCGTATCGTCAATTCGAGGCAGAAGATAGCTGTCTTTCTTTGTCACGTTGTTTAGCTGGCGATAATCCACGCATAATCTCGTAGATCCCTCCTTTTTCTTGACGAGCACTACTGGATATACACATGAACTAGTAGATGGTTCTATTACTTTTTCTTCTGCCATCTCTCGAATTATTCTTTCAGCTTCCTCTCTCTTCGCTCGTGGAAGTCTTCGAGCTGATTGCCTAATTGGCTTGGCATTACCAGTATCGATTTTGTTTTTGACGGCTGATGTTCTACCAGTTTTTCCTCCTTTTGGTACGAATATGTCTCGATACTGCAAGAGAAATTCTCTCATTCTCTTTTTTTTTAGCTCGATTCGAGGATTGACCAGCTACTGATAACATCTGTTCAAATCTGGCATTATAATTGTCAGTGGTCGTTGTTTGACGAACCATAGACGTCACTGTTACGCAGGATCCAATCCTGATTTCCTTCTTTATGGTAACGGGTAGTCATTTACGTTTATCATACGTACTGGGATCTCTTTCGCCGACGTAACCAATCCTTTTCCAATTAGTACTCCTTTGCGAACCTCTTCGTCGTGGTTCCTTGGCTCCATAATAACCGGTGTACCTTCCTACATGATTCCCTGTAACCGTGCCACTATCATGTTTTCGCTTCGTGCAGGTAGAACGGTAACTAATATGGACGAAGGAATACCTCCTCGGAACCCACTTTAATTGTTCTGTTTCTAAAGTCCAATTGGAAACCATGTAGATCAATTACGTCCATTTCCAGAATCACGTCTTCTTCAATGTCAGCTACGATTACTGTATGCGTGAACTTTTCTGCGCCAATTCCCAATTGGATTTGTGTCTCACCGTGAACGTTAGCACTCTCACCTGTGACGATCCGCAGTCGCATTCTCGTTGGTAAAAGCTTCTTCTTGCAGTTTATTATTTCTGGTCGTATAATGGTTCTAGTTGCTACAGTGTCTACCAGCAGACTATATCTCTTGCCATTCACTTCGCCGTCTACATATACACTGTCGTTGCGACATTTGAGCGAAGCTATCAGTATGAGAAAGTCTTTGGAACGATCATGGGTCGGTGCTGCCCCTCGTAGCCAACCCGTTCTGGTTTTCCTGTGACTGGGGTTTTTGATTTCCAGAAGACTTGGGGCGCCTACACGAACTACGTACATGCTCTAGCTCGCGACAATTCCATCATATAATCTTATCTTTCTCGGCTGCTTGTCCATCATACTTTTCATTAAACTGACGAACTGGTCAAATCTGTCTTCGTCACCTTCTCCTTGAATGGTCCTAATCTTGTTGTATCCCGAAGCATTCGTTGCTGCTTCATATTCAATAATAACAGCTGTCAATGCGTCGACTAATGTTTTGGGATGGGCTAAACGAAACGTCCTCTCCATATGGGGGTCACGTAAGCCATCAATAAAGGCCTGGATGCCCATACATTCCATCATGTTCTCTGGTGCTGATGGATAAGCAAATCTAACTAGTCGGGCAATATCCACTTCATACTCTTGAAGAGATTCATCACGTGTTTGCCTTCCGTTCTTCAGCTGGGATTGTTATAAATGTTCTAGATGTTCGTGGCCATATCGCATGTCAACCTCTTCTTCAGCTGCTCGAAGTCAGTCATCCGTTTCTTTCAGAGGTATCGTCGAGGCATCTCCCCGAAGTTCGATGGTTAAGTTCACTGCCTTATCCTTATCGGACCAATTATTCACTTTAGCGGCTGCTTCAAATTGTTCCACATAATTGGTTCACGATGTCTTTCCGTCGAACGTTGGAGCCTTGACTTGTGCAAAAGGGCTAATATCTTCTATCTTAGGAAGTGTTTCTGATTTGTAAGGTTTTGTTTGCCTGGTCTTCTTTTCTCCCGCTGTTCCGCTGGCGTGTTTTGAGTTCTTGAATCTGTCATCTTTGTTTCTAATTCCTTGGTTTTTTCGTCTATCTGGTTTTCCGTCATTGACATATTATTCTCAATATCCGATTTTAGTGACGAAATTTTATTTTCGCCGTCAGCGACAATGCCGTTTTTCATTGATAAGATATCGGCAGAAATATCGTTCTTCATGGCTGAAATCTCGTTCTTCATGGTTGAAATCTTCTCGTCCATACTAGTGGACATCTTGTTCATGTTAGCAGTAATATCATTCTTTATGGCAGAAATTGACGAAATTAAGGTGGAAGCCTTGTCATTGAATAAAAATGTTTCTGGATCTAAGCCGTCATTTTCCAGTGTCATTTTTAGTCTTTCTATCAATTCACTCTTCTTACCCGACGTTTCCAACTCACGATTTCCCAATTCTGCCTTTAACTCTGTCACTTTCGGGTCACTTAATCTCTTGGTCATGATTGCGTGATTATTTATCTATATTATCCCACTTCTGACACCAATGTAATGTTCTTCTTATTTATTTAAATCAGTTTATCCTGACGGGTGGGATAAATCCATACACACGGTAGGTTCACTTACTTAATTTCTTTATTCACTGAACTGTTCACTAATTTATATTATATCTTCTTCTTACAGTGCCATATCCGTGATCGGACGTAGGCGACCTCTCACTTCTACCTGTGTTGTGCTCTCCAGTTACCACAGATAGAAGGGACCTACAGTTTAACGACGGATCTGAACGTCTATGTTGAGAGGCTGTACTAGGCAAAATACTGTCGGTGGTTTGCTATTGTCTTCCGACAGGGGCCTCTCCGAATTTTTTATAATGATGTTAACTAGGCCCGAGTTTGATCCCGGGGCCTCTCGGTTAGCAGACAGAGCACCATTCCACTAGATTACGGATACCACATTATATACACAGTATATTTAGTACACTACTACACAGTAATTTATATAAATACTTCACTATTATTTACTTGTTCACTTGTTTATTTCACGATATCACTTTATCAACTCACTTCTTCCGCTGGTCGGCCCTTTTCTACAACTGCTATGAAAAGTAGCGTATATCTTATAGCTTACTTAATTTTAAAACCATATATTGCTCACACTGTGAGAAGTGTTATTTCTCACGGCACTTTGCCCACACTACATACATTAATATGGAGAATCCAGTAGGTATACTCGATGCCCAGTCTATTTCAGCAGGGTTAACTCGATGCCCAGCCGTTTTCGGTGAGTGGTCCTCGATCCTTAGACTTTTTCTATAAAACTATGTAATTGTATTCTTTAAATTTGTGCAGTTGTAGAAAAAGTATAGAGTGCAACATGTGGGAAAAGTTGAACTTCCCCCACTTGTTGCACAATATACTATTTTTATCTGTCAAATCTTGTTTTTCGCTATATCTCAGATAGCCAAGAACGGGTTATTGTTTTTAAACCGCAGAGAAAGTAATATGTAGTGTTGGCACAGAACAGAACAACCGGATTGTCACTCAATATAGCCAAGTTTTTCATATTAGCACAAATGCATGATTTCTATGTGTTTTCAATTGTTCTTGGACCATATTAGATAATTTTGCCACCTAATGGTATATTAGTGAACAAGAAAATAAATTAAAACATAACATTAATTTTACGTCTTTTTGTGCTATTTTAATTGTTAAATCCACAAAAGAGTACCTCAAATCTTGATTCTTCAAAGGATTTTCCACTTGATATTATCAAATTTCAAAAAATGCCTCTGTTGTCATGTTAGAAGGTTTGAAATCTACGGGATACCTGGGATTACAAAATAATCCGTCCTCCAGCAATTTACCTCGGAAGCGCTACAACGAACCTCACCTTCCTTGACCCATTTTCGTAACAAACTGAATATTGCAAGGATACGCATGGAACCATTGGCGTTGAAGAAATATATTTGAAAAAGGTTATTCATTTCCGCTGTGTGGAAAGTTGTAGATTTAAAACTGTGGCAAAAATATGTCTTTAAATGTCGGTGTCTTATAAAAAAACTATTTTACGCTTTTTTCAGATATATGGTCATAATTTACCAAAAAAAGGTTGCTAATTTGTTGAGAAGAAATAAAAGCTTTATGTGGAAAAAAATAAGCAACTTTTTCTGTGTGTGCAATAGACCATTTTAAAAATTGCGATTTTAATAATAACCGAGTTAGTGATCAAGAAGAACTGTGAATAATCATGAGAATTTCACCTTTTATCACCTTCTACCAAAATCTTTTGTGATTTGAAAAATTTAAAACAACAATTAAGGTTTGGCCACACAGAAAGCGGACTATCCGCGTGGACTGTTGTTCGCTTTGTTCGCCGCGGACAATGTGTTGCGCAATGTTGCATCATCCTAGTGAGACAGGAGGCGGCCTACCGCGGCGGACCACTTCAATTCGTCGCGAATAGGGATAGGGATAGAGACCGAACTATAGAGGCAGCACTTCTGTCGAAAGTAGAGCGCCCTGGTGTTAAATAAGAAAAACATTGTGATGTAAACAGTGTAATAAATAACATACAAAATGCAAAAAATGAATAGGTAGAGCTTCTTATTTTCTTTGCCAGGAAAAACTGTTAGTATGTAAGATGGGTGTAGGGGATTATCTGATTTTTGATTATTGGCAAAATGAGCACTGCAAATTCTAGTATTTTTATTTGGTTCCCAATCCATCCCATGTTTTCTAAAATGTAATTTAATAACTTGGAAGTGATTAGTTTTGTACAAATGTTTACTTTCTTGCCCTTAATAATATTTAATTATTTAAACTTATTATATAATATAAAGTCAGCAAACACATAACAAGCTTTTTATTTTATATAATCAATGAAATCGTACAGAAAACGTTTTATTCTCTCGATAATAACTTTTATTTATGGAAAAAAGGGTCCGGTGCCCTTCGCGACCCTCCGAATTTTGCAACGATTTTTTTTTATTAGAAAGCCCTATTGTTATAGAACATTTTAAGAGAAAAGAATTCTTGGATCATGCACTTTTGAAAGAGAAAATCGCAATTAAAAGTACTAAAAATCCGCCATTTTTCAAAAAAATTTGACAATTATGTCTAGATATCAGATGGTCACAAATTTTAGAAGGAGGAGTGTTGCCAGTTCTCATTTCCGTGACTTGTGTCTGCTTGAAAATACTTTATACAAGATTTATACTATCTTCATGATTTAAATGTATGTATTGAAAATGTACTTATTTGGACGTATTATGTATTTTCCACTGGTACTAACTTAGTACGTATATTTTATGTAGTTAGGGTATAGGAATATACCAAGATTATATTTCGTTCCACTCCTCGAACCAATTATAATCCGACCAACAGTCACAAATATTTGTAGTAAGACTAATGGAATTTTTTATTGCCGAATCAGCATAATTTACAATACTTTACCTAATTCAATTCAATATCGGTTCCTGACCAACTGACAGATCAAAATGTAACTAGAATACCATTAAATATGAAACAAGAAATATAAAAAAATTACTCACCTAACTTAAGTATATAGACCAAATAGAACTCAACAATGTAGTGAACTAGAGAGGATAACGCGCCGAATTTTGATTAACTACCTATTTTTTTGTTGTGGGGGGAATCTTCTATAGACTTTGGAAATGAGTACCATGTTGCTGGATTCCACCAACCATGTTTTCATCTTCAACCCTTAATGGGACAAGGAAACGTCATTCTAAAGAGCCATGGTCGATCGCCTACCTGCTAAAACCTACCACCAATCTGCCCGAACTCTGTATCTGATATGTTTTTAAAAATGTGAATTCGGTCAACCCAACCTAACCCAATCTAACCTACTTATCTACTTATGAAAATTTAAACTAACCTCATCTAACCTAACTAAATCTCAACTATAAACTACACAGTATAACGGGCCGAAATTTGTTCGATAATATTATTGAATCTCGCACTAAGAGTGGGACCAAACACTTGCCACCACATAAACTGATCCACCTGTTCCGATAAAAATCTTGAGGACATCACCCCGGACGCCTCAAATACTGTTTAATGGACCTTCAATATGGTTCGTGCACACTCCCGTTATCGGATCCACAAAGTTTCTGGAATGGTTAACTTCCTTATGTATCTAAGGGGATGCACCTCCCAGATTTTTGAAGCCAATATATCCCCTCCAGAAGTCAGTCCATATTTCAGTACCCGGCAATATTTGACGAGAAATTATTGATTCCAGAGTAGTGGCTGTTCGGTTGGGAACAAATACTACATAGACACGTTTATCCGTGACATCATATCACCCACTGCTCTGGAATCATGCGCCCCCTATTTTCGTTTGGTCAGCAAGAATTCATCGATTTGCAAGATATGACCGTCCCCACTTAAAAAATGTAAACAATTAAAGTAACCCTACATGGAATCGATACCGGTCAACTTTCGTGTAACTGAAATCAGTTATGCGCGAATTGCACAATCTGTTGAATTTTTCCATTTGCGCGCATTTTTCACAATCTATCGATAGCTGTTCACTCAAATTTTCAATTTGCAAATTGTGTATGTATTCCAGATAGTATACCTATTTGAGCACGTATCATTACATAATAATGTGGATAATCATTTGAATGATTGAAGATTGGATTTCCGTTTGAGATACTAGAGCAGATTGATATCGCGAGCGAACCGGCGCGCATTTTTCACAATATGTCCATAGCTGTTCACTCAATTTTTTCATTTGCATATTGTGTATGTATTCCTAATAGTATACCTATTTGAGCACGTAGTATTTCATAATAATGTGGATAATCAATTGAATTATTGAGAATTGGATTTCCGTTTGATATCCTAAAGCAGATTGATATCGCGAGCGAAGCGAGCGCGCCGGTTCGACGTTTCGCAATTCGCGCTCGCGTATTGCGAAACGTCGAACCGGCGCGCATTTTTCACAATATGTTCATAGCTGTTCAGTCAATTTTTTCATTTGCAAATTGTGTATGTATTCTTGATAGTATACCTATTTGAGCACGTATCATTAGATAATAATGTGGATAATCATTTGAATTATTGAAGATTGGATTTCCGCTTGAAATACTGAAGCAGATTGATCATGCACATATTATATTCCGCGGTAACAAGTTCACATTTTGGAGCCTAATTAACAATTCCTCATCATTTAAATTAATAATCGAATTCAATTGGAAAACGTTTTTGACTTCCATTTTGACCACCGTCAAAATATTATCATAATACCATCATTTTTTTTCATTTGCAATTACTAACAACCAATCCTATCCCAATAATGAACTCAACAATATAATAACACTTTTGTCATGACCATAAACGAACTAAAGTGCATTTAGAAATAACACAGGCATCGTTCCGCGTACTGCGTTAAAGTGAAAGGAATAATTTATTGAATTTTTAAAAAGTTCGCGGAATGTCGGTTACTTAAGCGCAGGCATAGATTACTATAGCTGCAACCCACGATACAAATATACTATATCGATCGTGGCTGCAATCGTGCACAAGAATAGATTATCGATGAATTTGCCTATAAACCTTTCAAAACAAATCGATAATGTATGAAAATCGCCATGAGTGATTTATATTCTGTTGTTTATTGTTGAATTTGTGGTCCAGCAAAAAAGTTTGTTTTGATCTCTTTCATTTAATGTAACGTATAAATCAAATCTAAGATGAATAGTACATTCTAAGGATATTTATTATTTCAAATTTCATTATTAAGTATACATGCAAATACTTTTATATTTTTATAATATATTCATATATCTATTACAACACAAAATTAATTCAACTAGAAAAAAATAAAGACCACTTGACAACGCTACTTAAAGTCATATGATGACAGAAAAGTATAATAATTTGTGACCCTGGTTGCCTGGACATAAGATGTCAGTGTCTAACTTATAACCTATAAGTGTCAAGTGAAAATAATTACGCCTAAGAATATATTTAAAAATTGGCAAAATTTAAGTGTTTTCTTCCGGTTTTTTTTTGTGAAAGAGACTTATATTTAGTTCAAGATAATAACCTTTACAATTTGAAGTGAAAATATTTATCGTAAAATAGCAAGTGTTGAAAAAGTACCATTTTTCGAACTAAATTCGTGATTTTTAAAGTGATTACTGAATGATCCAGCGACATTTTTGTTCTAATCTGCTTTATTTAAGGTAAGCTATCAAACAAAATTAAAATTAACATAAAATTCGGAGGGTCGCGATGTGCGCCGGAGCCGAAAAAAAATTTGAATTCCTTCAAATAGCTACTACCAATTGTAGTATCATATTGATTATACACAAAATAATAGTTAATAAAAAATTTTAATCAGAACATTTTACTTACATATGATTTTTTACTGCATTTATCAATTCTTCACGTTTTAAGGTTGTCCACGCAGTGTTCAATGAACTTTCGGGGAAACTATAATATTTCAACCGCGTAGTAGTTTATACGTCATATTTGAACAGCCATGAATACAGTAAGATACTTTTGATGAAGACATCACAAACATTTAATATCAGTTTAAAAAAATGAACATTTAAAAACGCTGATTATACAAAACCACACAAAACTAATAGTGTTTACATCACTTTGTTGGTATTCTTTCACGGCAGATGGCGTAAGCGTCATCTTTCTCGGTCTCTATAGCGGACAGGTTGTAATTTATTACAGAGCTCGCGCACGGATTAGTTTCAAAATCAGTGAAACAAAAGGTTTTATGAAAAATTGATTGATCTAGTGCGGGAATACAGTTTCTTGAATGACATGCGCATAATCCTGATTATAAGGATGCTGTGAAAAAAGCAGAGGCGCAGCCAACAAAAGAAGCAACTCATCTTCGTCAGATGAACGGATGGTGATGTGATAACTTAGTGATCACACTATTTACTACCACTACATCAACAATCACAATTTCAACTTCAGTTTACCTTTGGTCTCTGGAGACGATAACCAGGTTATCGAAACTCGCGACTGACAGTTTAATTGTAAGTGTTGTTGTAGTGGCAGTGTGTTCTTTATAAATATCGCCAACGGTTCCAGTAATACCAACTTAATGATGATTACTTGTTACAGAAAAAAATCACACTGGTTCGCATTCACTTTTTCGCGTTCTATTTGACCACACTTGTCCGTGGCGGATGAGGTTATTTCGCCCGAAGTATTATTACGTCAAAATAAACAATAATATAATAATTAAA
This sequence comes from Galeruca laticollis, assembly GCA_963921935.1. Classification (NCBI taxonomy): domain Eukaryota; kingdom Metazoa; phylum Arthropoda; class Insecta; order Coleoptera; family Chrysomelidae; genus Galeruca; species Galeruca laticollis. The sequence goes on from OY998177.1 coordinate 84,259,655, forward strand.
AACTATTTCTGCCAAAAAAAAGCAACGATTGCAAATGCCATTATCGATACTATTATTAACCAACAAATACCTTCAAAAAGCTTATTTACTGGCTATAAACATAACCCTAATATCATGTCACACGTGCGTTCATGTTACACGAATGGAAATCGAGCTGGCAGATAGGTAGACCCTCAATTATGTGTTTCTCCGTGATTCCAAACGTTAGCGCCATCCTGCGGTATGATGATACAATGAAAATAGTCCGAGATACATCATTAGTGCGATATTGGTGACAGGTGATTATACCATCGAAGGCTATATTCAGTTCTATCGCGATTTATAGTCTGTCGAATGACGATATTTTTAAGTGTCACGTAGTAAAAGAATCGATTTTGTTCGATGAATAAGATATAAATTAATTTCAATGTGGATATTTTGAGAGTATCGGAATATTAGTTTCAAATGATTAAGTGAATTTGAGAATGAATTATATTTAGTTTCCTGTGATACGATTTTTTTGTTAATTTGATTCATTTTTCATTCAAACATACATAATCCCACATCAATTACTGAGAGGGGAGACATTTACAACACATATATTTATTTAATTTCCAGTTACAGAAAGAATTTATGTTATTTGTAGCGTCTTCTTTCTTCTTCATTTGCTGGACATTCGAGTAACAGATGCTTTTAATTTACTGTTTGAATCCTTACTTTGTAACAGATGCTTTGATGTGAGCTGAGTCTGACATGTTTGACATGAAGGTGCGATTTTTTTGTTAAGTGATGAGGATGTGTAAAGGCTTGGCACCATCTGCGATATATCGCAAATTTCGTAACATTAATTGGTTGCAATAATATTTCTTGAGCCATGGATGTCGTAGTGTTTTCAATTTTTCAGAATTTTAAACATTTTTTCAATATATTGTGGAGTTAACTAGAAACAGTGAGATTCATTTAAAACACTAATATGAGTAGACTCCACGAAGTAAGAGTCGAGAGAGTTAATTTCTTTTGTGAATTATTCTCTTCTTTTTTCGATATTTATTTTTAATGTAAATCAGGTCACATAAGAGCATGATGTTTTCTAGAGCATCGAATACATTTCACACTGATCTGCTCGTTCTAGCTGAATGATTTTGTTTTAGACAAGAAAAATAGCCTCTCCTCTTAGCTATAACTACACTTTTCTGGTCTATACTCTTATGCAATCTAGACTAGCAGTCATTTTCGCAAAATATACAACCAGATTGCTTAATCTTTTGCTTACCTGAGTCTTTTAACTCTGTGAAACTTGACTGTCCAATTTTTATACGCACTCCAGCTTCCACTTCTACCTTTAAAAATGGTATCAGACTTTCTAAGTCATTATAAGATACACGAATACTTTCCCGGTAACGTTCCCATATTTTCCATACAAGAATGAGAAATTCTTTCCTTTATTATCCTTTGAAATTTGCCGATTCGGTACTAAATTTAACAATTCCCTCACATAAACATCAATCAATATCTCATCTCTTGCAAATATGGTGAATGGCGTTCTGTTAGTTATTTGCGGAAGGTGGGAAACTTCCAATTAGTGTTCGTGCTGGTGAACCTTCTTCAGTTGATTGAACCATGTACTGAAATTTATCTTCCTCTGGTAAATCAGGATTTTGTCTATTTTTTTAACTGTCCCAAAAAATTTTCCTGTTTTGACATTCCCGTCAAACCTTTTGAGTTCCAATTTCGGCAGATTCAATTTTCTCTCAAGTTTTCTCAATAGTTTTTCTTCTTTGACTCTTCATTCCATTCATATTTTTTATCAAACATTGACAATTGGTCATATATTTGAACACCTCGTCAAGTAAGTTTTCTTCACCATCTAACTCTTTATCAATATTTTCTATAGATTGTTCTGTTTCTTCTGTAAATATTGCTTCTCTGATATTGTGGTCTAGAAGAAATACCCGCTCTGATTTATCTTCAATTTGTTGCAGGAACCTTTGTTTATTCTCCTTAGTATGTTATATATATATATATATATATATATATATATATATATATATATATATATATATATATATATTGAACTAACATCCTAAGATAAGACAACAATATAACATAACGTATATTGTATCAGTAGACACAACCTAGTGAGAAATCAGAAATTATCTAAAATGATTGAATGAAATAAGCTATTGTATTCGTAAATATTATAGAAATCATGTGATCAGACGAATTTAAGGATAGTGAATAAAAATAAAACAAGGATAGTGTAAATAATTAGAGAATTACCTTTATAAATATAATCCAAGGTCAAGTCAATGTGTACATATAAGAACATTCTGAACATGGCCGTATGAATTCATAAGGAATTTAAAACTTATCTTAGCTTGATATCTGAAATAAAATAGAATTAGTAACAGAATTAATAACAGATCATCAATATTTATATCTAATCATTAAAAATCATAATCAGGAATGAACGTATAAAAGAATTAATATTTATTTGACATACGTCAATTAAAAGTGAAGTCACAGCTTGTGTAGAGGTTTCCACAAAGTTTTTCAGAAATTGATTAAAAAATTAATTATTTTACGAAAAGTTTATTAAATAAAGCAATCTGAAATCGTGTAAAGTAAAGTGCAAAAGTTTCAACGCCCAAAAAGGTGTGTTTCTTGAAAATAATAAATCCTCAAGAAGTGCAGAGACTCCAGAAGCCAGCATCCGTATAGCTATACAGAAGAAAGGACTGAAGGTCTGTGCATTTTATATATTACTTTGGATCCAGAGATAAACTATTGAGAAATATATGATTTTTTTTAAATAACTAACAAAATTCTAATCAAAAGGCATAAGCATTTTAAGATGTTATATAAAAATTTCACTAGAGAATAAATAAGAACTCTAATCTATATCTATATTAAAAAAATGAAATTTTACTCTTCTATAACATTTATCTTATTTCATTATTGTTCACGTAATATGTAAGTTTCATTCATCCTTAATTTTTCGTAGTAATGCATGTATAAGCACCTAATAATTAGCACTATTTCCATTTCATCTCTCTTATATGAATACGTATATGCAATTGTATTATTTTCTTGATTCGTAATTTGATAATTTCTATTTTATGTGTACTTTAAAATCTTGTATATATAGCGTTTATGTGTCATTGACCGTGAGTGATACATCTCTACTTGCTACTGCATCAGCTGAAAGTGTACGTGAACTTTCATATGCGCAGACGCTGGCATTGTTTCCGGCGAATATATTTTCAGAGCGCATGATTTAATAATGGACAGTGGCGGTACAAGTATTGTTATTGTATAATGGTCAATTAAAATTTAAATCAAATAATTTTCATTAAATAGATATATTGGTAGTATTTGGTATTTTTATTAACTATCTATAATAAATTATAATTCAAGATAGCTAATTTCAATCACTCATTCTTCATTATAATAATAATGAAAAGGTAATAGTGTAATATTTATAAAATATTCAATGCGCATAATTGTCATAACAATTAATAAATAATTAACACTAAAAATAAAATAATTGTCTACTCAATTATAAGTTGGCGTCCTGAACCCAAAAGGAGAAAAGTCTACATGCCACGGCTTTAATAGTATAAAACTATATAAAACATAAAGAAAAATATACAGAGCAGCTCAAGGTAAGTTTATATATATATATATATATATATATATATATATATATATATATATATATATATATATTGTTATATATTTCTATTATTTATTCATAATTTATGATTTTAATTGCCCCACGTTTTTGGGTGTCATTTTGTTATGTATTCTATATTTATTTATTATTTTATTATTTGTGATTGAATAATCGTTCAGCATGTATAATAAACTCTATATCAAAGGGTAGGGTTCAATTGCGCCATTCAAATTCACTATAATTTTTTGGATTGTCAAATTAAAATGAATAATCTTATGATTTCAGAAATTTTAAAAAAAAACATAGAAGCTTATAACAGGAAAACGTGTATACACTATAAAAATAATAAACTATAATTACTTCGAAACAATAAAAATACTAGATTAATTACTAATTATGAATGCATTCCTTTTAATTTTAGAGATCTCTAATAAATTTATTTCGGTACCTTTTAATTTTCTAAACGTCGCTGCGCCACCAAATTTATATATATATATACTGGAAACTTCTTCTGTCGTTCCGTCAAACAAAAATAATGACAACTCCTCTTCACATAATCAACAGGCAATACGTCTGCGGAGATATCCTTTAAATTGAAACACTACTATCTTCTTCTCTTGAAATAACTTTCTTTCTAAACCAGCTCAACTTTAAAACACTCACAAATTTTGTTTAGTACCTTGACCAAATTTACGTTAATTGTAACAACAATTTATATTGAGAACTTGTAGGATATTCTAATACTATATTATCTTATATAAATATCTCTCTACTCTTCTCATTTTAATACCTTTTAGTTTTGATTTCAATTATTTCTGGTTTTTCTTTAAATTCTATAACAAAGACGAGTTAAATTATTATATCCCATTCACTTTGACGTTTTCAAAATCACTGACGTTTCTATCATTTTTTATCATAATCTATCTCGTGGCGGGTTGCTAGCGAAACTAAAAACTCTATCGTATGAATTGTTAATTTCTAAAGCCGTATATACATGAAAATAACATTTTAGTGTTATAAATTAGAATATATAGAGATGAAGATTTTTATACATATAAATATTAACATAACTTACTTACTATTTATTAAAAATTCCTGAAATCCCTTGCATAAAACAACATATTTACTAACTATATAAAAATTTAACGTGTTTCTTTTAAATTACATTCTAATTTCGACGGATTCTTTTGAAATTGATTACCATAAATCCACTTAAATAAACGTGTTTGTTATCTTAATGGATTCTTCCGCATTTACATGGAATGCCCCTTTTATCCTTTGAAGAATGATCGATTTGAGTTTGAGCGTTTCTTGAAGATTCGATACGGTTCATAAGATTAATTAATACAGAACTACTCAAGTGATTTCGTAATTTCTGTGTTGTTTCTTCTATTATCTTATCTTTGGCCCTACATTTTGCTTCCAATGTAGTGACTGCTACTTTTAAATCGGACAATGTTTTACCAAGAGTGGGTTTATTGTTTCTGAATTGCCGCATCTCTCATATATATAACTAGCTCTCTTTTCTTAAGTAAACATATAAAATATAATACTATATATACTTAAATTAATTCCAAATAGAACTGAAATACAGGCCATAAAGACAGTAGCAAAATATTCATTTTATTAAAATTAATTACTAATATTACAAGAAGTATTATTCCGAAGGAATGTAGATTATTATTATTTAACTCGATTAATCATTTATTACATTATAAAACCATCTTTTCCCATATTCTTTTATACCCTATTATATTTATTATATGAGGAAGCACTTTTTGGATCTCCGTTCTTAGGATTCATGTTTGGGTTCATTTTAAAACCAAAGCAGTATGTATCTCCATATAGTTTAAATTTTGAATATCAGCAGTTTTATTAATTTCGTCACACCGTCAATGCATTTAAGAAAATAGATTCAAAGTGCTTATTATACTTGCTGGATGGTTCATACTATGAAAATATATATAAAACACATATAATAAATTAATATAAGCAAAATAAAAACTGTAAATAATATATATATATATATATATATATATATATATATATATATATATATATATATATATATATATGTATATATATTGTGTGTGTGTGTTATAACGGAATTTGTAAGCACGATAGAGGGTGTATTTTTTGACGGATCGAAACCAAACTCGCTACAAAAATTGGTTACGTCAAAATCTTCCAGCTCTGTATTTTCGTCTGGTCCCCACCAGGGATACCAATAATGTAGAATTGGACCTAATGCAGCCAGAATATGCAATTAATTGGGAAGTAGTTTTTTGACACCTTTTTTTCAACTTCTTGACAGTTATTATTTTTTAACAACTACTTTTCCAACATATTCAAACCAAGGACTCAATACAAAATCATTATTTTAGTCCCAATAGATTGCTATCATGCAAATATTTAATGGTTTCCATTTCAACCCGGATGTTATTGAGAGAGAACAAAAGGAAAGGTCCATAGCTGAGAGGATGCCATTGCATCTTGAGAATTCACCTGTGTTTAGTAATGTTAAGCTAGAAGCATTTATGTTATTTTGCAGAATAATTCCATTTTTATCAGTTTTATTACTACCCCATGCCACAATAGGGCAATTCATGTCACCAACAATAATTTTAGAAGGTGGAATCTGAATTATTATGTTATTTAATTCAACTATGTCGGTCTGATTGGAGTGGGATAAGTAGATTTAGCTATTTGTATATCGTTTTTTGTATGTATATGCATTAATAAATGTATTGTTGGTTGCATAACATAGAGGTGTCTTCCTTCAAATTATTTCTTTCTCTTAAGATCAAAATTTTGATAATTTACCAATATATTTCACGTTTCGGTAACTATTAGAGCCCGTATTAGTTACATTTGGCTTGATTTAGTAAAAAATAATCGAATAGAAATTTGTTTTATATATAGACACTAAAAATTCATTTCTTTCAATTGGCAATACGCTAAAATGTTCGCGTGCTCTTTGGGTTCGAGTTAAACGCGAGCAAAACGGGATATCGTGTTGTTGGACAAGCCAAAGCAACAGTGAGTTTCGTGTCTGGATTTTTCCTTTCGTGTTTTCATTTTATTAGAAGAGGTTTTTGTGTGACACTCCTTATCAGTATGATTGCTTAGCTGTACTCAATTTTTTTTCGACTGTATACCAAAAAATATACAAACATCATTTTCATAAATGATAAGTATATATTATCTGAAGATTAATTAATGTTATTTCATATGTCTTGATATATAACTGAACAATTTTCAATTGAATATATTCCAAATCGATATCGTCTTAAGTCAAATCTCTTTCCCTTCAATTAGTTTCATTTGAATTAAAAATAAATCATGATATAGCTTTTGATAGACGTTTTTATGTACTCTTGACATATATTTGGGTTCACTGAACATCAACATATATTAGGATTGAATCTGAAATATCAAAATGACTCAAATCTCATGTCTAACACCCTGTACTATGGTTCAAAATAACATTAATGGATGAGACAAAAAAAATACTGTAATATGAAGAGGAAGAAAAACACCCACTGGTAATACGAGATTGTACTTATTTTTAAAAGCTCATGAATATTATTTTCAAAACATTTTCTCCATTCTCATATCTATGATGTATGCGGTTGATACGAAACATTATCTACAGAGCTGAAATAAGCCAAAAACTACGATAAATGAACTGATAGAAGCCACAACTTTCACCATTTGTTAAAACTTCTCCATAAAAAGCGATAAATCCACTATAAGGTTTTCTATCTTCTACGCAACTTGCATAGGATGCATCAATAAACATTGAAATATGTGATGATTCTGTAATTTTATGTTTTAAACTAATAGTGCGTTTAAGATATCTGAACAAATGTTGAACCGTAGAAATTTTAGTTTCATTTTAATCAACACAAAGTTGGGATAGAACGTTAACAGTGTATGCTATATCCGGTCTTGTTCCTGAGACTAAATAGGTACAATAAGCTATTTTTGACTAGTATAACTTTTTGTCTGTTCTTTTGTCTTCAGGTTTAAATACTACTAATTTCGATCCGGGTTGCATTGACGTCCTTACACTATTACAACTTGACATATAAAATTTTTCTAGGAGCTTGATAAGATATTGCTGTTGAGATAGAAATAGGAAATTATCATACTATCAATAGTGTTGGTTTCCCAAGATAGGTAACTTCAACATTTTTGCTTAAAACTCTTTCTATCTACTCCAATTTTTCTTCTTTACATCCTAAAAGCAACATGTCATACACATATACCGTAACAATTTGTTGCTTGTCCTTTGAAACAGACAATGATCTGCAACAGATTGCTCAAGTTTGCCTTCTTTAGTTAATGCATTGATCAAAACTTAGTTCCATTGTCGAGGCGATTGTTTCAGTCCATATATACTTTTCTTTAGCGAACATGCTCTCCTTGGATCAGATTTCACCCTTCTGGAATTTTCAAATAAACTTCAAAGTCTAGGTTACCATTTGGGAAAGCAGTTTTTATGTCATATTACCTTGCAATAATTTTGGAATGGATACAATGAAGTAATAAAATTTTAATTGTTTCGTACCTGAAAACTGGTGAGAAAGTTTCCTCGAAATCTGTTCCATATATCTGAGTATAACCTTGTGCCACTTCTTCTTCTTTGTGTGCCATGCTTGTTATCAAACGGTAGCTATCATCAAGCGTTCAGGCGTTGGTTATCATCGAGTTAACAATTTGTTGGAAACCTTCTCGATCGGTAGGTACATGAAACAATTCTTCGACTGTTCGACTTGTCCAATGTCTAATATTACGAAGCCAGGAATGCTCTTTTCTGCCAATCCATCGCTTTCCTTCTATTTTACCCTGGATAATTAATGGGAGCATGTGATATTTATGCCCCCTCATTATATATCCAAAGTATTCGACTTTTCTTATTTTGATAGTGTATTTCAATCCTCGCTTTTTATGTAGTGATTCTAACACATGTTCATTAGTTATGTGAGCTGTCCACGGAATTTTTAGCATACGGCGATAGCACCATAACTCAAAAGCTTCCAATTTAGTTAGGTGTTTGACTTTCAGTGTCCAGGTTTCACATCCATAAAGCAAAACAGACCAAACGTAGCACTTTAATACTCTTAGACGGATGTCCATCGAAAGACTTCTATTACATAGTACAGAACGCCAACTAGTGAATCTTTTACGTGCCAGTTCTATTCTGGTTGAGATTTCTTCATCGCTTTCAATTCTACAGTCCATTCTGCTACCCAAATACCTAAAGTGTTGTACTCTGTCCAGAATTTTATCACCTAATTTTAATCTTGGATAATCGATATTAATTTTACCGACAACCATCCACTTCGTTTTCTTTGTGTTGACACTTAAACCATTTTCCTTGCATGCATTGTTTACTGCATTTAGTAGTGTTTGGATTTCTTCGAGGCTTTCTGCCATTATAGTAGTATCATCAGCGTACCTAATGCTGTTAATGACTTCTTCACCAATTTTAACACCTTCATGACGATATTTCAGCGCTTCTTCAAAGACAGCTTCCGAGTAGACATTAAAAAGCATTGGTGACATGACACATCCCTGCCTAACGCCACGTTTAATAGGAACTTTTTCTGAAACCTCTTATTCCACTTGTATTCTAGCAGTCTGGTTAAAGTAAAAGTTTTTGAGCAGTCTTACATCATATGAGTCAAGACCAATTCGATCTAAGCATTGAAACAGTGGTGTATGCGGTACGTTGTCAAAGGCTTTCTCGAAATCGATGAAACATAAATGTTTTTACGAAATTCAACACTCTTCTGCAAAAGTGTTCGCATGCAGAACAACGCCTCACGGGTACCCATACCGCCTCGAAAACTAAACTGCTCATCACTGATTCTGTCCTCACAAAAACGATATATACGATGGTGCAATATTTTCAAAAATATTTTTAGTGTGTGACTCATCAAACTGATGAGTCGGTAGTCACCACATTCTTTTGGGTGACTCTTTTTCGGGATAGTAACAAATAAGGATTCTAACCAGTCGTCTGGTATTTCACCAGTCCTATATATCTTTTTAAATAAGGATACGATGATCCCAACGTTCTCGTCGTCTAATAATTTTAGCAGTTCTGCAGGTACCTCGACCGGTCAAGGGGTCTTTCTTCGCTTTGCTTGATCTATTGCTTTTTGTACTTCGGAAACTAGGATTGGTGGGCCTTTGTCCCTGTTTGATGTTTTTTGTTGGTATTCTCTTTGGTCGTCTTTGACTAATTCTTTTATATAATTTTCCCATTCGGTACAGCGCTCCTCTACCTCATTTAATATTCTTCCACTAGAGTCTCGTATGATACTTGTCTTGTGAGTTTTACGTGTTACCGTTAATTCTTTTAGTTTTTTGTGTAAGTGGAAACTGTCATGCTGTTGTTCCAGTTTTTCAATTTATAGACAAGATTCCTTTAGCCATCGTTCTTTTGCTGCTTTAATTTTTATCCGTATTTCCTTATGAATCTCAGTATACCTTTCTCTATCTTTGGTTTTGTGTTGTCTTCTCATGTCCATTAGGTCTAAAATATCCTGTGTGGATGACTCCTTTTTAGCCTTACGTTTTTTTGGTAAATCCCTTTGAGCTGTAGTCATTATTGAGGTTTTTATTGGTTTCCAGTAATCATTCGCAGTGCTAGGGTCTTCAATTTTAATTCCGTGCATTTTAGTGTTGATTTATTGAGAGACCTTATTTAGTACGTAAGGTTCATGGAGTGCACCTAGGGCTATCGTAGGGGTCTTCTGGGTTCTATTGACTGTTTTCAACTGGTTTTTAATTATAAAACACAATAAAGTATGGTCTGAATGGATATCTGCACCTGGGTAGGTCTTAACCGACTTAATGCAATTTTTAAATCTATCATTGATTAATATATAATCAATCTGATTTCCTATAACGTTGCCTTCTCTATCACTTGGTGCCTTCCAGGTGTATAGTCTATGATTTGGCAGACAGAACAACGTATTCCTGATCACAAATTTTTCTTCCTGGCAGAATTGTACCAAGCATTCTCCTCTATTATTTCGATTTCCTAATCCAAACTTACCAGTAATATTAAGAGTGTTTTCTGATCCTCTGATCCAACATTAGCATTAAAATCACCCATTATGATATTAATTCCATGTTTTTTCGTTATACCTAAGGCACCGTACATATAAACACATAGTAGCAACACTCTGTGCGGAAGCCGATATGCGAACCCGCTTTACCCCGCCTAGAGAGTAGCAGGTTTCTAGCAGGTGACGTCGGCTTGCTTAGTATAGAGTGGATCGCGTTAGAGCATACGACACGAAGCTCTGCAGTATACAGAGTGGCACAGCTGGACTCTTATTTGCGGCTCCTTGATATTAAAAATGTGTGCGACACATTGTTCTGTGGATGGTTGCTTTAGCGAAGTAGGTAGTGCTGGTATCTCATTTTTCCGATGTCCAAAAGATGAAGCTAGTTAAGATATATTTTAAATAGTTAAATATGGGCGAAATAAGAAGGTTTCTACAGCTGTGGCTTAACTTTAATATTAACGATATTTAGGTTTACAAAGACTACGAATCATAACTGAGCATCGGGTATACGGTAGAAATATATTTTGCTTTTACAACCACTTTTATTAATTTGTTGCAGATGCGAGCTTTAGAGAAATGCTTTGGGATTTACGGGTAATCATAGATATGCAAGTATTACTGCAGAACAATGTAATTGCCGTATAAAAGTTTGCAGTCTACATTTTACAAGTGGATCTTTTACGAACGATTCGTAGAACCATATTAGAAAATATGCCATTCCTTCGTTGGGGCTGCATAATGTAAAATGTAGCTAACTGATAAATATTGATTTATACTATATTTTACTGTAATAGCGTGTTAAGGTACATGACTTACGAGTTTCTTATTTTAGATAATGCACCTACTGCTGTCGGATTAAGTAGTGAAAAAATACTCAAGATGCCTTTGCTCAAACAGACAACAAAGAAACAGCTATTAAGAGAATTGAGTATATTTGATAACTTTTAAAAAAGGTTATTATAGCTTGGAGTATTGAAGAGTTGCACTTGTTCTTGTTGTAAAGAACATGGAAATTTTGTTTCAGATTTGGATGCGTCAACTCAGACCACTTCGGTGCTTTCAGCAAAAACGCCAAAAAAACCTCACTTAGAAGCAAAATCAGAACTCTGGAGACAACAGCTAATCCATCTGATTGCAGGAAAACACTGAAGTACGACATCAATATGGAAGATGTTGTAAGATTTTTGGAAAACAATTATTCAGATTATTCGTGTACACTTTTGAAAGCACAACTAAACTTTTTGAACAAAGCACCGAAAGGTTGTCGGTTCTCTGATGATTTTAAGAGGTTTGCTTCAAGCGTATATTTCTTAGGTCCCAAAGCTTTTAAAAAATTTCCCACTCTATGTAGGCTATTTTCCAAAAGAACACTTGAAAGTTTCACCAAAAGATGGACCATTAACCCTGGATTTAACGATTTTATTTTCCGTATAACAGAACTTAGGGTTCGATTACTAAAAGAAAAAGAAAGGGATTGCATAATCAGCGTAGATGAAATGTCTCTAAAGTCTAACCTTTTTTATGACATTTCAAAAGACAGAATTATAGGATTGCAGCAAGCACATGGTAAAAGTAGCGTGGATATAGCAAAAAGCGCTTTGGTAATAATGGCCCGAGGTGTTGCCTGCAACTGGAAGCAACCGATTGCATATTTTTTTTATAAATCTGCGGCTTCTTCTGATGATATTAAAGATATTTTGTGTGAGGAAATTAGACAGAAGACAACCCTTTCTTTTGCGTAGATAATAACAAACTTGTTTATTTATTTGACGTGCCTCATCTTATAAAATCAACTTTGAATAACTTTTTTCCCACATCTTTAACTTGGTTGATGGAGAAACTAACAAGTGTTATTTGGAAACCATGTATAAATTTGATAAGTTGAAAGAGTATATATTGTGTCCTAAGTTAACAGATGATCACATTTATCCAAATAAGTTCCGAAAAATGAAGGTGAAATTAGCTACACAAGTATTCAGTCATTCAGTAACAGTGGCACTAAATACTTATGTCGATTTTAAAATTTTGCCCATTGAAGCGAAAATAACAGCCAAATTCGTTGACAAAAAGAACAATTTATTCGACATGCTAAACTCTTGTCATCTGAATAATTTTAATGCCTTTATAGGTACAGAGAAACAAATAAATTTTCTCAAAGAGATTATAGTCCTGTTTGAACATCTGACCGTTGTGAACCGCAACGGAAAATCAGTTACCAAGCAAATGAAATTCATATTTGGTTGGAAGTTAACCATTAAAGGAATTTTAGGATTATGGAAAATCCTTAAAGCCAAGGGCTATTCGTTTTTGGTAACAAGAAACCTCAACCAAGACTGCCTAGAGAACTTTTTTTGACAAGCTAGAAACTGTTGCGGTAATGCCAGAAATCCAACCCCTATTCAGTTCTGTCGGGCTTTCAAGAAGATATTTGCATTAAGATATTTTGACCATGCGGAAGGTGCAAATTGTATGGAAGATATAAATGAAGTTTTATTGTCTCTTTCTCCTGAAATTGTTGAAAACTGGAAAGAAATAATTGTACCTCCGTCGACAAGAAACTCCCTCAAAGTATTCACAACTGATTACAAAAACTTGCATAGTACTGAGGGTAACGCTCTTGTGTATGTGACAGGGTATCTTTTAAAAAAGTGTTTGCTGCAACACTCTTGTGAAATATGCATAGCTTTCAACAACTCAATTACGTTAGAAGAGCAAGCAACACTTTTTTTTAAACTGAAGGCATATAACTAAGAAAAGAAAACGTTAGGTGGCTTAGTGGTTCCCCCAATAAATTTTGCGGAATACATTATATAATTGGAAAATCTTTTTGTTCAACATTTCAATGAAATAGCTTGCACAAATGGTATTGGTTCTATATTAAAAAATTTTTTCATGAAAGTTCCTTTTACCCATCCTTGCGCCAATTTCCCACATTCCTACCTAGTTTCTTTGTACACACGCGTTCGTATTTATTACACATTGAATTTTTTAAATAGGGACATAAAAGCTAAGAAATTGTTTAAACCGAATGCCAAACTTACAATTTTGCAAAATTTATAAATTTTTGATTTGTTTTTTAGTCTACTACTGTAAAATTTGTTTATCCTAGTAATACACATAAGTATATCGTGTAAGTATAGAATATATCTAGTATTAATATATCTTCCACATTTACTAGTTTTTTTTATAATTATTATTCAATGCAGATCCACAACCCGCTATTTATTCATTCTCATACAAAAATAAGATAAGAATAGTTATTTATGCAACAAGTGAGTGAAGTAATACTTTTTTCACGAGTAGGACGCCAATTCCTACGAGTGAAAAAAGTTATTTTACTCACGAGCTTCATACAAAATTTTTCTACGTCCGTAGACTTAAAAAAATTCGAAAATACTTTTATCAATTTTTATTTTGTAATTATAATATTAAAAGTACAACTGTGAGCTTTATTAATTTGGAGTGAAGAAGAAGTTACATTACTATCGGTATTTGAATTGACAACATTTAACGAGTTCAAAGAAATAACATCGTCTATAGTTGTATTAATACCTATTGGATTGTTGGTAGGATCGTGAACATTTACAATGTTTCTTGAAGTCGAACTAGTTGTGCGGAATCCATTTTGTTCTTTATTGAGTCGTCTGCGTAACCCTCCGCAACTGTGCCCCCCCCCCCTGTGCTTCTTTAGTTGAATTATATCACCGGAATCCACTAATAGAGACGCCGAAGAGAGTCGAAATGTATGCCCAGTGTAGTTTTTTGGATTAGGTAAATTCAAATATGTTGAGATAAGCGAGAAAATTTTTGAAAAGGTATTGAAACCTACAACTTGGGTTATGCATTTTTCATTTCTATACAGCAAAAAGAAATGATCTGTTATGACATTTGTTGATCGTTGGTTTTTATATATGTTTATCAAGTTTAATCTAGTGTCAGATATTTCATCAATAACAGTAAATCGACGTTGAACATGAGTTTTTGTATCAGGTACTGTGATAATTAAAACACTTCCGTTATCATTAATATCGTTACATTTAATTTTATATAATGCCCCCCTCCGCAGAGTACTTGCGATTCCGAATATTGAAGCAACCTGAAAGATGTTACAAATAATATCTGAGCTTACATTAAAATTTTTTGCTGTCATACCTTATGCAAGAGATAATGATCGTCTGGAGCTTGCAACAGAAACTTATTGATTTCTTCACGGGCAAATGTTTTAGATTTTTTGGGTCTATAGCCAAATGATTTATTTTTCAAATATGCAATGAGTTTCGAGTATTTACTGATGTCTACGTCGTTATTTACCATTAGGGTGCCTTTCAGTTTTGAATAAGTCGACCAAAGTGTTGAAGACTTCCACATTTTGGATTTAGTTTCAAAGTAAGCTAGTTACACTCTTTCTGTGAAGCTATTTATGCCTTTTTCAGTACGCCACTCCATAAAATAATTATATTCCTTTAAATAGTGTTCCCTAGATTTCTCAGTGAGAAGATTCATAGTCGCTGCAGTTGCCGATTAAACAACATCTTCTGGTATGCAGTTTAAACTTTCTTCACTATCCCTCTCCATAACTATTAATAATACTACACTCCTTTTAATTAGACACAAAACGGATTTTCTTGACCGAATATCAAGAAATAAAAGTGTGACAGTTTATCTGAGAAACGAATTGACATGAGAAAGAAAGCGTTTACAGCCCACTACTTCGATAAAACAATTTTATAATTGCGTTAAAAAAACACGTTACGACACTATTTTTAACGCAAAAGCGCTACGGTACTTTTTTTCACGCTTTTTGACCGATTCAGAAATTACATTCTTTATGAATGAAAATGAATGATAAAAAAACGTGAATATTATAAAGGACGTAGAAAAAATATAATGAACCATCTCAAAGTAAAAAAGCGTTCATTAGATTTTCCCATGGTACATGGTAACGCGCTCCCGTATATATTTCCACAGAAGTAGCACGCCAGCACTCCCTCGTAAATCCGCCGGCAAGTGAACAACTGCCCGACTTCTTAGAATGTTGTCGGCTAAATTATCCACAAAGACTTCAAAGGGACGAGTCGAGAGTGTCGCTACTATGTGTTTATATGTACGGTGCCTAAGGCTTCTGATATAAGTCGATAAAGAGATTCAACAACTGTGTCATCTTTGTCAGCAGTGGGTGCATATATTTGTATTAACTGGATATGCAGCTAACTGTACTAGCATTACCCGACCTAATAATGGGACAAATTTTTTTACAGATTTTGCCAGTGATTTCTTTATAATGACCGCTACACCGTTTTGATGTGACTCATCGTAGGTTCCGAGTAATATATTTGATAATCTTGTGAAGTATAGTGGCCGTTGTTTGGCAATCTTGCTTCGCAGACTCCTAGGACAGGAATATCGAGTCTGTCCATTTCTTGTAATAGGTTTCTTAGTTTTCCGGCATCGTATCGTGTTTTCACGTTCCATGTGCATATTTCAAGCTTCTGGTTTTTGTTTAACTTTATTGATTTTTTACAGGGTTTTTGCATGTTAACGACGGGGTAAGCTCTAAAATCTTCTCCTGCCGAATATTGGGGTCCGATTCCATGATCAGTAACATTTATTTTGTCGCCATTACATGCCATGATGACTATTCTTGGAATATCCATCAGGATCTCCATGCCGTTTGCCGGCTCATTCGCCTTTTGGAACAATTTCTCATTCCAAGGACAAGAAGGTGCCCTAGTCTCTTGTCAGTTCTTCCACCCTTAGCTGTTGACTGAAAAAAGAGGAACTGCTTATCCCGGCAGTAATTCGGTCGACAGAACCTCATTAGTTATCTAGCAGGGTGCACCACGTGCAGGTGAGATTGTCATTTGGATTGGTATCATCTTTACCATCACCCCTTACACTCACCTTGTGACACAAGACGAGCTTTATACTTAGATATTTTTCCATCTTTATTTAGATTCCTCTTGAATACTCTATAACATCCTACTACTTTCTCTTCCTCTGGCAATTCTACTATTTCTAATACATGGTTTTTATTAATCAATTCAAGTTCTTCATTAATTGCATTGATTCCGTTTCCTGAGTACGCTCCAGATATGGCTTCGTCATAAGATCTGGGTTCTTCATATAAAAAAGCTATATCACAAAACTCTTTTTCATACCCGACTGGTGGGTTATGAACACTATTACTACACCGAAGAGAATTGTCAGAAGTACTAGTTTGTATGTTAGAATCTACAATATCATTTATTTGAACACAGATCTCAGACGTGGATGATTGAGACCTAGATTTTTCTGTGCTACTTATCTGAACACTAGACTCATTTTCATCAAAATTTGATGAAAATAACAGCCTTCTATATCGCTGCAACCTACTAAATTCCTATCAATAGCCATTGGTTTAAATTTAATTTCTGGAGCTCTAGCTTCAGCGGATATATGATAGAGAGACATAAGCTTTATTATCATGAAAAATTATACAATTTTATGGACAAAGCGAAATAATTTAAAAATAGATAAATATGAAAAGTGTATGAAAAATAACATAAAGATATATAAAAAATATTGACTATACTAACAATACAAAATATAATATAAAAAAATACAACAAATTGTAACTATATGAATATAGGCCTTCTGACCAAAACTACGCAAATGCCCAATTTTCGTTTTTTGAATAAAAAATACTTCGTATGGGTTTTATCATTAAATGAATGTGTATTTTTCGTAAAGACTGCATGAGCCATAGCTTCAGCCCAAAAATTTTCAGATAACTCTGAATCTACAAGGGTTGTTCGAGCCACGGTCATAATTGTTCAGATAATTCGTTCGGCTATACCATATCCACTTCAGAAAATTTACCCAGAAGCTGTAAATGCCATAATAGAGAAAAATTATATGGACGATCACTTCGAAGGTGCTGACACGATCGGAGAGGCTAGGAAACTTACTGATGACTTCCTATATGTACACAGAAAAGGAGGTTTTCAGATTTGTGACCGAATCTCCTCCAACGAGAAGAATATCCTTGATCGTATTGACTCCAGTTGAGTATCTGAAGGAAGAAATACATTAAAAACGGAGAATATTGAAACAAAAGGAAGAATTCTTGGGGTATTAGGGGGATCCACAAGAAGACAGCTTCAAACTTAGAACGAAGTTTTACCAGATAGACGAAAAAGTATTGGGGAATGTGAGAAGACCGACGAAAAGGGAAATTTTGAAAATAATTATGTCAGTGTTTGAATCCATATACTTTATCATATATATTTTAATCCAAGGTAAAATATTGCTTCAAGATGTTTGGGGATTTCAGATTGGATGAGATGACGAAATAACAGACGTCCTGTTTAGAAATGGATAACTACTGAATTCAAAATTTCAAGACATTACATATATTGTGTAATACTTCAGAGGAATGTTAAGCTGCAGTAGCATATCTGAGATTGGATAACTGCAAGCGTCTCTAATGGGTGCTGGATTGGCGGTTTACCTAAGGCGCAGCCTAGAACTGAATATTTCCTCAAAGACATACTGGACTGATTCGAAAACAGTATTACACTGGATAAAATCGGAAGCAGGCCGTTTGAAAGTGTTTGTCTTGGTGAAATCCAAGTACTGACAAACGTAAGTGATTGGAGTCATATTCGTTCTTCCGAAAATGTAGCAGCCGAAGCAAGTTTTCAGAAAATTTCAAACTTTCTGAAAACTCGAGATGATTATTTTGACCCGACTTTTTAAATTTGTCCCCAGAAAAGTAGCCCAATGAAATGGGGAAAAGATTTGAATTAGGTCCAGATAATTTTGAAAGAAGGACGGTAGACTATGTTAATGTTCATATTTCAATGGAAAATTTATCTATACCAGATCCATCAAGGTTTTCAAAGTAGTCAAGATTATTAAGTAAAATAAAAACCTCCAGGCTGTGTACACGTATCAATATAATTGAAAAAATAAAAAAAAGTTTTGAATTTCGTGTAAAATATTTCAATTTTTAAAACCGTAGCAAAGCGCTTTCAACTGTTAATTCATCATCAGTGCTTACCTGTAAGCGAGTAAACCAATCGAAGATTTTACTCGTCAGGCAATACAAAAATATATCCATAAATAATATTCAGCTCCATCAAACGTCAAATATACAGTAATATACATATTAAAATTTCATTAAAATTGTGTTAAAGTACATAATTCTGCTGCAATAAAATTATTTAGCCAATATTCTAAATGAATTTGATTATAGATGGTGCCACACTAACTAAAAATATTATTGATTTCTGTTTGTGGCTGTAAACAGGCGTGTAGTAGGCCTCTTATAAAAAAGTGTGGTTATGTGTACATGTATACGGATATAAAAATGAGAAGCAAAAAATGCAACTTTAGTAGCTTTTTTATTGTAATACTTTTTTACTTTTTTCATTAAAAGTTAGTGAAATACTGTATGTTTTAATATAATAACTTCATATTGTTTAAAAAAATCTACCCATGAAGGGGTTATTGTGGATTAAACGTTTAGATGATGGTAGGAACGAAGTGAAGTCGACTAGTTGACACATCCAATTGCATACATGGAATGAATTACATAAAACCCCGTTGACATGGAACAATTAATTTCAAGAACCGAAGATCACACACATGAAATTTTGTTACCCAAAACCACGGACACAAGATAAAGAGAGCAGTCTTATGAGAACCAACTCTTAACCTGAATCCATCAACCGTGATAAGGAGCAACAACAAAGCTTTATGAAATACAAACTCAAACGATTACTTCAACTTAACTAAACTACTAAGGTTGGTAAGTATATGAAGGACGAATATTATTAATCAAAAATTTCAAGGATCTGTTCTCAAGCATGGAATGCATTGACTAGAACTTATGTACGCGACGGATATCTACAAGTAAATTTATTTATCAATGAAAAGGAAATAAATATTCAGAAATTTGTCAATGATCCAAATAAAGTACGGTATTAAATAGTTTTCACAATATTAATACGACAGAGCTCAATACAAAGAAGGAATGGCGATGAACAGACGACAGTTCACATGAGATAATCAATTCCAAATGGAAGGATCCTAAATCCAGGGACATTGCTACGTAAACACCACTGAATTAAGAACAGAGACAGGGGTATAAACCAATTAACAAGGTATTGGCAAGGAAACCAATAAATTAATATGAGAAATCCAAAAGTAAGGAAACATAGATAGATAGATATGGATTATCGACGCATCGTTATCTATGACCTTTTAGCATCTTTACCGTATGTAGTTGTGAATATCAATAGCTGGGGCACCATTAAAATATTCTGCTACAAGTTGAGGCCTTCCAATTTCCTTTATGTTCGACCTTGTTCATCCGTTATTTTTTTTAGCGGTCGTTCCATCTAAGCTCCAAGCCATGCATATCAGATTTTGATCAGAGTTAGATAGATAGATAGATATGGATTATCGACGCATCGGTATCTATGACCTTTTAGCGTCTTTACTCTATGTGATATTATATGAGTGTTTTTTTATCTTATATTAACCTGTATAAGTCGGCATCTTCCAAGTATCCTAGTAGTAGTTCTAAGTGTTTTTCTGAGAAAAGTAATTTGATATTCGTAGGTACATTATATTTGATTCTATATGGTGTATATTTCCTGCAATGCATAATTATATGTTTAACGGTAATTGTAGAGTTAGAGGTCTCACATATTGGTGGTTCTTCCGCTGATAGTGAATACTTATGAGTTAACTTTGTGTGTACAATTCTTAGTCTTGTGAGGACTATCTTATCTTTTCGTGGTATGTTATGTATTTGCCTTTTGTTAAAGTGAGTGTCGTTGATTTCGTAGAATTTATTGTCTCTTCCTTGAAGGTTCCAACTGAATTAGGTTCCTAGTTAGTATAACTGAATTATTGTTCAGATCTTTTAGGTTTAGTACATTTATCATGTTTGTGGTATGCATTTGCTCTTTTGCCAGGAAGTCTGCCCTATCATTGCCTTTATTACCCATATAACTAGGGATCCAAGGGAATATAATATCTTTATTTTTAATTTTTGCTTTCTCTAACTGATATTTTATTTCCTTGGCGAGAGGGTGACCTGGGTTGTATGCTTTAATAGAGTCAAGTGAGCTCATGGAGTCTGTTGCTATCAGCCATTTGCGATAATCAGTAGTTGTGATGAAATCTATTGCTTTATGTATTGCAAATAGTTCTGCTGTAAGTATTTCAGTTGATTTATGGAGGCTGAAAGTGTTTTCTAATGTTTTTGTGTGACAAGCGGCGCCTACTTTTTCATTCGATTTGGAGCCATCTGTGTATATAATTTGATGTTCTTTGTAGTTTTCTATAATATGATAAAATTTTTGTTTGAACAGTATAGGAGGTGTGCAATTTTTTATGTAATAGTAAGTAGCATCCGTCGGTGTTCTGGTGGTATCACTTCTGCTTTACAGTAGATACTGTTAATGAGACTTGTGTGGAATGCTCCTATGACCATTCGAATTGCGGAGTTCTCTAATGGGGCAAGTTTTTGTAGGTAACTTTTTGGGACATATGAGTATGCTATGGAACCATAATCTATTTTAGATTTTATTGTTGCTTAGTATACATTTATTAAAGATTCCTTGCTTGCTCCCCATTTTGTATTTGATAACATGCGTATCATTCTGAGGTCTTTTGTACATTTTTGTTACAGTTCTTTTATGTGATTTTTGAAGTTTAGTGCTGAGTCGAAGGTGAGGCCTAGAAATTTGTGGTGTGTATTACTCTGAATGTATTGATTGTTGATAGTTATGTTAATATTTTTTGTACGGTTTCTTTTGCGACAAAAATGAACCCCAGTTGACATGTTTGATGAGAATTCTAGATTGTTATTATTAGCCCATCCCTGCAATAGATTTACGCAGTTTTGTATATTGTGTATGCTAATTTCTGGGTGAGAGGCTGAATGATAGATAAGTAACTCATCTGCATAAAGTCTAAAATTGATATTAGGTGGCATGATACTTTTTATACTGTTAGTTACAAGTATGAAGAGGGATGGACTCAAGACAGAACCTTGAGATACCTCTGAGTTTTGGCTAAGTATGCCTGATGTTTTGTTTTTAATTCGTACCTGAAAAACTCTCTCTGTGAGGAAGTTGAGTATGAAGTTAAGCATTGATTCCACTATATTGAATTCTTCGAGCGCATTTACTATGAATCTGTCGGGATTAAGGGAGTGGAAGAAAATCAAGTGGAGTGGGGAGTTTCGGAGAAAAATAAAGAAAAACTTTGAAAATATTATATATTTCTTTTAGAGCACCATATTATAATATATTTCACTTCACTTTAAAATTTTGAATAGTCAATTCAAGAAGTAAATTAGAAAAAACAAATAAAATAAATGTAGGTATATATCACTCACATGAAAGTAAACCATACACTCTAGTTTCACTTTTCATAATGTAATATAATAACTATATATTCTATAATAAAAATTCTTATCAAACAGCCAGCTGCCGTATTATTAAAATTAACCATTTGCGAGTCCATTTGTGACAAAACTGTTCTAGGTCTTTATTTCGACGTCTTAATTTGACTCAGCTTCTGTTACGGTCAGATCTGTGTCCGCTTCATCCAACATTCTTGATAATTCTTCCTCGGCCACATCGTCATTAATTAGATTATTTCGTTTCAATTTACATTGCATTGTAAACTATCAAACCCCAGGAGAAGAATTGGCGTTTCAAACCAATTTATCAGCAACATTGTTTAGCCATACCAATTATCCTTTTTATTCTCATGCAGCAGGAACAATACTTAAAATATCGGAACCTTTTTCGGTAGTTTGAACGGTTTTGAACAGTCTAAAACAAAGAGAACAAAAATTATTAAAACGTAACCTAACATTTACGAATGCAAACTAAACTGTAGGAAACTACAGAAATGTAAATAATTCACTCCATATTACAAAACAAGTCTTGAATGCAAATATTTAAAATAATACCTAATTGTACCAATAAAATCACTTACCTGGCTAAATAACGTAATATGTGCATTCATAATTCTTATGGCACCATCCATCAAATAATAAACAATAAACTTATAGGTTACAACTTGAAATAAACGGTTTTAAAGATTAAAACTAACTTTTCCACACTTGTGGCCCTGAACAATATTCTATCATAAAATTGTTACTTGTAAACACTTCGGGGGATGTATCGTGCTAACAAACCGAAATTTCTCCAAAAATTTAGTATATCTGGATTTATAGGACCCGCTGTACTCGCTCTAATGAACTGAAAATCAATAGTGTACATCTGTGAGATACCTTGAACAATATTCAATCATAAAATTGATCAATCGTATACTCTCTGGAGGCTGTATCGTGCTACCAAACTGAAAATTCCACAAAAATGACAAAAATTTGGTACTTTAAGTACCATAGCAGCTTTAGTGAGCTTAACATCAATAGGGTTTATCTTTAAGACGCTATGAGTAATATCCAATGATAAAATTGGTCACTTGTATATACTCCGGAGGTTGTATCGTGCTAACAAACTGGAACTTCTCCAAAAATGACAAAAATATCGTACTAAAAGTACTGTAGCACCTGTTGTATTGCCCAGGTGAGCTGAAAATCAATAGCGTTCATCAGTGAGATGTCCTGAATAATATTTAATCATAAAATTGGTGACTTGTTAAACTCCGAAGGCTGTATCGTGCTAACAAACTGAAATTTCTCAAAAAATGACAAAATGTCGTACCATAGCACCATAACACTTGTTGTACTGGCTCTGGTGAGCTGAAAATCAACAGGGTTCATCTGTGACATGTCCTTAACAATATTTCATCATAAAACTGGTGACTTATTGCACTCCGGAGGCTGTATCGTGCTAACAAGACATGTAAGGAAAAGTGGCCGACGACAACGACGACGACGACATACACACAGGTTTTTTGCTAAAAACCATTTTTTCGTGTTGTTGTTGATGAAAAACGTGGAAATAACTAAAAAAAATTCAATATCCCTACTTTTTTTGGGGTAAACCAATACTTTTCTCGTATATTGGATAGGTTGGGCGGAAAAGTAAAAAATATTAATAATGTTTTATAATTGCCAGAATGGGCACAAGCTTGAAATTGAGTTGGTTGATCTTTATATAAAATGAATTTAACGCGAAGGAAGGTGATTTATTTTATAGACATCAATAGGATACGTTAATACACCGAACAACAGAACGAACAAGACCGTAATGAAAATTTTTAATACTATTTAATTAAAATATTCACAGTGCTATTTATTTATAATCTGTACATGAATTCTCCTAAAATTTGGCATTTCAAGTAATAATAATTAGAATGCACTAGGTTTAAAAAGTGATTGTTGTCTTCTAATTTCTAAAAATACCAATTAATTCTAAATTGTGAACTTGCGTATTTCTTATAATAAAAGTGTTTTAATAAAAATTGAAGACTTGAAGTAAATAATGGACAAAGTGCCAAAACTAAACTTTTAGTAAATCAACTTTTTGCAAATAATGTTGCTGTATTTACAATATAGAATTAATAAAAAAAGTTGATAATTTACAGATAAAGGTTAGACTAATTACTGATTAAAATTTGTAATACGAAATACAGAAAAGGGTTAAGTGCCACAACAAATAGCTTACAAATGGGATATGTCAGACATTAAAGATTTTATTCTTAATATTTTTTTACTCAACAGTACATAAAAAATTAGAATTCGTTTGTTTTTTTTTTCTTTGCTTATTCTGCTGGTGCACTCTAAAGGTTCTAAATTCATAGTCTTAATACTTTGAGTGTTGATGTTCTTTTTGAAAACTTTAGTAACCTTCCATGCATCTAATTCGTTAAGAGTTTCTCGTATCTTTACTTGTCCAGGATCATCTTTGCTTATTCTTATCCATTGTGCTTTAGAAATTTTCAAGTTTGGGGTGTTTAATGTATTTTCAGCTACAGATTTGAAATTAAAAAAATCTTCTTGTTGCATCAAAGCTACCATGAATGGGTTGTTTGGTGTAGCAGTTGCCATGAGCCGGACCAAATCCATAGGCACTTGATATGTCTCTCGTAGTCTTCTTTTTTGGATCCGTGCAAAATGTCTGTCACAGCTAAGAAAAGAGTGTCCAGATATTAGATATTTATGATCAATTTCATCGAAGCAGCCCCGAGCAACCAAGTAGATCCACAGAAACAAGAGCATTTTGTTCTTGTTCTGCCCAGCGCAGTTATCACTCCAAACTGTGAGCCGTTTTTTATATGTCACTTTACTGGTTACTGCTTTCAATATACACGAGGCAATTTCATTTCCTCCTCGTCCAGTTATTCCTTCATGTCATAAAAACATAAAACCTTTGTTATTGTCTCCTACATGCACACACCAGTTGTAACACGAAAGTTGCCGTAAATAGTACATCTGACAATGTGTTAAAGCAGGAAGAGACAGAATTTGTTGGAGATCAACTGAAATCGTACACATGGAGCTTGAAGGAAGTTGGGAATTTTCATGATCATGTCTCATCTCTGTCATAGTCTTTTGAGATTTACGATGGTGGAGTTCAAGTTTTTGCTTTGCATCCCGATTGCTAGGATCATTCTTCATTTGCATGGTTAACAAATCGCAAGTATCGCAGGTGTCAGTACGAGGATGGTGAAAACTTAGGTTGGGAAATTTCTTTTTGAACGTAGTATAATAATAACTGTACGATATCTGCGTCTGGGGAAACTTTTCTTTAAATGCCATATACAATCTGTTCATGTTAAGCTCTTGACTTAAATATTCTTTTTGGGTTTTCAATCTACTGTAATGGACTTTGCTCTTTTGGAAATGACTGAATGTGCTCAATAACTATATTTTCGTCTTGTTCTGTAAATTTTCGCATTTTTTTCTTGTTTCCTCGTTTCTCAGTGTAAACTACATCTCCTGACTTTTTAGCTTTGACAAGAGTTTCAATCCTTCTTTTGGTTACACTGTACACTTCTAGAAAAGTTTGTCTACAGACCTGGACTATGTTGCCTTTGCCATCTGGTGAAGTAAAATACACGCTTGCCTGTCTTCTACTATTTTCCGGATTTTCGTATTGACCGTGCCTTCTTCGTTTCACACCAGAAATTGAGAGTAATCCCATCAAGTATGAGTTTTGTTTTAAATCATCCTTCATTCCATAAAAATCGTGAAAGAGTTTTAGTTTGTGAACATGAGGAATTTCTCGACACTTGTATTTACATTTACAAATGACCTTAGAAGGGAATTGCAAATAAAAATAAACGGTTTTAAAGACTAAAACTTACTTTTCCGCATTTGTGGCCCCGAACAATATTCTATGATAAAATTGTTACTTGTATACACTTCGGGGGATGTATCGTGCAAACAAACCGAATTTTTTCAAAAATAACCAAAAATTTAGTTTATATGGATTTATAGGACCCGCTGTACTCGCTCTAGTCAACTGAAAATCAGTAGGGTACATTTGTGAGACACCTTGAACAATATTCAATCATAAAATTGATCAATCGTATACTCTCTGGAGGCCGTATCGTGCTAACAAAACTGAAAATTCTCCAGAAATGACAAAAATTTGGTACTTCAAGTACCATAGCAGCCGTTGTACTAGCTTTAATGAGCTGAATATCAATAGGGTTCATCTTGGAGATGCTTTTAATAATATCCAATTATAAAA
Source organism: Galeruca laticollis (assembly GCA_963921935.1). Lineage (NCBI taxonomy): Eukaryota > Metazoa > Arthropoda > Insecta > Coleoptera > Chrysomelidae > Galeruca > Galeruca laticollis. The sequence goes on from OY998177.1 coordinate 84,286,072, forward strand.
TTGGTCACTTGTATATACTCCGGAGGCTGTATCGTGCTAACAAATTAAAGCTTCTCCAAAAATGACAAAAATATCGTACTTAAAGTACTGTAGCTTCTGTTGTAGTGGATCTGGTGAGCTGAAAATCAATAGGGATCATCAGCAAAATGTCCGGAATAAAATTCAATAATAAAATTGGTGACTTGTTGAACTACGGAGACTGTATCGTGCTAACAAACTGAAATTTCTTAAAAAATTACAAAATGTCGTACTTCAAGTACCATAGCACCCGTTGTACTGGCTCTGGTGAGCTGAAAATCAATAGGATTCATCTGTGACATCTCCTTGACAATATTCAATCATAAAATTGCTGACCTATTGCACTCCGTAGGCAGTATCGTGCTAACAAGACATGTAAGGAAAAGTGGCCGACGACAACGACGACGACGACGACGACGACGACGACGACATACACACAGCATTTTTTTTCTAAAAACCGTTTTTTCGTGTTGTTGATGGAAAACGTAAAAATAACTCAAAAAAAAATTTCAAAATTCCAACTTTTTTTGGGGTACACCAATACTTTTCTCGCTTATAAATTGGTTGACGGAAAAGTAATAATATTAATAAAAACCGTAACCACTTACCTCGCCTTTAGGTTCCTTTTTCTCTCTTACTTTTGTTAATATATTTGATTTTCCCTCACATCTTTTGATTTGTCTTTCTTCTTGTGCTCTTCCTTTTCCTTTACTCTTTCCTGTCGTATTATCTTGTGTTATATTTTCCATATTTATATGGAATTTATATATACACCCGTAGATATACAAGTAGATATACGTACGACGTGACGGTCGTGACAAGTGGCACATAGCCCGTTATTCACAAAAACCAGGACTGCAAATTACACAGACTCTATCTTGCGGAGACTTTTGAACTATAAAATAAACTCTTTCCACTTAGCCCGTTATACAGGTTAATGGCGCTGGCTCTTAGCACGCATTTTAGTAAAAATCCTAATTTATATTTTTATGACACTTAGCCCATTATTTACTTCAAGTTTTCAATTTCCATTTACCATTTTTAGCCGTTTCCTATCCTTAGGATATAGGCCTCTTTCAAATTCGTCCATCGGCTTCGATCTTCCGCAACTCGATACCAGTTCAGGCCAGCGACCTTCTTTATCTCGTCGTACCATCTTTGCTGCAAAGCAAAGTCTTCAATTGTCTGCTAATATTCAGTGGCAACATAAAACTGGCCCGAGACAACATAAAAGTGGCCCTAGACGAAACAACATAAAATTGGCCCTAGACGAAAATCTTGAAATTAAATTATTGCCAATTCCCAAAAATCTATCTATTTAAAGGAAAATATGTATGCACACATGGAAAATATGAGCTTCAAAAATGGTCGCCCGATGGGGCTACAGCTTTGATTAAATGGAAAATTTCTTTATTTCCAGATTTTTCGGCATGAAGGAGTAGGTATTAAAACGTATAGAGATAATGTTTGTTTTCTTTAAATGTCGATAATTTTAGCCTTAGTAGAATTTGACAATTTTAGTTCTATCTAACAACTTGTCAATTGATTTAAATCCCGTTTCATGCGATACGTGGGACGCGTGCTACATGGTATGCACGCTAGAAAACTGGTTGGCATTGAGTTAAGGAGGTCCCGGAATGCTGTAATTTTTGGCCAAAACACGGTCGCATTCACTGATTTGAATGCGGTTTTCACTAATGTTATTTGAAACTATAGAGGGATTTATTACTTGTTATCTCCATCAGATTCTTGAGAATGTAATAATGTGATTAGGGCTAAGAAGAGACATACGTCTGGAATGTTATTCGCCATATATCAATATTAGCTTTATTCAAACCCGACATGACTTTCTTCAAGCTATCATCCTTTTCTATCTCATCTACAAATACTAATAACGTATGCCTTGATGAGACGGAAAATGAATAGTTTCGTATGTACTGAAACAATGCAAATATATTATAAAGCCAAGAACAACATAATTAATGGGGAGAAAACAAAAATAAATTCAAACGGAATAGTAAACATAACAAATTGAGGTGTAATCCAAGTGAGATTATATTAATCATACGTTGCTAAGATTAAATAGAGAAATAAGTAATAAATACTAAAATATCACTTGTTTTCATTAAAAAATCATGATATTCAAAACAATTTGTAGTAAACAATAATATAAAACATCACAGATATAAGATAGGAAATTATTAATAGATTGTTGTCATATAATAGCACGAAAATAAGTATATCTAGATAAGTATAAATCATAAACAAAGTAAGTACGTGAACAAGATAGTGGAAATTATGATTTCGTTATAACAAGAACCAAGACTGATAAGAAAATTGATGGGATATGACAGGATATTGTTAGGGCACACAATGGGTTGAATTCACAAATAAATATAAGTCCTTAAATATTCCAAAAATTCAGAAACTTAATAACAATCATCAAACTACAATTGTCAGTTTAAATATTTAATTATAAGAAGTGTAATTGTTTAAAATGAACCGAACAGTTAATGGACAGACAGTAGACTTTCAAAAGAAATTTCAATATAGTTATAGTATAATAGATTTAGAGAAATTTTGAGTATGATGGTCATTCATGTTGATGAAGAACTCTACAGCGAATTCACTCATGATTGAGACATTTTTATTCAATTCATAATTTCATGTATAACTTTTAATCAACCTGGTATATTGTAATTGACCGAAAATTCAATTTATTTCATGAAATCAAGTGACCTTTTTTGGAAAATCTATATAAACCTGTGTAGAATTTGACAGGTAGCTTGGTATATTTGAATCGTCAAGGGAAGATGTACAAAATTGTGTGCGTTAATTATTTGTAAAAAGAAGGCTGTGGAAGGTAATGGAACAAAGGATTGAAAAATAGGTAGCCATATTGAAATTACGAGAAACAGGAGCAAGAAACTGAGAATTCGAGCAATAAAAACATGTTTGAATTAATAAATTATACCTAAAGAAGATATGAGACATGCAGGACGTACCTAAATAAACAAGGACTAAGCTATGAGTCGTATATTTCCATATAAAAACACTATATCTTGAAACTGCATATTCCTAGAACATTTCCCATTCATACAAACATTCATTTCGATGAAATATCGAAGGCATATTACTGTAAAGTAACAAAAATGAAAGCTGCTCGTGATAAGAAAGGTTTTTGATGAATTCTGTAATATTAAATTGTAAATAATAAGAAATAATTTGATGAACTTACCAATTAACGATATGAGCTCATATAGAACATTTTTCTTTATAATCTGAATGAATTTCAAGCTTCCCATATTAATTTTAATCATTCCAATAAATAATATTCGTTTCTTTTCAAAACATGCATAAGAATAACCTCACTAAATAATTTTATACGTCAAAGAATAAATTTCAGATTATAAGTAAGCTACACATCCATTAGATATCGCATGCTGATTTGAATTTAAAAAAGGAGATTCAAAGTTTTAAAATGTTCCTTAAATGAAATATATCTATTTGTATAGTTTAACTACTCGTGTGTCGATTATTCTCCCAATTTCGGGTGTTAGAAGGAAAACAGATATTTGGTTTTATTGTAGATGTAAAAATCTGCAGAAGGTAGTATTCACGCCAATCCACGGAATTTCTTTTAATTGAATAAATTAAGTCATGGTATGAGTGAATGCTTATTTTTCTCAAGTTTGTTGTGCTCTCGTTGATCGTTTAAGGCCTACCTTAGCATAATATGAAGTAAAAACAAAATAATAAAAAAGTTTTTAAAAACAAACAGGAAGGACGTATATGTATGCTCGCCGTATGTACATTCTATACAGTAAATATACATATAACTATAATATATATAATTAATAATTATTACAAAACACATATACGCAAACCATACAAACGAGACGACGACAGTACATAGCTTTGACAGTTGTCGAAGTTGTCAGTAACTCCATCCCTCCATCCCTTCGTTTAGTCGTATTTACAATCTAAAATGTTATGAAAATAAATAATCCTATTAAATTTGATTATCAATTCTTTTTCTCATTATATTTTTAAAATACGATCCTGTCTTGTAGGGTTCTTTTGAAAATGAAGTATATTTTGTAAAACTTTCAAAATTATCATAAAAATTGGTAAATTATTTTGTAAAACCTACTTTGTCCACTAAACTGTTATATTACTGGCAGCCATGTTAATAATCAGATATAGATAAAATTTTAATATTTCTAAAGACTAAAATATATTTCACTATTTCAAATAGTTTTATGTTAAAATAACATCAAGTATAAATAAATTTAGAACATATATTAATTTCAAATATTACTATTAAAACTTATATTTTTAACTTCTAAAATTATTAGAAAAAGTTGATAAAATTTGAACGCATGAAAAATTCACTGCCTTTATACCATAGTAAAATTTTCTTTCTGTCTGAAACTAATACTTGCACAAAAATCAAATTTAAGTTACCACGGTCGGACATTTTTATTTTCTTTCCAAAGTTGGTGCTGTTCACGTATGCATTTATTTATTATCACCAGCAACTCTGCAATATAATTATTTTAAAACAATTTTCCTTTTTACAAACATAAAACAAAGTTGATTTATTAATACTGCTACAATAGCAATAATGTGGCATGTAATTCAATTATAAAACATATATACAATCTTTATATAATAGTTTTTCAACTATTACACAAGTATCGCATAATAAAATTTAAGAAATTTTTCAGCCCATTCATTAAACACTTATAAATCTTTTATAAAACAATTTTATTGTATTTTTATAAACATTGTACATCTGTTTTATAGCACTTATGAAATATATTATATAAACAAAATGTTTTATAAATTGTGCCCATTTTGTGTTTATAGACATTTTGAAAACGTTTCTGAGACTAACATTGTTTCATAATATTTATCGCCAAAACGTTTCTACGACCGTTGTACTGCCTGTGGTAAGCTGAAAATCAATAGGGTTCATCTGTAAGATGCCCTGAACAATATCCAATCATAAAATTGGTCACTTGTATACACTCCGCAGGCTGTATCGTACTAACCGAAATTTCCCCAAAAATGACCAAAAATGTAGTACTTGAGGTACAATATCACGCGTTGTACTGGATTTTGAGAGCTGTAAATCTATAGGGTTTATCTATGAGATGCCGTGAATAATATTCAATCATAAAATTGGTAACTTTATGCACTACGGCGACTGTATCGTGGTAACAAGATATGTTACAAAAAGTGGCCGACTACGACGACATACACACAGGATTTGTTTCGAAGTACCCATTTTTCGTGTTTTGTTGCTGAAAATCATGAAAAAAACTTAAAAGAATCCAATATGACAATTTTTTGTGGTAACCCAATTCTTTTCCCGCATCGTAGATAGGATTGGCGGAAAAGTAAAAATAATAACATTTCTTGATTGTCGAGAAAAACTTGCAATTTTCGTACTTCTAACCGGATATTTATAAAAATATTCTACTACAACAGTTATTTTGAAGTTACTTTGAAATTGTAAAAAATAATATTTGGCGAGTACTAAATGCTAATGCTGATTGGATTTCATATACATTCTAGAATGTATATGAAATCATATCCATTCAATTGAAATAGAAATCGTCTCATCAAAATAATATCAAATTAGAAATTAGGAAGTCACTGTTTGCTTCAAATCATCGAAATTCTTCTCTTTCGATTTTTTCTATAGACACATTCCCGTAACAAATCTCTCGCATTTATTAAAGAGCTTAAACAAACAAGGATACTCGACAATAACACAAAAAAAAGTTACAAAACACCCTCGCTCTAATACTTTCTAATAATTTAGTGCCACATTAAAAAACAAAAGCGACCACTCAGACACCATCCCTATCTCCATCCCTCTCCTTTATCCTTTACGAAAATGTTGTTTCACTTTGTGGGTGCTCTTACGAGAGATGCAGGAAATGTTCACCATAGGCGTCGCTAGAGAACAAAAGATAGGAGGAAATAACAAAATGGATCTGGGTGAAACGTTCAGATTCATTGGGAACAAAATTAATCAAATCTTATTAAGAAGCATTAGAAGGTTAATGGATTACTGTCAACGTCATCACGCGGTTATTGAGAGTTGACATCTCAAAGAGAAGGCTACATTGATAATATAGTTAATCGTATACAGAATTTTTCTCATCTTTGGAACGTTTAAATACTAGAAAAATAATTTAGGAAGAACTTCAGCTGTAATTTATTCACTTCAAAATTTGGCGGACATAATTTGGTGGGTGCGCGTGGTGTATGCTACAAAATGTTAAAACAAATTATTCTACTATAGTCAAACCTCAAATTCTAGCAAGTACAATACATGTTAATTTTAAAAAAACTGATTTGAATGGTCATAAAATAGGTTCTTAACTGCGTATAAAAAATTTGTTACATTTGACAGCCCTGTTGTAGCTATAGTTGTTGATAAACTTGTAAAAAGAATATTCAGATTTATGTAACACAAATATTGTTGTCAAAATGCAGCAGCTAGGCTCGCAAATATGTTGTCAACTTCAATAAGTTATGTCAATTGTCAATGTAAACTGGTATGATAGTTTTATTTAAATTCTAATCCTAATAAACTAAGTTCGAGTTGTTCTTTTAACGGGAAGTTGCCTAATTTATTCCTGCCCGCTCACAGGTTATGGGCCCAGTATTGCACATAGTGGCATTGGAAGAATAAAGGGGAGAAACCATAGTTGAAAGTGGAAATACAACTTTGAGGTTAGGCGAAAGTGTAAAGAAATTTTGGCAATGACTGCAGCAACGGCGACGTTAAGTGTAAAATCGTTTGATGGAAGTAGTAGTATACTGGTTTTGCCAATTGGGAATTTCGTGTATAATTAGTACTCGAACAAAATGAGGTATTGGATGTGCTAGAAAAATATACACCCGCAGCAACCGAGGATCCAAAGTTAGTTGCAGAATTTAAGAAGAAAGATGTTAAAGCTAGAAATGTTGTTGTTCAATGCTCATCAGATAACATTCTAGAAACAATAACAGGCGAATTTTCTGCCAAAGAAGTTATGAAAAAGTTAGAAAGTACATTCTTAAAAAGGGCATTGCAAATTTAGTTCAATTGCAAAGTGAATTAATAAATTTAAAATTCACAGAAAAAGGTTCTATGCAATATTTTGTCATTGATTTTGAAAAGACTATTTTAGATATTAAAAACTGTGGAGTGAATATCGAGGAAACAGTATATTAATCAAGTTTTGTCAGCCTTACCTACAATTCTACAATCATGTTGTGACAGCTATTGATATTACTTTTCCGCCCAACCTATCTAATATGCGAGAAAAGTATTGGTTTACCCCAAAAAAAGTTGGAATTTTGAAATTTTTTTGAGTTATTTGTACGTTTCCCAACAACAACAACACGAAAAAACGGTTTTTACAAAAAAATCATGTGTGTATGCCGTCGTCGTCGTCGTCATCGTTGTCGTCGGCTACTTTTCTTTACATGACTTGTTAGCACGATACAGCCTCCGGAGTGCAATAAGTCACCAATTTTAAGATGGAATATTGCTAAGGACATGTTACAGATGGATCCTATTGATTTTCAGCTCACCAGAGCCAGTACCACGGGTGCTATGGTATTTGAGGTACGACATTTTGTTATTTTTTGAGAAATTTCAGTTTGTCTAGGGGCCCATCAAGACATTATAATTTATCACAAACAAAACTAGGCCACGAAAAGGTAGGAATAACTACAATTGGGATAAACAGAGGTAAACAAATCTGGTTCAAACATTCACAAGAATACCTTTGATTCGTATATGAATTTCATCAGAACCTTATATACTTCCATTTTGTTTAAAGCTAAAAGATGGCAGATATTGAAGGGTGGGAAAAATCCGATTCTTATTAAATCATTAATAAGGTTTTGAGTTTCTTGGGAATATATGCAGTTAAAGAAAATATGATTCAGATCACTTTTGGTATGACAGTGTTGACACAGATTTGTGTCAAGAATTTTTATTTTATATAAGTGTGCCGGATAACATGCATGTCCAAACAATAGTTGCAATGTATTTACGTGGGCAGGAATAAGAATTGAACCAACAACAATTCGGAATTTCTTGTTGAGTTGATGAATATTGGGTATTAGATATTTTACAATAATCGTTCCAAGACTTTTTCCATAAACAACTTTGTTTTTGCCTACAATTAGCAAATACTTCTGGTACTGTGAGTGGATAGATAGATAAAGTGCCATTTTCTGCTGCATTTGTAGCTAAACGATCTACATGTTCATAATGTGTGAGTCCTATATGTGCATTGATCCATATCAGCTGTACAGGTTTATTATCTTTTTTTAATTGAAATATTTTTTTTTATATAGAATATATAAAGATTATCTGATAAAGCAGGTATAGTTGGATTTTGTATAGATGTTAAGACAGACAGAGAATCAGCTAATATAATAGCAGAACTTTGTCTGGACGAAGAAATAAATTTTAACGATTCATAGATGCCCACAGCTCTAGCGCTGAAAACTGAGAAGTCTGAGGGGAGCTTAAACAATTTTTCGACATTATCACCTGGAATGTAGAACGCACAACCAGTTCCATATAAACTTTTGGAAGCGTCAGTATATATCTCTATGGAGTTTAAAATTGTAAGACTTATCGTAGGATTTACATGATACCTAGGTTGAATGACATTAAACATATGAAAAAAGTATTCAAAATTATCTGATATCATATTTTTTTCTGATCTAACTACACATAGATTGTTTTTGTTTCGGAAAGCATCACAGAGAGACGGTGAATTTTTACGGATCCAATAGTTGTTAGTTGAATCAAATTTGTTTAGTTTACATATATTGTGATATAAAGATTCGTTGGAAGACATAATTTTTATGAGGAATTTATGGCTAAGATGATTTCTTCTTTAATTTAAGGGATGTTCTAAAGCTTCCACGTGAAGTGGTTCAATGGGAGTAGACCTCATAGCACCCATACAAATACGTAAGGCTTTGTTTTGAAATACGTCAATTTTTTGTAAATTATTTTTACTTGCGGATCCATAAAGTGTACATCCATAATCTATTATGGATCTAATGTATGATTTATAAAAAAGTAGCGAAGTCGATACATCAGCTCCCCACCAAGTTTTAGAAATGAATTTCAAAAAATTCATACCTCTGTTGCATCTATTCAATATATGTTCGATATGGGGTTTCCAGGTTAACTTCCTATCAACTATTATTCCCAAGTATTTTATTGATTTTCAAAAAGGAAACGCTTGTGTATTCAACTGAATCATATCGATATTCGGTATGCAAACTGATGATTTCGTGGGAGATACTTCAAAACCATTTTTAATGAACCATTTATAAGCCGATCCGTATATTTTATCTAACGTCCCTACAGCATCATTATATTTTTTGGCCTCTGAATATAAGCAAAAATCATCTGCATACTGAATTATTTTTGGGGTGATATTTTCAACGTAAATACTATGAAAGTCAGCCGGACACAAATTGAAAAGCAGAGGACTCAATACTGAACCCTGAGGTAGTCTTGAAATATTATAGCGAGGTCCTATAAGGTGATTATAATGAGTTCTTATATACAATTTTCTATGAGAATAAAAGTTAATTATTGCATCAGTTAATCGAATCGCTATTAGGAAGTTAATAATCATTTTTTCTCTCAGAATGGGTAAGCAGACGCTATTATAAGCACCTTCGATATCTAGGCAAAGTGTAGGTAAATATCTATTGGTGGAATAAGTATTTTGAATATCGGTACCGAGAGTTGTTAGAGCGTCAATTGTACCACAACCTTTTCTGTGGCCAAACTGGGTTCTTGGAAGGAGGTTTTTCTAAAATAACCACCATTCAAGTCTGTGCTTGATGGTACGTTCTAAAGTTTTCAACATACAAGACATAAGTGATATAGACCGATAGAATTCAGCATGATTGGGATCTTTACCTGGCTTGAGAATAGGAATAACGATGACATCCGTCAACTCATTAATTAGGGATAGATTATTCAGTATGTCATTAAATATATCAATCAACATACATTTAGCAATAACAAGATGGTTATCAATCATAGGATATTTAATTTCATCAAGTCCTGGACTAGTACTGATGCGATTTTTAAGAACATAGTTCAACTCTGGTAAAGTTATGGGCTTTGAAAGAAAATGGTTTTCATCAATAGATGAAGTTAGATCAGGAAATAACATAGCAGCGAAGGGAGGAGAAATTTTGTCAGAAAATTCTGCCATCGAGATATCATCTAAAATCTAAAGGCTTGACGTTGGAGATTGGTTTTCTATAAATCTTTCTAGCTTGTTTCCAAAGAGAAGAAGACGAAACAGACTTATTAAGAGGAGAAACATACTGAATCCAGTTTTGTTTAGCTATTGCTTTAATTTTTTTTTTGTTCTTGCCATCATTTCTTGACAAAGGAAAAAGTTTTAGAAATTCGAAGTTTTTTTATAAGTCGAAAAAGCCAAACGTCTATCTTCCAAAATCTTTGCACAATCTGAATTCCACCAAGGTGGGGGGTAACGTTTTAAGTTTTTAATATTTTTGAATTGTGGTATCGCAATGTGTGCAGCTTGATTCATACTGCTGGTTAAGATTTGATATTTATCTGTTGTGGAGTTTAATGAGAAATCTCCTTGAAAAATATTTTCAATTGTTCAATATTTTATGTTCCATTTATTTTAAAGGAGAAATTCATTGATAACTTGGTCAATTGGAAGCTCCATAAGAATAACAAAATGATTCAATTCTAATGTATCATCTAAAACTGACCAATTAATTCTATTAGCAAGTTCAGGAGAACAAAAGGTGATATCTATCGCAGAAACATTTTGATTAGGACGAGTTGAAACTGCGGGTTGTCCATTATTCATTACTGTTAGATTAAGATCATCTGCAACTTGGATTAGCTGTATACCAACTGTATCATTCTGATGTGCACCCCACAACGAATGATGTGCATTGAAATCACCGCCCACGATTATAGGATTTTTGCTTGTGAAAAAAGTGTAAGCCAATCATTAGCAGAACATTTAATTTTAGGTGGTTTATAAGCAGAAAAAAAGGCTTAGCTCCGATTTACCATATTTAATTTTTATGCCACACATTTCCACGCCTCTACACACATTCATATTAATTTTGAATTCACAAAAACTTATTGAATGATGGACTAAAATGGCAACACCACCATAGCCGTCATGTCGGTCTTTACGGATCATATTATAACCATTATAACAATATTGTATATTTTTTTTTGAACCAAGTTTCAGTAATTTTTCTATAATTTAAAAAGTGTTGCAAACTGTTTTTATTTGCCACAGCTGATCTAGCATTCCACTGCATAATGTTAAGTGAAACTTTCTGAGCCATTAATAATAATTAACTGTTAGAGTACCCTCCTGTACTTGTTTTATGCTACTGATTATTGAACTTTTACTAATTAATTGCAAATCTTCTACTGAGCTAATATTATCCAATAGATTGAATACAAATTTGGGGACAATGTCAGCAATATTCTGTTTTTTACTTTCAATACTATTAAAATTGTATTTATAGGGGTTAGCAGGTAATGGTTGACTAGGACCAAAAGTAAAAGGAACCATAGGCGAGCCAGAAGGAGACTGATTGGACGGAGAGTCTGATTTTCTTTTCTTTTTCATTGGAACTGAGTAGTTTTTTGTGCCACTTGTACTTGGTAGCGACGAAATTAAAGTATTGCTTTCCCTAGTATTTTTTATCTTATTTTGTGTGGTATTATTATTAACTTGATTAGTAAGACTGGGAAAATATTTATTATAATTTGATAAGCCTGAAAAAGAATCATGACTTACAAAAGAAGAAATAGAGTTTTCACAGTATTTTCTGGCTTCCAGAAATGACGTTTTTTGTTCAACCATAATAGTTTTAACTTTTTTCTGTTTCTCATATTGAGGGAATTTTTTGGATATAGATAGGTGATCGTTAGATTTACAATGAATACAATAAATTTAGTGTTTTTAAATGAAACTCACGGTCTCTAGTTAATTCCACAATATAATAAAAGTTATTGAAAATTCTAAAAAATTGACAATTGTTTCGATAAATCAATATCATCGTCAGAATGACAGAAGTTACATTTCATTTTATGCCCACCTGATGTTTAGTAGTTATTTTTGGCTAGACCAAGAAGTAACCTAACTTGTGATTGGCTTAATATATGTTTATAGAAAAAAGAAGAAGATGTGATATTACAAATATTGAAGCTTAGATATTATTAGCCCTATGGTGATATCCTGGATATCATTTTTCCAATTAAGATCAGTATAACTGTGCAATGATATAGAAAAACAGGAAAACTATATCTGCTGATCTTTACAATTATCACTTAAGAAGACAGTTTATTAGTGGAGAACTCCCTAGATTCAACTGTTCATTGACAATTTCATATTGTGGGTTTCTTAAATGTCTTCTAATTTCCAGTTCTTCAAGGAAATCCAGTTCTTGCTTCTTTTCACAAATATGCAGCACTTCTAGTTCTGTGTTAGGTGTCAATGAATGATTGGTGTCAAGTAGATGTTTTGCGTAGTGGGATTTATCTGGTTGTTTTAATCTGTATGCCCGTAAGTGCTCACTGTATCGTATTTCAAAATTCCTAAGGGTCTGACCCAAATAGACAGCATTACATTCTGGACATTTGAGTTTATATATACCTGACTTCTTTAATAGTGGTATTTTTGTTTTTACATTTAACAATTTTGTACTAACGTTACTTGCTGTTTTAAAAGAAATTGTTGTATTCGTTGCTGAAGATATTATCTTTGAAATATTATTAGAAATATTTCCTGCATATGTGATGGTTTTATGAGTTTTAATTTCATCAGCTTGTTTAGGATATATTAGTTGTAATGCCACTTTTTCTTCTTTTTTACTAATTAGCTTATTTATCATATCTAATGGATAACCGTTAGATGTTGCTATATGTCTAATTGTATTAATCTCTCTATCAAAATTACATTTGTTAATAGGAACAGAAAAAGCTCTATGTATCATTGAATTACATGCTGCTAGTCTGTGTGACATAGGGTGGTTAGAATTGAATGGAATGAATTGTCACATCAGTCTGTGTTGGTTTTCGGTAAATTGAATAATCAAGTACATTATTAACTCTTTGAATTTTTAAATCAAGAAAATTGATTGAGTTATTTTCTTCAATTTCTAATGTAAATTCAATTTTCGAGTGTAAATTATTGATGTGGTTGAAAAATACATCTAATTGTCGTTCACTACCCATAAAACAAGCTAATATGTCATCTACATATCTATACCAAAATAAAATATTTTTCGAAATATTACTTTCAAAGATCTTTCTCTCTGAATTGTCCATAAAAATGTTTGCTAAAATAGGTGATATAGGGCTTCCCATTGGTAAACCTTGATTTTGAATATATATCTTATTGTCAAAAGTGAAATAATTCTGATTAATGCATACATCAAATAAATTAAGTATATCTGATATTATTCCTGGATTAATATTTTTATCTTATAGTAATTTTCTTACAAGTATTAGACATTCTTTAGGAGGAATTTTAGTAAACATATTAGTTACATCGAACGAAATGAGTTTATAGTTATCTTGCAAGTGGATTGCTTTCAACTTTTTGATTAGTTCTATTGAATTTCTAATTGAGTACTGAGATTCATATCCGTGAGTACTGAGTATATTGTTGAACTTCTTTGCCAATATATTATTGGGAGCATTAACATAAGAGACTACAGGTCTAATTGGTTTCGTTATTTTATGTAATTTAACTGTTCCATATAATTGTGGACAATGAGGATTCTTATGTATGATAGACCTATTTTCGTAATCATTTAAAAGATAATTTGAATTATTAACAATATCCCTCACATTTTTAGAAAACTTTTTTGTTGGGTCTGCTTTAAGAACTTTTACATCGCTGGATTTTGTGAAAAGAAACAAGAACGGGATTTCCTTGAAGAACTGGAAATTAGAAGACATTTAAGAAACCCACAATATGAAGTTGTCAATGAATAGTTAAATCTAGGGAGTTTTCCACTAATAAACTGTCTTCTTAAGTGATAATTGTAAGATCAGCAGATATAGTTTTCCTGGTTTTCTATATCATGGCACAGTTATACTGATCTTAATTGGAAAAATGATATCCAGGATATCACCATAGGGCTAATAATATCTAAGCTTCAATATTTGTAATATTACATCTTCTTCTTTTTTCTATAAACATATATTAAGCCAATCACAAGTTAGGTTACTTTCTTGGTCTAGCCAATAATAACTACTAAACATCAGGTAGGCATAAAATGAAATGTAACTTCTGTCATTCTGACGATGATATTGATTTATCGAAACAATTGTCAATTTTTTAGAATTTTCAATAACTTTTATTATATTGTGGAATTAACTAGAGACCGTGCGTTTCATTTAAAAACACTAATATGAGCATATTCCACGAAGTAAGGGTCGAGACAGTCAATTTCATTTACAATAAATGTTGTCCTTATTGCAACTGTGTTCCTCTGCTTTAATTTCGCCGCATTGTATACATCGTTCTTGGGTGTTTATACACTGTTTAGAAACATGTACATACTTCAAACAACGATAACATTGAACTACTCTACCTATAAATTGTTTTACCTGACAATATACTTTATTAAATACAACATATTTTGGTATAATATTACCTTCAAAAGTAATAATAATGGGTTTTTTTCGTACATAGTCAATTGTGTTATCCTCTCTTTGTATTTTACGTTTAGTATGATAAAGATTTATTACCGGAGAGGTAGACTCTACATTCTCTAACAAATATTTTTCCTCATATTTAGTGTCAACGTCCCTAATGATACCCTTTGATTCGAGTAGATGATTTGAAATATAAGCTACCAAATTATGATTTTCCAACAAAGGATTTTTAACTAATTGACTAGCCTCAAGAAACGACTCTAATAAAACTTTTATTCGATTTTTACCTATACTTTTAATTTTTAATATATGAGTTAGCTTTAATTGTTTAAAAAGTATATGACCAACAGCCATCGGATGTAGCCTTCCCAAATTACTACTTTTAATATTTTCAATGTACACCCAAATAATAGATAAATTTTACTTATTTGACAATAAGTTGAAATTTTTTGGAACTGGTTTTACTGCAGAAACCTCGTTGCTGCTTGGAGGGTTATTAATCGGTAACATGTGATCATCATCACATAACATAATTGACTCCACTTGCGTCGAGAATGACATCCCTTTTTTATCCCCCATGATGGGGTAAAATTATTTAGTTAAAAACTCTAATCGGAATATTTTAAATAAACACGTCTAAGAAAACAAAGTTGGCACTGATAAAAACTATCGACCGGTTTTGTTAATTGCTTCGCACAACTTATTTGTACAAAGGTAAAATCAACACTGATCACTTATCTTGTTTATGGATAATGATGGCCTCATCCTGTGGCCGTTTTCATTTTCAGTTCCTGAGAGGGTTTAACAAAATCGTGGTGGTAGGTGAGGTTTTACTGTATGGCTTCTATGTTTTGTTATATAATTATGAACTTTACATTATATTTGGGTTTAAATCGCAGTGGTAAGAAGCTTCTTAATACCGTAATTCCACGACTGCCATTTAATGCGAATTCTTTTATTTGTGAGCATGTAGTTTTGTAATGTCCAGTAATTCCACCATTGTTGAATTTTTCCTTTACGAATCGAAGAAATAAGATTGAGATATGATAACGGTATTTTTGAAAACGCAATTACAGTAAACTATGGACAATTTATGTTTCGACTTTAGAGATTTTAACTTTCTAAATTGCAATAAGAATGACCGATAAGTAAAACAATGTAGCGGATTCATCCAAACAAAAGCTTTTACGGCTATAAAACCGATAAAACACAACAAAAAGGAAGATAAGCTCTTTTAATCGTCTTTGTCGCCATTGCAGACCTGATATGTCTATTAACGTTTCTAGGACCACAGTCAACACAAATTTGTTATCCGAGCTGCTCCTTTCTAAAAATAGAACAGGGACAGAAACTGAAACTGGGATAAATGTGTAGAGGGCGGTACGAGGATTTCCCCAAGACAGGAATAGGAAATAAGGAAGCTGTTAATAGCGCAGAGACGGACTAACTCAAATAAATCTTTAGAGACTATTAATGTGAAGAAATTAGGAGAAATATTTTGATTTTGACGTGAAATGGAACGTAACAAGTGATTCCTTCCATTGAGATCGAATTTTTTCTGATTGATAGCAAAGATTAATGATATGTGTTAATGGAACAGTAATTTATTCATGTTGTTTCTAAAAGTTTCTCCATTGGATGTGAAGTATTTTTATTGGGCGGAATTCTTGTGCTTTGGTGGAATGTGTTATTTTTTTGAATGGGTATAATGGTACTGAATTTTAGACTCTGTGGAATTTTACCATTAGTTAGAGAGGTACTTATAAAATTCAGAATTACATGATTAATAGCTTCAAACACTTTGCAGTTCAATGTATCATATAGAGAAAACTTATTGTTCAAACCACCAAGTATAGGTATTGGTTTGAATTACTCCAAAATTCAGTATTATCGATACCCTGGACAGTATCTTGGATACTTCCAATAAAATATTTATAATAATAATAAGATACGTTTTAAAACGTCCGGCGACGTTGTCCGATACCTAACTTCCACTCGTGTATACAAGTTGCTTTTTCTCAATATCTGTTGTTAATGAGCCGTCCACTCGTATACGTTGTCTGACGTCATCGTTTCGGATTCTGTCTCTTCTGGATATTCTAAGAGATCGTCTGACCACATCAATCTCGGTCACCTAAAGTTTTCATCTATTGTTTTCTGTAATTCTCCATGTCTCTGCGCCATAGGTTAGATTACTTTTGACAAAGGTTTCGTAGATATTGTATTTCCGTTGTTTTCCAATATCAGAACTCCACCATATCCCTTTTAAGCAGCCTATTGTTCATCTGGCTTGTGCTATTCATTTTTTGATTTCTCTGTCGTCTTTTCCTGTTGTATCAAATTCAACTCCTAAGTATGTGTATTCGCTACATGGTCCTATTTCTTCCGTTTCTAGTTTGATATTTCATGGTTCAGCTCCTATTGGAAGATATTTTGTTTTTAATAGTAATACAACAAGTGTAATTATGATTATCGGAATACAAATTGTGTGGTTTCCTAAAACAACAATTTGTTTCGAAAAAGAGAAGAAATTTTCGATAATCATTAATTACACGAGTTGTATTTGTCAAGATTATTTCACGAAAACAATTAAAATTGAGCTATGATGACGTTCGTTGCAAAACTCCATGAATTGTTTCCACACGTACTTTTTAGATCGCACGGTATTTTGCGGCATTTGTTCTTTTTTTTTCTTTTGAATCTCTTTTAGATCAAACAGACCAAAATACAATACAATAATTCTGACGTTTCTTTATTAATTTGACATTTTCTGTAAGTCACTAGATTTTTAATATCGAATAAAACAACTAATGACAACGCGAAACACACAGATAGGAAAATTGCATGTATCCAATCAGGTGCCGAAATACAAAATCGAAAACATGGTGTTTTCAAATATCAATCCTCATATTCAAACCAATCGAAGGCGTGTATTTTGTATTGAGTGAAATAATCTGAGTAAGCATTTCCATACCCCATTTCCTACACTCTTCATTTAGTTTTCTCGTCATATATTCAAGATCTTCTTTGTCATTCGCTATGATGACCTGGTCATCGGCAAACTGTAGAGTGTATAAACACTTTTCTCCAAGATTGATACCCATTCCGCTACATTTTTTCTCCCATTGATTTAACGCTCTTGCTATATAGATTTTAAAAAGTGTGGGCCAGATACAGCATCCTTGGCGCAGACCTTTATTAACAGGAAATTTCTTTGATATATTATTACCAATTTTGATTCTTAATGTTGATCCATCATAAAGATTATTAGTGCTTTTATAGGGGTGTGCCTAATGTTGGTTTCTTGTAGCGTCTTCCAAAGCATTTTATGGGAACCGTATCAGACGCCTTCCGCAGATCCACGAACAAAAGGTGAGTTTCCATATTAGTATTTGATCTTTTTTCAATCATTTGTTTCAAGCAAAAGACGTTATGTGTACAAGATCTTCCCGCTCGAAAGCCTGGTTGCTTTTCTTCTTCCTGTTCTCTATATTCAAGTTCAATTAGGTCTCGCAGAACTCTTCCATAAAGCCGAGCAGTCTAGTTTGTTACCTTTTTTATGGATTGAAGTTATATGGGCCACCTTCCATTCTTCCGGCACTGGAGTTGCCGTTTAGATACTGGTTTATACACCAGGTAAGTATATCGAAAAGTTTATCTGACCCCTCCGGGCCCGCAGCACGTCCATTTTTGGGTTGTTTTACTGTTTCTCAAATTGTGTTCCCTGTGACGTTAATTGTTTCACCCTCAATTAATATTTCTGGTGGTGAGGTTGCAAGGTATTCATCTCTATCTTCTGTCAGCAATTGTTCATAGTTATCGATCCACTTTTTTGTTGGTATAAGTTGAAGTTTCGCACAGTTCTTTTCATTCGATCTAATGTTTTTTATGAACTTCCATAATTCACAGCATCTTTTACCACCGAGATGCATATTTCCTGACATTTTTTGTCCCACGTTTCTCTCTTTGCATTAGCTGCAGTTCGTCTTGTAATACTTTTTATTTCTAGATATCGATCTCTATCTTCTTGTGAGTGAGTGTTAGTGCATTTTTGATACCATTATTTTCTCTGGGTAAATAGCTCTTGTATATCGTTGTTCCACCATATTTTTCTACTGAGGGTTCTAGTTTTATTACCAATATTTATTCATTCATGTAAGTTTGGGATCATTTTTTCTAAATTGCTTTTATTTGCAACGCCAGCCACTGAAGTTGTCCAAAACTATTGGAAATCCACATGATTTATCAGGAACAACAGTACATGGCCCCTTCAGCCTTCTGTTCAGCTGCTACAGGCCAAAGTTGCATTCAAAATTTGACATTTCAATTTGATGGTTTCTAGGACCATTTCTGTCTGCATTTGTCCAAAGCTTGTATTCTGGTCATATCAATTAATTTTTTGTAATATATCAGTTAATGATCTTTTTAAAACTAATTGCATGTCAGTCTATTCTTGGGTATTCAGAATTAAATACACTGTAGTGTATATGATGACAGGAAAGAGTACCTACTACAAACAAACTAAACAGGTTTTCATAAAATAATTATTTATTTAGTATGAACAGAAGGAAAACAGTTTTTTTCCTTGAAATTCGAAACTAATAGTGAACGGCAATTTATAAATTCCTTTTTATCTGTGAGATTCTGAGCATTCAAATACTCTTTTTTATAATTCGCGGATAAAAGAAACTTCATTATAACATTGTTGACAGTGTCACAATGAAGCTCTTCGAACACTGTTATAGTAATTTTTAGTGTACAGTTGGATATTGTATTTAGTTATATTTTTATTTGACATTTGACTTTAATCTTGACACAAATTATAAATAAAATGGTCTAGCGTTGTTCTAGCTAGCAAAATTTTATATTAAATGTTCTTCAAGGTCAATTAGAATGACTTATATATTTAAAATATTAATGAATAAAGTATGCTAACGTTTATTTATCAATGAATTGTCAATTGTTTATTTTTATATTGTATAGGATCAATATATAGTTATATATAACATACGATTTTTGGGATAAATTACCAGATATCTATGTGAAGATGTATTACAGAAATAATTCTGTTCATGATATAATATAAAAAGATCGCAAGATCATATATGAAAAAGCTCTTTTTCAAACAAATAATCATCCTCTGTTTGCTTAAATGAAAGTTTTTTACAATTTACACAATTATTCGGTTATAATATGTCAAAAGTCAGAAGGGCTGAATAAAACCATCTGTGATCTGACCAATCAGGAATCTGCAGAATTGCCAACTTAAATTCAAATCACTCCTCCCAATTTAAAAATAGGGATTATATGGAATTCTATTTTATTTCAAAAATTAAATAAATGCGAGTTATAAAAAATATTGTGTAAAACTTGTGCCACAATGACTTTCTGTAGTACTCGTGATTTGCGCAACTCACCGCTTCGCGGTTCGTTGTGCAAACTTCACTCGTACTACAAAACGAGTCATTGTGAGACTTGTTTTACAAATAACTATTGTGTGACCTATCTCGTGACTGACTTAATATACATGAATTTAAAGAAGAGATTAAAAACTTAAATATAATTGGCCCTATGGAGATATACTGGATATCTTACTCCCAGTTAAGATCAGTATAATCGAAAACCGGGAAAACTATATCTGATAATCTCTACATTTATTACTTAAAAAGACAGTGTGGTTCTCTTAAGTGTCCTGTAATTTCTAATTCTTCAAGGAAATCTAGTTCTTGTTTCTTATCACAAATATGTAGTACTTCTAGTTCTGTATTATGTGTTAATAAACGTTTGTTATCAAGTAGATGTTTCGCGTAATGGGATTTCTCTGGTTATTCTAATCTGTATGCTTGTAAGTGTTCACAATGTGTAATTTCGAAATTTCCAAGGATTTCACCCATATTGACAGCATTATCTACATTCTGGATATTTAAGTTTATATATACCCGAATTTTTTAATGGGGATATTTTTGTTTTGACATTTAACAATTATGTACTCACATTAATTTCTGTTTTAAAAAAAATTGTTGTATTAGTTGGTAAAGATACTATCTTTGAAATATTAGAAAGATTACCAACGTATGTGATGGTTTTGTAAATTTGTATTTCTTTAGTTTGTTTAAGAAATATTAGTTGTATTGCCACTTTTTCTCTTTTTTATCGAGTAATTTATTATATATATATATATATATATATATATATATGTATATATATATATGTTACAGGAAAAATAGATTCCGCAGTAAGAGTTTACTTGACCTAGAAAAAGTCGACTCTTACTGGTATTTTCAGTAAATGTTGATTAAAAACGAAATTGATGAATTTTGATCAACTGATTTACTAGCCAGAATTGATTATACCTAGGGCAAGTATACTCTTACTGCCTTGAGCTAGTAAAAGTGAAATGAAAAACAAATAAAAATTATACAAAGAAAGATAGAAATGTTTATCATTTATTACAGCAAGGTAATGACTTGTGACACTTTGAGTTGCAGAGCACATCTTTTTTCTTACACAAGCATTTCATGGATTTGCATTTATTGTTGCAAGAGCATTTGAAAAATCCTTGTCCACTTTCAAGTGATTGAGAAGTTGCAACAGTTCTTACAGCTATTGTTTCATCCATAGGGACTTCATTTTCTTGGATAATATTTGTGGGACAATTACTGAATTGAGACCTAAAAAATATCACTGTTGAACAATAATTTTAATATAATGGGCAGGCATAAAATGAAGAGAAAGACAAAGGCAGAGAAAGAGAGAGTGATAAATTATCTCGACAATCTCCAGTATCACACCAAGGATAGATCGGGTATCTCATCTTCCGCGGTCAACATCTGGGACAGGAATTCGAACTGATGTTCCTTTTTCTAGAGGCGGATGAATTCGAGTTGATGGTTTTTTCATGCGTTTAGATTGCTCTTCGAGGCAGTGGAAAGCTTCATTTCTCTGCTTCTTAATGGTATTTGTAGACTCATCTAGGTCAGTAAGGAGATAATCACTATCATCTATTAGCGAATTTCCTCCACTTGATCAATTTTGGTTAGTTTCAATTTAATTACAATTTAAATTCCCGTTATTTTCAATTTTGTTTTCTTGTTGTTCTTGTTTCTGAATTTGACCAATAGCGCATTGAAGATCCTCTTCTGTTTCTAAATTTGCCAATACCTAAGTAGGTAGTTTTGAGGTAGATAAGCCATGTCTCGGGGGGCAACCGAACATTGCCTCATTCGGTGATCTTTTTATCCCACTATGCAATGCACTGTTTCTCATGAGTTGAATAAATTTTAATCCTTTACACCAATTTGATGTTTTGTGGTCTTGCGTCCAGGTGGTTATCATATTCTATATGTCCTGGTTGGCTCTCTCAACACTACATTGACTTTGACTATGTCTTGTTTTGCCATGCACCATTTTGAAGTTTGGCCATGTGTTAACCAGGCTGTCAATACTTTTATTTACAAATTCCCTGCCATTGTCTGACTGTAAAATACAAGGAGCCCCTAACAAAGTGAAAATATCAATAATGTTATCACACACTTCATCTGCACTCTTTGATTTGAATGATCTTAGAACAACAAGCTTCGTCAAATCATCCTGGTACCCCAGTATAAATTCGAAATCTTCATGGGGTTGCGACTGAAAGTCAATCAAATCCACTTGATATCGTGAATTCATTTTTGAATAACAAAGGCTTTACAACCAGTCCTTTTTTTATGTTTCAATTTTTGAACACAAGGTTCGCATAAGATTAAAAATAGTAAAATGTCTTTTGTAGTGACATTTTGGAATTTTCCTCTTAATTTCTTGGTCTGTGAATTATGTCATATCGTATTAAAAACCTAAGATCATTACTTTCTTTTTTACTCGTTGTTTTTAGGTTTTTTACTTTTTGTTTGTTGCTATCATATTTTAACCTGGTCAATATCAATAAATTTACCTTGGAACTTGAGCGTTCTAACCTTACTTTTTCCCGAAACAGTTGTTCATTTGAGTCTGGCATAATTATTAAAACCAATTATTAAAATATAAAAACACACTGAATTCTTGGTCACTCTTGTCAACTACAACAAATAGACAAGTAATCAACAACACTAGACAAATGCAGCTGGAATAATCAAAACAAAGATATGCGCACGCAATTACATCTGGAGAGCAACAACTCGGAATCAACTTTTACTAAACCACAGCCGACATAGTTAACTCTTCCTTGGAAAAGTTGATCTGCTTATTCTATATCAACTTTTACTGATACTTTTAGTAAAAGTTTACTTTTGCTAGGTAGAGTCAACTCTACCTAACAATCTACTTTTGCTGTAACATATATAATCGATAACCGTTGGATGTGTTGATTTGTTTAATTGTATTACTTATTTCTCTGTCACAATTATATTTGTTCATAGGAACTGAAAATGCTCTATGTATCATTGAATTATATGCGGCTTATTTTTGTAACATGGAGTGATTGGAATTATACGGTGTAGTCACATCAGTGTTTCGCTTTTCTGTAGAATTAATAATCACGTACATTATTAACTCTTTCAATTTTTAAATCATCAATAGTATATTCTTCAACGTATAATGATGGCTACTATTCACGAGGATGAAAATTACGATACGAGCCTCAGGTGAGTGAATAATAACCATTATACGCAAGTAGAAAACTATACTTTCTCCACGACTATACAAAGAAAAAATTGCTCTTTGAATAAATAATTGAACAGATTCTAATGTTTTTATTTTTACTCAGCATCTTCTAATCATTAATTAAACATTTTCTTTATAACAAAAACAGCTAAATAAAACGGATATTACATATAGATATATAATAAATAGGTGCCCCTAGTTCAAATTTACCTTCTGACAAAATTAATCATTACATGCTGTTAGTAATATTAACTACAGGCTGGCAAATTAATTTTGGCAGTTGACGATGCGCGAGAAAGGCATACAACTTGACAACGTTGTGAACGCAGTTACCGGGAAGAGCAAGCGACGTACATTCCGCATGCAAAGTTTCAAAGGTTGTGAGGCTGCTAATACGTACGAGGGTAACACAATTTGGATTTAAAAATAATGAATTATGGCACATGTATAATGCTATATAAAATCTAGTTTACAAAACATAATAACATTAATGTGTTCTTTATTATTATTTCATGTGATGTAAATAATAAATAGATTCCAAGAGGCATGAAGTTTCACCTTTACTTCAAATTAATATCTTTTAAGTGGCTCCTCCATAATATTCGTCATTGAGGTTTATTTGTATATAAATTGGAAGTCAGGTAGATTTTGTAGATAAAGCGTATAATATGATAATGATAGTTAAACGACTTTCTAAATTTAACAATGGCCAACAGTTTTCGTATCTGTTTATAGTAATAGTTAATGACATACCTACCTGTTAAGCTTTCTAAAATTGTTATTCTTAATAGTATATAGTAGATAATAAGGTAAAAATACGGGTTTATACTCAAAATTTGAAAAACAAATTGGGGAAATCGCCTTTAGAGATGGTATAATAAGTATACTAATAATATAAATAAAATATTAGAGCTTTTTTGTAGTAGATATTTCCACTTTCATATGTAAATTTTTGGGGTTTTTGCAAATGTTTACTATGAAATTAGAACATCCCTTCACACTTTTTACAGAGTTAGGACTGGCAAAACAAAAAAATCTTGGTTCTGGGTGCCGTCAATTATTGTTTATTTAGAACTATGTACAGATACGCTACAAATCTTATATTACTCTAGTGGAATTCATCTCTCTGTAATATCTTCAATTTTATAACAAATTTTTACATTTGTTGCGTTTAATGTATTCAGTCCTACCACCTACAAACAAACACTATATTGAAAAATATGTTTTAGATGTACAGGGATCATCAACAGTAATATAATGATGTGCATCTACATATGATTCTTCAAAATCACTTTCTATATTAACTTCATGATCCTCGCTATCTCCTTCTTCGGCCAAATTAATAATAATATTATCAACAACAGTATCTAAAAGTGTTTCATTGCTCATAAATTCATCTTCAATCTTTTTAACATGGACACATCTAAGTTTCCAATAATTTGCAGTAAATGGGTCAATAAATTCATTACAGAATATTTTAACCTTTGTAAAATTGAAGGTAACATTTCGTTTGTAGATTGTAGATTACAAAGGGGTCGATTGGCCTATAGCTGGCCTTTCCACACTGCGACCTGAAAAGATCTTTTGTGTATACCCTCCATCTATTTTTTGTCCCAGAGATCAAGGCTTCTAAGGAAGCCTATTATCCGATTGGGGGCTATTTTTGTTACCTAGTCAGGTCTCAAGAACAACCGTTCCAGATACCTATGGCGTTGGCGAACAAGTACTCTGCAATGGCATAATATATGTTCAGCCGTTTCATCTGCACTGTCGCAGAATCTACATGTTCCTCTGTCCACTTTTACCATCTTGCAGAGGTGATATCTGAGTGGGCAGTGTCCCGTAAGAGCGATTTAGCGTAGCTAGCAGAAGGTTGTAGCAACCTTTTTGCTTATCTTTGGCCTGGAACATTTTTCCAGTAGGCTGCACTAAGTTCCTTTTCCCATTTCCAGACTTCTCCCACAATGTGGCTTTCAGTAATGCCACAAAACGGTTCAGGTCCGATGAAAGGAGTGCTAGCTCCTTCCTTTGCAAGA
The DNA here is from genome assembly GCA_963921935.1 of Galeruca laticollis. Classification (NCBI taxonomy): domain Eukaryota; kingdom Metazoa; phylum Arthropoda; class Insecta; order Coleoptera; family Chrysomelidae; genus Galeruca; species Galeruca laticollis. The sequence goes on from OY998177.1 coordinate 84,311,500, forward strand.
CCCTCGGCAGTCTCATTCCCAGCAATTCCCTTGTGCCCGGGCAACTATAACAAAGATAGTTTGTTATGTCTAGCCAGTAGCTTAAGAGATTGTTTGCAGCTTCATACTGTTTTGGACTCATAAGTTATAGACCTTAGAGCTTTCAAAGCAGCCTGGCTGTCGGAGGCAATAAATATTCTAGCTGCGTTGAGGCGCTTTTTGAGACACTCTTGAGCACAGAAGTCTATCGCTAGTATTTCCTCTTGGAATATTGTGGGAGTGTTACCTAGGGCTACTGATAACCTAAGATTAGGTCCTGTAGCCCCTATTCCTACTCCTTTCGTTTGTTTTTGACCCATCAGTATAAAATGTGAGTGCACCCCTAGTTATTTCTGATTTCGTTCTGTGTTAACTCACGATCGTTAATAATAACATCTAGAGTAACTTCGAAATCTTCTTTATCATGCATTATATCCCTAGGCATCATCATAGATTGGGAGGATCCAACCCTTAGTATCTCGAGATGTCCTGTCAAATCACCGGGTTTTAGATATTTAGCCTGTGTTAACCTATAGGCATTTTGCAGAGCAATCCTTCTTACATGTAAATGTAATGGAGGGAGAACTAGCATTACCTCCAAGGCCGCGCCAGGGTATGATCTCATTATACCCGTTATTCCTAAACATGCGAGTCTTGGAAATTTTTGCAACTCTATTGTAGCCCTTTGTTGCGTTGTTTTCTTCCACCAAACAAGCGCAGCATATATGATGATAGGTCTGACAACCGTTATATATGACCAGTAGATCATTTTTGGTTTTAGACCCCAAGTTTTCCCAAAGAGCCTACGACACGTCCAAAGAGCCCTTGTTGCTTTTGAGGTGATTTGAGCGAGGTGTGAGTTCCACGTAAGTTTCCTATCAAGGATTACTCCAAGGTACTTAACCTCTTCGGAAAAAACAGGCTTGTACCATTCAAGCTTGGAGTCCGTATACTTAACTTCCTCCGGTTAGTGAATGGAACAAGTGTCGTTTTATTATGATTGACTGAATGTCCTTCCTTCGAACACCAAGTAGTTATGAGGTTCAAGGCACATTGCATGCGATCGGCAATGATGCCGTCGTGCTTACTTCTGACCACTGTAACTAAATCGTCGGCATAGCCAAGAGCACGAAATCCTTCTCTTTTTAGCTTTGTTAGGAGGTCGTCAACCACTAGTGAGCACAGTAGAGGTGATAGCACTCCTCCTTGAGGACAACCTTTCACCCCTTTTATAGTAGTCGACTGGTCTCCGAGGTAGGTGATTATTCTCCTAGTATTTAGCATGGACTGAATATATTTGATTATGGAAGGTGGAATACCCTTTGCAGTTGCAGCAGCGCTAATTGATTCATATGAGGTGTTATCAAAAGCTCCCTCTATATCTACGAATACACATAGCGATACTTCTTTCGCAGCTATTGCCTTTTCTAGGTCTCTTACGAGACAATGTAAGGCATCCAAGGTAGATTGGCCAGGTTGGTAAGCAAATTGTTCCTCGTAAAGCGGTGCATTTGATAAATATTCACTTCTCATGTATGTGTCGAGTATTTTTTCCATACTTTTGAGTAAGAAGGAGGTAAGGCTTATAGGTCTATATGACTTTGGTTCCTCTGAAGGACGTTTGCCACTCTTAGGAATAAAGCAGACCCTGACCCTTTTGGAATGTATCCCAAGATGAAGTTCATCTTGAATATCTTACATAAGTGGGGAATTAAGATATCGGATCCCTGTTGTAGAAGTGCTGAAAAGATGCCATCCTCTCCAGGTGATTTGTAGGGCTTTAAGCTGTTAATTGCCCATTCAATTTTATTCTTGGTGAAGATTTTACCCGCTAGGCTTTTTGCTGATCTAGAAGTTTTGATGAAAGCTTCATCAAGATTTGCCTCTGCGTTATCTTCAATAATTGCAGCACTAGGAAAATGAGCGTTTAATAAACATCTCATGCCTTCCTCTATGATTTCGGCGAACTCTCCGTTTGGCTTTTTAAGGAGTCCAATACCGTTAGAGTGGTCCTTAGCGATGACTTTTTGAAGGCGCACTGCTGGGGCTACGTTAGTAATCCCTTCGCAGAATTGCCTCCAAGTTTTCCTCTTGAACCTTCTGAGTTCTTTGTTATATTCAGGTAGAGCCTTTTTGTGTTCTTCCTAGTTTCCTGTCCTCTTGGCTCTGTTAAATGCTTTGCGTGCTAAGACCTTTAGTTTGCTGAGTTCATTGTTCCACTAAGGCACATCCCTATTGACAGCCTTTGTTTTGATGGGACAAGATTCCTCGTAGCAATTAATTATCGTGCGATTCAACCATTGAGAGGCTACTTCAAGTTCCTCCACAGTTTCAATCGTATATAATGCGCCGTCAACATTTGACATTAATTTGTCCTTATATGAACCCCAGTCCGTTTGTTAAGGTATTCGACGACACTGGGTCTGTCCCCGCGTAGCCCCGACCTCGAATCGTATCCTCCTGTGATCCGACATCAAAACCTCATCGGAAGCATGCCAGTTTTGTATTAAATTTGTTGTAAAGCAACTAGCTAGGGCGATATCAAGCACCTCTTTTCTAGTTGCAGTGATGAAAGTGGGTGTGTTACCCCTGTTAATAATGTCTATATTAGATTTAGCCAAATACTCAAAGAGATACTCACCTCGTTTGTTCGTGTCCATGCTGCCCCATACTATGTTGTGGAAGTTTGCACCACATCCAAGAATAAGATGTATGTTCATTTTATTGCACCATCTGATAAGGCTTTTGACTTCCTCTGGTGGAGGTTTGTCTTCCTCTCCCGGAAAGTAAGCAGAGGCAATTATAATGTGCCTTTTACCCCTGTCGGTGAGGAACTTCACTTCAGTTGTTGCAAGGTCTCTGGTGATAAACTCTGGAACAGAAATAAAGTTAAGTTTTTTTGAGATGAATAATGCCGCTCTTGGTTTGTCATGTATTTGTGAATATATCAACTTACATGAATTGATGGATAGGCCTTTGATAAGTCCTTCGTGAGCCCAGGGTTCTTGAATGAGCCCGATGTCAGATAGGTTTCTGCTAAAACTCCTGCTAAGCACGCTAGTTGCAGCCTTTGCATGATGGAGGTTTAGTTGCAGAAACCTAACGGATTTGGAGGGAGCCATTTTACTGTTTCTTGGGATCTTTATTAGATCCCTTACTGCCCTTTGGGAGACCTGTTTTTGTGGGACCCTTTTTGTGTTCTTTTTTGCAACCTCGACTGGTTGAGGCTGCAACTGGACCACTATGTTGCCCAGCTTGGCTTTTTTGTGGTAATATTCTTACCTGACCAAATTTATAATTGGCCATATAGCCATTCTTTTTTACCCTTTGTGCGGATATGGGGTCCACTGATAGGGTGAGTTCTACTGTGGGGCCTTTTTCGGCCCTTCTTACAATCCTCCAATTTTGTGTGTTGAGGTCTTCGTTTTGGACCTCTAAAAGTCGAAGTATTTGTTCGTTTTGATATTTCAGACTGTTAGGAAGGTACGTCACAAATATCTCTGAGTGAGGAATGTTACCTTCCTTTGCGAGTCTCAATGACACACCCTCCTGTGGCTGCAGCTCCTGAACTATGCTTGTTAGCCACTCAACTGTGGCTCCGTCAGCACAGGACAGCAGCATCCAGCCAGGTCTGAATTGCAAGTTGCTGAATATAGGACTGGTATTTGCCTTTGGATCCAGCAGTAAGAATTTGTCCAAAATTTTCTCTTTTATGGATGCTAACTGTTCCACTGAAAGAGATAACTTTGGATAATTGGCGGGCATTATTCCTACCCTAATTGCTGATAGCATTTGTCCGTAGGATGGTTTGTTTCCCTCATCGGTAGTTTTACCTATTATGAGAGCTCCCTTCTTCCTCGGATGTTCAGGGGTACTTTCCTCAGATCGGACTCTTTTGGAGCCCTTACTCTTGGGTGCATCCTCCTTCTCCTTTGTGATAGGTTTCAGTGCCTGTTGTCGTGCCTCTTCATGACTGAGGCCATGCTTCAACAGGTACATAAATCTTTTTCGAGCAGTGCCGCTAAGATATACTCGAGCCTTTTTGGTTTTTTGTTGAGGCTCAATTTGGTCCTCCTCGCCGATTTTTAGGAGCTCTGGATGAGTGAGGCTATCTTTATCATCTTGGTTTTTGTTGTCTTTTCTTAGTTGGTCCATCTTTTGTCCCATGAGTGGCTAGGGAATGGTTGGTCACTTCTGGCAGAGCATCGCATACCGGAAAAAGGCTATTGAAACCTGGGTGTCGCCTAGTACCCGGAGTTCGCATAATAACGACTAAGTAACCCCTTAGCCCCACAGCGTATTCTCTACGCCACGCCAAGTCTTCGGCTTATGCTGTTCCACCACTGACTTGAGGGGGATTTTTATGGTGGTTCGCATCCACTTGGCCAGCCGATTAAGGCAAGCCCTCACATCAGTAAGCACGTCCTCATCAACCACCGACTTACTGATACGAGATATACTGGGCAGGCTTCCACGAGTTTGCGCTGTTTCCTGATGCGTGCAGGGCCCCGGGCCATTGGTCCGGTTGCCCCACACTTATCCACCCGCAGCGATCCCTCTCCACGCTGATGTTCCCAGTATTTGCGTACGCCAGAGCTTCGTTTGCCAGCCGCGAGCGACCCGCTTGAGGGCCTTGGTCCCCAATCACGCCACTCGATCTGTTTCCACCGCACGCCACGTGGATGTAAAGTTGGTCTTTGTGCAACATTTCATTTGGCCACATATTCCGCCCAAACACTTTCGATCGGATTTATGTCCGGGTGATAAGGGGGTAGCCTTAAAACTTGCAATCCATCTCGAATAAACAATTCATCAATTTTATAAGTTTTATATTGCGGTTTGTACATTTTTGCAACGTTATAAAGATCCGGTTCTAACATTTAATGACTGTAATATATGTTACTTTCAGAAAGCCAGATTTTTAATTGTTGTTTAGTCCAAGCAGTCGTAGGTAATTTTTTATTTAGAACATTGTGATATGGGACGTTATCAATTACCACAACAGCGTTTTTTGGTAGGTTTGGAATAAGTTTTTCTTGCGCCCACTTCTCATAATTTTGTACGCCATTTCATTATGATAATCTCCTGTTTTTGACTGGGAGTTCCACACAATACCAACATTAGGTAAAAAACCATTTTCACTTCCTGCATGCACAATTATGAGCCTATTACCTTTTGAAACAAGTTTTCTCAATCCTTCGTTACTCTTGTCGCTCCATTCTTTAAGGTGAGTGTGACATGAATGAATGTATGTTACATCCATATAAATGATAGGTTTGTTCTGTTCTCTACACTTTTTTATGTTTCTTAAATATAGTAGGCGTAAATGTCTGATTTCGTGACGTTCCATTAACAAACTTCTGTTGTTTTTCATGTTGGTCCAACGAAAACCCAAAGAATGTATTTGTTTCCGCAGAGATTCGCGACTTCCTGCGAAGACATAACTATCTGCAAAGGTTTCATGTACATTTCTTAACGTGGGTACTTTTTTCTCGGATATGTGATAATTTATTATGCACCTTCTAAGCACAGTTTTGTAGAATTGATCCATACGGATACTGGACGTTCTTTTTTTTTAGTAGGCACATCAGTGTCAGCATTACTCCCTGCCAGAGCTACTTTTTTAATGCGGGAAAGCGTTCTTTAGCTTACTTTCGTAGCAGCAGAAACTCGTTCAATGACCTGACAATAAAATAAGTCGATGTAAATGCTGTAGTAAAAGTTTTACTCTTGTGTATTTTTATACAAATAAAATGAGGAAGTAGTTAAATTTGTTTTCAGTAACCGTTCTTTGAATTAAAAATTTTGGCGTGATTTCCGGCCATTTAAAAGAAGTATTAAATTCAAAAATACCATATTATGTTCCAGTTCATTAGTTGTTTTAAACGATCTTTAGATTTTAGTTCAAACATATTTTAATATGACCAAACCGCAATTGTAACTGAAATTGGAAGATGGTTCAAAACAAAGAATAAAACCGAAACGCAATAGATATAGGTATGAAATGAGTACAATAATTATAAGCTAAAAAACTTATTACATTTAAATAGGTATCTTACACAAAATAAACATTTGCCATTTGATATACTCCTGTAGACAGAAACAGAATAGTTATTTATGCAAAAAGTGCATAAAGTGGTGCTTTTTTTCACGAATGGAAAAATTGACGCATTAGCCGCAGGCGAGCAAAAACCAAAAATTATATCATTTAGGTTGCTCTAAATGGACTAAAAATGGCGTCGATTTGTTTGTAATGATGACATAACGGTGCATAAAATTGACACATGAGTGCATAATAATATATTATTTTATATGGAGGAAAAGTGATACTTTTCATGACGCGCTCGTCTTTAACAGCCGAACGGAGTGAGGCTGGTAATAGAGAGCAAGTCATGAAAAGTAACTTTTCCTCCAAATAAAATATGCTGTTTTTTCTTCAAATGTCGATAAATGAATTCAAAAACGTCTCTTTTTGATAGCAATAATTTTTAAATATAATTGGGTTCGCAAGGCGGTTTAGACCGGTGTCGGTGAATAGGCACAGGTTGTTGCTATAGTAATGTAACATAAAGCTGTCAGTGGACACTGTCAACAATATTAATTTATTTTTTACAATTATTGCGTCTCCGGCTGCGTTTCTATCTATGTTGCTATAATAGCACTTTTCCCTCCGCTGGCGGGAAAGTGAAAACTAAAGCTCCGGCGGAGGAAAAATGAAACTTTACGGTCGCCTACACAGTCGAAAAATGACACATTTACTGACGTTTGTAGAAAAAAAACTTTGTCTCACCCTAATGTCACATTTTTAAATCGCTTACCAAATAAATATTTTATGTACGAAAATCGACTTGCCTTTGTTTGCCTCTTCGGTCAAGAAATTTAAAACGTTCATAATTATTTCACGCACTGCTCACTCAACTTTTTATGAACAACTTTACTTTCTGGAGTCGTCATAACAAGTATTGCATAACCCTGGTAATCACACTTTTCTCTGAACTGTACTGTCGGAACGAGGCTTACGAGTTGTGCCAGCGAAGTGAGATCTTGCAATCCGCACACGTGTTTGCTACGGCACAACGGAAGTTGCCAAACTTCCGACTGCCATAATTAATTTGCCCACATGTAGTGAATAGTTGAATGTATAAATAAATTACGTAAGTAGATATACCATTTGTATATATGTATGCCACCCGTTGTATATTTAAATAAATAAGAAAAACATTACAGTATATGAGTAAAATGTACTGTTAATGACGATTTATAATATTATTCCTTAGAGGAAAGTAACGAACTCAACTCAAAAATTCATGAGATTTCAAATAATATTGTCTATAAAATGAAAAATCTTGTAAGAAACTTCAATGTATGGGATTCTGGTTAATTAAAAGCGACATTTATGGTTAAAAACTAAATCTTGGACGCCCCATGCATAGACACAAACTGTAATTAAGATATTACACAATATTGCAATAAGTAACGCCATGCACTACTCATAAATATCAATTAACAACTTGTTCCAATTAGTTTTGTCTAATTTCGTGCACCAGCTATACCTTCGGGCTATTTCCACATATATATGTTTTGATTAAATTTATTCCTGTTTTTCAAAACAACACATTTATACATTTTAAGACCTCCAATGCGTATATTTGTTAGAAGGAACACAATTATACGATGATGAAAGTTTGTTCTAACATAAACTCCATAATAAACTAAAGTTTACTATATAATTGAAAAACTTCATGCGTTTATTGTTAGACTTGTTTGTAATTTTTAGAATAAAAATACAAAAGTTGTTCTCATTACATTAAAACAGTTTTCTGGAGCTGTTAGTTTATGATAAGCGTCTGATTTGATATTTTAAAGTTCAAAACTGAATTAATAAGCAAAATACAATTAAATAGAGGAAAATAGATAAGCTATGAGCCTAAGTACAGAAAATGTAAGTAACTAATACTAGAAAGACAGGCAAATAAACCAAACTACGTTCATATTAAAACACGGTAACTCAATAATCTGCTTCATAGAAGAAAAGTATTGTAATATTTTTCTTATTTATTTAAACGTTTTTATTATGGGGAGGATAAATTTTAAACACACACGTTATGTCTACTAACATTTATTGTGCGTGAAAATTCACTATCCATTTTTCAAATACCTTTATAAATAGAAAACTTTTTTATAAACTTAAAATGAAATAATGACGTTTCATTAATTTCATAGTCTACTATTTTCACAAAATAGTAGGTAGGTACTTAAATATGCAATAACTGTTGCATCTACGTGTATTGTCTACCTTCTGACTGTTATATTTTTACTAGATAAATTTTATAAAATAAGATTTCATTTTGTTCGAAATATCTTCAAATACTAATATTTCAACTAAAATATTCGGACTGCCCTACATTTTGTTTTAATATATCTATTATTTACTACCTTTCTGTAGTTTATTGTAAATAAAAACAGGCGAGCGGAAAAGTACGCTCCAGAGCGGAAATAATGTCAAATTATGACAGATCACGGAAAACATCAACTTTGCGGTTAGAATTGAGTGTGCAAAATTTTACTTTGGGTAGTGATCGTAGGAAAATTATATTTTACGATCTTTTAAATGGTATTGCCGTCACAAAAGCTTTTGGCTTAGAATTAAACAAAAAGTTAGTGGTAGTTAAAATATTTCGTGCTAGTCCTTGAACGTGTTTGAATAACCTCAGATAGACAGTATCTAATATAATGTAAATATAATTATAGTCCAAAGTAATGATAAGTTTTAATTATTCATTAATATTTGATACAAAGGCTTTATGAACATGTAAAGGTCATGTACGGGGGTGATTCGTTATGGATGACGAAGTACCATTCAATAATCAATGTTGTTTACCAGAGAGAAAAGTAACATAAAAATTTCCACCACGAAGTGTTTATTCACCTGTTGACCTAGAAAATAAAACGATCAGCTGTTCGGAAGGTTGTTTTGAAGTGTTTGACATGTGTCTGAATTTAATTAAGGAATGTTAATTATCATTTTAATCACTGGAAAAGGAAGAGAAGCAGAACAAAAACCATCGGGATTATCAGGTCAGTAACAAAAACCAAAAGTGGAGGCAACAAAAACTCGTTACACTCGAACTCCCAACCAAAATAAACAACCATAATTTACATATTTGCCAATAATAATTGAATTTTCATAATTTCAAACTAAAGAGCCTAATACACATAACAATGAAGAATGTCAGTGACGAATCACATAAAGAAGTTTATAAATAAACATATCCCAGTTATTCACAAAAGAATCTTCGAATTACTCTCAGGGGAAAATTATGGAAGTGCAACCAAAGACAAATAAAAATATTATATACAAAACTTACATTAGATAAGGATTAAGTTCGTCGGTGAGTCTGCTAAATAATATCAACGGGAAAATTAATAAATTCAATCATCAATAAGTTTCAGTTGCCATCAATATTCTGTTGACAAAAATAATATGGTTAAAAGAAAAGTAGTTACAACAAAATAAAAATCGAAACTTAGATAGTAATACGTTAACTGAACTCTAAAATAAATGTAATTGTAAGGTATTTTAATTAAATAAAATAGAATAACAATTTTAGTTAACTTATTGATCAAAAAAACATCAACATTGAAACAACCTTGCTAACACGGGAAGGCGATGATAATTACTATAATAAAGAAAGCAGTACCTTAGTTCTGATAAAGATATAATTTAAATATTATGATTGCGACGTAATCGATGTAAAGAAATAATTCGAATAAGTATTAAGTAAGACTTAATAATAAATTTAGACCGTGACAATCTCAGGAACTAATAGTCGTAGGATTTTGAGCAAAATGCTTCAAAGGAAATCGGCAAAGAGAAAATGCTGGAAATATTTTCAAATTTATATATCCACGGCGTAATTGCTTTGGTCGCATAAAAAATGCATTTTTCTCGAAAATATTCCAATATCAGTTTAAAAATAAATACCCTCACGTTAACGCCACAACAATTATCCATCTTTTGTATCTGGGACTATTGTATGACTAAAAATTAGGCCGGGAGTGGAAACTAAACTTTTTGGACAGTAAGTGTCAATAAATTTGACTTAACGGAATTTTGTTAACAAAATCTAGTTTGAGAAAGGAAGATTTGTTGAATAAAATAAGAAACAACCATGCAATTCTGGTCCTTGTTGTTTTACAAAGTGAACCGTTTTTACATTTAGTTCAGAAATATAATTATTCCATTTTATTTGCAAAGTAGATTAACAAAATATGTTGAAACCGCATGTTTAATAACAAATTTATCGAAGAAACAAAATAGATAACTAATTAAGTTTTCAGTTGTTTCTTAGGGCCGTTTGTTCAATCGAGGATAATCTCGCGATATCGGTTAAACCAGGTTTACCAATTATGTTTCAGTTTTTCAATAAAGGTTTATGCGATAAACCTAGTTTAACAGTGGTTCAAATTAATCTCAGAAATTCGGTGGTCTAACAAATGCTGTCACCACTGTAATGAACTCTAGCCTTCTTCAACTGAGTTGTTTATTAAAAAAAGACCCTGTCACCAGTGTAATAAGTGCTAGACCCGAACGTAATACCTGGCCTCCAAATGTAATAGGTTTGACCCTGCTATACCGGATCCGCTGTCACCACTCCAATGCCTTTTCATTAAACAATACCTTTTTACCTTTGTATTTGTAGCCGAGCGTGGTAAGGCAACCCCCAGTCCGATTTAAGCTGGGAACGCCTGGGCTTAAAACGGTTTGATTTCCTTCGCCAGGACATCTCTCGGTTCGGTCTCGTATCCAATGTTGATACACACTCTAGGGAAAATTCGGAGGGGTGATAAATAAAGTATGGGAGAACCACAAAGTTATATCAAAAAAATATAATAAAACTTTCTCTGTATCTAAAATTGCATAAATCACAAGTCCATTCACAACACAAATTATTAAATTCCCCCGGTATAAAAATTACCTATACACTTATTCATGAATTGTACATCCTACGTCTTTCCCTGTATAACATATGACTATCAATAAAACAATTATCATATAACCCTCGCCCTGAGATAGAACTAAGAAATTACCCCCTTATCGTTATAGTATTTCAACGTGCGTGAGGGGCGTATGATTTAACCCTTAGCTCGATATTCACCTGTCTCGAGGCGCAAAAAAAAATTATTTATTTATTCCTAAACGCTATACTATGCGAAACTACTGTGGTTTCGTGTCATTGCCCTTGATAAAAAGTGAAAGTAGAGTCGTAAACTAATTCTGCTGATCTATGAACAATTAATGTTTATCGACACTCCCGTTTAAATGCGTAAGTTTCGAGTTGCAAAATTTGCTGGTCTTTGAATAACCTACAATGTTTATTTATTTTACCTAATCTGAAAGAAATTCCCAATCACGTCTGAACAAAAAAAAACAATTTAAAATTATTTATCGTAGCACAAGTTCGCTTGGAACAAGAGGAAAAAAAATCATACGCTCCGGCCCTTTGATACTAAGTACAAATTAACCTTGTTTTAACTCTTATTTATATTCTACCTACGAGGTGGAAGCGAATTATGTGGCGCAACAAAATAATAATGAAATAATTAGAAACCTAACTCTTGGCAGCTTGGCGTTACCCTGTGAAATCTTATTATGTCATCACACACGATAAATTAATATCCTACAGAACGAGCTGTGCCCAAACTGTGAGCCTGGACATTCAATGTTTAACTGAAAGCGGCCTATTTGTCCAGTCCCTGTGAAAGAACAGACAATAAAATAAATATATTTGTTATAGCTACTCCCTATGTAAAACAGTGAAATGATAAAACGAATAAATGTCTCATAAAAATAACAAAATTTAACTCTCAACTTGTTTAAAAACTTACTGCGTTGGAAAACTTCCTTTCTCCGGTCTTGCTACTGCCTATCTTCACTATCTTTTTAGCAACCGCGGCTAGTGCCAGTAACCGGTATCGTGCTATCCTGAAAACTTAGCGTAGAAGGCGAGTCTTCCCGTTTTGTGTCACGAAGGGGGACAGTGTTCACCGTCAAGGTTAGCTAAGTATCCCTTTCACGCCCTGACACAACGGAGAGAACCTTCTTCCTCTGAAACCGATATCACCAAAAAACTGATGCCCGTTACCGTGACCGGGAAAGGACCCACCATGCCAGAAAATTATATACTAGCATCCCTAGATGTTAAATCATCATATACGAGTATTCCCATAAATACACATACACATACACATACACTGATATACCTATGAGTGATTTCTTAGAAGCTATAGAACTCACTCTGAATTCCACCTATTTCTTGTATGAAGAGACATTTTACCAACAAATTGAAGGGTGTGGCATGGGGACCTCGATTTCTAGCGTCATTGCCCAATTAGTTATGGAAGACCTTGAAGAAACAATACTGACCAAAAACTCAATTCAAACACTATTTTTTTACAGGTATGTTGACGACTGCATATTAGTAATTCCAAAAAATACAGAACATTTGGTCTTACAAGATTTCAACAGTTACCATGACAGACTACAGTTTACTATTGAACTAGAAAAAAATAATCAAATTAGTTTTTTGGACCTTACCCTCCATCATACAACTAACACCATAAAAACAGAATGGCACACAAAAGATACCTGGTCTTCGCGATATTTAAACTTTAAATCACAACACCCTCTAACACACGAAAAATCTGTTATTATAGGACTCGCAGATCGATCAATAAATCTGTCCGACCCCGAATTCAGAGAGAATGCAATAATAAAAGTTAAAAATGCCCTTATACTTAACAACTATCCCACAAACTTGATAAATAAGAAATTTAAAAAACGTTTACATATATTTTATAACCATCATAATACAAAAACTAAAATAGACAATAAAACAAACCAATTCCTCACTTTGCCATACATACCAAATTTATCAGAAAACCTAAAAAAGACATTTTCACACCACAACATACATGTTGCTCATAAAGGGTACAACCTACTAAAAACCAATTACACCTATCTAAAAAGTTCAATCTCAAAAGAAAAAAAGAGCAATATAGTTTATGAAATACCATGTAAAAACTTTGATGGGTCTACATCGGAGAACCAAGTCCGTATTTGAAAAACAGAATAAATAGTCACAAATATGACAAACGAAACAAAACGGCACTCACTAACCATGTTTCAGAAAACCAACGCGAATTTGATTTCGAAAATACAAAAATTCTTCGTAGTGAAACCCACACAAAAAAACGCAAAGTTCTAGAAATGATAGAAATACAAAGAAAAACCAGTTCCGTAAATTTAAAGACTGACACAAAAAATCTTAGTCGAATTTATAATAATATTATAAAAACTTAGAAATATGGAGAAGCACGTGGCACATTCCAGGTATAATGCATTTATTACCACTCCCTATATAAATGTGAAGTCCATTCCAGTACCAGTCAACACAAATACGACACATTAAAATCTCGTTACACCTGCTTTCATTGTATAGAACAAATACTCGTATATTCAAATAAAAATTTTCACCAATGAATGTCATGTTTTTTAAAATGTTCGTTTTATTTGGGTGTGAGTTATGTTCTGTTATGTGATACGTCCTAAACATCTATAAAGTGTATGAATAATCAAATGAACGTTCTGTCGAAGGTAAGATTTATTTGTTTTGCTCTTAAAATTCTTTTGTAACTTGTACCATTTCTTTTAGTTTTAACAAAAACCTTTATTTCTGATGAAGGTCATGGAAAGACCGAAACGTTAAATAAAAATGTATCAACTACTAGGTAAATGTCTTTAAAAATGGTCCTCAATGCCAAGAATACAAAATAAACAATATATAATTAAATAAAAAAGACCAAAAACCAAAAAAAGTGAGACTATATATATATATATATATATATATATATATATATATATATATAGTTGTGGATAAAGTATAGTATTCAACACGCGCATAATGGCTATTACCCACTCAGATGTTACAACACTCGCCTCCGGCTCGTGTTGCAATTTCATCTTCGTGGGTAAGAGCCATCATTATACGCTTGTTGAATAATATACTATTAAGCAATTTCCGTTTATTTCTTGACTATTTAATGTGATCGGTTATGCTATTTTAATTGGGATATCAATCAAATTGGCAATGTTTATTTGATTAACGTCAATTGGCTCACCTAGCGTGAAAATCTAAAATTTATTTTCTCGACTAGCTGCAGAAAAGGCAACTTTCTCGTCTCCGTAAAGCCGGTGAAATTCAACTTTCTTACAGTCTAGGATAAAAAATATCTGTTAATTCAAAATGTTCTTATTTTGACATGACTTACTCTACCCCATATACATATAAATAAAATATACTGCGCCTAGCGGTCAGAGAAGCGTGCCGACATATATATGTCTGCACCGTCTGTGGCCAAGATCAATACGCGCACGCGAGTCACGAGACGTTGCATTGGTTAATATCATTGGCTGTATCATTCCCGCTTTGATGCTTTTAGACCTTCGGGGGAGTGGTAAAGGTTGTTAGCATAGACAAATAATATATTTTATTTTCTCTATGGTTGTTTGTTTGGACACAGCATAGTAAAATTAGGCTGTGGTTTGGCTGATGTTATTTGTTTTATCATTGTGTTGTGATTTTTACGTGTTTCTTTTATTTAGAATTTTATTAAAAACTATGTCTCCACAACGGTGCTTTTTATGTAATGAGATTGGTCCTAATTTAAATTTTCATAGGTCTACAGGTATATAAAAATAAATTCCGTTTGAAAACAAATCATCCCATGAGAGGTACTCCATCGTCATTTAATTTGTCAATATGTATGGCTATATTAGTGTGTAGATATCGAAGGAATGATTTATAAAAATAATAACTCTAATTGGTTATATGCTCGCTATATATTTCATGTTTATCTACTTCATTTCTATTCCTTTTGAAGTAACCTAGACAACTATAATAGACGCTATTTGAGATTTATGTTAGAAGTGAAAAAAAATGTAATTACATAATTGCACTTTATTTGGTCAAATCAAAAATCAGACACGAAGTTTTCGTTGACTCAAATATCTTCGTTTAAAAATATTACAGGCGGCAAATACAGCACTTGCGCATAACTAACATGGCCACACAGAGTGTAGTCGGACCTCTGACTCTTGATAGAACGCATTTCGCTTATTGGAGATATAGGCAGTTAGCAGTATATTTTATTTATTATGTATATGCTCTTCCCCATTTTTAATACGCATGACGTTTACCATATAATGCTTGACAGATAACAGATGACACAGAACACGTCATACTCCATTTCCATAGAATTGTGCATATTCCTAAATTACTTGCATTGTAATATTTTTCTTTTTTCTTATTATATGTCGTATTTTCATTTTGATATGAATCTGAGTCTTTATAAATTACTAACAAGTAATTATTATTGTATAAAAGTGACATTCGTTTACTAGATATTGAGGAAGAGAAGTTTTTATCCGATAAAAAAGGATGAACTTTTTTTATCGATGTCAAAGTGACAATAGCTATTTGTATAACAAGGGAGGAAAGTGCTACTTTTCCTCCCGAGTAATCATTCGAGGGAGGAAAAGGCACTTTACACCCATGTTATACATATGATTTTTCCGCCTGCCTCAAATAACAAGACATTTTCAATAACTTATTTATGAAACTAACAAACAAAATTAATAAATACTACTTAGGATGGACTTTTACGAAACTTGGCTGGACATCGAGGATGGACTTCTAAAATGCTTGGCTGGGCTGGGCATCGAGGATGGACTGTTATGAAATTTGGCTGGGCATCGAGGACGGACTTCTAAAATACTTGGCTGGGCATCGAAGATGGACTTTTATGAATCTTGGCTGGGCATCGAGGATGGACTTTTAAAATGCTTGGCTAGGCATCGGGGGTGTACGTTTTTATTTGTACTTCAAATCCCTTAGGATTTTAACTGTTCCTTTATATCCCTTGGGTCTAACATAGTTTCTAGCATGTGAGACTAAAGTGACCACTTTAGTCTCGAAATTGCAAAAATTATTTCATTGATAACATACTATGACGTCACTTTTACTTTTCCTCCCTAGGGAGGAAAAGTACGACTTTGCTCCCTACAATGAGGCCAGGAAATGTATACTTTGAATAGAGGTAGGCGGAAGAAATATTTCCAGGTATATGACATTTTAACATTGAAGTTAATTTATTCAAATTGGGGGAGGCTTTGGAAGTTCTTAAAAAACGTTCAACTTTGATGTTTTATAACTCGGTTTGTATTATTGGTTGAAAGTTGCTGTATTTTTTTATAATAGTATGAACACTCCTCTTTCCATTTTCACAAATTTTAGTCTCACCATTCCATAGATGTAGCTACTACAAATTTTTATATTGTAATGCTTCACAAAAAATTTAACTTCAGAATTATATAACTTTTTATGGAAGCATGTCAAAAAATTCCCAAAAATTTTGTTTGTAGTGAATGTATGTGAAAAATCATGGAGCATTATGTATTCAGTGTCGGAGGATCCAAAAAACAAGGCAATTTTTATTAAAATTACATATCAAAATGAATGAATAGCCCAAGTAAATAACGTATAATAAATTGTGGCAGCTATTTCGAATGGCGAATATTTCTTATTGCTACCGGTTTCAAAAAAACTGTATTGCAAACAAGATTTTGACCGTTTACGACGACGCTAGTGACACAGTTATACTTTTTAATCGAATCGAAATTTCATAACAATTTTTTTTACAGATTGTCCGCCAGCTGATGATGGAATGGAACGATTTGCGTGTCCGACGCCCGATAGACAGGGTAGATATCATTGTATTGATGACCATGTCCTTTGTGACGGTTTCATTGACTGTCCATCGGGTGAAGACGAAGATCGGCAATCATGTATGTTCTTCAAAACGGTAAGTTTTTTCACTTATAATAACACAAGAGGTTTGTATGTTATCGGGTAAATTTGGGTAGTTTAATGAAAAACTGTTAGCTAACAATTAGACGAGAAAAACCGTCAAATATTTTAGGATGACAGTTTTTCGAGTCACATTGCTAAAGGAATCAGTTAAGACATTCAAATAAGACAAATTTACCCGGTATAGTATTATTGGTTTTTTCGTGTATGGTATGTTTGTCAGCCACATTCTTTATATGATCTTCTTTGCCAATCTGTGCATTAAAATCTCCCTAAATCACTACTGTATCTTCTTTATGTACTTTCATAATCTCTTCCTCAAGTTTTTCGTAAAACATCTCTTTTTCTTCATCTTTTGTAGTTTCTATTGGTGCGTATACGTTTAGGACTGATAAATTAAGTGGTTTTGCATAAATTTTCTAGAATGGATTTAGTATCTAAAAGGTAATGGAATGGTAATACCTATTTTTCGGTACTTATTTTATTAAATATAAACAAAACTTCTTTGTTTGCAAAAAATAAAAAATAAATATTGAATAAAATATAATCGACTAAACAAAAAACTAAACTGGAAACTGAATATTTACTTAAGATAAACTGCTTATGTTTATAAATAATTATTACAATGCAAAAATAGAAGCTTTTCCACATTTCTTTATTTTAATCGGTTTCTGCGTTCGGTTACTATTTGACCGAAAATATGCGTTCGCACGGAACAGAAGTGGCACAAACACAAACTTTTTGGCTAATTTACACAACCAGCGATATACTCTTTGCCTCTGGCATCACCAAACGAGCGGATCCTTTTTTCTTTCGATGTTCGGCTCTTCTGAAAACATTTTGATTTCAACGATGGCGACATTGGCGACTGCTGTAGGGCTTGTCACATGCAAAGAATTTTTGATACATGTATCAAAATCGTGCCATGTCATATAGTAATTTTCTGTATTGTCCGATGGGTCCTTGGTATTTTCATTTGTTTCTGGAACTGTTGCGTTTTTAGTACCAGTTCAGACTTTTCCAGCTCGCGATTTTCTAATTCTGCTGTTAGTTCCGTCATTTTTAGGTCTCTTATTCTCTTAGCCATTTTTACGCTACTATTTTACTCCACACTTGGCACCAATGTAATGTATTTCTTATTTATTTAAATAGTTTTTGTCACAACGGGTGGAATAAATTTATACACACAGTATATCTACTTACTTAATTTATTTATGCGCTTAACCAATCACTTATACTTAATTTATGTACACACATCTAATTTATATTAAATACACCTAAATCACTATTTGACTAACATAAACATATTTCACTATTTAGAATAGAGTAGTTTATTGTTCTTTTATACAAAGTACATGAACAAGGAGCCGGTTATATAGTAAATATAAATTGCATATCGCGGGTGATCTGACAAAAGCTCCTATCTGACAATTTACTTAAAATTGAGATTTGAGTAGCATCACGTTTCATGGTTTCATACTCATGTACTGGCAAAATGTTATATCTGAAGAAAAATACAGTAGGTTACAAATTTAAAAAAAACCTCCTATCTACACTCAGCTGTTATTTGGGCGCAAATACTCCTATCTGCAGATTTTGATGTTAAAGCAAAACCTCCTAACTACACTGAGCTGTTATAAAAAACTCCTATCTGCATTCTGTTCATGTTAAAACGCAACAATGACACGCATTTTTGTTTTTGGTGCATTTTTACTAAACAAATTGAATTGTATCGTGGATTCTTCGCAGTTATTTTGTGATTGTGTATAAAAAATATACATATTATTTGAAACGCCAGATTTTAAGTTTGGTTTGTTTTGATTTAATAGATAGTCAGACCCTTAGGAATTTTGAAGTATGATACAGTGAGCACTTACGAGCATACAGATTAAAACAACCAGATAAATCCCACTACGCAAAACATCTACTTGACACCAATCATTCATTGACACCTAACACAGAACTAGAAGTACTGCATATTTGTGAAAAGAAACAAGAACTGGATTTCCTTGAAGAACTGGAAATTAGAAGACATTTAAGAAACCCACAATATGAAGTTGTCAATGAACAGTTAAATCTAGGGAATTCTCCACTAATAAACTGTCTTCTTAAGTGATAATTGTAAAGATCCGCAGATATAGTTTTCCTGGTTTTCTATATCATTGCACAGTTATACTGATCTTAATTGAAAAAGTGATATCCAGGATATCACCATAGGGCTAATAATATCTAAGCTTCAATATTTGTAATATCACATCTTCTTCTTCTTTCTATAAACATATATTAAGCCAATCACAAGTTAGGTTACTTCTTGGTCTAGCTAAAATTAACTACTAAACATCAGGTAGGCATAAAATGAAATGTAACTTCTGTCATTCTGACGATGATATTGATTTATCGAAACAATTGTCAATTTTTTAGAATTTTCAATAACTTGTATTATATTGTGGAATTAACTAGAGACCTTGAGTTTCATTTAAAAACACTAATATGAGCATATTCCACGAAGTAAGGGTCGAGACAGTCAATTTTTGTATTAAAAAGTGTTTATAACTTATAAATTATGATTTCTCGATCTAAAAGACTTGTTCAGTTAGCTGCAGCTATGATTTCTCCAGATGTAGATGAAATGTCGGTAGTGTTAACCCGAAATTTAAACTTTCCAAGTAGACAGGATAATATTTTACCGGGTAAGTACCAACAGTAAATTCATGTGCGAAGTAATAAAAAAGTATTACAGGGTACACGCATTTATACGTTATAAATTAATTTTGGTTTAAAACGGGGAAAACGTTATTGTTTATTGTTTAGGTATTACAGAAAGCACCTTGCTGTTGGAAAACATGAGCATGACAGAGATTGAAACAGTAAACAGAATAGAACAACCAAGCTCACTAAAACACCAAAATGAGCCTGAGAATTCTTATCCTACGGTATTTTCAGATTTGGATGGAATGTCGGTCGTTTTAGCCGAAAATTTAGAGTTTCAAAAAACAAACGATACGGCAGGTAGGTACCTACCTAATTACCTAATAATAGCAATAATACCTAAGTAGAATAATAACAAATTCCTGTATCAACGTAATAGCATAAAATAATAACAATCAAAGCGCTCTATTCGCATTTTCCTGTCTGTAAGTCTGTAAACTCTTGGGTGTTTAGGTTTGATTGCTCTTTAATAACGTGCGTATTGTTTCAGACCTAAGAGGAATGATCATTGAACAAAATGTGATCATAGAGGACCAAACTATGGAATTTTTGGATCCAGACGGCATCGGCATACCGTTTCTTTACACTGCAGCAGTAAATGACTGTGGTGGGCTCTTATTTTACCGAAATGGCTTGCTAAAAAATCCTAAATTAAGACAAAACAAAACGTACAAATTCTAAATTCAAGCAATGATTTTTGCCAGTTAAATAATAAATATTTTTTTATTTTTAGATATTACAGAACCACCTTAGTACACAACCAAAACCCTGAGGAGCCCTCAGACGTTGAGGTTTCTGAAGCGTATCTTCCGTCTAATGATCTTGAACACCAATCAGAGAGTGATAATCACCCTTCGAATAATGAAAAAACTGTAGAAAATGAGCATGAAGATATTGCAGCGGAATTACCAGCAGAAAATGTAAATGAAGTGGAGGTTAACGTCAATGAAGGAAGGAAAAGACGCCTCAAGGCAAAAGAAATGGAATGGGCAAGAAATAAGAACAAAAAACCTCGCATGGAAGGACAACAATATCTTGGGACTAAAAAGAATGAAAGTGGAAAACTAAAACAGAATATGGTCAAAACCCAGAGAGAACTAAAACCTCACTGTTCTTCACAAGCTTGTAAAAAGGCAACGAATCGACACTGCTCTGATATTGCAGAGCAGTCGAGAATTGCAATTTTTAAGAAGTTCTGGGAGACTATGAACTGGGATCAGAGACGTGTCTTTGTATCCTCTAATGTAAAAAAAAATGTTACAAATCGTAAAACTCTAGAGGGACCTTCAAGGCGACAAGGTAGTTATACATACACATTAAATAACTTGCAAGTATGTCGTAAAATGTTTCTTAATACTCTGGGTATTGATTATAAAACAGTTCAGTCGTGAGTTGATCAGAGTTTCTGTGGTATGCATGCTGAAAAATCAAGCAGAGTCAATTCAAATCAGCGAGTCAAAGAACAGCATAAAGCTCAGTATGAAATCTTAGAAGAATTTTTTGTACAACTGCCAAAACTACCAGCTCACTACTGTATGAAAGATTCTTTAAAATTGTATCTAAAACCACATTTCCAGTCTTTAAGTGACGTTTCTAAACTATATTTGACTTACACCAGAGATAAAGCTGTTCCAAGTCTGTCTAGAAAATCCTTCACTACAGTTTTCCACGCTAAAAACCTATCCGTGTGCAGTCCTAAAAAGGACCAATGTAACATATGTGTCTCATTTGAATGTGGAAATATTTCAGAGGAACATCACGCGCAACATCAAAAAAGGAAGGTAGAAGCACGAAAGGAAAAATCCAAAGATAATGTTTTGGCAGAAGAAAAGAATTGCATAACAATTACGATGGACGTGTAAGCGGTTAAGTTAAGTTATCCCCATACCTGAATGCTGGCAAAATATACATCAAAAGTTGTGTTGCCATAACTTGACAGTTTTTAATTTGGCAACCAAAGATGTTGTTTGCTATTGGTGGTCTGAAGATCAAAACAACCAACTAGTTGCGTCGACTTTTACTTCATGTATTCTGGATTATCTTCAGAGTTGTTTAACGGATAAAAAATTACCAATAATAATTTGGTCAGACAGTTGCCCCAGCCAAAACAGAAATAACGTTCTTGCAAACGCCCTCTTGAATTTTGCTATGTTAAACCAAATAGAGGTATTTCAGAAATATTTAGAACCGGGTCATACTCAGATGGAGTGTGACTCGGTTCATAGCACCATCGAAAGGAAACTAAGAAACCGTGAAATACACTTGCCTAGTGATTATGTCAGTGTGTCCAAAGAGTCTAGAGAGACACCCTTTCCATACAGAGTAAAACTATTGGAGTACGATTTTTTCAAAAATTATTCATTGAAAAAAATTTGAGTTATCAGTCAATTAGTCCTATAAAAATGGAAAGGGGTCCTGTAATTAACGATATTCGAGTTATAAGGTACTTACCAAATGGCCAAATCTAAGTAAAGCTTAGTTTTGAAGACGAATACATAGAATTACCTAGTTGCCAAAGAAATTGGATCCAATTTTAGGGTATCCACCACTTCTCACTGGACCATGCAAAATTAAAAAAGAGAAGTGGCAACATCTCCAAGAATTAAAATCTGTAATTCCCAAAGATACACACTACTTTTATGATAATCTATTGCACTAAAGTTACCTGAAATGATCGACATTCTGACTGTTTTGTATTTTTAATACAGTTTGTAAGAATTAAAAGTAATGAACCTATGAAAGCAAATAATTTGTAAGAATTAAAAGTAATGAACCTATGAAAGCAAATAATCATATCTTCTTATTATTTGAAATAAAATATCCTGTCCCATATTTCGTAAAAAACAAAAAATCCTATCTGATATATCGGAAAAAAAAGACCTATCTGATTTTACAAATATCAGGTAGTTTTTTCTACGCAAGTAATTGGCATTAAGTCACAAGCACGTATTATAACGTTACTTAAATTATCTTAACTTTCTATGTAACGTAATTTTTTAGAATAATCGTTTTTATCTCTTCCTGTAAAGTAAACCTAACAGTAGATAGGAGCTTTTGCCAGATCACCCGCGTATATATATTCCTAAACTAACATGATTAATAAAAGGTATTACAAGAAACAATGACATAAAATTTACATGTTTTTGAAGACAGCGCACAACAAATAATAGTCCAGCAATAGAGAAGAGAAAAAAAATACAAGATAAACAGATAATTCCCATAACTAATCCTATACTATAAGTTGTTTATGTAGAGATACTGTGGATAGCTAATCATTAATAATGAATCATCTAATCGTCCTTGCTTCGCTGATAAACTTATGCAATTGCTTCAATGGTAAGAGATCGTTTGAATTAAGGAGGCATTCTAGATCGTCTGAATGCTTTCGTGTTCCTACGACTATTTCTTAATCCAGCATACATTGAGCAGTCAAATATGATATGTTCTAGGCTTTCATTGGTCTGCTGGTTACATATTGTATACATCTGGTCGGTTTTTATTGTGTGAGAGGAGTTATTCATATATAGATATAAATATTGTGAATTAGCTGTGCGCAGAAGGGCTGTTAATCTTTTAATACAAAAGCGGTGACAGTTCACTTAAATAATTGTAATTATTATTATTTTGCAGCAAGAATTTATATGTAGGATGGTGAATGCTAAGAAATATTTTATTCCAATCATTTTGCAAATTTTTAGCTAGATGTTTGTCTAATATAATATGTTTAAAATTTTTATTGATAGAGTCAGTGTTAAGACCAACATTATATGGACACTAAATACTGATAACATCAATTAACTGAACAAACCAATTGTATTTGTTCTGACCGTGTCCAGAGTTATACAATTTTATTAATCGAAATAATGCTCTATAGGGGTACCTTGTGTGATTTTTAGATTTTACCCTGATGAAGTATTCAATTGCTTGTTTTATTAGATAATATTCCTAGCCTGCATAGATTGGCTTCGACTCTTATTATACAGTTCTATTCAAAAGTCCCCTCCCCCCTCGTATCTTTTGAACGGCTACACTTACAGTAATAAAATTTGGAGGGTGAAAATAAAGTGTTGTAAACTTCTCTACGAATGGTAACAGGTGACGTAATAGTAATAGATGACGTCACAGTGCCACTCTGGCCAATAATTTTAAATAGGACTTTATGGCAAGTGATTTCTCGTTTGAGAGGCATTGACATTGGCTACATAGCCATATTAGTTTTGCTTGGGTTTCAATTAATTTTGACGGATAAATTAAATAAATACCAAAATTATTGAAATTATTTTTTTAAACTTAATTAATCAAATAGGATTCCGGTCCTGGCACTGGGTTTTGAAAAGTGATTTAATATTTGCTCCGTAATAAAGCTGAATATCAGATAAATTACGAGTCAAATAATTGTAAAAGCTATACGAAGTAATATATAAAGAGGTGAAGTGAGTGCACAATTGGAGACAGCAAAATCGAAGTAAGATTTTAGCATAATTAAGTCTAATAATAAAAATATTGAGTATAAAATATACAGTAAATATAAAGTTTCCACTATAAAATATAAAAACTAAACACTACAAAATTCTAATTAGCTGGCAGTAAAACCGGTAATTGCTACACAGGCAGGCCAGTTAAGTGGGATTTAACAGGTTCGGATTTAAATATTTACCAGGTAAAAAGTAATATAAGATTTACATACATAAACGAAATCGGTCAGCTCTGAGTAGGCTAAGGACTGAACTAAGTAGGTTCTCGGTACACAAACTACAAAAGAGACACAGATTTCGTGGATTGTACAAAAGAAAATCAAACAAAATGCCTTTAGAGAGCGGAACAGATACTGAGGAAGAATACAAAAGAAAAAGGAGAGAATTAGATGAAAGTTTTGGCAGAAGTAAAATAACTAAGAGAACACCCAAGAAAGGCGCAGAAGAAAAAGAGAGCTCGGAAGCAACCATGATAAAAATGATGCAAGAATTGATGAACAAAAACGATGAAATGATGGATGAAATAAAGCAATTAAGAAAGGAAAATAGCGAGAACAACAAACAGCTACTAGAAATAAAGCAAGAAAACCAGGAACTTAAGAACGAAATAAAAACACTAAATAACAAAGTGGAATATCTAGAAAAAATAACTAAAAAGAAAAATTTGGTCATCACTGGATTAGAATTGAATACAAAAGATGATAGGATACTAAAGACAACTATGGAAAACTTCATAACTAAAGGACTGCAAATAGATGTCAAAATAAGAAGCGCCCAAAAACTAAGTGAAAAGGATTGCTTGATTGAAATGGAAAGTTTTGCAGATAAAATGGACATTCTAAGAAGCAAAAGTAGACTGAGAAATTCTCAGGAACATATTTATATTGAGTCGGACCTTACCAAAAAAGAATTAGAGATACAAAAAACAATTAGAAGAAAGGCCAAAGAAGAAAAAGAAAAGGGAAAAAATACAAAAGTAGGATACAAGAAATTGATAGTAAACGGAATAGTTTGGAAATGGAATGAAGATTCAGAGGAATTACAATTGATGACTAGAGAGCAGAACCAAAAAAACTAATAAACAATACACTTAAAGATAGTACACAGGTAATGACTCAAGCTGAGAACAAGGGATATGATAACGGTAAATTAAATAACAAAATACAAAGCAGAAGAATAACAAGTAACAAGCATAACAAATTAAAGGAAGATTATCATCAACAGAGTAATAATAAAAAACACGGACCTCAAAACATGGAAAAATTACAGATGGGCGTAGGTATATGGAATATAAACACATTAACAGGGAAAGAATTGGAATTAACTGAAGAAATGGAAAACAATAATATTCAAATTCTAGGACTAAGTGAAACGAAGAAAAAAGACAAAGGATGTTCGCAACTAACAACAAAGCACACATTATATTATTCAGGAGTAAAACCAGAACAAAGGGCAAAGGAGGGTGTAGGAATAATTGTTACAGAAGAAATAAAACAAAAGGTAATACAATTTAAGGCAGTCGACTCGAGAATAATAGTTATTAGTATAAAATTAGAAGAAATAATCAATTTTATACAAATATATGGGCCAGTAGAAGGAACGGCAGAGGAAGAAATTTTAGAATTTTATATTCAATTGCAAAGAGTATTAGATGAAGTAAGGGAGGAAAACGAAAAGACAATAATAATGGGAGATTGGAATAGCAGGGTAGGAAATGATTACAATAGAGGAATGGGTTGTATGGGAAAACATGGAGAAGACATAATCAACAGAAATGGACTAAAAATGATAGATTTTTGCAGAAGGAATGATCTAATAATAGGAAATACGATGTGGGAACAACAACTAAATGATAAATATACGTTTGTGGCAGAAGGAAGAAACGCTAAAAGCCTGATAGACTACATAACATATACACAAAACCTAACAGAAGTAATGCAAAAAATTGAAACAAAGAAAGAAGCAGAAATTGGATCTAACCACAGATTAGTAGTGACAACTTGTCTAGTAAAATTACTCAGGAAAGAATTTACTACAGACTACAGTAAACTAGCAACACATAAACTCAAAAATAAAGATATCGAGAAAAAATACCAAAATGAGACGAATAAAGAATTCTATAAACTAGAAAAAGAAAAAACAGACTGGACACTTGAAGAACGATGGGTCGCCTTTAAAGAAACGCTATTAACAGCAACAGAGAAGATATGTGGAAAAATTAAATATAATAAGAATATAAAAAGGACTAACTGGTGGAATAACGAAATTAAAATAGCGGTCAAAGAAAAGAAAACGGCATGGAAAAAATATATCACATCAAAATTACATGTGGACAAAGAAGAATATGACAGGAAGAAAACTATTGTAAAAAGAGCCGTCAAAAAATCAAAACGTGAGTCATGGAAGAAATTCGGAGAAGAAATAACAGATCTACATAAGATGGATAACAAGAAATTTTGGACAAGAATAAAAAGATTGAGAGGAAATAAATATAAAGATATTGGAGCAATAAAAAATCGACAAGGACAAGTACAAACGGAAATGGAAGAAGTATTGAAAACATGGAAGGAATACTATACAGAACAATTCCATACATTAACACCGGAAGAGAGTATAACAACCGCAGAAGAGGAAATTGACCAACTACAAGGAATCCATAAAGAAGAAATAGATCAAGTAATACAAAAAATCAAAATAGGCAAGGCTAACGGAGAAGATGAGATAGCGCCAGAGATGATTAAGTCATTAGGAGAAAGAGGAAAAGAATGGATATGGAATGTATGCAAAGAAGCCTGGGTACAACAAAAAATTCCAAGGGAATGGGAAAATAACTTAATAGTACCCATCTATAAAAAGGGAGAACAGACACAATGTGAGAATTACAGAGCAATATGTTTGGCCCAAACTAGCTATAAAGTGTACACAAAAATAATAGAAAAAAGATTAAGAGAATATGTAGAACCAAAATTAGGAGAAGAACAGGGAGCTTTTAGACCTGAAAGACAAACAAATGACAATATCTATATACTAAGGAATATAATCGAAAGAAAAATAGAAGAGGGAGAAGAAATGTACCTTACATTTATAGATCTAAAAGCAGCCTTTGATACAGTAGATAGAAGAGAAGTATGGAGAACCTTGGAGGAAATGGAAGTACCACCCACCTTAATAAATATAATTAAAAGTGTATACGAGACAGTTAGAGCCAAGGTACAGATTGCAGGCCAAAGGTCTGAAGAATTCAAAATGTGTAAGGGAATAAAACAAGGAGACAGTTTAAGCCCACTACTGTTTATAATAATCATGGATAAGATTGTGAAACGAATCAAAGAAAAGTATGAGCAACTGAATACTATAATTGGACACAGAAATTTAGAACCGATAAAACTGAGTAGTCTACTATATGCAGATGATGTGGTTTTAGTGGCGAATACAAAGAACAAAATGCAAAGACTAGTGAATATTTGGACTAAAGAAGTAGAGAACATGAATATGGAGGTGAACATAAATAAAACAAAAGTGATGATAATAAATGAAAAACAACCAGGTGATCAAAATAATAGAGATATTAAATGCAAAAACCAGACTCTAGAAAGAGTAACAACATTTGAATATTTAGGAAGTATAGTAACAGCAGATGGAAAAATAGATGCAGAAATAACAAACAGAGCAAATAAATCAACAAAAATATACTACTCTCTAAATAAAACAATTCTTGGACATAAAGATATAGACTTAGAAGTAAAAATGAAAATTCATAATATGATAACAGTTCCTACAATAATATACGCAAGTGAAAATTGGACTGTGCGAAAAAAGGACGAAACTAAAATAAATGCCATAGAAATGAAGCATCTAAGAAGAATTTCAGGGAAAACTAAATGGGATAGGATTAGAAATGACGTTATTAGAGAGACAACTAAGCAGGAAGCGATAATTGGTAAAATAAAAAAGAGACAACTTAGCTGGTATGGTCATATGGTAAGAATGGAACAAAATAGATTAACTAGGAAAATAATGGAGATTGGAAAGCCGATCAAAAAACAAAGGGGTAGGCCTAGAAGGAAATGGTTAGACCAAATACAAGAGATAGGTTTAGAAAGAGGAAAGACCATAGCAGAAATGAAAAATCTAGCAAGAGACAGAAAGGCATGGAAGAAATGGGTACAGGACACGGAATCCACATCCGACGCCTGAAAGGGCAAAAGGATTTAGAAAAGAAGAAGAAGAAGAATTAATCAAATATCAACAATGGATTCTTATAGCAAGTGTTCGAAATGTGCTCCGTCTACTTCCTGATAGTAATACATCCTATTAGTAAACTCTTGTCGTACTCGTTCGAATGTGTCAGCTGAAATAGCATTGCATTCTTCAATAATTCTTTCTTTCAAAACGTCAATGCTATCTGGTGCCGTAGTATAAACCTTGAATTTCAAGTACCCCCATAGAAAAAAATCTAATGGTGTCTGATCTGGTGACCGAGGTGGTCATTCTATAGGTCGTCGCCAGCCGATCCATCTACCTCGATATTCTTCATCCAGGTAACGTCTTACTGCACCATAATAATTTGCAGGAGCACCATCTTGTTGAAATGTTATTTCCAGATGGCCGAATTCATCTTGATTATCTTCCAGAATTTCAAGAATTAACGGCTCAATTGCATTTTGTAACATCTCCAGATACACTTAACCGCTTAAATATGAATTTAGGAAAACAGGACCAACTATGTGGTTTCCCAAAATACCTGCCCAAACATTGGCTTTTTTCTGGAAATTGGATATGTTGTTCACGAAAGGTGTGAGGATTTATGTCACTCCAATACCTTACATTTTGTGTATTCACATTTCCATTGAAGCAAAAAGTACTTTCGTCACTAAAACAAATTGTTGGTCGACCAGATCGTTTGGCATCTTGAACACTACATGTTGCTTCAAACTTGTGAAGGAGCTCCCTCAAATAAGTTCTCGAGATATGGCGATCTGGGTATCTCTCATTAAATAAACGTTCCGCTTCATAAAGATTCTTCCTAGATTCACTAATTATAAGATAGCTGCTACTTTGTCGGCTTGAGTACGTACCATTTTGCCTATGTAAACTCTTAAACGTCTCGTTAAAAACAATAATTAAATTAAATATTTTAGCAATTTAGAAAAACTTTGCAAAGCAACACTATTAAATTAAAAACGTCAATGTATTTGTTTTTCTGGCAACTAACCAGAGGCGGACTGAAAAATCTTCAATATTTAAATGTGAAATAATAATTTTGGTATTTATTTAATTTATCCGTCAAAATTAATTTAAACCCAAACAAAATTAATATGGCTATGTAGCCAATGTCAATGCCTGTCAAACGAGATATCACTAGCCATAAGATCCTATTTTAAATTATTGGCCAGAGTGGCACTGTGACGTCATCTATTACTATTACGTTACCTGTTACCATTCGTAGAGAAGTTTACAATACTTTATTTCCACCCTCCAAATTTTATTAATGTAGCCGTTTAAAAGATACGAGGGGGGAGGGGACTTTTGAATAGCACTGTATAAGCGGCAGTAGTTCTCTGGAGGAATAGGAGGTTTTTCCAAAAAGACGTCTGTATTTTCTCAGTTTGATCTAGATAACGCAGACCCCATATATTACTGGCATATGTGAAAGTGGGTATGACAACATTGTTATACAGAGTATTACTAGACAGAAGAGAAGATAATTACTGCGAGTTTATAGTTGAAAGTACAGTACCTTGAGTAATTCTTGCTTTTCGTTCTCGTCATTTAAAATTATTTAGAAACAGTCCATTGAAAGTAAAGACCACTTCCAAATATTCAAAAGTATTTGAGATTTCTATTGGATTGTTAAGGTATGAAAACGTGGGTTGTTTTCCAATATTGGGGCTCTTTCGGATTATAACTAGTTTTGTTTTTTCTGTGTTTACCTGGAGCCTTCATCCAGAGTAACTTCCTTGCTGCCTTGGTTCTGAAAATAACTATCAATATCGGAAATAAATATCGCGAATGGTAGTGGACTGAGCAAGTCCCTTTGGGTTATTTGTACTCTCTGAACTGCTAGCTTCTTGTTCTATAAACAGTGCTGCTTGGTTGTATATTACTTTTAGTATACTAGTAATTTTTGCACTTATTCCGTTTGAATATAATTTTTCCCAGAGTATATGATGGTCTAACGAATCAAAAGCTTTTCTAAAATCTACAAATAGAGTATATAATTGTCTTGAGGGGGAACGAAGGTAATTGTTAATTATAGCGTAGAGCGCAAATATGTTGTCTTCACAGTTGCGTGTTCTGCGGAACCGCTTCGGCACTCCGGTAAGATTTCATTATTCTCAACAAAGTAAGTTAGTCTCGGATTAATTAATTGGGTAAAGAGCTTACTTTTGTGATTCAAAAGTGCTATATTACGGTAATTGTTAGGGTTTTTAATATTACCGCTTTTGTGGAAGTGAATCATTTTAACATCTGACCATGTGGTTGGTTTAAAATTTTGTTGAAGAATGTTTTCAGGTGTATTATCCAATCCAAAGGAAGGTTTGTGAAGAGTTCGTTGCTAATGTTGTCTACACCGGGTGATTTATTATTTTTAGCTGAGTTAAGGACTCTAAAAATTTCATTAGTGGAAAAGTTTATATCTAGATAAGGGTGGATAACGCCAAAATATTGTGAATCTATATGTAAGTGCGCTCCATAAAACTTTTTGTAAAACTCAATCGATTCTGGGACATCTATTTTTAATTCTTCTAGTTTTTAGAAGTTCCCAAAATTCGGAGGGGTTGCCGATATTATTAAATTTATTCATTGTAACGTTTTCGTAAGCTAATTTTTGTTTAATAAGTTGTTTATATTTTTTTTAATTTCACTATATGATATTAGTACATTCTGTTCAAAGTTAGAGTTTTTTAATAGTTTTCTAACATATTTAACTTTTTCTTTGCGTCCTTGCAAAAGTTATCAAACCATGGTTTTGAATTTGAGAACATATGATTAGTACTGTTAAGGTTTTTTTCCATACCTAAAAATTTTGTGGTTAGCTTGATTGCCTCATTTATCTGATTGTCCATTATATTAATAGAACATGAGTCTGAATGTATTTCAATGATAGATACTATATTTTTATATGGTTGCGTTTTGGCAGGATCCCACCTCATTTTTGTTTCTTTATAGCTACGATATTCTGATTGTTTATTAGACCCCACAAAATATGCATTTTCTATCTGTACAGTGCAACTCATATGATCCGGAAACAGGTTGTTATTAATACAGAAACTGGAAATTAGGCCTACACTACTAACTCTTACCCAGACCAGATCTATTGCACTTCGTCCTGACCGCCCAATGTATGTATAAGCACCTTCATAATCCTCAAACCTACCGTTTAACAAGAGAAACCCTAAATCTTCCAAAGCATCTACTAGTAATGTTCCTCTAGTATTAACTAGGGAATCTTTTGACTTACGTGGTTTTAACGGGGGATTGATATGTATTACGTTTTCTGAATTAAAATCATTCAGACCACTTACTTTCGCATTAAAGTCTCCGTACAGAGTCATCTCGTCATTTGGGAATTTTATTGATATTTCTTTTAGAGTATCCTCAAGCATCTCTATACATACATGATCATCTAAATCAGGTTTTATGTAGACTAAACCTGAAATAATAAGATTATTATTTATATTTATTCTGATAAAATTCCACATATTACATCTATCGATTACATCTAACGACTTCACACCACCAAGGTTTTTTGATATAAGTATTAAGATACCCCCACTACCTCTACCCTTTTGCTTATCTTGTGAAGCTTGGCATGAGTAAGTATGATAATTGATTAAAATATTTGGTAAGCTATTTTGGGAAGAGGTAATCCAGGTTTCTACTAAGCCTATTATATCCGAGCTGCACAAATCATTAATTTTCTGTATTTCTAAATTATCTAAAGTGTTAATACCTTGGCAGTTCCAAAATGTTATCTCAAAACGGATGATTCTGTCCACAAACATTGATTTTGTCACCTCTGCATTAATTAGTTTTATGAAGATGTTTCAACTTCTCTGTTCACTTTTGTTATTTTTTTGCCATTTCTTCAGCACCCGCGGGAGATCTCTCACTGTATTTTTTTCCTATCGCTGAAGTTTGTTCTGGTAGTCCTGTCTTTTCTTCAATCTTTATTTCAGTTTCATTTTGTCCTCCTAATTCTGATAAGGTGTATAGCTTATCGTTAATATATAATTTATTGTAAATGATCTTAGTTCTACATCCCTTGTCTATTGCACCTTTTCAGTATATTAAGAGTTGTTTTATTTGCTCTATAATTTCTTTGGAAAAGTCTTTGTTAATATAGATATTTGTTCCCTTTAATTTATTTCTTCCTTTTAATATGACGAGCTTTTTATCCCATGTCTTAATTTTTAGTAATATTGGTCTATTTCTAAGTATGTCCAGGTCTCCTATTCTTCTCGACTCTATTACATCTGACTCTACATTTATTTTAGTGTTTACTCTTTTCAGTAATTCTTTAACCTTATCATTCAGTTGTTTCGCAATTTCTCGTATTTCCTCTTCGATGCCATTTATTATCAGGTTTTCCCTTCTTAAATCCTTTTGTATTTGAATTACTCTTGTTTACAATTTTTTTGTAGCTTCTCTTGGTTCTCTTTTTCCAATACTTGTAATTGACTGTAGATATTGTCTAGTTTTCGCTCGATTCTGGCATTTCATTGATACATATTTTTTAACTTCTGTAGTATCTCTTCCATTCAAAATTATTTTTATATTCAAAGTTTAAGATTTAATTCAATTCAAATTGTAGAAGCTTGACCTGTGTTAATGTATTCAACTTTTTATCTTAACTAGTTAATGGAAAAAGTTAAGTTTTTATTCCTTGTACTTTATTAATTTCTGGCGTATTATAACCTACATTTTTTCAAATTAGATCTCCTTACCAGTTTTTTGGTGTTTCTATCACGTGTATATATACACTGTCTTCTTTTATAACACAGTTGTGAAAGTTGTAGGTTTTAATTTTTAAATTTCCCAGTGAATTCACTGATTTTACTGGAACGATTTAAAAGTACACTTTCTGTAAGCAACTTCAGAACCGGCCTTCACTATTTATATTAACTTGTTAACTGTTCTGATGTGTACCCTATGAAATCAAATTGTAGACTGAATCACCGCTCGTAGGTAGTAGCTTATATATTAAAACCAATTTCAGGAACTTTCGGATTCCTGAAGTTTCTAGTATGTGGTTACCAACAAACGATCGACCTTCATAGAAATGTCTTTATAAATGCAATCACAAACAAATAGTCATTCCCAGAAAGTAGTGCGATCCTGCCAAAATTTTAACTTTTAGATATCTTATTAGACAGGATCGGCACCAGTGTAAGATTTCGTAACGGAATCTTATATTATTCACAGTTAAAACTGCACATAAATTGCAAGTCTAGAAACTCGGTAACTATTCAAATTTTTGATAATCCAGATTATGATATGTTAGCAATACAACCCGTAGTTTTTTACACCAGTTTTTACCATACGGTACACTGAAATAAATACAGAATAAAGCAGACCATACACTTTAGTTTTTTTATTGTTCTCGAATAAAATGAATGAAAATGAAACAATTTTAAAAACGTTGAAACACATTAAAAAAAATTTAATTAGTAGTAAAAAGGAGCTGAAAGCAGCAATAGAAGATAATGAGAATAGGATCCTGACAAAGTTAGATGTACTGAGTGAAAGAGTAATTCAACTAGAAGCTGACAAATGAGGTAGAAGTACTAGAAAAAACATTGAAAAGGAATAATATTATAGTAGTTGTGTTTGTACCTTGACAGTGAACGTATCGATAGTTCAAGCGATCAGGTATTAACAGTGCCTAACAAAAACTTCGACTTCTTTCTAAAGATAAGTAACTAGATCTATTTTTGTTGAAGTATAGAATCGAATAAGGCTAATTAATTGAATTCACCAACTTATGGATTTAAATTCGGGCGGCGAATCGCCGCCCCTATTAATTGATAAAGGGTCTTCGATAAAAGATTCTCAAAATATTAATTTCGAGAATAAATATCAGCCTTCGGATGTTGGTCCTTATTTAGTTTATATAGAACATAAAGAAAAAATGTAGGTCCTTTATTTCCCATTAAAATCGGTCACTTTTTAAGAAATATTACAGAATTTAGGCAAAATATAACAGATATAAAACCAGTAGGGGTAAATAGGGTGAAGGTAATTTTTAAAAATTTCAATGTTGCTAACTTGTTGGTAAATCATGAAGTTTTATTAAATAATAATTACTTTCCTTATATTCCACTATGCTTCACGCATAAAAAGGTATAGTACGTATGGTAGATACTTATTTTAATGCTGAGTACCTAAAAGACGCAATTGAATCTGGAATTAGAGTAGTTGATGTTAAGCGATTAAAGCGTAAAATTGTAGACAGTGAAACCAAAGAAACAAAAGAAGAAGATAGACAAATGATCGTGGTTACTTTCTTAGGAAATAGGATTCCCCAATCCGTTAAAATAAATATGGTAAACTTTTAGAACCATACATATATCCGGTGGTTCAATGCTATAATTGTTAACGTTTCGGTCATACTAAACATCAATGTAAAGGTAAACAGAAATGCCAAAGCTGTTCAGAAGAAAATTGGAACTCATTTTCCTGTGAAGGAAATAGAACACATTGTGTACATTGCGACAGTAATGAGCATAAATCCACTCCAAAAAATTCCCTGTTTACAATACACAATTAAGTATTAGAAAAGTAATGGCCTCTATGAATGCATCTTTCAAAGAAGCCGAAACTATTGTGAAAAATCCTGCTGACGGAAAAATCACAACTAATAATCGATTTTCATTATTATCAAATCCACAAAATTTCCCTGAGCTAACACATACAGCTTCAACTTCTTCTTACAGTTCAATCTTGAGTAAACCTAAGCCCTCCGTACATTTACCTAAACTTAATACGCGTATATCTGCGTCAAAAAAACGCAGAAAATCCTCCCCTCCACCTTCTCCTCCAGTAAATCATGAGAACAAAAAAACTAGCAAACATTCCTCCATACTCCCAAATCCTTATAGGGAAGATTTCAAATTTTATAAAGAGCAGCTAGCATTTCAAGTAGAAAACATTATTAAAGATATAATTCTCAAAAAAAGTAACATCAATGAGATCAATGTTGAACAAGCAATTAACAATATCCTGGATAAATATGAATTAAAAGAAAAAATTAATAATAATAGACAAAATGACGAAGACTCAGATACTTTCTAATAAGCATATCAGAAATAATATCACAATTGTACAGTGGAACTGTAGATCTATTATTGCAAATAAAGCGAGTCTTGTAAAATATATTAAAGACACACATGTGGACATTTTAGTTATATCAGAGCACTGGCTAAAATCAAACAATAAATTTCGCATAAAAGGATATAATCTAGTTAGTAAATGTAGAAAAGATGGTTATGGCGGGGTATGCATTTTTGTGATTCAGGGTCTTAACTATAAAGAGGTTTTGCCAAATACTGGAATCAAGGATTTAGAAGTATGCGCCGTATCGCTTGACTCATTGAATTTGACTATAGCATCAATATATAGACCTCCAAACGTAATGGTAAGTCGAGTCAACTGGATTAATTTTTTCAAACAATTTGATTTATCTTCTACAATTTTTAGCGGTGATTTTAATTCACATCACGATATGTGGGGACCAACTCCTGATGATCGACACGTAAAAATACTGGTAGAAGCTATGGATGACTTAGAACTTATAGCTCTCAACGACGGTTCCCCTACTAGAATTAACCCAAGAGGCAATCACTCAGCAGTCGATTTAACTCTCACCTCCAACACTCTCGCTGCAAAGTCTTCCTGGACTAACTTAGATGACACATTGGAATCTGATCATTACCCTTCAATAATTGAGATTCAGATTGATCCTACAAACCTTGCAATAAATCCTTCCTCGAAATGGAATGATTCCCACGCCGATTGGAATACGTTTCAAAACGTTTTGCAAACCGAAATGATAAAAAATTATTTTGATGAAAATTCGACTGGCCCGGATAAAGTGAAAAGACTTTTTGAAATGATTTCAAGTGCGGCGTATCAATCCATGCCGGACAAAAAGCCTTTTATAGCGATAACCCCTTAGCATATATGGTGGGACGAGGAATGTACAATGATATTTAAAAAACGAAAATAAACTCTAAAAAAATATAGAACTCTAGCAAGTTTCGAAAACTTTTTGAACTACCAAAATGCTGCCGCTAAGGCTAAACGTTTATTTAAAGTCAAACAACGGAACAGATGGATGACATTTTTAAACAAACTTAATAAAAATGCCCCACTAACTGATATATGGAGATATATTAGATCTATGAACAGCAACTGCAATCAAAATCGTAAAAAGCCTATTCCTAAAGAGCTAATTGAAAAATTTTTAAACAAACTAGCACCTCCTTCTGCGCCCAATCTCTTAAGTTGCAGCTCATTTGATTTCCAACCCACGGATTATACATTAAAAGCATTTACAATAGATGAAGTAGAATTTGCTACAAAACATAGTCGTAACACAGCCCCAGGGCTAGATGGTTTTACTTATAAAATTATTCAAAAGCTACCCTTATCTGTAAAGATTTTCCTTCTTCAAATTTTTAACGATTGGTGGGTGAAACAAGATGCAGAGTCTCCTTCATCATATCGACCTATTTCCCTATTGTCTTGTATAACAAAAACGTTTGAAAGATTAATCGAAATTCGACTTGAATATTTTCTTGAAAGTAATTCTATTCTTCCCAGGATGCAGTTCGGTTTCCGAAGGTGACTGGGCACAGTGGATGCTGTAGGTGCATTAGTTGCAGATATTCAAATATTTTTTTCGAACAATCAGTACACATTATGTTTATTTATCGATTTAACAGGTGCATATGATGTAGTAGATTTAAATATTTTATTTGAAAAAATGGTAGATGCTGGTATTAGGAAAAAGGTTAGTGCTAATGTAGTTAATTTATCCACAAATAGAAAAAATTTTATCCGCGACCATAATAACGTGTTACATGGTCCACGCACAGTCTTCAACGGTTTATCACAGGGATCCATATTAAGTCCCTTGCTTTTTAACATCTATACTGCAGAGCTGCATAGGTTAGGCGGTGAAACAAATAACCGAATTCAATACGCTGATGATTTATGTTTCTATGCTACTCGTAATTCATATGAAGAATGTGTTAAAGACTTACGAGCATTCTTTCAAGTACTCAAACCATGGCTGGTAAATATGGGCTTTAGTGTTTCTTCGGAGAAGTCTGCTCTGGTATGTTTTACTCGCCATCGACTGGAAACGTCCAGGGCTCTTTCTCTAGATGAGTTCACATTCCCATTTGTCGACGAATACAAATATCTGGGTGTTGTCCTGGACAAAAAATTATTATAGACTAGCCATATCAAGTACACTAAACAAAAATATGGAAAAGGTATGAATCTTCTCAGAGTAGTTTCCAAACAAAAATGGGGAGCTGATTCAAACATCTCCTTTATTGCTACATACCAAGGGCCGTAGCAATATAAATTTCTAATGAACACAAATTAATTAATGATAACTGGACTTTTAAGCAAGAAAACTATAACTTTTATTACGTTTCAGCTATGCATTTACTTATCCATTTATTTACTCTATTATCATTATTCTATTATTTTTTTTTATTTATTTATTATTATCAACTTTATGGAGAGAGCCAACCTGTACCCAGTAAAAAACGACAAAATAATTACAATAATCTCACCTTAACCACAATCCGCTCTGCAGCAGAGCCTACTAGATGACGGGACGACTAGACCTCCGATTCGTCTTACAAAACTCTTCTAGGGTTTGGTACCCACAGGTCTACCTCAAAGTGTACTAAATAATTTGATATTCTCTTACCCTAGATGTAAATAATGATAGTTACCCTAGATGTAAATAATGATAGTTTCAAAAAATCAAAGACAAAGAGTTCAGGTGACCCACTGGCGTTTATTCTATGATAAAAATATTTAGTTTCAGATTCAATTTAAAATTACAATTGAGCACAACTGAGTACAGTTGTCCGAAAGAATAGTCAGCAAACAATAGGTTTCATTGAACCTTAACGAATTTCATTTAACCTTAATAAATTCCATATCAACAACTTTAAATAAGAACTCGAAGCAATTGCTTAAAGCGCACAAAAATATTGAGTAAACTTTATTATAATTTGAAGTTTAAAAAGCATCCTCAATGGATTGCAAAATTTTTTTTGTTGTGGTAAACTCGAAGATTAATTTATTTTATTTATTAACAACAAAGGATGGTTTTAATTATCAAATTCATTTTTGTTATCTTTAAAAGTATTATTTTAAAAGAAGAAAAATGTAGATATAAAAATAAAAGTAACACTAATCAGATAAGACCAAAAAACTTTCTCTACCTGTACAAAAACGTGTTTTCACAAGGCTGGCAGCAATCAACTGGATACTATGGAAAATAACTTTCACCATGTGGCGACAAATACATCAGACTAAGAAAGTAGCCACTGCATTAAATAATATTTCTGGATCTCCGGTCGCGAACACCATACCATCAAAGATATTTTTATACCCCGACTTCCTAATTTGTTTCAAAGTTGATTCCGGAGAACTATCTGAATATCTGGTTTTCCAATGGAAATGGGGAATTTCCAATTAAAACGTGCCAAAAAAAAATCTCGAAAAATCGAGATTCTTTTCTATAATGGCGTCTCTACCACTAAATCTCAAATCCTAATAATTAGACGTGATGAACGATTGAACAACTCCAATCCTCCAAACAACAGGTGTGCTTAAAATCCCACCG
Organism: Galeruca laticollis; assembly: GCA_963921935.1. NCBI lineage: Eukaryota > Metazoa > Arthropoda > Insecta > Coleoptera > Chrysomelidae > Galeruca > Galeruca laticollis. Next base: position 84,350,511 of record OY998177.1, read on the forward strand.
AAATACTACAGAGACGAACTCACCCATCTTCACTGCCAAACTTCCACAGAAAACACTTCTCAGCAAGTATCCAAGATAAAGAGACGTGCCCACCGACTCTCAAAAACATCCCCTCATTTTAGAAAATTAAAATCCTCTATCGTGCTATTCAACATCTAGTTGAAACCCTAAATGATAATGATAATGATAGCCGAAAAGTTAAGTACAGAACTGACTATAAAAATTAACCATCAGGTTTGTCCAGCTAATCGCCAACAACTGATAAAGCGATTTGCAAATAGATATCCTAAAAGTGAGCAACCCAATATACATTAATTTTACAATTATTTGTGATATAAATCCAATTAAGTTAGATTTAAGAAAATTATTTAGTGAATTTTAATATGTGAATTTTGAATTTCAATTAATTATAAGAAAATGATTTAGTGAATTTTAATACCATAACATTATATCCGTTCAATATTGGATTACGGGTGTACATTTTATGGTTCCTCATCAAAAACCAATTTAATAGCTGTTGACCGAATTCAATACAAATCATTAAAAATATGCCTAGGAGTTATGGTGTCATCACCTAATCAAGCTGTCTTAGCAGAAATGCAAGAGCCCCCGTTGCATATTAGAAGGCAATACCTAGCCGAAAAGCTTCTTATCAAATACCGAACATTTAACACGTACATGGTTGAAAAGATTTCAGCAAAAAACACTAACAATCTGATTATTCCATACTGGATAATAAAAACCAGTCCTCCATTAGCTGAGGCTTTTCTTAATACCAACAGCAAAGAAAATCATATCGTAAAGCAAGATAAGTTCCCTATTTTTCAATGCAATTATGAATCTTTAGTGACTGTTCTTAACAACATATACCCCTCCTTTTACGAAGTTAATAGTATTAACCAAGTAATTTTGAAAACTGAACTTAACAATATAGGCGACAATGTTACCACAATATACACTGATGGATCGAAATGTGATGAAGGAACTGGGGCAGCATTTCTTGTTTCAAATACTAATTACGTAGAAAGATTTAGAATTCCCAACTATTATTCTGTTTTTTCTGCGGAAGCTTTCGCCATATCAAAAGCGTTAACTTGGTGTACTTTAAATCCGATTCAAAGAGCTGTTATTATGTGTGATTCCAAGTCAGTATTACAGGCTATAGAAGGTTCTCCATTCAAGTGTTACAGACAAAATATAATTCTAGAAATTAAAAAATTAACAAGCGAATTAAAAACCTTGAACAAAAGTATTGTATTCATGTGGGTAAAAGGGCACTGCGGTTTAGAAGGAAATGATTACGTGGACTTGGAAGCCAAGAGAGCCTGCAAAATGACTTCTTATACAAATCTTTATGTCTTCTCAAACCTTTTAAATTATTATAAGAAACATATTAGAACTAATTGGGAGCGGTCTCACGCCGACTTCGCTAAAACATCTAATAGTCAATATTTCCTTTTGCATCCTACTTTACCAACTAAGACTCCTCATATTTCTAATTTTGATTATAGAAAACAATACACTTCCATCATATCACGTTTAAGAATAAATCACAGTCGTTTCCCAGCTCATCTTTTTGAAATAGGTATTGTCAATTCTCCAGCTTGCTCCTGTAACAAGGCATCAGTAGGAGGTCTGAATCATATTTTCTTTGAATGCACTGAAAACAAAATAGCAACTACGGAGCTTTACAATTTTCTGATCAATTTCAACGTTCCTCTTCCCACAAATATAACCACTCTAAAGGCAAATACTGAGAAGTCTGTACTTGATTTCATAGTGGATTTCATAAATAAGTCTAAATTGTCTATTTAGATATACGCTCCATCAGTAATCAGCAATTTTATATCTCTATTCCGTTACAGTCATTTTAATATTTCAATTTTAACTCACTTTTAATTTTCTGTGGCTAATAGACTATGTCTGAGGCCATTCTCCCACACACACACAGTAATATTATAGTGTATGGCTTAGGTGAAGCAGGAGGAGAAGTGTCTACTCTTGAGTATATCTGTAATCAGCTAAAAATTTATTAGGCTTAAGTATAACCGAATCAGATATAAATGATTTCCACTTTTTCAAAAACTGTCGAGGTAACCCCATCAAACTATAATTAAAAAAACAATCGTAAAACATTGAGATCACAAAAAACTGCCGGAAATTGAAGGGAACAAACATCAGAATTAATCCAGTATCCGAATCTCCCGCGCGAAAAACTAGCGATATACAGAGCATACAGAAGCAGGCAGAAGGAAGCACTTTTAAAGATAAGAAACCAACTATAGTTCCTGTATCAGTTTCAAAATCCAAAGTCAGATTGCGATCTGGAAGAAGCTGTACCCTTAATAAGAAATCATATATGTTAGTTTATAAGTCATTTCGTAAATGATCTATGTGTTTTACTCAATTGGCGAAAACGGTCACTGCCCGAATTTTATACCCACAACGCGATGTGGATCTTACGAATTTTCCACATCGCGTTTCGGGTATATGTCATAAACCCAAAACGCGTTGTATGTAAATTTGAAAAATCCACGACGCGAAATCACGATTATCGTCGAAGACACGCGACGGTTTTCGTGTTATGGGTGAAAATAAATACCCACAACCCGAAAATACATAACCTTACTCCATTTAATTGGCAGGAGTTGTCAGAAGGTGTTTGTTTTGTTTATTTATTTGTCCTTTCTCAATGTTTTAAGTGAAGTTTCGATAAAAATGGATGAATCAATCGAAAATCCTAAAAAATAATTTGAAGATGGTTCAAATAAACTTTATATAGAATCAAACATTAGGTCTACACTCCTCTTAGAAGGTGATTATGAAAACATTATTAGTGAAGTTAGAGAAGCACAAGAGTTACGTAGATTGGGAAACCACTTTCATAAAAACTGTATAGAAGGTTGAGTCGATATAAACTGCTAAATATTGGAGAGGAGGAAAACTTTATGTTCATCGTGAACTGTTATTTGATATTGTGCATGTCGCCCATATTAATAAAGGACAAAAGAGAGAAATGTAAGATCATTTTTCCAAATATTTACCACTATTAACATTTAAAAGTATTTACACTATGACTTGGGGCACGCTAGCGTTCCTTTTTTGTGTATCACAGCCTGAAAAAACTTGATTTTTTTTATCTTTTCACTGTATCTATTAATGTTTGATAGCCATACGGGTTTATTTTTAGGAATGGAGCATGAATTAAAAAAAAATACACAAACGTAACTCGAAACATTATAAACTTGTATCTTAGTAAATGTAAGTCATGTCAGTTGATGAAAAAGATTCCAAAGAAGGGTTTAGTTGTCAAACCTATTATTTCCAAATACATGAACTGTAGATGTCAGGTAATTTCAAATCAATTTAATATCTATTAAAAAGCAATACCTAATTGTAGTTATTATATTGTAGGTTGATTTGATCGATATGCAGACAGAACCAGATGGTCCATATAATTTTATTTTTAACTACCAAGATCATTTGACATTTATATTTTAGAGACCACTGAAAACCTAAACGGCACAAGAAGTGGCTGAACACTTGGTTGATATTTTCTGTCTTGTGGGTTCACCATATATTTTACAAAGTGACAACGGCCGTGAGTTTGTCAACTCGGTAATTACAAAACTAACTACTCTCTGGCCTGGTCTTAAAATAGTTCATGGCCGACCAAGATACTCACAGAGCCAAGGCTCGGTAGAGAGAGCTAATCAAGATGTTCGCGATATGCTGATTACTTGGGTAAACGATAATAATGTAATGTTTTTCTAATTTATTTAAACAGCAAACGGGGGGGGGATAAATTTTAAACACACGGTAGGTTCACTTCCTTAATTTATTTAAACATTAAACTAATCACTAACACTTAATTTATATATACTCAGTATATTCACTTAAACTAATTTATATAAACAGTTCACTAATTTGTACTCGCTTATTCACTTGTTCATCTCACGATGTCAAATTATCAACTCACTAAACTCTCTCGGGTCGTTTCCTTATTTATACTAGTGCCTTTTTTTACTAGAAAATTCCGGACTTCGGCTTACTCAAAAACAATTGGCTATCTGGCATTTTCTAGATAAGACTGGTCACAAAAACAATGTTTAGATAAGATAGTCGTAAACAGTTATAAAAAACCTGCGTAATCTCCGTAATTTTAACTTTTATACCTGGCTTAGACAGAGTCGGATTTAGGGACTATACCAGTGTGCTGTTTGGTAACAATAATAACACAAAATGGTCAGAAGAGTTGAACTTCATACAGTCGCAGAAAAACCGATCTTTTCATAGAGGAATTGGCAGAAGCCCTCATGAGGCTATATTTGGCAGTAGACAGGTTAATGGTTTAGGAGATGCCGACCTTCCACGAGATGTTATTTATAAATTGCAAAGTGAAGAAGACTTGGAAGAATTAATAAATACTATGGAAAACGAACAAAATGACAATGATAATAATAATTTAACAAACAGAGGAAATATTCGAAACGAAAATAACAACGCCGACCAGAAGAATCAAGACAATAACGAAAATGGAGCTAATGAAATGGTGGACAACAATAATGACAATACTGATGAATATAGTACTGTGGCAGAAGGAGAAGTTGAAAATAGGTTTAATTATCAGAAAGAACAAAGGGGAAAACGAATTTTGAATCAAAGAGAGGAATCACATAAAATGCAACTAAAATGCTGTGTGAGTCAAATAAAAGATATACAAATTGGAACAAATGTTTTGATTCGAGTGCCAGATGTTGACAGAGGCCGACTAACTCCAAGAAATGTGTTAGCCATTGTTTCTGAAATTAATAATGATGGCTTGTATAAACTGTGTACTGAGAATGGGCCACTGGACAGACTTTTTTCAAGAAATGAACTTCTTCAAGCAGATTCGCAGTTCATTTCAGAATCAGACGATACTAATATCAAAAAAATACCCTTGTGAACTACAGCTAATATGTCATCTAAAGGTTCCGGTCAAGGTTTTCTCAGATGCAAGTGTAAAAAATTTTGTGGTGATAATAAATGTTCCTGCAAACAACGACAAAAAGTGTAACTCAAGATGTCATGGATCACTAACATGCAAGAATAAATAATAAATATTAGTTTTCTAAAAAATGTGTGTTTCATGAATAAATGTTAAAAACGTGTCATTATTTTTATTTTGCATATTTTTTTATTGATTTCTTTACATTACCTACGACTAACCTACGTATTTTTCGTCTTATGGGTATTCTTTATGACCCATAACACGAAAACCATCGCGTGTCTTCGACGATAATGGTGATTTCACGTCGTGGATTTTTGAAATTTACATACAACGCGTTTTGGGTATATGACATATACCCGAAACGCGATGTGGAAAATTCGTAAGATCCACATCGCATTGTGAGTATAAAATTGGGGCAGTGACCATTTTCGCCAATTGAGTACAACATATATATGTATATGTATGTGTGTGTGTGTGTGCATATATGTGTATGTATGTGTCTACTTCGGTGTGGGAGTTCGTAACATTATTTATATAATTTAAAAAAAGTTTTCAAAAATTCAATCTAAAGTTAAATCCACAAAAATGCCAATTCTTCAGGCGAGAAATCACATACTTAAGCCATAACTTGTCGAGTGAAGGTGCCCTACCCGACAAGGCAAAATATTCAGTCATAGAACAGTACCCAGTTCCTAAAAATAGACGAAGTTAAGAGGTTTGTAGCATTCTTTGACTATTACAGACGATGTATTCCTAAATTTACTGAAATCTTCCTACCACTTAATAGATTATGGAGGAAAAATGTAAAATTCGTTTGGTCAAAAGAAGGCGAAGAGTCATTTCCAATTCTAAAAACAGCTCTAATCTTACCACCAACTTTGAAATTCCCAGATTTCAACAAACAATTCATCCTGACCACAGATGCTTCAAATAATACGTGTTCGGCAATACTTAGCCAGCCACCACAATGCTTCCTCTTGCTATTTTCTTCCTCTTTTCTACTTTTGTAGTAATACTTCAAAAATTTAATACAGCTTCCCTGTTTACCAGGAAGTTATACAAAATGTAGTGGATAATAGAAAACTTCAAATAGTTTCGAAAGGAGTTTTCTATCAAAACAAGGAGACTAAAAATATTAGATAGCTGAATATTATTTATAGATACGGTTGGTTATTTGTCTTTATTTCAAGACGATAAATTTTTATCGATATTTTAGATGGCGCTCAAATAAATACAGTGGAATTTCATAGTTGAACTTGCAAAGTTAAGGAAAAGTTTAAAATAGTGGATTTCTATTATTCTATAGATTTTCGTTAAAAATACGTACGGACCATACTTTCATAAAGTTACGTTAGGTTCTGTAATATATTTTAGTTTGAAGTTAATACATTGAATAATTTCAAATGGTGAATAATTCATAACAAGTAAACGAACCTTATAATCAAAATAAGATAAAATTTATTCGTAATATCAACTGATTCCGTTATTTCAATTATTATGTAAATTTTCTTCCCCTAGAAATTATAAACAACAAAGAAACCATTGTAACGTGCAATATTAACACCAAAAGTAGTTCTACTCCTGAACCACTTATCTTTAATAATGCAAAGCGTAAAAATAATTACAATGAATACCCTGCAAAGCACGTGTTTAATATCAAGATTATCCTTAAATTCAGCCAGCATTTCCTCCGCTTTCATTCTTTTTATCGCGATAACAGTGGAAATGCATGGTCATCCCAGTCGAGTTGACTTCATTTTTTGTGTACTGGTTTCATTATTTCTTAAATGAATTTAAAGTGAGGTTGGCTATTCTAGAAACACTAGTCACAATTTTAATTCAATGCGGCCATTTTGTATCCCATTTATTTAATTAAATTGAGACTTATTATTGAATCAATATTTAGCAGGACATTTTTATATCTAATTCGATCTAATCAATAGACAACCTCATTAAAACTTGGATTCGTGTATTAATTTTAAATAAGAATGGATATTTTTTAAATGACACTGATCACGAACGTTTATATAGAACTTTATAATCTAACAAACTAAAAACGAAATTAGTCAGCTACATTATAGGTACACATTTGAATTCAAGCGCCAGCAGGGATCGCAACTATTAGTGTACATTACAAACAGGCAGTGGAGTCAACCAGGAAAATAACTTCGAACAAACTCCTGGAGTTTTAGATTTGGTTGTCTTCGTTTTGATATCCGAAAACAAAATCTGAAGAGTCTGCAGCACAAAATAGTGTGCGATTTTTATTATTTAACAATCTAATTGTTAAAAATATATGTTTTTTATTAATATTTAATTTAATTTAATAAGCATTTTTTTCTAAATTCAAGTGCGACCTTAATAAAGAGCAGGCAATTTTGCAATAAAAATGTTTTCACCTATGTTTAGTAAAATAATTAGGTAATGGATGAGAATGTTTTTAAGATCATACGTTTTCATGCTTCCTTATCTTCAAGAGTCAGCCAGAATTGAGCGTGGTGCGTGAGACAGTTAAACAATAATGTAATGTTTTTCTTATTTATTTAAACAGTAAACGGGTGGGATAAACTTTAAACACACGGTATGGCTACTTACGAATTTATTTAAACACTAAACTACTCACTAACACTTAATTTATATACACTTAACTACTCACTTAAATTTAATTTATACACACGCAACCTTAATTATCAATTTATATCAACACTTCACTGTTCGCTATTTCGGTGTATTCTTGTTTATTTGTCGAGATCACTTTTTAAACTAAACTAACTTTCCATGATCGGTCCTTTATATATGAGTGCCTTTTTTACTAGATAATTCTAGATTGCGGCTTACACAGAAACAATTGGCTCTGGTATTTTCTAGATAAGACTGGTCACAAAAACAATGTCTAGATAAGATAGTCACAATCGTAAACAGTTCTAAGAAATCTCTGCGCGTCCGCCATAATTTTAACGTTCATACATGGCTTAGACAGAGTCGGATTCAGTGTGCTCTTTCGTAACATTACCCCCTCCTTAAATGGAAGTTCCTCCTGGAACTTTTGGGCAGCCGAGACTAGATGTTTGAATCGGCAACTGACCCCATTTCTACATTTTTCGATCTTATGGAAATAACAGGGCACCAACTTCATCGGATACTGATAACGGGGGTTGTAGCTGCAAATTAATATCTGGACACCGGTATCTTGGAAGATAACCTCTACCATGTTCCTGATGACTCGCCAATCCAACTTATTACTCGCTATCTTAAGCATAGCCAGTTTATTCACTCTGAATTCTAACACACGCTCTCGGAGTGCTTCCCACACATCGCGGTAGGTAGATCGATCTTGAAATTCATTTTTAGTTACCACGTAGAAGACGTACCGCGAATTATGTTTCAGTTTCAGTGTCTTGCCAGGGGCTGGAATCTGGTCTTCAAGTTTTTCTAATTGCCCGAACTTCTTTCGAAAGACGAATTACAACCCTCGTTCGTTCTTGAGACGGGCGGGGATGTTGTGTGCCAGTGAATAATCTTCCGGGAGAATGAACAAATATTGTCGTTGTTCTGAAGTGACTCCATATCTAGCTTTCCCGGTACCTCCATACGCGCCGATAAATTCATCGAAGGTAGGGTCAGACACATCTCGAAATCTCGAATATGGTTTACTCCTTTCTCTAGGTCATGGTCGCCTTCGAATGGCGATAGTCGCTTTTGGTGAACTACTTTTGGTTTTCCGTTGGGGATCTTGTTTATGTGATATATAACATCATTGATAATTTTCTTGATTAAGGATGGACCTTCCCAGGATTTTTGTAATTTTGGAGAAAATTCTTTTCTCCTCGTCGGATTCTGTAACCATACTTTGTCACCTTTAAAACCGCCTTCTGTGGCCTGTGTGTCGTACCGACTTTTCATTCTGTCGCTGGTAATTTGAAGATTTGTTCGAACTAATTCATGAATATCGTCCAGCCTTCTTCTCAATTGGATCACGTCTTCTCCTGCTAGATCTTCTCCAGGCCGACAGCCAAATTCCAGGTCACAAGGAAGCCTCATTTCACGTTCAAACAGGATTATCGCGGGTGTTTCACCCGTGGTCTCATTGACGGCAGATCGATAAGACAATGCGACAAGGGAGAGATACTGGTCCCAATCTCTCTGATGGCTGGAAACCACTTTGGACAAGTATTTTCCAATAGTCCTGTTTATTCTCTCGACCATTCCGTATTACTGTGGATGTAATGCTGTTGTTCTGGTCTTCTTCATTCCCAGCTTGACGCAAATCTCCTGGAATAGATGGCTTTCAAAATTTCTTTCCTGGTCACTGTGGACTTCCAAGTGATAAATTCTTTCACCAATACATCCACGACAGTTGTGGCCTCTTAGTTCGGGATAGCATAAATTTCCCCCCACTTTGTGAAAGAATCCATTACAACCAGTATGTATTTGCCACCATTTTCTATCGTCGGAAATGGTCCAGCGATATATAAAGCAATCCTTTCGAAAGGGCTTCCAACATTGTACTGTTTCATGGGTGCCTTTCTCTTGCGATGGGGTCCATTACTCGTAGCACAAGTCGTACATTTCCTACACCAGTCCTTCACATCATCGGAGCTGTTCATCCAATAAAACCTTTCACGGACTCGCTGAAGAGTTTTCTTCACTCTTCATCTCGGAACCATCATCGTTTTCAAGGACTCTTTTCAACGGCCCTTCTTCCAGGACAAGGGAGTCCCACTGAGCCCAATATGCCTTGAGTGTCGGTGAAAATCTTGACACTTCTTGCCAGGTAGGTCGCCGATTTTCTTCCTTCCATTGCCGGATCATCTTCAGGTGAGGATCATTCTCCTGATCTTCTCTGCTCCTGGTGGGTGGCCATTCTTCATTGACTACTGTAATTCTAGAAACAGCAACTTCCTTAGATTTCGACTTGTTGCATTGTGAATAGTTTACAGGGCATGACCGTCTAGGCAAAGAGTTGGCTTTTCGGTGATTCACATAAGCTAGATGTTCACCCCTGTCTGATTTCCCCTGTCACTGAAGTTCTTGGGTTGCAGGAGTCTTGCGGCGCTTATACGGACTGCGTACGTGCTGTAGCTCGCCACACTTCCGGCATTTGATCTTCTTCGGCTTCTTGTCTGCCATACCTTTCAACAAGTTGACGATCTGGTCAAGTTTGTTATCGTCATCTTCTTCCTGCATGGTCCTACCTTTGTTGTACCGCGAGCTCTCCGTGGCTGCTTTGCATTTAAGAGGTTCTTGGTTTGCAGGAGTCGTAGGACGGTTACACGAACTGCGTGCACGCCACAATTACAGCACCTGATTTTCTTCGGCTTCTTGTCCATCATACTTTTTATTAAGCTGACGAACTGGTCAAATCTGTCTTTGTCACCTTCTTCTTGGATGGTCCTAATTTTGTTATATCCCGAAGCCTTCGTTGCTGCTTCATATTCAAGAGTAGCGGTCAATGAGTCGACTAATGTTTTCGGTTGGGCTAAACGAAGCAACCTCTGCATATCGGGATCACGTAAGCCATCAATACAGGCCTGGATGCCCAGACATTCCATCATGTTCTCTGGTGCTGACGGATAAGCAAATCGAACTAATCGGGCAATGTCCACTTCATATTCTTGAAGAGATTTATCACGTTTCTGCCTTCGGTTCTTCAGCTGAGATTGGTACAAATGTTCTAGATGTTCATGACCATATCGCATGTCCAACTTCTTCTTCAGCAGCTCGAAGTCATCCGTTTCTTCAAGCGGTATCGTCTGAAGTACATCCAAGGCATCTTCTCGAAGCGCTATAGTTAGGTTCACTGCTTTCTCCTTATCGGACCAATCATTCACTCTAGCGGCTGCTTCAAACTGTTTCACATAATTGGTCCACGATATTTTTCCATCGAACGTTGGGGCCTTGACTCGGATACAACTGCCAATGTCTTCTAACTTAGGGTATGTTTCTGTCTTGCAAGGTTTCGTTTGCTTGGTCTTCTTTTCTTCCGCTGGCGTGTCTTGAGTTCTTATATCTGTCATCTTTTTTTCTAACTCCTTGATTTTCTCGTCCATCGTTGTAATCTTATTCTCAATCTTCTCGTCCATCGTTGTAATCTTATTCTCGATTTTCTCGTCCATCGTTGAAATTTTATTCTCGATTTTCTCGTCCATCGTTAACATCTTATTCTCGATTTCAGATTTTAGAGACGAAATTTCATTTTCAACGTAAGCGGCAATGTCGTTTTTCATTAATAAGATATAGGCAGATATAACGTTCTTCAAAGTAGAAATCTTGTCTTCAATATTAGCAGTAATGTTGTTCTTCATAGCAGAAATATCGTTTTTCACATTCGTTGAAATCTTCTCTTCCATGGCAGAAATCTTCCCGTTCATGTTAGCCGAAATATCATTCTTCATAGTAGGAATATCGTTTTTCACATTCGTTGAAAGTTTCTCTTCCATGGCAGAAATCTTCTCGTCCATGTTAGCAGAAATTGACGAGATTAGGGTGGAAGTCTCGTCATTAAATAAAACTGTTTTTGGATCAAAGCCGTCATTTTCCAGTGCCACTTCAAGTCTTTCTACTAATTCACTTTTCTTACCGGATCACGATCTTCCAATTCTGCTCCTAACTCAGTCACATTCGAAGTCGCATAGTCTCTTGGCCATTCTTACGTAGCAATTTACTTATATTATCCCACTTCTGATACCAATGTAATGTTTTTCTTATTTATTTAAACAGTAAACGGGTGGGATGAACTTTAAACAAACGGTATGGCTACTTACGAATTTATCTAAAGACTAAACTACTTACGAACACTTAATTCATATAAACCTAACTATTCACTCAAATTTAATTTATATATACACAACCTTAATTATTAATTTTAAATATTTTGTTCTCAATATTATCTATTAGTATATTGATGCATACAACCACCATAGGTAACGTGACGTACTTCTCTCCTCCGAGCTTTCTGGAAAGAATTTTAAAGTTGACTAGTAATTTATGCACTTCTTCTAGCAGAATCCATTCATTGTCCATGAGAGCATATTGTTTTAAATCAACAACATTTTGACACAGTACACCAAGTCCATATCTAGCTTCAAGAGCTACTTTCAACATATCATTACTGGAATTCCACCGTGTAGGCACATCCAACACAGGTGTTAATTGGCGAGAATTACCAGTTGCCTCGCACGCCATTCGGAACTTAATTAAAAGTTGTTCTGACCGCTCAATTTTTGGAAAGATAGAACGTATTTTACATAGTGCATTAGAATTATCTTCAATCTCATCAACTTCGGCTTCCTCATCGACACTATCATCACTCAATTCTTCATTTGCCTCAGAATTCAGTTTCAATAACTGAAACAAATCTTGCACGGCCAAATTAATCACATGTCCAAAGCATCGAAAATGGCATGTTTGTCAACATGTCGGTCATTTTTTGCTTTAGGAAGTCGAATCGTAACATTGCTAATCTTCTCAATTTATCCTTTTTTGGAAAACCCTTTCCAGATATTTCTTTAAAAAAGTTCTGAGTATCTTCGTCATGGAAGAAATTAAATATTTTTTTGCCATCCAATCAACAATCGCCAAGTCAAAATGATCCTTTTTTGGTTTCACTGACGTAGTCTGAAAATAATAATATGTAATGTGATAAGACCTTTTAAAACGGACGGAAATCAAAATATAGTTATTTATGATACAATTGCTAAAAGTGGCATTTTATATTGCGAAATAAGCGTCCACGAGTGGAGTAACTCCAGGAGCAAAATAAAATCACTTTTAACAAATGTATCAAACAATATTCTTTGCCACGAAAGCATAATAAAAAATATTCAGACGATATTTCAACGTTTGATTCACTTTTCGCATTGTTGTTTTATGTTTTAGTAATGTTTTTCACATGGAAATGACAACTCAAAAATAGCATATTTTGGTTGTCAGTGTCAAAATATCTATTTATGTAACCACCTGCGAAATGAGACAATAGATAATTGATGCATGTATAGTTTTTTCTCTACTCTCTATTTTCTGCTTTTTAGTATAGCGGAAGTAGTTAGTATGGCTGGCGTAGATTGCAATCACTAAAAACAACCAACGGCACCTGAAGTGTGGAATAACAATCCAGGCCCATATTTAAAAAATGAAAGTTAATTATGGTTCTGAAAAAACCGAAACGTTGTGAGTTCTGGGCCTTTTCGAAAATGCACCTTTTTAGTTTTTTCAAAATATCTAAAAAACAAAAATCTCTAAAATCACGCAGCAAGCGCCATTTAATATTTTATTACTAACTAAATTGTCTAAAGTTTCTCCCATTTACTCGTTCTCCTTTCTCTTACATTACACTTTCCGAGATCGCAATATATCAATCCATTTTGAGCACACTGTATATCAAAATCTAAATGGCTAAAATTTAGAGAAGATTGTACCGTATAGCCGATTCTCACATTATCTATCTTTCATAGTTTTAAAATAACAATACATGTAAGCCCAATTTGATCCACGCTGTATTTTAATATTTCTGGAATATAGTTCATTCATTATCAATTATTGCAACAACTCGTATACATTTAAAGGAAGCTCCGCGATCCACGTGGACATATTGACGTGCGGCAAAATGCAAAATCTTTGGCAGTAAAGATATAAATCATCATTTAAATGAGGTGTCGGCGTATCAAACGAAATTGATAGGTATTAGAAAGGCTATTCACGCGGCGCTTGCCGTGGATTGTTAAACTTGTAAAAGCTGCAGATTTTTGATAACGATAGATGCCGTCAGCCTTTTGAAAAAGTTATAGATTTCACTATTCAAAATAAAAATTTTGTTCAACGATGGTATACAGCGTCAAAATAATTAAATTATTAAATTATCTAACAGCTTTCTTTCAATTGAGAATTCGCAGCAAACATTTCGGGAACAGTGAGTCTGGAAGTACTTGCTCCTGCCAGTTGATTTTGTTCATTTGGATATATTTCGAAATATGCTTTTAGATGTTTACTGCGTAGGTGTTTTCTTAATCTAGTAGTATTTCCCCGTGACATTTTAATTTCCTTCGAATTTAAACATATTCTGCACCTGGCTATTTTATCTCGATGTGTCCCTTTCAATTCAATGTTGAAATAAGTATCGAATTTGCTTCTGTAAGATTCGTTTTGTATGTGCATGCGAGACGAAGAGCGACTGCTATTTAACGAAGACGACAATTCACTTTCAGTCACATTATCACTCAAACTAACATTGTCTGGTATGTAGACATTCTCAGTTCCGCTAGAAAAATCACCGGATTTTGATTCATCTTCTAAAGTCAAAAGTTCACTCCTTTTCCTCTTGAATCGGCTCATTTTAAATTAACTTGGCACAATTCCGCACGCTCAAAAATTCGAACAACTACCACTATCCACAACGAACAACGAATAACTGAACTGGGAAGAAATTTAAACTTTTATTTTCAATAATGATCTTTATTTATTCGATCACAATAGGATAGGACACGTACATATCGCAAAATGTATGGCTGTCGAAATAGGGTTCAAAGACGGCGGCGGCGGCGGCGCGCTTCAGAAAGACAAAGTGATTACCGTCAACCGATAACGCCGGCAGAGGCTTTTAAAAGCAATTCTTGGGGTTACGCTTATAAATTTTCATCAAAATAAATTGATGTTTATTCAGAAATATTCAGCTGCGAGACTCTCGCGCGAGACGCGATGCCTCATGCACGAGACTCGAGACGAGACCAAACAAAAGTCTCGTCTCGTCTGGTCCGAGTATCGTCTCGAGTCTCGTCTCGAAACCGAGACGAGACCATGCGAGACTCTCGATAACGAGAGTCTCGTGCGAATCACTAGCCTTAATCAATACCAAAAACTCCAAACTCTCAGCTAAATATTTTGGACCCGTTGGAACAAAGAATGTGTAACTGAGCTTCAAACTAGAATCAAGTGGACCCAAAACTCATCACAACTAATTGAAGTTGGACAACTGGTGATCATTAAAAATGAAAATTTTCCCTCCATGCGATGGCAACTTGGTAGAGTTGCTCAGTTGTATCCTGGTAAGGATGAAATTTGTCGTGTAGTAGATATTCGCACCAGTTCTGAAACTTTGCATCAAGCATTTACGAAACTTTGTGTTTCACCTATGCAGTGAGTGGTTCTTCTATAGTTTTTAGTTGGATAAGGCGCGCAGACGCAGATATGAACAGACCGTTGAACTGTTCACATGTAAATTAATTAAGTTTTGCTCTCGATATTATAGAGTAGAGTAGAGTAGTAAGTTTTTATGTTTTATTATTAATTTTTGCATTAAATAATTTTTAATACAGTCCAAGTTCTTTCATCACAAAAATTGTGACCGTCCTCAACAATAAGTTCCTAACATATGACAAATGGTTCAATATTTACGTTCTAGAACATAAAAGAACTACTTCGCTAACTGACATTTTAACGAAAATGTCAGCAGTTGATGACAGTTTACGAAGAAGGTTTTTTTATGGAAATTTTTTAACTTTTTCGATAAATTAAAAAAATGGTTTGATCGTAAAGCCACATCATACCACATCTCAAAAACTACTGCATAGTTCCACTTAGCATTGTATTTTAATTTATAATTTTATTAGAGTATTATACAAAATTTAGATACCTCCGCCACTGGCGCTTGAATTCGAATGTTTTTATGTACCAATAATTTCACTATTAGTTTGTTAGATTATAGTAGGCATGAACCAAAATTTATAGAAATTGATTTCTAGTCCTAAAGAAAACACGAAGTTTGAGACGATCTCGAAACTCTCGATGACTTTCATCACTTGGGTTTTCGTATTTATCTTCGTTGTCACTGTCACTTCCGTCAAACAGAAAAACCATTAAATAAGAAAACTTACAGTTCTAGTCTCATGTCGCTTACGTCACTTATAAATGAAGTTATGTTAGGTTATAAGACTTGTCAATTTATGATATAAGACACTTGTAACTTGATAATATCGACATCGAACAATTTTATCACTTTTAGTAAACATGTCGATCACATATTTGACGTTATGAAACACTTATGAACAACTTGAGATATATTTTGAAGTTGGGGAAGAATAAGTCGAAAAGCTATTATTTATAATTATTAGTTTTTTCTCTGTTTCCGTCAATTACTTATGAGACTCTTGGCTGGCCTAAAAAGCCCGTTTAGCTACCGTACAACAACCCATAATTGAACAAACATCAAAATAACGCGACTCTCTCTGATATCGAAGCTTAATAGATCCATATTGGCTGTTTGTGTATGGGCGGTAAAGTGCTAGAACACGTACGTTACACAACGACGATAAACTACTTAGAATAACTAATTGAATTTCGTGCTCAGACAGCTTTCACATAGCTACTCTAGAGAAAACTATTACATCGACGCCATCAAACTCGTTACTCACCTCTTAGAGAGTACGTTTATACTGACGCTATTAAACCAGAAAATGAAAATGTGTTCAAATGAATTATTTTAACGCTACTTTAAATTTAATTGTAGAAGTGAATTCATAACTACAATTATATGAAGCTATGAAAAGTTGAAAATCTTTCGTTTCGAACAACTTAACCGATAAAGTAGGGAGTGTTTTTATCTGCACGCTGTCATTTATGACTGTTTTAAACTCTTACGTGACTAAATTCACCTCTATTTACATAGTTATCATGGTTATAACAATAATACGGTTCTAAACATTTATGTGTACGATGTTGAACTGCAAAAGTGACATACCGTTTCGAAAACAAACACATCCATAACAAATATAAAAGAAAACAATTGTCGAATTTGTAAGAAAAGAGTGGAATTTATTACGGGTAATAAAAAATATGTGGCAACATTGTGAGTGGATGAACGGTATGTTTGAAAGAATTGCGACGATTTAAGAGAGATTGCAAGAAGATGACTAATATCGTGAAAAATCCTGAGTAATGAATTTGACAACGACGCGAAGGCGCCAAATTATTTACCGAAGTGATCTGTGAGAATCACATTTTCATTTAATGACAAAGATTGTAGGTTATAAATATGTACCGGGTGAATCATTCTATACTGCATATTTTTGCATATAGGTTTAAATCGTTAATAAACAGTATAGGCCAATGACGTAAAAAAAGATAGATCCATTTATTTATATTAAATACTGAAATTTACTGTTTCGACTCTGTGGAATCTACTCATACTACTTTTATTAAATAAAACTAACTGTTTCAAAATAATTCCACAGTATAATGAAAAAATTGTAAAAATTCTAAGAAATTGACAATTGGTTCGATATTACTATCATCGTCAGAGTGACAGAAGTTATATTTCATGTGTTGCCTACCTGATGTTTGATCACTATTTTTGGCTAAATCAAGAGGTGACATATTACATGATGTAAATTATAATTTTACACCCTTCCAATAGGGTTATTTTATTGTTTTTAATTCAATGACTTGATCATAACAGTGATTCAACTTTGAACATTGTTCTTAATCAACTGGATGGTTTTCGACACCTATTTTTTAAATGACGACAGCTTTGAGAATAGCTTAATAGCCGAAAGCGCTTAGCTGGAAATTAATAAACAAATACACACTGAGTATTCGTCGTTTTCATTCACTCAAATTCATAATTGTTTAATTTTACTATGGGATATTTATTTTTACATGATTTATCTTTATTGTATTGTATATTTTACCTTTTTTTACTTTTCCTTCGGCTAGCTCCTGATGATAATCTGTGAAATTTAATTTTATTTATAATTTATATGATAGTCGGCAGCATGAAACTCCTCCCTTTGAGTTCTGGACGCATATGTATAACTTTGATACACATTTAAATATTGAATTCTGAAACTTTTCTAGTATGTTTTATTCCTGAATAAAATATATACCTTTGTTTTTATCGACTCCAAATATTATTATAGAATTAATGAATTAAGCACCATTTTCTAAATGTATTATAAATATTAAATAGAATGATAAAAAAATACCAACACTTTAACGAAATGATTTAATAAATTGTTGAAATTATATTCAAATTCTTATTACGTAAATATTCTTTACACCGCTCCTGCATTCTTGACTGAACATGCGCACTGAATGCTTAAAATGACTGCGTCGGCGCATAGGAGAAACAAATCCTCGTTTATCGTTTCACAACGACACAAAACGTCTGGTTCACAGTCGATGTTGTTTGGATGATTGTTTTTATAAATTTAACGTTCTTAAATTCATTGCAATCATTGAAATATTATAGAAAATTATACTATACAGTTACATACGTATATCAAAATGCGAGTAAAGTGAATGATGAATAGTTATAGAAATAGTTAAACATGCATTAGAAGAAATAGAAGTGAAATGGTACTTTACGTTCAATGTGAAACAAAAATTTTTAACAAGTAAGTACAAATTATAACTATTATTAAAGTTGCATGATAATCAAAATTACATGGATATCCATGGATATGAAATGATATTCATCATTTTTTATTGTTTTTGGCCTTTATTTAAAAATTTTAATGTAAACGTTCAAATAATATTTTTATTGTTCACTATTTCTTTCTCTTTGGAATTCCAAATTAAATAAACTTAAAAACCACCGACCTTATTTCCAATTCTCGGCACTGTGGAACTGCTGCTAAGCGTCTCTTTTTCTTGGGAATTTCTTATTAAAGAAATACTCTTTCTGCACACTGCACTTTATTACACAGTTGAAACGAAATTGATATTATGATTTTTAAATGGTTATTAACTTAAAATTATATACTTTTACATAGTTTTATGAAAATTTTTGTAGAGGAGAGCCACATCGATGCTAACCATTCTTCTACCAACGCCCGATTCTCAATTCTTTTTTAAATCAACAAACTTTTTCACATATCAAAAACAAAGCCTCCTTATATTTTTTTTTTATCCGATATTTGTCAATTTGAGTGTTTTTCATGAAAATGCAAAATTCTTTAATTAAAATTGTCCTGGAGGATAATAACACTTATATAAATGGGTTTATAATGTCTTAGGGAATATATAAAATGTCCTTTACATGTATTACAATCCCAAAATTTGTTGTAATTCCCTTTTTATGGTATATTTATTTACAATTAAATATACAATTTCTACAACCTAAAAAAATTATTTATATATATATGGAACTGTTTAGTTTTCAATTTATGAATTTTTACTAATTTTATTTCATATAAACTCTTATTTATTTCCAAATTTGCCTTTTATGTATATATATATATATATATATATATATATATATATATATATATATAAAGAAGATGTAGGAATAACGCGTGATATGTAAACAACAACAACAAAAAGATTCATGGGTAATTCACGCAAGAAGAAAAAGGGCTACTAATATATAGTGGTAACCACGGACATGCATGTTTCTGGCTCATTTGCCGTCCTCAGCACGGTTATATTGATGGCTTTGGTTGAGGATGACACATAAATATTATATAATAATTTTTATTTGAGCATGAGCAAGTTTTTAAGTTTGTCACTATTTTATTTTATTTATTTATCACAAGAACTATCTGTTTATTGAAGTGAAACTTTTTATGGGACACTAGCGTTTTGTCATGAGAGTTAACTCGTCGAGCTAACAAAACTGTTAAACTCCTTGTGAGAGAGGCGGAAAAAATTAACGAAGATCCGCACAAAGAGAAGACGCCGAGAATAGTCGCAGGGCATTGTTTATTGATGGCGATCATATTATTCCGTTTATCAATCCCCACTTCGCTGCGCGAACGATAAAGTGAGAACGCATTCGGGGGGAAAAGGATACCAAAAGCGCTTAATAATTTCTGCCGATATTGGTATAATCCAGTGCGAAATTAATATAGAAATTGTTTACCTTTAAAATTAAGGCGATAAAAACTAGGAAAGTTCTTTGCATTGTGTATTTATTTGTATTATTTTGAAAAAAATATGTAATAAAACGTAACAAGAGTATTGAAATATATTGAAAAAGGAAATAAACAGGTATACTTGTCCGTACAGATAAGTTCTGTACTCATTAAAGTTTAAGCATAAACTGTGTTATCTCCTACTTTCCGCATTGAGACCAACGCGCATCGTGGGCGTGTCCACTTTCAATCTTTCAGCTATATTTGCTAACCTGTACGTAGAAGAGCAAGTAAGTCTCAGTTCATCAGAGAAAGTCGTTGTAACTAGTGTTGCTTTATTTATGGAAATATTTTTGAAGTGAAACTTTTTATGGAACACTACAGAGGTTTTGGTTACGAGGTAATCTCGTAAAGGCTAACAAGTTTTGTGAAGCTCTAATTATCATTTGTACTTAAACTTAGTGAGATAAACGCAGCGCTGTTCTCCCCTTCTGTCATCACTCGACTCGATTTAAAATCAAACGAAAAACGTGGGTTCGATACCCCCATGGGCGGCCAGAACTTTTCTTAGGTATTAAAAAGGAAGGATACGTAATATGCATTCAAATTTCTTAAAAAGAATATTTACTTTTGTTTGTCTTTTATTGTAAATAGTTTTTTATAGTCTATCCGAAAAATTATTGTTTTTATTTTGGAAATAATTTTTGTTTTATGAATTCTCTTTGTACACTCATTGGCGGTTATTGCGTCATAAAACATAAAAAGTTTCACTTCTGACGCTGTTAGTTTTCGACTGACGCATAAATCTTGTTTAATATTTAAAGAACAAGCTTAAGACAACTGCTTTTATAAATATCATTTATTTAAATATTTCTATCAAGTTTTCCATTTTATTTAGTCAAATAATGATGTAGTACAAGCCCAATTTTTCCATGAATTCAATTTTTTTATGTTTTTTGTCAACAAAATTGTTAAATATTTAGTAGTGGTATGCTAAAAATAAACAAACAATCATAGGATGTGTTTTTTATTAGTTATAAATTAAATACTTCTTGTATTAAATTATTTCTAATGGCAACTCCTTCATTCACCAGTTCCATAGGATCTCTGTCATCCTCATCATCAATGTCAGGTATCACAAAAACCAAGAAAAGGTATAAACATATATTTACATGAATGAAAATGAAGTAGGTAAACAATACTCTAGCAAACAGTGCATGACATGAAGCATTTGAGTCGATACGTTTTAAATAAAGACCAATATAATGCCGATTAAATAATTAATAACTTACCAGCATCAAACTCATTTTCTAAGTCTTCATCCACTATGTTTCTTTTTCTACATATATTATGAAGAACTGCACTTGCATATATTATTTTGGAAGCTGTTACTGGAGCATAATGCAAAACGCGATCAGGTTTGAGACAACGAAAGTAACTTTTAAGTACTCTAATACATCGTTCTATGGTATTTATTACTTGCACATGGCTAGCTGCAAGAAAATGGTTACACTTACAATTTAACAATTGATGCTATGAAAATGTTTCCTATTTACAAAATGTATTCCTTGCATCAAAGGATCATTAGCAGGTGGTGGTACAATTTTGATATGTGTATATATAACCCCAGGAAAATTAAATTTTTCAATATACCTACAAAAACAAATCTTATAACACATTATTAGGCTTATTTCAGAATGAAATAGGACTATTGTAGAGAGTAAATTTATATATATATATATATATATATATATATATATATATATATATATATACATATATGTGTGTTATAACGGAATTTGTAAGCACGATAGAGGGCGTATTTTTCGACGGATCGGAACCAAACTCGCCACAAAAATTGGTTCGGCCAAAATCTTGAACGAGTTCGTTAACGGGCCAAATCGGCCCAGTAGAAACAAAATGGCGGCCTGTCAAAATTGAAAAAAAAATCGTATTTCTTATGTTTTTAATCTAACGCAAACTTAACACGTTCTACAACTTTTGCATGAAACACTTTTTTCTAAAACGTACATGAAAACATTTATTTAGGAAAATTTAAATTTTGTTTTTTTTTGTGTTGAATCTGATGCAAAAGCTTTACTGGAATAAGCCGTCCAATTGGTCTTGTGCCATTGAGATTTTATATTGTACATTCATTATTGAATGACATTATTTGGAAATGAGATGTAACGATGGGCTATATGATTATTTATGATTGTTAATATTTCCTTTCTACATCTGCTGACAGTTGTCTGTGACAAAGCACAATGGTGATCCTTACCATCAGCTTTTTGGTAGCTGTTTTGAGCAAAGAAGTTTAATGCTACTATCATAATAATAATAACTTTATTCAAAAAGATGGTTTTACAAGAATACTACATGAAGTGAATAAAGTAGTTTGGCGATAAGTGTTATTACACTTGTTTCGCAAAAAATACAATTGAATCATATACAATGGTCACACGCAACAAAATTAAATATAAACTATTTGAATTCAATATAAATAATACTATAAATTATATGTACAAAACTGAATCAACGACACAAGGAATTTTAAATTATAATTAGGCCTAAATACAGAACAAACTAAGCATATAATCCATTGGAGTGAAGTCAATACAATAATGTTATAAACTACAAACAACATGAACGAACTACAGTATTAAGTATCATAAAATAAAATGTTATAAAAATAATATTTATTTACCATTTTAGGACATATAATACTACAGATAAATTGGAATGTTAGTCGGTTACAACAACAATTTTGATATGGCTAAAAGTGTGAAAGATAAAATATATATAAAATCTAATAATGTAATAAAATAACAATATTTCTTGAGGCGTATTCATATTTAACACATACGGAAATGGGATCGAGATAAAAAATGTATACGAAATATAACGAGGAAGTTTCTTGGTCAATATTGATTGATCAAAATAATCATTCTCAAAAGACTAGAACTTTAGATCTCTTCATGAACATTTTCAGCTGTTTTTTGAATTGGAATGAGTGGGTATAGCGCGAGTTGTTTCAGGTAAAGAATTGAACATTTTTGGAGCGTTGTAAGAAAACTAGTTTTTCTACAACTGCTATGAAAAGTAGCATATTTCTCATAGCTTACTTAATTTCAAAACCATATATTGCTCACACTGTGAGAAATATTATTTCTCCCGGCACTTTGCCCACACTACATACATTTATATGGAGAATCCAGTAGGGGATACTCGATGCCCAGCCAATTTCAGGAACTTATACTCGAAGCCCAGCCGTTTTCGATGGGTGGTCCCCGATGCTTAGACTGTTTCTACAAAACTATTTTCTTGTATTCTTCAAATTTGTGCAGTTGTAGAAAAAGTATAGTGTGCAACATGTGGGAAAAGTACGTTCCTCACTCGTGTGTTTGCGGCACTCGCCCGCAAACTTCCACACTCGTGAGAAAAGTTGAACTTGTTGCACAATATACTATTTCAGCAGTAATTTTGTTATTTGTGGTATTACATAGTTATTTCGTTGTCTAGTGTTATAGGTATGTTTTGGTAAGTTTGACGAGTCTTTTGTTGTATAGTACTTCATGTTGACATTGTAGTAATAGAGTTGTTCAAGGTCGAGTACCTCTGATTCTTGAAATAGTAGATCACTTAGATATCTTGAGTTTTTACTTAGAATAATTTTCAGTAATCGTCGTTGTAGAACGTCAAGGGGTCGGATGTGGGATTTTAGTGCACCTCCCCATGCTAATAAACCGTATCGAAAGTGACTTTCAACGAGTGCATGATATAGTGTGAGCAAATGATGAAGAGGAAGGATTTTTTTCATGTATCTTAATTTATAAAGGATACATTGTAGTTTTTTGGCTACGTAGTTGATGTGTATGTCCCATTTCATGTGCCAGTCTATTATGACTCCTAAGTACTTTATGTTACTTTCGGCTGTAATTGTAAGATTGTTTTTACCGTCGAGGATGTTGAGCTGAGGAAAGTGAGGAAGATTTGTTTTATTACAACTGAAAGGTAGGAAGTTGGTTTTTTGAAAGTTTATAGTTAACAACCTACTTGCAAGCCATTTTTTAATGATAATAAAGTCTGTTTCTACAATTTCTTTTACTTCTGTCCAGGTATCCGCCTCGTAGAAAATCGCGGTATCGTCTGCGAAACCGATAATGTTGCCTCTGCTTTTCACAGAGAACAATTCATTCATGTAGATGTTGAAAAGAAAGGGTCCGAGAATCGTACCTTGAGGCACTCCACATTGTACGACTAACGATTTACTGTCGACACCGTTTATTCGGACTGTCTGATAACTGTTCGTAACATAACTTTTGAATAAATCTAAGCAAGAATTTCTGATACCGAAGTCCTCCAGCGACTGAAAAAGCAACTCGTGGCTAACAGTATCAAATGCTTTCAATAAATCAATGAAAACATATAGACAGGGTTAGTTGTTGTTTAACGAGTTATATATTTTTCAGTAAGGGTTAGAATAGCATCTTGAGTGGACGTTTTTTCTCGAAAACCATATTGTCTTTCTGAAAGTATGTTATATTTATTTATAAAATTTTGTAGTCTGTTTTTTAGAAGTTTCTCAAATATTTTTTATAAATGGGTGATTAATGAAATGGGTCTATAATTATCTGTCAGTTTTTTGTTACCTTTTTTATATATTGGAATGATAACTAAATGTTTGAATGATCTAGGCCAGATACCAGTTAATGGTTCAGTTATTAATGACGTTTCCGTTTTGATTTTGTCTGATCCCACGGCTTTGTGGTTTTTCAACTCTTGAATAATGCTGTTTACTTCAAGTGTGTTTGTGGGTAGGAGTGTAATTGAGTTTGGAAGGGAGGGTCTATTGATTTTGTAGTTAGGATCTGGGTTTATATTTTGAGCTAGACTTTTCCCAGTGCCATTAAATGAAGTATTGAATTCGTTTGCGATGTCCTTATGATTTGTTAATAACTCTCCTAGTTCACTTTCAATATTATCAATAGAGATATTGGATTTTTTGGTGTTACTTACTTCTTGAACCACATTCCATAAAGCTTTTGTGTTTTCTTTTTTGAGTTCGATTTTGTTTTTATAGTATTTCAACTTAGTTTTTTCAATTAGAGTCGACAATTTGTTTCTATATTTTTTGTATTTCTAATTAATTTTGGTACCCTTGTAGTCCGAGGTGGATCACCCATATAAATTCAAATTTCTTGGAATAAATCCCAAGTAGCATCTCTACCCAACCTGAAGTTTCTTCCAAACAATTCTTCTGGCATTTGTAGAGGATCACTGGTATCTCTTAAATTTCTCATCAAGTGGTTATATTCATATCTAAAATATAAATGCACTTTTTTATTTACTACTAAATATACTAAAACGTCACTTTTTACCTTCTAATCAATTCCTCCAATAAAATATTCATTGGTAGGGCCATATTGACACTATACTCACAAAACCGAAAGTAAATATGAAATTGCCGTTCATCAATGCCGATAAACATCAGTGGCGTTAGGGAACGGTTGCATTCATCATTTACAAACGAGAGTTCTCTAACGATTATCACGTACAGAATAGATTTTTGCCAAAAATCGTTTACTTAACGATATTCGGTAGGTAACGATGAGTATGGGACATACATAATAACCCTGTTAGTTGACGATATTATTCAACACATACTATGTTTGTCGTATTGTTTTGATTAAGATGCATATGGTTCATGTCGTATCATCAGTCATGTGATGGAAAAGACTAATCGTTTCTACTGTAGAATTCAATACTCTAAACATCATGAATCTGTAAGCTCTTACATACCAACACACTCTGCACCACTATTTGAAAACCTTTCGTAACCAGTTTTACAAATAATTAAATAGAATTTCCAAACAAAGGCTTAAAATACAGCATTCCACCAAATTTTACGAGTAACATTAAACAAGTATTAGCTACAGAATCAGAAATAGCTTTAAAATATAATTCAAATAATTTTCTTCATAAGAATTTGTAACGCGAATAATCGCCGAGCTGTCGTAGATTTAATATTGGCAATCCTGTCGACGGAGAGAATTCAGAGAGCGCTGAGTGTGCGAAGTTGAAATTCAGTCCAACATTTGCCGTCAACGTGTAAACACACATTTCTAATGTAAACATTTTTGCAGTGCTCTGGGAGCTATAACGTATTTTACGATAAAACCTGACAATTCCTACGCAGGGGAAGAAAATACGGCTTAAGTCAACAGCTGGCAGCTCTGACGCGGTAATCTACTGGTCTAGAAAGGGCCGATGACCAAAAATACCAGTAGAATTGGGTAAATTTCCGTAGATGGCGTTAGTGTAGGAGTCATTATTAAGGTAAATGGTTGAAAATACTTTCTCGGAATTAAAAGTTCTATAGGTAGATTAACGTAGGAATTTTAGCTTTGAATCGTAGTTTATTGGAGTATGTAATCTGGATTTCATGAAATAGTTTGATACATTTCACAAATTCTTATCAGTTCATTTTCGTTTTGTACATTTTCTTTTGGAAATAAGAATATATCACGGGGGCTGAATATTATTCGGGTGATGTTAATATAGTCAGTATAGTACGATATCACGGGGGGACGTCGAAAATTTGACCGGGGTAAAATGTAAACCCTATGTAGAGGCTAATTCGTTTCTCTATTTTACGGGGGTTTTTATGTGGATATTAATTCACTGATTGGAGATTAATGAGTCAGTGAGACCAGTTCCAGGAGATCTGGAATATTCTGGAGCTACTTCAGTTGCTGTTCTGGGTCCGGAAGCAGGATAAGTTAACAGTTTTCTTTTTCTTTACTCTTCTTACATTTGTACATTCACCTTTATTCGTCACAT
The DNA here is from genome assembly GCA_963921935.1 of Galeruca laticollis. Lineage (NCBI taxonomy): Eukaryota > Metazoa > Arthropoda > Insecta > Coleoptera > Chrysomelidae > Galeruca > Galeruca laticollis. The sequence goes on from OY998177.1 coordinate 84,377,190, forward strand.
TTCATAATTTTTTTATGTAAAGTTTGTATTTCTCTCTCCTGCGGCAATAGTATAAATTTACTTTCTCGTGTATTTAAAATTGTAATCATTTGCTTCCTAGTTTAAAATTTGGGCTGTTGGCTCTGAACGCTAGGATACTACGGTACGTACCTGGGTTATTTAGTTAAGTTTTCGAACTCTGACGATTTTATGTAAATAATTTTGCGCCGTACATAATTTAGATTTACATTTTCTTTTCTCACCGCTAAACTTGTTTGCTATTTAAATTTTATGCTTATGCACTTATTATTTATATTTATATTTATATTCGTATAAATTGCGGAAGTGTGAACCCATGTAACTGTGACATTGGTAATTTTGGAATATATTTTCATAGTATTTTGAGAAATTGTACATGAACCATTTGGTCGTTTCTCTATAATTGTAGAATTGAGACATTGGTGTAGTTTGGGGCCCTCAGCTCTTCTGCACCCTGAGTTTGAAGCCTTCAGCTCTGCTCAGAGTTTATAGAACCTGCTTGTCAGTTATTTATTTAAGCTGCGACTTCGTTATAACTGATAATTTAGTTGCGATTTAGGATTTATGTAGATTCCGGCCTTCAGCCTAACTACATTCTGAGTCTACAGCCTTCAGCTGAGTTCAGACATTATTTGGGACAATGTTGTTGTAAAATTGTAATAAATATTTTGAAAAGAGACCTTTGGTCCAAAGTGATTAATTGAAACTTCAATCAGGGGATACTTGCTGACTTTAATTTTCTTATGATAATTTACCTATCAGTTTAACCTTTGGAGTGTGTAGTCAGTGTTGTTAACCCACTGAGGAGTTGTAGGCTAATTTAAGAAGTCTTGGGTACTTGTCAAAACTTCTCTGGCGCCCTTTTTGAAAACTTAATATTTTTTTGAAGAATCCACCCCTTCTTCGACTCGAATCTAGTCGACTGGCGAGCACGGGTTGTACCACGTGAGACAACCCGCATATCTATAACGAGCACTGAAAGGGTTGGTAGATTTTCTCGTTATAGGTTTTTGGCGCCCAACGTGGGGCCCGATGACCTGGCTACTTACAACGGAAACAAACGAGCTCATGAACTTTAGGAATAGATGACGAAGTAGAGAGGGGTAGAGTTCCAACCTCAGACACAGGTTCCACATGCGATGACACATAAGCTAGGTCTGGATCCATACAATTTAGTTCCCTCGATGGTACACTGTAATTCTCGATAGCCGATTTCCTAGCCTCCAATTTACGACCCAAAGTCAATAACTCACGCACGCTATTAATTTCGATAAGTCCAAAATGATGTTGGTAGTAAGGCGTGATATTACTTAACAATATTTTAAGTTCAGTTTCCTCCGAAATGGGACAAGTTAACCTTTTAAAATAACCAGACATCACAGCCAAGTAAATTCCCATACTCTTATCATGACCCTGAGTTCTACTCGTAATTTCCTCGAACAGTTTTTCATTGTAATCTACTGATGAATACTCTTCCCGTAATAGATCCACGAATTCATCCCAAGAGTTTACCTCTTCTCTATAAGCTAAATAAAACTGGTAAGCCCTACCAGAAAATAAGTCGATACCACGCTAACAAAATTTTCTTATCTACATTACGTGAAACTCGATACTCTTCCACTTTTTCCAGAAAGCTCGATAGTGAAATACCTTTGGGATTCCCAGATAACACCAAACCCTACTTACTAGGCAAGATCGTCTTAATACTAGACAAGTTTCTCGACGCATTACCAGGATTAGGAAGTGGTCTGATTTCATTGAGAGTCGATCTACGGATTGTTGACAAATTTGCAGAAGACGGCCCAGGTTGAGAAAGAATTTCTAGCTGGGGGAGTTGAGATTGACGAGAACGCTCCTGTCTAGAAGCCTTACTTCCCAATGATTCGAATAAAGAGAGAGTCTTAGCCATTAGTTCATCTACTTTCACCCTTTGTCGAACACCAGCATCACCTGCTTCGAAATTAGTCGCCCGTTCCAACCGTCCTATGACATGCACCAACTGACTCTGTAATTTCTGGAAATTATCACTCACACGAGTTTCATTGAACTCTTCTACACCGGGCTCAATCTGATCTAACTTATTCTCAACTGCACTCAAATCTTCAGCAGCTGTATACGAATACTCTGGTGGATCTATACTATCATCTTCCTTCTCCACCTGCAACGCTAAAGCTAAAATACGCCGCATCTCAGACACCGTGCCACTTGCAATACCGCGTATTGTCAACTCATACACAAGCTCATCCCGAACCAATCGATTAACTACAAACCTACGAGACATTTTTTCCTTTCAAGTTCAATCTGACAAGCAATCCAGGCAACAAACCAATTTCCAACCTAGCGGAACAATAATTCTTCCCAGACACACCTGTACCTCAAGCGGCCTCCCTCCAACTGAAACCTAATAAGGAATTTAAAACCCAAATCCAGATACCGAATGTCCAAAAGTCCCTATTTGCCCAAACAATATCTCCAACCCACAGAGTTTCCACGAAGTGTACTTCTCGAACCAACGCAACGTTCTTTCCTCTAAAGCGATTCCAAAATACAGGAGTCCACGAGCCCAAGGCACCACTTCCAAAAAACCGACCCGCTAAGGTTCGAACCCACAATGCAGCCTACAATCGTCGAAAGTCAAATAAACTTACCATAAATCAAAGTATTTACGAATTCAGTTACTGTTCTGACACTAAAATATATACACAGTGTGACCCAATATTTAACTCATCTTTTAAATTCACAATATATATATATATATATATATATATATATATATATATATATATATATATATAAATTACAAATATTTTACAACATATAATCAAATAAAATTTTCAAAATTACAAATTTTTATTCAAACAATAATATCAATATCAGGAATCTTCTTATTCACTTGCTACCTGAAAAAGAAAAGAAAAAACAAAGCACATCAAACAATGAACAATTTGTCCGTTTCATGTGTTAAAACTTCAATTCAATATTTAACACTGCTCAATAAAATTCGGTAAATTGTTTACCACTTACGCCCCATAAAACAATTCCCTTCAAGACCTCAAACCGCAGATTTACTACAAACACTTAAATCTGGCACTATCAATAACTAATTAAGGGAAATTATTTCCAGGTTACGCCTACAATTGAAACAATCACCTTCAAAGTTAAGCAACCCCAGATTTACTATAAAAACCCAACTAAATCCGGTGCAATAAATTACAAATGACACAATAACTGAAGTTAAATCTACAATGACTGTGAGTTTCTAAGAAACAGTTGACAATTTATCAAAGTTTAAAAAAAAGATCAAATTTACAATATTGAATTTTTCAAAATTTCAATCATCAGTCAGTATGAAAAGAAAATAATGGTTGCCCACGAACCAATGGATTCTTGTCCGATTTCTACCATAAAATTTTCAGTTTGAGATCTAATATAATCTCACAGATTAAGGTAAATTGTTATAAAATTACAAATTGTCAATTTAATCAAAATATTGAATCGTCAAAGGTTAAACGTCAAACAAAAAATGACATAGGTAATGCCACTGTTATATTGAAAATTGAAGATTATAAATCCAAATAAAATAACTTTATAGAATCTAGCGATATCTAAATTCTTAGAACAAACACAACAACAAAGTTTTCTAATAATGTAAGAGAGATTGTCAATAATTCAAAGTATCTTTTAAATGATTATGATGTGATATTCTTCTTTAAAAATTATCATAAGCGGAACAAAACAACCATTCAGCTTAAGATGTAATTTTATTGTTCTACTTATAAAACCTCATTAATGGCAAGTTACAAAAATGTTGCAAATATGAATATAAACTCGTTAAAGCTTTTAAAGGTAGAAATGTTTTACCCTATTTTTGTGTACTTCCAACTTTTTCATTTCCTACATCAATAACAACATTAACTGCCTTATTACTTGTCCGCCCAACCTATTTAATATGCGAGAAAAGTATTGGTCTACACACAAAAAAGTTATGTTTACGTTTTTCATCAAGAACAACACGAAAAAATGGTTTTTTAAAGCAAAATCCTGTGTGTATGTCGTCGTTGCCGTCGGCCACTTTCCGTTACACATCTTGTTAGCACGATACAGCCTCCGGAGTGCAACAAATCACCAATTTCATGATTGAATATTGTTCAGGACATGCCACAGATGAACCCTATTGATTTTCAGCTCCCAATAGCCAGTACAACGGGTGCTATGGTGCTTGAAGTACGACATTTTTGTCATTTTCTGAGAAATTTCAGTTTGTTAGCACGATACAGCCTCCGGAGTGCAAAAAAGTCACCAATTTTATAATTGAATATTATTCAGAACATCTCACAGATGAACTCTATTGATTTTCAGCTCACCACAGCCAGTAAAACAGGTGCTATAGTACTTTAAGTACGACATTTTTGGAGAAATTTTAGTTTGTTAGCACGATACAGCCTCCGGAGTATATATAAGTGACCAATTTTATGATTGGATATTATTCAGGGCGCACGGTGTGAAAAAAATAATGTTCTTGTTCGTAAAACTAATATCTCACGTTTGAGTGGACCGAATTGGATGAAATTTTGTTTACGTATAGTTCAAGTTATATGGAATAAGGGAAAATTATTGAAGAGGCCCAAAATAGTTTTCCAAGGCCCCAAAATTCAAGGAAAACAGGCCCCATTTGCACTTTTAGCTACAAATTCGATGCCATTTTTATTATTCATGATATATTTTGGAAAAAAACTATGTTACTTATACATTTTAGCCTATATGCGAGAAAAGTATTGGTTTACCCCAAAAAAAGTTGGAATTTTGAATAAAAAATTTGAGTTATTTTCACGTTTCCCATCAACAACAACACGAAAAAATGGTTTTTAGAAAAAAAATCCTGTGTGTATGTCGTCGTCGTCGGCCACTTTTCCTTACATGTCTTGTTAACACGATACAGCCTCCGGAGTGCAATAAGTCAACAATTTTATTATTGAATATTGTTAAGGACGTGTCACAGATGAACCCTATTGATTTTCAATTCACCAGAGCTAGTACAACGGGTGCTATGGTACTTGAAGTAGACATTTTGTCATTTTTTGAGAAATTTCAGTTTGTTAGCACGAAACAGCCTCCGGAGCTCAACAAGTCACCAATTTTATGATTGAATATTATTCAGCACATCTCACTGATGCACCCTATTGATTTTCAGCTTACCAGAGCCAATACAACAGGTGTTACAGTACTTTAAGTACGATATTTTTGTCATTTTTGGAGAAGTTTCAGTTTGTTAGCACGATACAGCCTCCGGAGTATATACAAGTGACCAATTTTATAATTGGATATTACGAAGAGCGTCTCATAGACGAGCCCTATTGATATTCAGCTCACTAAAGCTAGTACAACGGGTATTATGGTACTTGAAGTACCAAATTTTGGTCATTTTTGGAGATTTTTCAGTTTGTTAACACGATACAGCCTCCAGAGAGTATACGATTGATCAATTTTATGATTGAATATTGTTCAAGATGTCTCACAGATGTACCCTATTGATTTTCAGGTGACTAGAGCGAGTACAGAGGTTCCTATAAATCCAGATATACTAAATTTTTGGTTATTTTTGGAGAAATTTCGGTTTGTTAGCACGATACATCCCCCGAAATGTATACAAGTAACAATTTTATGATGGAATATTGTTCAGGGCCACAGATGCGGAAAACTTGGTTTTAATCTTTAAAACCGTTTATTGATTTTCAGCTCACCACAGCTAGTACAACGGGTGCTATGGTACCTGAAGTGCTACATTGTTTGTCCTTTTTGGAGAAATTTCGGGTTAGTACGATACAGCCTTCAGAGAGTCTACGATTGATCAATTTTATTATTGAATATTGTTCAAGGTGTCTCACAGATGTACTCTATTGAATTTCAGCTGATTATAGCGAGTATAGCGGGTCCTATAAATCCAGATATACTGCATTTTCACTTACTTTTGGAGAAATGTCGGTTTGTTAACACGATACATCCCCCGAAGTGTATACAAGTGACAATTTTATGATAGAATATTATTCAGGGCATCTCAAAGATGCGGAAAAGTTATTTTTAATCTTTAAAACCGTTTATTTTCTAATATTTTATAAGTACCTTTGTAAATTGGTTCTAGCTTAGAACTATTCTCATCACAAAGCAAAACATTATCACCTACTTTATAATTTCTTTCCGTAGCTGATTCATCATATTTCATTTTTCTTTTAGTTTTTGATGAAACTAAATTTTTTTTTACATCATCTAATGCTACTCGTAACCTAAATTTTAATTCTAACGGATAGTCATCAAAATTATATAAAGGCTCAATTTTTTCCATCAAATTAGATGGCAAAATACATGTTTTTCCAAAAACTATTTCGTAAGGCGTATACCCTGTGGAAGAATGAACCGACGTATTATACGAAAAACACCAAAAAGGTATCCAAGACCTCCAAGACTCTTTATGCTTGGAAATTTGAATTCTTAGATAAGCGTTTAAGTGTTTATGGGTGTTTTCCAGAGCTCCGATTGTTTCATGGTGATAAGCTGGTCAATTTTTAGTAACTCACAAGTTTCACTAAATAATTTGCCATGAATTCGGTGCCCTGATCTGTAACAATTCTTATTGGTATCCCATAGCGTAAAATGAAATTTTCTACAAATGATTTAGCCACAGTGTTAGCTTCTATATATTTGTTCATAAAAACCAAACAAGTTTATTATATATAAAAACTACAAAAATAAACTTGTATCCCGTGGATAAAAAATGAGGAAATCTTCTAGCTGGTGATGACTTCTAAAGGACTAATGAAACTGACCTGAAAACTGAGCTGAAACTGAGCAGAAACATCCATTTACATCAGCATGAAAACAGGAAAGCTTAAAAAACGTCAAACATCTTCTACAGCACTTTTCTTGTCGAAAAATGCTCGGTTTAATGTAGTTTCGTATGTCTGGCCACACACCAAAGCTTTCAAAGTAAAATTTTCTGAACCAAAAATAGCCAAAACGGCATAAATTATAGCCTCCAATTGAGTTGTTGAAAAAACCGACCCACGTGGTCTCAGGGAGAACGACGTCTCTAATAGGAAATTGCTTTTTAGAAAAAGTCTTTGTCAAAATAAAGTAAAAAACTTACCTTCGCCATTTGAAGGGAGCCACCAAAGCGATGAGGCGATTAAAATAAAACTTTACAAGACCTCCTATTTCGCCATCTTCACCTTAAATAATTTCAGATCGGAAACAAGAAAAATCTAAATACTCATAGAAATTGACATATTGTCAGTCACACCACACCAATTAAGACATTTCATGGTGGAAACCAATAAACATATTAGCACTTACTCTATGCTTAATCTATGGTCAAATTACGAGTTCACTAAACACAGTTACCATAAAATAAACAATATAATTCAGTGACAACTTTCGATTTTAACTACAGACCAGTTTAGTAATTAACCTGATACCTATCAGCTGTCATTCAAATGAACAAAACAAACCAACTCCAAAATCGAAGCTAATTAAATGAATTTTAAAATGTACAATACAGAAGAATCAAAGGTGAGAATGTATCTTATTAAATATTACCGATGATAAACAATTACTTCTTATCTTTTTTAGGTCTCTTCAAGAAAAGATATTGTAAATTATAATGGAAAACGGTTAAATAAAGCAAACCTCAAATAAATATCCCTAATTTGAATTTTGTTTCTAAAGTTGAATGTTTTGCTGTAAATACAATAACATAAGGATAAATAAAGTATGTAAACGAACTTTTGTTAAATGATTTCTATTGGTTAATCCTCAGAATTTCTTAAGTAGATTTTCAACTGCTCTAGTGCTGCGTATATTTATATGACAGGGTTGGCTTGGTGTTAGAAATTAGTAACAGCAGAGAGGAAGACGTTACATTTATAGGGATTTGGTATGTTTCCGTTGTCTTAAGAGTTAATTGAGATGAAATTAGATTTTTCTACTACCGTGCGTAAAGTACGTACTTTAGGCACACTTTCGAGTGCGTAAAACTTTACTTTACTAGTGCGTAAAGAAAAAGTTCCAATTTGTATGTAGTTATACCTAGTCTTATAAAAATATAGGTAGGTATAATAAACGGATATTAAATCCGAGTTTTCTTCAAATCAGAGATTGAAACATATAGAATTCAGTAAAGTACATACGTAATAATAATTGGATACTGGAAAATAATAGAATAGGGTGCATAGGTAGGTACCTATAAGTTGGCTGTGAGTGAATGACATTTCTTTGTGCATTGAATCTGAAATTTAAAATTGAAATTGAGATCTTCCGACTATACCTAGAGTAAGCAAAAGTATTTATATTCAAGTATTGCATATTTTTAGGAAACTATGATGTTATTTTAGATTCTTTTTTTAGAAAACGGAATAGGTAGGTAGATATAATTATAAAGATGTATTCCTCTGACGATCTCTCAGAAGATTATTTCGAAAATACACCACCAAACATATTTACACATAGTACAGCACGCTTCTAATGATTCATTGCCCCAAAAATATGTGTATATTTACGAAACAGAATACAATTTGCTCAAAGCATGGTGTAGAAAAAATAAAATAACAAAATATTCCGAAAATGTCCTAGTGCACAAATTGCACCTTTAATATTATTTAGTATTGTTTTATAATTGAATTTGTCTGTTGTTTTGTTAATTTATTAGGAATCAATAACAGCGTTATAGTTTCTTCTAAACACTAATTAAACCTACTTGAGTGCGTAAAGAAAATTACTATTAAAGAAGTGTGGCAACGGTGTGTGGAAATAATAAAGTGTTTATAAAATTCGCCTGCATTTATTTCGATATATCGGAAAGTGCAGCGAAAATTAATTAACTAGAATTTGAATTGTGTAAACAAAAGGTAAAGTACGTAGTGCTACAAAAAAAACAAAGAAAAACGTTAGATTTTGTAAAAACAATTAAATAAATAGGTTAGAATTAAGTTACTGAAATAAAAAGCAATTGATTTAAGGCGAGTTCAAAACGATATAATTCGCGACGTTGTCAAATTTAAAAAATAAAGGACAAAATAAAGAAAGAAACTAGATATATATAATAAGTGGTTGGATAGATTAAGTATCTCCGAAGAGTTGATCTGGGTACCTTGGTCTTACGCTACCACGAAAATAATATAATCAAATAGTAGTTGAATACAAAATATAAACAAAATGGATAGTGATGATTATTCTACAGAAGATTCAAAGAAAAGAAAAATGGATGGATTATTTGAAGTTAGCAAGAGGACTAACAGAACCCCACCTAAAAGTAAAAAAGATGAAAAGTTAGATGAAATCTTAGCGTTAATGAAGGAAATGTCTGCAGATCAAAAGGTTATGAAATGGGAACAACAACTAATTAAAAACGAGATCAAAGAAACTAAAGATCAACAGGCTCTGTTTAACGAGGAAATATTAAAGTTGAAAGTTGAAAACGAAGTATTGAGAAAAGAAAACCAAGCAATTAAAAAAGAAAATGCAGAAATGAAAACAGAAATGGAAGAGATGAAAAAAACAATGGAAATTATAGATAAAGAAAGAAGAAAAAATAATGTGATGATAAATGGATTGAAACTTGATACTAATGAGCCGTCGAAATTGGTGGAAGATGTCAGAAACTTTTTGAGTCAACAACTAAAAATAAATATCGAGCCTAAAGCAGTTAACAAGATAGGGGAGAAAATGTGTATAGTGGAATGTCAAAAAGAAGCTGATAAAGAAAAAATTATGGCAAATAAAGCTAAATTAAAGGAGAGGAAAGAAGAAAGAGTTTTTATAAATAATGATATGACCAAGAAGGAAAGAGAAAAACAAAAAGAGATAAGGATGTTTGTAAAATTAGAAAATCATAAGGGAAAAGAAGTAAAAATGGGATACAATAAAGTAATAGTAAATGGGCAAGAATGGAGATGGGATAAAGAAACAAATAGAATGAAAATACTGGAAAAAATACATCCAAAAAACTAAATAAAGAACCTGATATTCATGGTAACAGAGAAAAAGACACGGTAACGGAATTTGATCAAAATAAAGTAAAATTAGCACCGGAAATGTGGAGAATTGGAACATGGAATGTTAGAAGTATTTTAGGAAAAGAAAAAGAATTAGAAGAAGAGTTTGAAAATACAAACTTGAGAATACTAGCTATAACAGAGACAAAGAAAAAAGGACAAGGGATAGTGAATATGGATAATGGTCATATACTCATATATAGTGGCATTGAAAATGAGAAAAGAGCGGCAGCAGGAGTTGCATGCATAATACATAAAAACTTAGAAGAACAAGTTACTGGATGGACGGGATGGTCGGAAAGATTACTGGTGATAGAAATGAAAAATAAAAATATGGACACAAAAACTATAATAATTGTATATGGACCAAATGAAGACGATACAGTAGGAAATAAAGATAGGTTTTGGGAAGATCTAACTATGGCTACAGAAAATGCAAAAGGGAAAATAATTATACTTGGAGATTTGAATAGCAGAGTGGGAACAAAAGATGACATTTACAGTACAGTGATAGGAAAACATGGTGAAGCATTTAGGAATAATAATGGAGAACGGCTGTTGGATTTTTGCATATTACACAATTTTATTGTAACTAATACATTTTTCCAACATAAAGACATACATAAATATACACGTGTGATGGAAAGCAGAAATGAAAGGTCCATAATAGATTACATATTAGTGGAAAAGAGAAATAGAAAGGAAGTATTGGATACCAAAGTTAGAAGAGGACCAGAAATGGGAAGTGACCACTATTTACTTGTAACAAAAATAAGAGAACAAGTAGAAATTACAAATCATAATAGGCAAAAAGTAGAAAAAAGAATAGAATATGAATCGGTCAGATCATACAAACTTCAAAACAAAGATATGGCAGAGAAATACAAAACGGCATTATCAGGAAAGTTCTTAAATAATTGTGATATAATGAAAAATGGAAATTTAGAAGAAATGTGGGATTATTTCGAAAAAACCGTTTTGGAAACCGCTAAAGAAATATGTGGTTGTAGCAAGAAAACTAATAAGAAAAAACAAACAGCTTGGTGGACGGATGAAAATAAAATAAAAGTAAAATTAAAAAAAGAAGCGTGGAAAATATATATAAATAACAGAACAACGAAAAACTATGAAGTGTACAAAGAAAAGAGGAAAAAGGTGAAAGAGATGGTAACAGTAGCTAAAAGAAATCAGTGGAAAGAATTTGGCGAAAAAATGGAAAGCAATAGTAAATCAAATCAAAAACTGTTTTACAAAACATTGAAGTTATTAAGAAAGGAAAAACCACAAGAAAAAACATGGATAAAAAATAAAAAAGGAGATATACTAAGAAATGAAAACGAAGTAATTGATAGATGGAAAGAGTATTTTGAGGAATTACTAGGAGCAGACAACAGAATTCAGGACATTAACAAAAAAAAGGATGCAATAATAGAAAATAAAGACATTGTAACTCTAAAAGAATTACAGGAAATAATACATGAATTGAAAAATGGAAAATCTCCAGGAATTGATAAATTAACAGCAGAAATGTTCAAAAATTTAGGGGAAACAGGAACAAAAATATTATTGACAATATACAACAGGGCGTGGAGTGAAGAACAGATTCCAGAAGATTGGAAGACAGCCTTAATAGTTCCAATATATAAAAAGGGGGATAGACAAGACTGCAATAATTATAGAGGAATAAATCTACTTGGTACTGCTATGAAAGTCTACGAGAAGATTATAGACAGTAAGATAAGACCAGGGATAGAAAATACTCTCGAAGAATCGCAAAGTGGATTTAGAAGAGGGCGAAGCATCCAAGACCACATATTCACAGTGAAACAGATAATTGAGAAGTTCTCACAACAAGAAAAAGAGGTATATATGGGATTTATAGACATGGAAAAAGCTTTTGACAAAGTACCAAGGGAGAAGTTATGGAAAGTACTAGAAGGAAGGGGAGTAAATTACAAAATAATAGATATAATCAAAAACATTTACAAAAATAATAGAAATTGTGTAATATACAGGAATAAAACATCAGAACCATTTTCAACACAAGAAGGATTAAGGCAAGGAGGGGGACTAAGTCCATTATTATTTACAATTTTTATTGATGAAATAATTAAAAAATCGTCAACCAAAATGGCAAAACTACACATTGTATACAAACATTTAGGAAGAGTGGATATATCAGAAGCAGCTTTTGCAGATGATTTAATAATTATGGCAGGGAAAGAGAAGGATTTACAAAAGAATATGGAAATATGGAGCACGGTATCGGATGAATTTGGAATGACAGTGAATCAAAGTAAAACCAAAGTTATGGTTATAGGACGGAAACAAAAACATCTAAATATACAGTTAGAGGGAATACAAATTGAGCAAGTTAGAAGATATAAATACTTGGGAGTAGAAATAGAAGAAAATGGGACGCAGGAAGTCGAAATTAACAATAGAGTACAAAAAACGATGAAACTTTATCACACGATGAACTCGACATTCATAAATAAAAAGGAAATTTCCAAGAAAACGAAGTTAAATGTATTTAAAACAATTTACCGGCCAATATTAACATTCGGATGTGAATCTTGGGTATTAACAAAGAGACAAAAGAGTCGAATACAAGCAGTTGAGATGAAGTATCTTAGGCGAGTTAAAGGAGTCACAAAGAAAGACAAACTAAGAAGTACGGAAATAAGAGAAGACCTTGAAATAGAATCAACACTTAAATTTATTGAAAAGAGACAATTAAGCTGGTGGGGACATTTACAAAGAATGAACGATACAAGACCAGTTAAAAAAGTATGGCAATCAAAAATACAAAAAAGAACGAAAAAGGGAAGACCAAAACAAACATGGGATGGTGTTATGGTAGGCATAATGCAAGAAAAAGGAAAAACATGGACAGAGGCAAAAACAATGGCAAGAGATAAACAACAATGGGCTAAATTTGTACACGAATAAAATTCTATCTGGACCAAAGCATCAATGAAAAAATGAATATATGTCTTAAGTATAATGCGATGTAATTGAAATAATTGTAAAAGTATACCCTACACCATATACTATGGTAATTGGGTTTCTGATAATATATATATACTATTAAACTTCTTTATTTGGATAAACTTTTCGGTAGTAGAAAAAATATCGTATGCAATTCGTGTGTAAAGGCCTTTTTTCGACTCATGTGATTCACATTCGTCGACAAAAGGCTACTTTACACACTTGTTACATAAATAACTATTTTGAATGTTTGGAATTTTTATTCGAAAAGTGACTAGGAGACAATTTAGAAAGGTGTATAGAATTAATGATGGATGGTGACGGTGGACTTTACTGTGTTAGAAAAGACGCGTTTGCGGGAGTTTAATGTAACTGTGCATGGTGTGCGGTGGCCATCTGTTTGCGATCCAAGGAGGGCGTTTTTAGAGACGGAAAGGAATTGGTTCGATCTCGATATTGACAGAATTACTGTGGTAATAAAGAGACTTGTATTGGCAGTATCTGAGAATTGACTGCTCGCACGTCAAAATCTTTTTCACATACGATCGGGAAGGGTGTAATAGGCGTTTGCTCTGTAGTCGATTATGGGTCGGATGTATGTTTTATACGTATGGAGTAAAGTTGCAGGGCGATTTCGACCGAATTTATCACCGAGCGCGTTTATTCACAGGTAACCCACAGATAGATGAGACACTGATTGTGGCGCCATCTAAAGAGCCTGTCGAGTAAACAATTGAGTGATATTGAAAAGATTTCTGTAATTTTAGATTTTGGCGGTGTATTCAAATTTACTGTATTTTAATTATTTTATCTCAAAATAATCATTTATAGTCCATCATTTAACATTTCATTCAATTTAACTCAATAATGATTGAATTAAATTAAATGAAATATCAAATGATGGACCATAAATGGTTAATTAAATTGGAAAAAATAAAACAGTAATCATATAAATAGTTTATTTATTTTGGTATAAAAATACACAACAAATCATTTCTTTCACTTTTCTTGACAAACAGAATGACAATAAATAAACTATAATGTAAAAACAATGCAATAATTAAAAAAATAATTTGAGTAAAATACATTCTAGATTGGAGTATCATTAGATTTTTAAATGATGTTAAATCAAGATAAAAGTAGAAAATTATTTATGGTAAGTTTATATTAATTTATTATTACACTCGTATAATCACACAGAGCTGGACAAACTGCTGGAGTATAACTGCTACTTACTTAATCAAAAAAAGTACTAGCAATAACTACTATTTATGGCAAGTTTCTGTGAAAGAAAACATTTGAGTATAATTACTGTGAATGTTAGAACAAAAGTAATTTAAATATTTTTATAGGAAAAGTTGTTAAATACTACCCAGCTCTGCAAATACAAGGTGCCAAGTAATTACATATAAGAGTGCTAAACAGCACTTGTGACTGTACAACATTTAAAATAATATATCTAACAATTCATTTCCACTTAAAACACATCTTTATTTCTTTACTGGAAGTATTAAATAGGTTTATATCACAAGCTTAAACCTAGTATATTGCATATTTGTATATTTCTACATTTAAAAGTATTCCGTTCTTATGAAACCATCGCATAAGGCAGTTTAAGTTACTCTGCAGCTCCTGGCAGTCTATGATTGTTAAAATGTTTCTTAAGGGCTCTTAAAAATCCCACCGTCTCGTGGAAGTCCTTTCTCGTTTCTGGTTGAGGTTCTACAAGTAAACGCACAAAATAACAACAATAAATAAGTAAACACACAAATATGTTTGAAAATTTATGTCAACAAAAGAAAACAAAATGCGCTTACTATCGAAATAAGAAGTGTTAGGAATTCAACGCTGCCTATAACCTTTTCCTTAATAGGAACATATTTTTATTTTTTCATTTCTTTTTTTTGTAATTAAAAGTTAGAAATAAATCTAAATTTAGCGCGCCTATGGCCATTTTAAAGAATTATTCCTCACTATTAAATGCACAGATGGAAAAGGACAGAGCGAAAACCTGTAATCTCCCGTAAAAAGCGGAAGCAATTAATGAACCAAATGACTTGCCGGTAAATATTCGTCGTGTTCGCATCGAAAGTTACGAGTAGTGCGAATTCATTATTTTCACCTTTGTTTTTGTAAAGAAAATCAAAATTGCCTGTAATCTTAGTGAACGTTGCACATCGGAGCATCTGGGGCCCCAAGGAAGCAGTAGAGTATCAACAGGTGAGCTCATTTTCCATTCTTCCTGTGCTATACATAAGATAAAATTTTGATTGATATATGTTTTGATATTTTCCGCATTCATTAAAATGGCCATAGGCGTACTAAATTTAGATTTATTAACCATTTTAATGAATGCGGAAAATATGAAAACATATATCAATCAAAATTTTATCTTATGTATAGCACAGGAAGAATGGAAAATGAGCTCACCTGTTGATCCTCTACTGCTTCCTTGGGGCCCCAGATGCTCCGATGTGCTACGTTCACTAAGATTACAGGCAATTTTGATTTTCTTTACAAAAACAAAGGTGAAAATAATGAATTCGCACTACTCGTAACTTTCGATGCGAACACGACGAATATTTACCGGCAAGTCAAATGGCCCTTCTTCGCAAGGATTGAACTAACATAAGCCTTAAATCTGTGATAATTTTGCAAAATCTTAAATTTCAATACATTTATTTATTTTTAAAATAAATCTACAGATTTTTTGTAACTTGTTTATTGTTAAGCGATAAAGCAAAATACTAGTTTTTGGTGTTATTTACCAATGCTATTTTTATTTTCGAAGCAAGTCGAAATACAAATTGATATTTCTATTATTTCAATCGTTAAAATTTTGAGGGTATCGTAAAATATAAATATGATGTCGATTTTTGCCCGGTAAAGAGCATATTCGTTTAGGTCTGGTTATTATAAACATTTTTATCTTTTCTTTAATTTTCAAGGATATTAATTGAATTTCATTTGCAACATTTTTCAGGAGGTTTTTCCTTTTTGTTTTAGTTGCAATAAAGATTAATATCTATAGAAAAAATCAGCTTATAATAAAAAGATACAAACATATAAAAATAACCGTACCAAAGCTATAATTAAGTTGTTCGTACTGCCTTGTCTGAACTTCAGTTTTTTTTTCATTTTTATTTTACAATAATTTAAAAGCCAGGTTATTTCATTACAAACTATCTTTGTTATTTGTTGGGTGCTTTTGTTTTTACCTTTTGCTTACCTTAAAATGACAGAGAAGTTAAATAAAGCCAATTTAAAACGCACTACTGCGTTCAATAGATTGCAGGAGTGCTACGATTTGGGGCAGAATGCAGCAACTGATGAGGCCCAGAAAGCGGAATTTTTGGCTCGTTCGGAGGAAATTAAGCGAGTGTACGAGGAGTTTAAGACTCAACACAATACTGTGATTGGTTCAATTTCTGATCAGGAATTTGAAACCTATGACGTCATGCGTATTCAAGCCGATAAGGCTTATTACGGGTCTAACGGTATAAAGCATGATTTTCTTGTTAAAGACTCTGCCCAGATTTCTCATAATAATTCAGTATCCGGTCAGAGTCAATCGCCATCCAAATTCTCTGTTAATCTTCCCAAATTGATAATGCCCAAATTCGATGGAGATTACAAAAATTGGCCGGCTTTTTATGATTTTTTCAATAGCGTGTTTCATAAAAATCCTGACGTTCCGGATATTGATAAGTATAGACATTTGTTGACATTATTAGAGGATGAACCACTCTCTTTAATTAAGGGTATTCCAATAACGGAAGCCAATTATAAGGTGGCTTATGATATTTTGGAAAATAGGTATCAAAACAAACGAATTCTTGCGACTCATTATTATAACGCACTTTTTAACGCACCTCCTGTTAAAAGGTCCACCGCGGCTGAAATTAGATGTTTATTGAATACTTTCAACGAAAATCTTGCCGCCTTAAGAGCTTTACAGTTTCCAGTTGAGCATTGGTGTTTTTTGCTTTTCAATTTATTCGCAGGAAAACTAGATGAAAAAACTCGAACCGATTTTGAATTAGAAAACGGTTTCAGTTCTGAACTTCCTACGTATAGACAGCTTAGTCTATTTGTAGAGAAGACCTGCAAGGCTCTAGAATCGGTGCAGTTTACTGCCAATTTACATACGCAACCAACCAAGTCTCGCAGTAAAGACAAGTCTAATTTTTCTCGAAAGCCATCAGTTTCCTCATTCTTAGCCGGTAATTCTTCTTCTAGCATCAGTCAGCAATGTGTTCTATGTTCTGGCAGTCATAATTTATTTAAGTGCCAAATGTTTTCGGCAAAAACTCCTCAAGACAGATTTTCTATCGCAAAACAAAATAGACTCTGTGTTAAATGTTTAGTTTCTTCACATGCAATTAAAAATTGCAGTTCCAAATTCAATTGCAAGGTCTGCAAATTTCCACATCATACGATGCTCCATTTTAATAAACCAGATAACCCCGTTTCTGCTTCCGATTCGACCATTCATCCAACTTGTGACCCTGAGCAATCCACTAGTACTACTAATACTCATTGCAACACGCCCATACTATCCCAATCTACTTATTTGTTATCCACTTGTCAAGTAGATATAAAGGATGTTAGGGGCAACTATCAGACTATTAGAGTTCTATGTGATTCGGGATCTATGTCAAATTTTATTACTGATAAATGTGGGCAGAAGCTTGGTTTATCTCGAAAATCATATGCTATTCAAGTTGACGGCTTAAATGGAATGTCAACTGTAGCTAATCGTGGCCTAGCACATTGTGTTATAAAACCACGTGGTCAAAATAGCCCCATTTTTTCCTTTGAGTCAATTATAGTTCCCAGAGTTTGCTCCGATTTACCAAAGATAAATGTCAACCCGAGTGACATTTCTCACATTCGGGGACTGAGACTAGCTGACGAGCGATTTCATGTGCTAGGGCCAGTGGACATGTTGATTGGGTGTGAAATATTTCCACGTATTTTACTTTCTGGTCGCGTTGTGAGTGGCGCGAACCAACCGGTAGCTTTGGAGACCGTTTTCGGATATATTATTCAGGGGAAGGTCTGTCAGTCGGAGCCTGGCGCTCATTCTCTGGTAAACTGTCATGTGTCGGTCGAAAATCTCGATTTTCAACTGCAAAAGTTTTGGGAAATTGAACAAGTTCCTAAAGCGCCTACTTTATGTGCTGAAGAACAGTGAACAAATTTATAAGTCCTCCACTTATAGGGAGACTTCGGGCAGATTTTCCGTGCCGTTGCCCTTCAAACAGTCGAACCCTACTTTTGTTGACACTTACTCAAAAGCACTTCGACGTTTTTCAATGCTAGAACGTCGTTTCTCTAAAAATCCCGATTTGCGGGAAAAATATAAAGAATTTATGAAAATTTATCTTGACAGCAATCACATGTCATTAGTTCCTTTACATGACTATAAGTCTATTTCGGGGTATTATATATGTCATCATGCAATTTTTATGGAGCAGATTTTTGGTCCTCCAAAATTACGTGTCGTTTTTGACGCAAGCGTTCGGGATGTTTTGGGAACTTCTCTTAATGACACATTATACGTAGGGCCAAAACTGCAAAAGGATATTGCAGCTATTTTGTTGACTTTTCGGTATTATGCGGTTGTATTTATTTGTGATGTAGCCGCTATGTACAGACAAATTAATGTCCACGAAGAATATTGGAATTACCAACGAATCTTGTGGCGTTTTGATACTACTGAGCCTCTTCAAGAGTACTTTCTACGTACTGTGGTGTATGGTATCTTGTCTTCACCATATTTAGCTTTAAGAACTCTGCAAGAACTTGCAGATCAAGAGGAATCCTCTTTTCCCAATGCTGCCTCAGCTTTACGCAATCAATTTTATATTGACGATGGATTAAATGGAAGTCATGATATACAGTTCGGTTTGTCGCTCCAATCCGAGCTTATTCAACTTATGAAACGTGGGGGTTTTGAGTTGTCCAAATGGGCAAGTAACCATCCAGACTTATTAAAAATTTTTGATGCTTCTGATATTCAACAGTCATGTAGTTTTGACAAAGAGGAACCTTCATTTATAAAGGTTTTAGGTCTTAAATGGGATCCAAGCTCAGATGTTTTTTCTTATTCTTATGTACCCATTGAACGACCTTGTACGAAACGTAACCTTTTGTCAGAAATTAGTCGGATTTACGACCCTCTAGGATACGTTTCACCGTGTTTATTATTAGCAAAGCAACTCTTGCAACTGCTATGGCAATCTCAAATAGGATGGGATGACACACCCTCGCAAAAGATTCTCGATATATGGAATAAATATAAATCCGAACTGTCAGTTCTAGCGGAGATTAAAATTCCTAGATATATCGAATCAAACACTATTTCAAGTATCGAGTTACATGGATTTTGCGATGCTTCGCAAATTGGCTATGCCAGCTGTGTTTATTTCCGAGCTATTAATACCTTTGGTAGTATTAAGACATTTCTAATCTGCGCCAAGTGCAAAGTGGTCCCTTTGCACACGCAGAGTATCGCTAGGCTTGAATTGATGTCGGCCAAGCTTTTATCGGATGTTGTTCATTTTGTCACGGAAAGCTACACTAACTTGACTACCTTTAACCAAGTCTACCTGTGGTCGGACTCCATGGTAACTTTAAATTGGTTAGCTGCTTCACCAAATAAGTGGAAAACATTTGTTGCCAATAGGGTAAGTCACATTCAAGAGCTTGTTCCCATTTCCTCGTGGCATTATATTCCATCATCTTTAAACCCGGCCGATTGCGCCAGTCGTGGGCAAACTCCTGTGCAGCTACTAAATAATTCCCTGTGGTGGTCGGGTCCACGTTTTTTATTTTCTGAAAAATCTTCGTGGCCAACTAAGCCTAACATGCAATCTCAATTTGCCTCTGAGGTTGCTGAAGAGGAAAGAGAAAGAAATACTGTGTTGCTCATTTCAAACGCCACAGATAACTTTTCCATTTTAAATAAATATTCATCGCTTGAAAAAATTAAATCTTTGTTTGCAAAAATTAATCGCGTTGTAATAAATTTTAAGGCTGACAAATCTAATAAAATATGTGGTCCTATTACTGCCGCGGAGATAACTGCTTCATTTCGAGTGTTAATTGAGGCTGTGCAGCATTCAGTGTTTAATGAAATCTTTTCTTTAATTGAACAAAATAAGTTGTTGCCAAAATCTATTAGAAAGCTTGCACCCTTTATTGACCCTGAAGGTTTGCTTAGAGTGGGTGGTAGGCTAAAAAATGCACAACTTGCATATGAAGTCAAACACCCCATCGTGTTGCCCAAATCGCATCGCATCACCGAATTAATTATTGAATGGACGCACAAGGAACATCTTCACCCAGGTTTAAAAACAATGCAGTACTTGATGCTTCAACAATACTGGATTTTGGCTTCACGTAATGCCATTTATAAATGTTTGTCTAATTGCATACGTTGTTTTCGTTGTAAGCCAAAATCGTATAACCCTCATATGGCTAATTTGCCGGCTCTCAGAGTTTCCCAGCTCAGAGCTTTCACCTCTGTTTGTGTAGACTTTGCTGGCCCTTTCACGCTTTTACTAAGTCGTCATAAATCCGGAGTTCGAACTTATAAAGCCTACGTTTGCATCTTTGTGTGTACTAGTGTTCGATCTATACATTTGGAGGTCACCTCAGATTTAAGCTCCGATGCTTTTCTAGCAGCGTTTCGGCGATTTATTTCTCGTCGCCGCAAATGCATCTATATCACGAGTGACCAAGGCACTAATTTTAAAGGGGCGAACAATCAATTGTTAGAAATGGCCAAACAAGCATCCGAAAAACTTGCTATCACTTGGCGCTTTAATGTTCCAGGTAGCCCTCATATGAATGGGTTAGCAGAAGCAAGTGTAAAGTCATTTAAAAGTCACCTTTATCGCGTTTTAGATCACCAGATCCTCTCTTACGAAGAATTTTGTACTTTAACTACGCAAATTGAAGCAATTTTAAATTCACCGCCCTTGTGTCCCATATCGTCCGATGCTAACGATTTACAGCCTCTCACTCCAGGTCATTTTTTGAACCTCGAGCCTCTTCATAGTTCCATACCCGAGGTAGATCTGGACCACATTAAAATGAATAAATTAAATCGTTGGCAATTAATTCAGCGTCTCCTGAGCGATTTCTGGAAGAGGTGGTCGTTTGAATATATTCAATCGCTACAAGAGCGACACAAGTGGACAGAACCGTCTCCCACCATTAAAGTAGGAACTTTAGTTTTAATTAAGCATGATTCAAAACCTCCTTTACAATGGGAACTAGGTAGGGTTATAGAGGTACATCCAGAACAAGATAATGTAGTTCGTGCAGTGACTCTAAAAACTTCGCACGGGCTCATGCAAAGACCCGTCGTAAAAATATGCCCTTTGCCGGGAAATTAGCGCCTGTTACTTGTGAATTCTCGCAAGTAATCGGTGTACAGATATCATATCTGTATTTTTTTGTTGTATTTAGAATATGGGGGATTTTTTTTTGTAAATTGGTTTGAAAACGTTCGTTTTGGTGGGGTGAATGTTAGGAATTCAACGCTGCCTATAACCTTTTCCCTAATAGGAACATATTTTTATTTTTTCATTTCTTTTTTTTTGTAATTAAAATTTAGAAATAAATCTAAATTTAGCGCGCCTATGGCCATTTAATGAATTATTCCTCACTATTAAATGCACAGATGGAAAAGGACAGAGCGAAAACCTGTAATCTCCCGTAAAAAGCGGAAGCAATTAATGAACCAAATGACTTGCCGGTAAATATTCGTCGTGTTCGCATCGAAAGTAACGAGTAGTGCGAATTCATTATTTTCACCTTTGTTTTTGTAAAGAAAATCAAAATTGCCTGTAATCTTAGTGAACGTTGAACATCGGAGCATCTGGGGCCCCAAGGAAGCAGTAGAGGATCAACAGGTGAGCTCATTTTCCATTCTTCCTGTGCTATACATAAGATAAAATTTTTATTGATATATGTTTTCATATTTTCCGCATTCATTAAGTTTACACATGTTTTTGTACTAAGCCAAAAAAAATATCAAAAAACGTTTGAGTGTATACATTTGTTTGGTTTTTTTAAATTCCTTTTTTGGAGCTTTCGATTTTTTAGGAATTCTTGATTTTTAACTATTTTTTTATTTTTTGTCTTTATTGGATATTTTGGATTTTTGGTTACCGCTAGACCAAATACTTAGACGTAATGCCTCAACAAAAGTTAATACTCACTTTCATTTCCCATAAATTGTCACACCATGGGCTATATATGAAAATCGGCAAGGGGTCAATACCTTCCATCCCATAGCTGGTAGAGGGAATATAGCTATAACATAAAATAAAACCCAGATTATTATTTTTCCAATGGATACATTTTAAAATGGAATTGTCTGAGTATGGTGTACACACTAAATATAAATTGAGTGAATGAAAAGACGAGTACTGAGTGTGTGTCATTTGATTAAAATTCCAGCTAAGCGCTATCAGCCATTAGGTCATTCTCAAAGCTGTCGACAAGAGAAAAACATACAATGAAATAAAATGTTTGATGTTACATCATTATTTAGGTAAAATTTGTTAAAATTACCCTATAAAGAGGGTGTACACACATATCATTTAGTTGGTAATTTCAAATTAGACGTTTCGTTATGTGAATTACAATTGTACACGCTCTTTATAGAGTAATTTTAACAAATTTTAGTTGAATAATGATGTAACATCAAACATTTTATTTCATTGTATTGTAGCAGTTACAGGGTTTGATGTTTTTTGACACCTTCTGTATATTTTTTTCTTGACGAGAGCTTTCAGAATGGTCTAATGGCTGAAAGCGCTTACCTGGAATTTTAATAAAATTACACACTCAGTACTCGTCTTTTCGTTCACTAATTTGCATTTTGAAATGTCCAAAATTATAGCATGCTATATTGAATACAATCAAACTTACCATCAATTTATGTTAATTTCCACTCATATGGGAAGGCAAATCAAACTGTCTTAATAACCTCTCTTCGTCTTTCTCAAATCTAAAGAAACACTGTTTTTGAAAATGAAAGGATCATATCCTCCATCGTTTCCTCGTCGACAAATTTAATGATTTATCACCACTGCTTTTCAGCCATATTAATTTTATCTTCCTGGGTTGGAGGAACAACACTGTAAAAAGAAATATTTACTTTATTAATGCAGCAATTTTCAGTTTAGCTAATGTAAAGAACAACCATGATCTCTAAAGTTGTCGATTGAATTAGTAAAAATTCTGTGTTTTATAAAAATAAAGACAATGGTTGTTAATTGTGAAAGAAAAAATGCTCAAATTTTTTTAATAAAACTTACCGAGTACATCACTTATTAAACTCCTTCAGAATACACTTTGACAAGTCTTTTCAATTAATAACAATAAAGCAACGAAAGAACAGATAAATATTACACCATAGCAATTAAAAAATACACCAAAATACCGTAACCTTAAAATAACCTCTACACTTGAACTAAGAAATGATAACAGTATAACATATAACATGTGGGGATGGGGACGAGCAATATGATATCGTGTATACGCAGTAATAAAAATCAATAAAACTTTATTACTAACTACGTTACAGTTTTCGTTAATTTTTTGGAATTATCTACCGATTTTAGTTACTCGACAGGCTCTATAGATGGCACGGTCTGCAGTGTCCCTAGCCTGCGTTTATTAACAAACTCATCGCTGGACTTTATTTAGATAGTCAGTGAGGTCGGCCGCCAAGTTGAGAGTGTGGGTAAATGTCACTCCCAAAAGTCCTAAGTAAACGGCTTCCGTGCGGATCTCAAGTTGTTCTCCCCAGAGCACGAGGCGAAAGTTGGTTGGTAGAAGTCGTTCGCTCTGAGTAAAAGAGTGTTTAAAAGCAATTGCTTGCGTTTTTTTGGCTATGGAGAGTCGCCCACCATCTCGGCCACCAATTTGATTTTGGGATCGAATATTGAGAGAGGAAATGTTAGTGGCGGAAATGATTAGTGCAGTGTCGTCCAAATATAATTGGATTCTGTCCTAGGGGTGTTGTGGTACTGATGTATCATACGTATATCGAGCCTTGTGGAACGATAGTTGGGGGGGTAAATGATTCGGAAACGCAATGACCAACGTTGACGCTTATAGAACGGTCGGTAAGGTAAGAATACAATAGTTTCACAGGGGCATGGTAAATTCGGTCCCAGCATGTAGCAGATTAAATTAAAAATTTTATACCCTTTTATCGGTAGGTTAATTCCCTCCCAACCAGAGTTTTACGATACTGAGGAGCTTAATCTCTTTCGTAGAATGAAGTAATTATGGTAAGTATGGGCTTTTCCGAAAATAGTAGCAAGTAGTAGGTAAATGAATAATATAAATAGATGAAATGGATTGAAATATGTACCATTTAGTTGCGTATGTTTCCCCAGTTTACATATTAGTCGATTCAAGTATTCTTTGTAGTCTGGCACCATGGATCTTAATAATATTTTGAGTGAAAAAGGAAAGCGTATAGTAGTTATAAATAACTATAAGTATAGTTTTCAAAAAATTTTAAAAAGGGGCGAAAAGCGGTGGACGTGTATAAATAAAAAGTGTAGATTTTATTTGCTTAGTATGGATGAAGTGGACAATGTAACTGTTACAAAGCATGTAAAGGATCATTGCCATAATGCAAATGTAGAACAGTTGAACCGCCAAATTGTAAGCACTTCTTGTAAAAGAATGGCTATTGATGATTTATCGGAGAAGCCTGCAAAAATCATCCGCCGGGAGCTTCAATAAAATCTGCCTTCAACGATCAATACGTCAGACGTTACGTTAATAAGGAAGAATTTGTACAATGCTCGTCGAAAACTGCTTCCACAATTGCCAACAAGTATTCAACAAACTTTCGACTCTCTGGCGAAGATCAACATTGAAACATCCAGAGGTGAACATTTTTTACTTTTTAATGATTCAGCTGATCAAATCGCCGTCTTTTCTTGTAAATCAAATATTCAATTTATCGGAAAATTCAGACGAATATATTTAGATGGAACATTTAATTACTGCCCACAATTTTTTTGTCAGTTTTTTACGATACACGGGTATTATAACGGCCACTATATTCCTCTAACTTTTTCTCTATTACCCAACAAACGGAGTGAAACGTACCAAAAATTATTTAATATTGTAACAGAGATCTGCATCAAAAATAGTGTTAGATTAGATATTTCTGAAGTTGTAATCGATTTTGAAAAAGGTATCCATAAGGCGGTAGAACAACTTTGGCCATTAGCTCAAATAATCGGATGTCGATTTCATCTTTTGCAGGCATGGTATAGAAAAATTCAGCAAATTTGTTTAATATCTGCCTACAGAGATGAATGTTCCGATGCGGGGCGATGGCTAAAAATGACTTTTGCCCTAACTTTCTTAAATCCTGTAGAAATCAGCGATTGTTTTGTATTTGATCTGCTCTCAATAGCACCAGACGATGGAAATATTCAAATGTATTCCGATTATTTGATCGATAATTACATATCTGAGGAGTTACTATTCCCTTCTTCACTTTGGGCTACAAACTCAGCAGAACTTACACTTACACTTTCCATAGACAATTTAACGATTCGTTTTACAAGTCTCATCCAAACATTTTTGTATTTATGTTTCAAATCGAAACTTATGTAAAATTACAAAGTGTACATTTGAATACTAAAATTACCGATAGTAAAGTTAAAAACCGTCAAAAATTTATTACAAAAATGATTGAATCATATACGAATAACGAAATAAGTCGTTTGCATTTTATTAAATGTGTCTTATTTCACTGTGTCGTTTAATTATTAGGTATACAATATTATGTACCTGTGTCTTGTAGCCTATTTCGTAATGTTCGAGAATTTGGTTTCTTAATATTATTAAATATATAATTGTATGTAATATGTTATATTTTTATAGGTATAAATAATATATAGACATATCAATTCCGTTTATGTAAACTTTGTCAACAATGTAAATATTTTTATTTAATTTAATAAAACTAAAATTATTCAATATTACAGTTTTATTGCACTGGTCCAATCTTAAAATATTTTACCCGGGACCGAATTTACCTATACAGTTTCAGGTAAAAACAAAATTACGGACCGAATTTACCCGTTATTTTTGACACCTTTTTTCTTGGGAGGGAATTTGCCTATCCCCGTTTCACAAACGGAGGTGGTAGTCGGATGCTCAGTAGCTTTCTGACAAGTCCGGCGTGCCAGACCCGAATGAAAGCTTTTTGAACGTCCATGAAAATGG
Source organism: Galeruca laticollis (assembly GCA_963921935.1). Taxonomy (NCBI): domain Eukaryota; kingdom Metazoa; phylum Arthropoda; class Insecta; order Coleoptera; family Chrysomelidae; genus Galeruca; species Galeruca laticollis. The sequence continues at coordinate 84,403,529 of OY998177.1, forward strand.
CGGCTTAACACCGTCGTTGATTCAATGCTTTAGTGAGAATGGTTTGAAGATTTGTGGTGGCGTTCTGACATGAGTGGCCTGTCCTGAATCCGAAATGAAATGCGGGGATGATATTATTTTCAATACAGAAGTACCAGATTCTTTCTTTCAACAAAGATTTTACCTAGAACGCTGATAAGTGGAATCGGGCGGTATTTTGTAGGGTTATTGCCGAGTTTGGGGATGAGAACGGCGTTGGCTGATTTCCAACGTAAGTATGAGAATGCCAATCAGGCATTCAGCAGGGTGCAGAACGGGGGGAAGATGTCTTCTGGTACGTTTTTAAGTGCCTGTCTCGAGATTTCTCCCCGACCGACAAACCTGTTGAACTCCTTCGATAATGAACGGTGAAATAAGCGGAGAGTTCTCATTTAGGGGGATATTAACGTGTGAGTTCCGAGTAATATTTCGGATAAGGAGGTCTGTTTCAATGGCAAAATCCCTGAGAAATCTAGGATGGTCAGATGATGTAAAGACAGTTTGTAGGTTATTTTTGAAGGCGGTGGCTTTATCTTTGGGTCTGTAAATTTTCTGTCCTTGCACATCGAGATGTGTTTCTACTTTTCCTTTAAGGCCGACAATACGGTTGAATTTTTGCCAAAACACGCATTATTGTCTATAGTCCAGATCGGTAGTATCGGCCTTCCATTTTCTCTGTTTTCCAGCAATGATTTCGAACCTGACCTGGATGTTTAGATGGTTCCATTGTGTCTTGACAGCGGGATCTCTAGTGCTGACTTATAATAACCTGTATAACTATCTTTTCTGACGGATTTTGAGAATAATGCGTTGCGAAAGGGCATAGTAGTTGGTATTTATAGTGCTTAGAGGAACGACGATGTCTTGTGCATTGATTATGAGGGATTGGTATTCCTCTGCGTATTTATCTATGTCATCAGTAGTCTGTTGAATGACGGGTTGTGGTAGATTAGAGGAAATGTGGTTTTCGAAGGAATCCCAATCGGCATTTTGAAATCGCGATAAGTAAAGGTGGTTGACGGTGGTTGGATTGGATTGTGTGGAGGGACATGGTCTGAGGTGATAGGGTCACCTGTAAACCATTCATCAGATGTGGGTTATTAACCTGTCTGTGCAGATTATGTAGTCGACAATGGAAGAGCCGAGGTGACTTACGAGGGTTGGATTATTGTTTTTAATCCGAGAAATGGGAAGGGAGACTAGTTAGTCGGCGTTTTTGGTTGGTAAGTGTATCACCAAAAAGGATGTTTCAAAAATTTAAGTCGCCCATTATTACGACTCGTGGTAGAGTGGATGCATATTCGAGGAGATTGATTGATAGTACTTGGTTGGGGTGTTTGTAATAAGAAAAGGTCGTGGTATTATTCTACCGTATATCAATGGCTATGCAATCCAAGTTCTGTTGAGGCAGAAGTACGGGGAGAGAGTGTGGGGGTGCGGGGAGTCCGTTACGGACGAGTATTCCGTTGCCGCGACAGTAGAAGTTCCTGTCTAAGTGGAAAGCGGTGTAGCCAGTGAAGCGACGAAACGTTTTTAAGAGAGTATCGGTGGTAGATCATATTCATATATTCTGGGAGTGGAGAAGGTGTTTAAGAAGATAACGCTTTCTGGCTAGATATTGGCAATTAACGGTCCCGAATACTAGTGCTTTATTCTCTTCTTACTAAAACTCTTTCAACCATTCTTCTTCACTCCCTTTTGTTTCTCGTCTTCCAAAGCTTTATTTTTACATATTTGCTTTGAGCGGGGCATTCATAACAGACAAGTCCGTATGCATGCCCGCGAACAACTTTACATGAGGTTTGTCCTTATATATGTCTATATGAGTGTGTCCATCGCAGATAGTCTGGCGAGCTGACGTCGCAAGCCCGTGCGATCTCATTTTGTCTGCGCGAGCACAGACATGTCCGAACGTGAATGCCATAGAGAAATAAACATATTAAGGAAGTGTTCGTTCCCGTATGCATTTTTACGTTTCCTAGACCGTGGAGACTACTGGTTGCGTTGACGTGCTACGAAATGTACTGCACGCCAAACAGTCCGTTCGTTAGACAGCGGGCGCAATTCGCAACAGTACGTGACTGATACTCAAAATTTCTGACAGTAGGTTATAAGAACAGTAATAAAAAGATACTAAGTAATAATTTGTAATCTTTATTATCAATTTAATGTGTAATATACATACATTCTGATAGTGTGTAACATTGTGTAATAGGTACCTAATAAACACCTATATTTAATAAATAATATAAATAAATGCGCAAATATGTATACAGGTAGCACTTCCATGACCGATAGCATGCAGTACACACAAGTTACTAAAAAAATTTTTTTGTTTGTTTGTCCTCTTATCTTCATAATATTTTTTAATTAATAAGGGGGCACAAACTTTTATGAATTGAGAAAATATGTATGATTTATGTTCTCGACAAGTGAACTAATCAAAATTTATATAATCTTTTGCAAAGAGGTTAGTTTTTTCTGTAATATTCTCTACATGACCTTAAAGTGGTAATTTACCAGAAACAATTATACTTTCAATGGTAGCAGCCATAGAGCGGCTCATTATGTTTGCAGGAACTTTCATTTTAATTTTACCGTTTCTATGAAGATCAAAACATGATTCTTCAATTTTGTGCAATGCCTGAAATGTTTTTGTTTCATTAATATAAAAAGCATGTTTAATATGTTGAAACTTTGCACATTTATGGTTATCAAAATAAATATCATAATTAAATAAATCATTTATCCTACATTTCAAAAGATGAGGAGGGTCATATAAAATTATTATTTTCTTTCCATTTACAAAAAATAAGGACAAGGTTTTTCAATTTCCCAATGTCTACTAATTCTCTGCTCGATTTGTATTCCCTAGATCGCAAACAGTTGCCATTATATTTAATCCTACATCTTGTAATGCTGAAATTACCTCTACAATAATTAATTTCAAATCTTAAGTTTTAACTTGATCTTTAGTATTATATTTACACAACTATGATGAATTCTACCTGGTGATGACATTTTAAAGGTTCACTTACTTTTATTCACTTTATTAGAACTAAGTCCTAAATAAATTAACAAATAATTATCGTACTCACCGTTGTACCTGAGATCTCAGTCAAAAAGAACGCACCTATTGTCAATTGTTATTTTGCGACACTGTCACTTTGAATTTGACAAACACAAGCCAGTTTCACACCAACCAATATAAGATTGATTTTGTCTATCTTCGTTTTTAATGACTTAAAAGTTGATATACTAGGATATTTTATAATATTTATCGAGAATAAAGGCGATATGTTAAAATGTATTGTAATTTAATATATTGTTAACTATTTTCTTCTATTTTGTTTATGTAAAACAGTCTTGTAATTTGCGTTTGCAGAGACTCCATGTGCGGATTAGTTGCGCAGAAACGTTGTGCCACATACCGCCTATACATCAAACCGTCGTTTATTTGATTTATATATAACTGGTAACTGTATTCTTGAGTTCTAGAGAAAGAATCAAATTGATAGAATGTATGAGCCGTGCTGCCAAATGTCTACACCAATCAGAATAAAGAATTTTTGATAATTGAGCGTACTATCAGGCGTCAGTAGTGTTATTTGTGTCTTGTGGTATTCGTTTTCATTCTCGTCTCAAATTTAACTTAGTTTTGAAAATTAAAAAGTTATCAATTATCTCAGTTCCTAAATACATATTTTATTGCATAGAGGAAAAAAAACTTAAATTGTCTATGTTGTTTTGGTTATAATATACATAATAGTCAATACACAATACTCAAAGCAAAATCCAATATCTACACGATCTGTTTACTTCACGTCACGCTTCCTTAATCACAAACAGCAAATTCAAGAATACTGTTTCAGCTTTGTCAGCACAACCTCGCCCACTTTCTATAGGTTTTTCTATTCTATTGCCGTCAAGAATAGAGGTCCTAAGTCGTTAAGAATTATCAACACATTCTCTTCACAAAGAGATATTGAAAAGCATAATAACCTCAGATTAACAAATAAAATCGATGTTTGTTTTGATTTTTTCTTGCCCGAAACATCGAGTCACATTCTAAGCTCACTTGCGGACACTTTCACTGCTTTGCCATATTTACAAAGTCTCTTTAGTTGCACGAAAAATGAAATGAAAAAAGTTTAATTGAAAACATGGTAAAAAGTTATGCAAATAAAAAAAAGTCATACTAATTTATGCATTTGAGTCGCTGCTTTTAAAATTAATTAATAATACTTGAATTTTCTTTACTATATACATTTTAAACAAGTATTTGTTGTATCCTTAGATATATTTATGGTTCTAACTAAAAGTGGCAACATTACTCAAAATTTCAGTACCCGTTTAATGTGTCAATAATAATCTATTTAGTAGTTTTGTCCTTGTTAAATTACCATATAAAGAGAGATACAAATATCGTCAGAGTGTGATCGACGATTATTTCGAATACGCCGTAGTATTATAGTAAATAATGTCAAACGTGGTGTGTTTATACGAGCGCTATTACGACTAGAGAGTAAACATTTAGTTTTTTCGTTTTTAGTGACAAAATAAACTTTTAAGTTAATTAATTTAATGTTTTTGGATTATCATGGTTCGTTGGTGCCAAGTTTGTCAGAAAAACAGCCGAAATTACCAAGGTCGTGTATCTACAATACCATCCCCACTTTTTGTAATTCATTCGTAATTTCACTACTGGCGTTTAGAATTGTTGGCCGCAAAAATAAACGTGTTTATGAACGAATAGCCCTCTCTATGTTTATCATTACTCTAAGATAAAAACTTACGTGTGTCAACCATCACATTCACATGAAACGGAAAGTCCGTTAGCATATTTAAGCTTGCGCTTGGGCAATATTTCGATAGATAGCAACACTCGTTTCACGTAAAATACATGGTATTCCGTTTTAGATTACTGTCCCAATTTAAGGACGCTTCCTCTACTAACATGAACATTATAATAATTTATCTTGTACTACATTTAAATTGCAAATGACGGTTTTGCAGTGAGTAAAATTTATGCCAGATCCAGTTCTACTAGTTATCAAAAGACTTCTATTTCTGAGTATTCAATGAGGCTATCGTTACGATAATCATGCGAACAATGCCACCTGAATAGAAGGCTTTAGAGGCTAGTCACCTAGATCGTCTTGGTTCAAACACAAAATGTCAATTAACGATGACAGATGTTTTTACTTATTTATTAATTTTTTATGCTCATATTAGTTTTCGAAAAAATATTGTTTGCATCTCAAATGCGAAATGGTTTTGAATTCTCGAATGGTTATTTTGCCTCGCTAAAGCTCGGCAAAACAACTACCATTCTTAAGCGCTAAAGTATCATTTCGCATTCTAGATACAAAAATATCGATTTTTATTCAATGTTTTCCCTAAATTCAATTATTCTTAATTGAATACAATATTTACAGTATACAAAGCATTTCTATCACACATCTATTTCCAAGTTGAGAATCTCCTCAAAAGTTAAACAAAATTATCACAGCGGTACTCTACTGGAAATTTTATGACTCCATTTATGCAGCGTTGCCAAAGCAGAAAAATGAATGTCTTGTTATCTTTTTCTAGCACATTGGTAGAGAATTTAATGAAGGCATCATAACAATGCGAATATTATGCGTTATTGCTATAGGCACATAAACAAAGTATGAAGTGCATTTCTTTTGTTGTCATTTACATAATTCCTAACCTAACTTTCGATATTTTTGTTTCAGACAAAAGCCCACCTGGACGTATTAGCTGATGCGCTACTTCGATGGGCTCGCGGACGTTAACCCTTTTCCAAATCCATCTCGTCGGGTCAGCCATAGGCGCATCTTCAAAAACAATGTCAGGTCTCTTTTCAAACGCCTATGGCTTTCCCTCAACTCCCTCCGCCCGCTGATTAGCGTATACTTCAGAGAGCAAAAAGACTTTGCTGGCAGCAGCTACAGACACCGACGCTAACAATTTCTTCTTCTTTCTTCTCCTTCTTTCTTATTGGTAATATAAACGCGAATGGTTTTAAATAATTAAATAAATGGTCAGCAATAAAAGAATTTGTCACGGTGAATTAAATTTTATCAAAAATTATGCAAGGTACTTCGGGAAATAATTGTATCGGGTGTCGTCGGTGGCTTAGTACTGCGGCTGGCCACATAAATAATTCCCAAAAAGGCATTTCGAGTTATGAAACCTCTCTAATAGAACGAAGGCCTTATTTATATTTTATTTTTCGAATCGAACCAAAGTGGTGCTGTAGTGTGGATTTAGTTTCTTCTCCGATTCAGATCTTGTTAGAATTAAAAAGAAATGTTGAGGTTACGTTGGTATTTGTTACATTATATCACTGTTACTGTTGTTAATATTCTAAATTAGTCTGTTAGGATTTTGGTAAACTCTGACTTGCAACTGAAAGGTGTATTAGTTATGAGTTTAGCCCTGGTTTTGCAATTTCTTATCGTATTTGCACATATTTAAAAAAAATTAAAACAAAAAAAATATAGTTATTAGAATATTTATATATAAGTGTCTCAGATATATTTATTCAATTTCAGCTTTCGATGTTCTTCATTCGGCACATATATAAATTAAGAAATTGTTAAAGTGGGGTTAAGTGTCAACATTTCGAGTAAAATTTGTCGGAGGCTGGAATATTGGTGAAAATATTAATAAAAACGAGCACTTTTCGGCTTCGGTAGATGATCAAAATCATCCTGAGCCACTGAAGCCGAACAGTTCGAAACGATGAATAAATCTTTCAACCAATATTTTTCAAACAATTTCACTCTAAATGAATAACAAAAAGCGTAGCAGGAAAAGCTAAAAAAAAAGAAAATAAAATGAGCTAGTCAGAGGTTAGGTTTTTATTTACAAAACTGAAAGTCTGAAATTTGTTAAGTTTACTATTAGTTAGTATTTTTAAATAAAATATGAAACCTAAATTCAATATAGCTGGAAAGAAGACTTAAAAATGCTAATGCTTGGCATATTTCCATAAGAATATAAAAAATTACAGTGATTGCGTCATTTTCGGAATCGGAATATTTAGGTTTCATAAAAAATTAGTCATATAATCGAGATACTGGCCTATTTGTAGAAACAAAACAGTCGATATAGACGTTATAGTTGGAAGAAATTACAGAAAAACAATAACTTACTGTGTAAATTCACTCCCTAGATATTTATGTGTCAATTTTAAGTACTACAAAATGCTTTAAAGGAAAACAATTATTCTGAAACTGAAAGTCTAATAAAACTGATCTTCAGCTTCAGTCTAGACTTCTAAATATACTAACAGGGTCTTAACAAGGTCGTTTACTGTTTGGGATCGATCAAACGTCACTGGTACATCATATTTTAACCTCTAACTTGAGCAGATTATCGTGAAAGTTATTCCTCTACAGTAAACAAACAACTGATACCAGACTGATACTTCTAGACTTCTAAACAAGGTTCCTGGAAGTTCTTTACTGCCTGGAATCGTTCATACGTCAATGGGACATCATGTTTCAACCTCCAACTTGAGCAGATTGTCGTAAAAGTCATTCCTTTCCAGTAAACAAACAACTGATACAATATTCAAACTTGTAGACGCCTTAACAAATACCTGGAACATCTTTACTGTTGGAATCGTTCATACGACAATGGGACATCCTATTTCATGTTCCATGTTGAGCATATTATCATGAAAGTCATGTATTTACAGTAAATAAACAACTGATACAATGTTGAAACTTGTAGAGGTCTTAACAAGGTTCCTCGAAGCTGTGCACTGACTGGCATCGTTCATGCGTCAATGAGACATTATATTTCAATCTCCAACTTGAGCAGATTGTCGTGAAAGTCATTATTTCACAGTTAACAAACTATTGATACAATGTTGAAACGTTTAGATGTCTACACAAAGTTCCTAGAGGTTGTTCACTGACTGAAATCGATCATACGTGAATGAAACATCATATTTTAACTTACTACTTGAGTAGATTGTCATGACAGATATTCCTCTACTGTAAACAAACACTTAATACAATATTCAAACTTGTAGGCGGCTTAACAAGATTCCTGGAAGTTCTTTACTGCCTGGGATCGTTCGTACGTGATTGAGACATCATATTTTAACTCCCAACTTGAGCAGATTGGAGCGAAAGTAATTTCTTTACAGTAAACAAACAACTGATACAATATTGATACTTGTAGACGTATGGACAAGGTTCCTGGAAGTTGTTTACTGACTGGAATCATTCATCCGTGAATGGGACATTTTTTTTCAACCTCCAACTTGACCAGATTGTCGTGAAAGGCGTTCCTTTGCAGTAATCAAACAACTGATGCAATATTCAAAAACATTTACACGGCTTAACAAGGTTCTTGGAATTTCTTTACTGACTAGAATTGTTCATACGTCAATGGGACATCATATTTCAACCTCCAACGTGAGCATATTGTAAAAGTGATTCATGTACGGTAAACTAACAACTGATACAATGCTGATAATTGTATACGGCTTAATAAGGTTCCTGTAAGTTTTTTACTGACTGCGAGCGTTCTTACGTCAATGGGATATTATATGTCAACCTTCAGCTGAAGCGGATTGTCGTGCAAGTCATCCCTTCCAGTAAACAACAACTGATATAATATTGAAACTTGTAGACGTCTTAGCAAGGTTACTGGAAGCTGTTTACTGACTGGGATCGTTCGTATATCAATGGAACATCATATTTTCGTATTTCAACCTCCAACTTGAACTGATTGTCGTGGAAGCCATTCCTTTACAGTAAACAAACAATTGATACAATGATCAAACTTGTAGACGTCTTAACAAGCTTCTTGGAGTTGTTTACTGACTGGAATCGTTCATATGTCAATGGAGCATTATATTTCAACCTTCCACTTAAGCAGATTATCGTGAAAGTTATTCCTTCACAGTAAACAAACAACTGATACAACGATGTAAGTTGTAGACGTCTTAATGAGATTCCTGGAAGTTGTTTCCTGACTGGGGTCGTTCATACGTCAATGGTACATTATATTTCAGCTTTCAACTTGAGCAGATTATCGTGAAAGGAATTTCTATATAAAAGACAAACAGCGGTATCAATTTTGTATCTTTATGTTACACTGTTTTCTTTTTTTTTTAGCTAAAATGAATTACTTTTAAATTCTAGCAACTGATTATTCTAAATTGTATCGTTTTCGATCATCTCCAGAATTAATCCGAATGGTCATTTACACCAATATTACTGAAGTTATTCAAAAATACTTGTAAAAGTTGTTGTAAGCTGTTGTCAACAATCAACATACGCCTATCTTTTAAATATCTGTTTCATCTTATACAAAGTATTTCGGTTGAATAATTTGTCTCGTTATCTAGAAAACTTGATCTCAAAAATTTCCGGAAAAGCAGTAAGCGACCAGGAATCAAACTCCCCAGTTACAACATGACCTATATTTGGAACACTTGATTATCAGCTAACACAGATACGCGATAAGATTTATATTTATTAAACTTGAGAATACTTATAGAAAATTCAATTTCATGAATGATTCCGAAAAAAATGCCTTGCGACATTTAAAAAGAAGTTGAGGTGACAGCTGTCACTTGAGTTTTTATTTGGTTAACAGGAAAGCTCTGGTCAGTATTTGTTATTTTATTAAGTTGTTCTTTATTAAATAAATAATTTTTTGGTATTTGGAGGCGGATTTCCTTCCCCTCCAATGATAATAATATGTCAAATATTAATGATTTATCATCTTATAATATTATCTAAAGAAGAGAATAATTTGACGTACCCGCCGATGTATATTTGGTTGCCAGTAAAAAGGCGAAATCGATTCAAATAAGGTATAGATTTCCAGGTTAAACCGACCTTGTTTCAATGCAATTCGAATTGAAAACAACAAAGCAGACCCTGGAGTCAGTAACCTCTGAATTTTCGGAATATTAATCACCGCTAGACAAAATCTTGTTTATCCGACTTTTCCAATGGGCAGTAAACAAGAAGAAGAGAGAAATATTTCGTTCGTGTCATTCTACACGGATAAAACAAAAGTTATTTAAAAAAACTGTTTTCTATTCAACTTATTGACGTTAATTCTGAATGAATTGAAAAAGTTATGAATAGAAAATCGGTATTCATGCCACCTTGAAATTTTCTCTTATTCTATGCAACATATTTACCAGGGTCGATACAAAAGTAATGCTAGACATGACTAATTTGAGACTAAAGCCTCTATTGACACCAGGCAGTTATTACCATACAGTAAACAAACAGCGAATCCATTATTGATTCTTATAGACCCTGTTAATGAATCTTAGTGTTTTGAAAATAAGAATATTATTGCCTTGGTGGTTTTTTAATTAAATAAGTATTAAGAGAATACCGTTCCCTTACCGGGGCGCTCGAAATAGTAGTATCTGTGATGATAAACGCTTATATTTATCTAAAATATTTTTTTTTATTTTTGACGTAATGTCTTTCAACTATAAATATAAGGGAGAGAAATCAAACCCTAACAATGAAGAATAATTTTTAAAAAATTTATGCTAAGGGTCACCCTGCAAATTCCCATGATAATAGCCGAAAAAGAAGTTATGATTAACTTCTTCTAAGGCCGATTTTTTCCCGACCGTGTTAGTGGAATACCTGCACAAATGCACAAGGCGCACTACTCGCACCAAAATTTTCGTTTCAACGTTTATTTCTAAGGCACAAGTGACGGCTCAGTGGAAAATTTTAATGTGATATATTATATAGAAAAAAAATGTGAATCCTGCCATGGGACTTCTAAAAACAGTGTTTTTTAAATGTGACTACATCACTAACTCGGTAGACTCCTTAAATTTATTTTAGTAAGTAATTTAAGTCAATTTCTAGTTGAAAAACTGAGTAATAATGAGAAAAAATATCAAAAGTAACCGATGCAATAATTGAAAATGTGGTTAGTTAATTTGTAAAGAGACACAATCAAATCGTTTACCTCGTAACCGATCACATATTTCGGAAAAATTATATTATAAACCCGTTTTGAAACTTGAAAAGAAAATTACGCTTAATTAGTTTATAGAAAAATGTGTTTTTCTTTTTTATATATATATATATCATTTTATTGATCCATAAAAGTATGTTCCACTACTGAAAAGGAGTTTCAAAATGGCGGTTGTATTTTTAAGGAGTCCACCTCATATAAACCACCTGCACATAATATTTGAAAATGTGAAAAAATATATTCTATAAATCTATATATAAATATATTTATTTTTTACGTGTTTAGTTCTTAAATAAAAAAATACTTATTGTTCATATGAATGTTTATATTATAACTAAAAAAACACAATGCACTGATATCTTTAAATTTTCGTAGTTTCCATTATAAATGTCACGATGCACTAGGCGCACAAAAACCTAACGGACTACTTACGACGAACTTTACCTTTTTTCCAAATATATTCTTCTACAAACAAACTCATCACACAATCAAAAATTACTAGATTCTAGATACGCAATCATGAAATAAACGTTTTATAAATTTCTTAATATTATAATAACTTCACGTACGCCTCCAGTATAATCTAACAATTAATTGGATCAATCAACAACAAATTTATCTATCACAATGTGTCTGCTTTATTAACATTCGATGACATTATCGCGACTAACAATAATTGCTTAACATAAGTTTTATACTGTCAGTTAATACTAAGAGGTCTTTGGAGCTGTTTCATTCTCAATTTTTTTTACAAAATTCAAGAATATTATAATAAATGATCAACATATTATAATAACGCCCTCTCTTGTCGGGTAGCGAAAAAAGGAAGACGTTCTGTCAGCTATACCAGTAAATAGAGTGGTCCAGAATTGCACGGGTGTTACACTAGAACTGTAGTCGACTACCATGATTTATGAATCATGATAGATACAAAAACAGGGTCATAATTTGTAAATTGTGTGCTCATATTGACGTTGACAATAACGTTTTTGTATTAAAATCTGATTTTAAACGTTTTATTTCATGAATGTTAGTATCATTTTACTTTTAAATATAAATAAATATGATTGAAACGTAGGTAGTCCGTACCAGAAGCAATTTAGATAGTTCCATTGTCGCAACCTAGAATCCTGATCCCTAATTCCTCTGTTCCCGATTCCTGTTTTTTACCCGTGACCCAAAAAGCGTCCGACGGATAAACGAATTTAGATTTAAAAAAAAAGTTAACAAATATTTCTATTACTGACGGCCTAAATATTTTTATAAATAGATTTGTTGACTGAACAATACCTGTTAATGTTAAATAGTTTCCCAAAATAAAATAAAAAAATGGCTCGTCAATAGCGATTCTAATTTCGTTTATCCGAATTTCTACTAGCTACTATATGTACATGAATATATTTTACTATAGTGTAATGATAACTAAGATGTAAAAAAAGTCGATAGTTTAGAAGAGAAGATGCGCTAGAATGACATGTAGAGAGTCCGACCTGGGATATCTCTAAGAGTATGGGGTAACAACTACTATCTATCCTGATACCTATAATATTGTAAACAGTAAACCTGAATATTATAAATGTACAATAAATGCCTCAGCCAATAAAATCATCTTTTATTACCCCTTTCCCAATTAATTTGACTTTAAGAAACATAACACTGAATACATAACATTTGGTGGACTTACCTCAATCCGATTGATTTATATTTTTTTATCTCTGTGTACACCTTTCACTAAGAATAATTAAGATTTATAGCCCAATTATAAAATGATCAGTTACGAATTGAACTACAATTAAGTTGCAGTAGGCATAATTAATTGAAATTCGAAATCGCGTAATTAAACGGGCCGGAAATATATATGTCAAGACAAATATTTTATAATAACCCCGTCATATCTCCATCTAGTGATCCAAACTATTATTACCCGTTAGTAGATGCACTTACATACTACTACATAATAATTAGTCTTTATAAAATAAAGTCTTAAGAGATGGCAATAAGATTTATTTTTAAAAATATTTACCATGGCCACAGAAAGTTCTGTGGCCGTGGCTCGTAATAAGTAACAAAAACTTTGATATAAATTATTTATAATGTTTTGAATTACGTAGAACTAAATTATGGGTAGAGTTTTCATCATTTAAACCAATTGGAATTAGGATTATTTTTATTTTCCACACTGTTTATTCTATTACTTCAGAGACATCTACCGGCTGAGTTGAAAAGCTAAAATTTAATATTCAAGAACTAACAGATCTCTTTAAAAACCAATATGTGGTACATAGTTGCCAATAATGGACAAAAATATTGAGACGTTCTGTTTAAAATGAAATATTTACGAGTACATACAATTTCATACAATATATCAAATGAAATTTGGTTTGTAGTAATACGGAAAAATGCAGAGTTTCTGCTGTTAAGAAGAAATTAGAAAAAAACATTTGTTTTACGTAAATAATGATTCTATGGTTTACAGACTTTACAATAAATCTAGTAAGAAATACAACACTGTAGAAATATGGAAATCTCATGAAAAAATCAATTAAAAAAATAATGGGTACATTTGAAAATTATATATGGTTAGATATAATTAAAAAACCAAAACAAATTACATTCAATCGATCCTAATTAGTAATAATTATCTTTTTTTTGGCTTCATTATAATTCGCGGTTTACACTTCCCTACGTCTTCTTCCTCTTCCTTAAAGATCTCTCAATGATTATTTTTTTGTTATAATGAAAATGTTTAATTAATGATTAGAAAAGGCTGAAAAAAAATGAAAACATTAGAATCCGTTCAATTATTTAATCAACGAGCGATTTTTTCTTCGTATAGTCGTGGAGAAAGTATAGTTTTCTACTTGCGTATAAACACGAGCGGCAGGCGAGTATTGTAATCATCCTCGTGAATAATATCCATCATTATACGTTCGTTGAAGAATATACTATTACTATGGTATAATAATATCTAAGATGTAAAAAAGACGATAGTTTAGAAGAGAAGATGCGTTAGAATGACGTGTAGAGTCCGACCTGTGATATCTCTAAGAATATGGGGTAACAACAACTATCTATCCTGATAACTATACCTATAACATTGTAAACAGTAAACCTGTACAATAAATGCCTCAGCCAATTGGCGATTTCAAAAGTCCATGCGCCGCCTGGTGGAAATTATGTAAACTCATTTAATGAGCAATGGTTTATCAGCCATCCGTTTATGGTTTGTTTACATTGGTGTCGAGTTTCAGAATCGTTTTGTGTGTGAAATTTGTTAAATCGGACTAGTTACATTAAATTTGGCATCCACGTCAACTACAACAAAATATAACACAAACTGTTGTGTATACGATTGCCATTCCCGGAAGGGTGCGGACAGAAATTTGCATTTTCATTATTTTCCCAAAAGTAAGAGCGGCATTTCCGTTAAAGTGGTAAATAGCCTAGGACAGGAAGAATTGATGGATGGAAAGAAAGCTTGGGAAAGAGTTTTGCTTATGGGAAAACCAGTGACAGAAGCTATATATGCGTGTTTGCTCTAAGCATTTCAGAAATGAAGACTACTGTGCCAGAGGTAAAACATAAATCTTTGATATAAAAGCATAATCATAATAAGAATATGGTACAAGTAACTTTGGAAATAATATTGGTTTGAGATAAAACCAATTGACATTTTAATTGAGATTTTAACAATTTGTGTTTTCCTTGCAGGTGTAAAGATGAATAAACCAAAGTTGATCCGTACAGCAGTGCCTTCCCTAAACTTGCCTAAAAAAAAACAGCATTCAAGTTTAGTGAGTGATAATTCAGGCCAAGGGAGTTCTAGTCTCCAAAAGGAACGAGCAGCTAAGAGGCAGAAGGTCAAAGATGAATCCCAAGGTGAATCAAGTGTGGAAAATCTTGATATAATGTCTGATAAGTTATGTGATATTGATGACAATTTAGGTGAAACACCAGCGCATATTTCATATGAACAATTAGATGTTGATTCAAAAGTAGCTGTGCAAACATTGCTCAGTTTAAGCAGTGAGGAGAGTGGCCATTTTAGTTCCGACACTGTGGACAAACAAGTGCAGGTGTCAAGTGGTGATCTCTTTATATCCTTCTCATATACAATAAAACAAGACAGTCATTTAAATTCATTAACTGGAATAGGCACGATGAAGTTATTAGACTGTTTAACAGAATTAGTTATAAAAATGTATCCAGATCAGAAAAGCCATACACTGTCAGTAAAAGATCGAATTATTTTAGTTTTTATGAAGTTGAAAATGGGTGTTAAGTTAACCGTTTTATCATTTTTATTTAAAATTTCCCCTAGCACTTGCAAAATTGTTTTTGTTAAATATATAGGCTATTTAGCACAAATTTTGAAATGTAATATTCATTGACCAACATCTGACGGATGTCAGAAAAATATGCCTGCATGTTTTAATAATTTTAGAGGAGTAAGAATAGTTTTAGATTGTTTGGAGATTCCAATTGAGAAGCCAAAGTGTCTCTGTTGTCGAGTTTCGAACATACTCCCACTATAAGGGAAGACAAACTCTTAAAATTATGATTGGTGTTAGCCCTGCAGGGCTTATAACATTTGTGTCAAAGACTTGGTGGGAGAAGTTCGGATAAGGCCATTTTTACTCAGAGTGGTTTGATAAATAAACTAAATCCAAGGCAGGATAGTATTGTGGTAGACAAAGGCTTTCTAATCGATGATATATGTGTGCAGAATTTTATAAAAATAGTTCGACCATATTTCCTTCGTAATAAAAAACAGTTTACTGAAGAAGAATCTAAAGAAAATATTTTAATATCCAGAGCCAGAGTTCATATTGAGCGGGTAAATCAAAGACTAAGAATATTTAATATAATTAATAACCCATTACCAATCAGCTTCAATTGATAATATAATGATAATTCTTAGTGCAATGGTAAATCTACAAGCTCCAATTCTTTCTGAAAATAGATTCTCAGAAAAAGTTTAAAATATTTTCATCTCATTTCCATAAAACTATTATACAGTAAAATTAAGGAAATCTGTCTTCTTAAAACAAGGATTTTCAAAAAGGCAGAATAATACATGTATTGTAATAAAAATACATAATACTTGTTTTTGATTATATTTCTAGTTGAACTTCGTCAACTGGCGTGGACATTCAACTAAATAAATAATCTTAATTTGACAAAGTTAATGTCGAAATTAATAATTTATTATGTACAAATTTACAAAATGTTACAAAGTTGAGTTGTGAACGCTGAATTTCTGTGGTTTCAGATCGGAAGACACTTTATGTTTCGATTTGATGAGTTTTAAACTAACTTTGTTATTGAGCGTTGAGCTCGATTCGATGTTTGTGTAAAACTCGCGTCGATGAATGTAAAACTCGCGTTTAGAAGTGTAGAACTGACGAGTGAAAAACTACTTTGTTGTTGAGCCTTGCGCTCGTTTCGATGAGTCAAAAACTAACTTCGTTGCTGAGCATTGCGCTCGATTCGATGAGTTAAAAACTAACTTCGTTGCTGAGCATTGCGCTCGATTCGATGAGTGTGAAAAAACTGATTTCTTCACGTTGTGAGACGTGTTAAGTAGTAATCTGCGAGGGGCGTGTTTACACGTGGATTGGGTTGACCAACCGAAAATAAATATTTCCTATTGGCCAGCATCACTTGACTTGTCGGGTTCCCATACAAGAATCAACTATGGGTGCCGCCAATAGTAAGTTAAATTTCTATGGAATACTACAATAGCAATTGTAACCTATTTACTCAGAAAGGTAATTCAAAAATGTCTTTCATGTCTTCCGAACCTCGACCATAAAATTCATGTAGAATTGACACTAAATTTAGGGTTTTTACAATACAATATATAATAAACTAATAATTAACTATAGGACAATGCATCAAGATGTCGACTTTCAAAAAAGGTGCTATGCATATGCCCATACAAAACAATTTACAATCATTGTTGGAAAACGTGATATTTACAAAGTATTTTGAAAATAAAATTAAAATATCCTTTGAATTTACTACAATAAAAAGATCTTATCAATTCTGCAACATATTTCTACAAAGCGATTAACTAAAATAAATTTACGCCTTAAATATATATAATAAAAAAGAGCACACATACAAATATCTCATATATTCTAAAGGTGTCATAAACGAATAAATTTCAAGATTTTACAATCTTGAACAATACTAATAATATATTTCTTTATTGAAGAATAAATGCTTCAAGGGAGAGAAAGAGAGTGAAAGGGAGAGAAAGAGAGAGTGTAATAAATTACATTAACAAATCACATATGTAATTGTTTTATTGACTACTTTCAGATTTATTTTCCCTTTTTTTACATATTACATGCAACATGTGGGTAAAATATTTCGCTGTGATGTTCAGAATCATTTCTGCAGCAAATTGCTCATCAAAATGCGCGATATTTAAAAATGTTTTTGAATGTGCTGAATATAAAATAAGGTCACACATTTTTAAACCTAATATCGCCATTCCCAACTGTACTTGTCCATAGTAGGCATGTCTTTTTTTTAGTGCAACACCTCTGTCAGCACTGACTTCCAAAAATGAACAGGTGTGGACGAAATTAATTGCATCATTGTCGAGACCTGGAAAATGAAAAGTAAAAATATTTATTTATTCAAGTAAAATCAACAAAATTGGATAGAATAAACTCAAAGGCGAATTAGTCTACTAGTTATTACATAATCATAAAAATCCAGAACCTAGTAAGAAGTAGTAAACTTTTACTAAAAAAATTCTATTATTATAAATTGTTTCTCTATAAACAATTTTTTGTTCATGTTATAAATGTGTTAAGTACCTATTTTAAGATACATCTGAAAATCTTAGTATTTTAATGTCTTTTTAGTGTAGTTCATTTTGGGATACATACGAAGAAAATAATTGGCTTGTAGGATTCTGAACAAAAAATAATAGGTAGGTATAATAAGAACTATTATAATCTAGGTACTTTGAAATAAAGTATTTGTGGGTTGGGAAGTTCCTGCATAACTAGGTCCAGCGATAACCAACTATCTGCCATATGTATGTTTAAATTTATTACAAACTTACCATCATAGGGGCATTTAATCTCAACTAGTCTTGTTGGATAACCATTTTCCATTACTATGCCATCTGGGGAATAAGCTAGCCAAGGATATTGTCTACAAATAATTAACCCCATTTCAATAACGGTGTAATTATTAACCAGCTTGTACTTGTTCAATGCTTTACTTTCATATTTCAAACCATGTTCAACATATCTATGGTGAAGCTTTTTTGGCCAAAAATAGTTTGTAGCTTTAGTATTCCAATCATCTTTAGAGTAGGTGTAAATTGAATAACATCTCGAACCTAAAAGAACACCAAATGTGAAATACTACATAGGTATCTATGTTTAAAAAAATATACTTTTATTATATTTTATAGATTTATAGTTTTTCAATAATATAAATAAGTGCCTGTGATCTAATCTCATGCCAAGTGGTAGATTTTTGAGCACACATTAAGGCTTTATTAAAAGGTATTAAATCCAGTATATCATTAGCTAATGACGTGCAGCATGGTTTTAAAGAATAGTTTTTGATATCTAAATTAAGATTTTCCAAAAATAAAGACTCTGCAGCCTGAGAAACTATAACATTGAAAGCCTCCGGAATTGTTACTTCCTCTACTTCCATGCTGAAATCTTGAGCTGTAGCTCGTCCTTTTCTAAAAAAATGTATAATACTTACTACTAATGATACTATTTTAAAATAACTTAAACATTACAATTCTATGAAGAAATCAACTTACAAATGCAAAGTCAAGCTAGACTCCTGACAAACTGAAGATAACAGTTGAAAGCATTCTTGCTGCTGATCATGAGTCAACTCCTTTGTCTCAGTAACTTTGGACTCAAAGCAAGATGTTTCCAAAATCGGTTTTGCTTCATATTCTTCTTCCACTTCCCTCTTTTTACTACTCCAGTAACATTTAACATCTGTAGTAGAGAGCTTTTCCAGAGAATAAATGTTAGATCTAGAATTAGAGTAGAATGTAAGTGAAAAGAAATTAAAATGTTTTTGTTTCACGGAATAAAATAATTATTATAAATAAGTATTTATTACCTTGTACATTTTAAGAGTACAGCAGCAATATGTTTACATATTCCACAAAGGCCAGCCTTGCAACTGCATGTAAATTGGGAAAATGATAATTTATTCCCATGAATATTCAACTTTCCCTTTATTTCATTGCACTGGTTTGAAGGCACAATGCTAGTAGTATCTCTACAGATATTTAATTTACTGCAGTTTTGCCAATCAGAATAATGTGTTTAGCATTTAAGAGTGCTTCGCCTTCTACAAAACATCTGCTTTCAAAGTTCGCCTGTAGATAGGAAAACACTGACGCCAACCTAAATACAGTTCGTCGTTCTCCATTATAAAAAGAGAGAAGAACGGGAATAAGCGCGATACACCAAAATAGTCAAAATATATAAAAACACAGCGAACACTACGAAGTCACAAGCCAAATGGAATGTTAAATCACAAGTAACCTCACTAAGTAGATATACCTGGCAAAATTATTACTTCTTATCCACCATGTTTGTTTACGAACGGCAGCACCCCCATCGGTAGTCGAAATCGCCAATAAAATGATATTTTATTATTCACTTCCATTTAATTGTACTCGAATCACTGAATACATAACATTTGATGGAATTGCTTCAATCGGATTACACCTGTAACTAACGGTGTTCTAATTAACCCTTTTTACGTGGGCTATTAGATGAGAATTTGGTAATTAAATCAAATTTGAACAAACGGTAATTAATATTTATGGCCAAATAACAAAATGATCAGTAACTAATTCAAGCAACTACAATTAAGCGGTAGTAGGCATAATTAATGGGAGTACACAATACACAATCACATAAATAAACACCTCGGTGCTCGGAAATGTTCTTTCAAGACAAATGACAAATATTTAACAAATACCCATCGTAGCGTCATCTGCTAATCACAACTACCACACATTTATACGTAGATTGCTTTACAGTCTCCTACATTATTCTTATTTTATATAAAGTAAAATTCCTCTACTGCTCAATAGAGGGAGCCAAAATATATTATTAAAAATGTTTATAATGATGTCACAGATTAATCTGTGATGATGTCTTATAATTAGTAATAAAACTTTTCAATGATTTATAATGTTTTGAATTAGGTAGACAAAAATTTGGAATATTTAAGTCGATTGTAATTAAACAAATTTTGTTTTCACCACTGCTTATTACTCTAGCTAGACCAATGAAAGACATCTGAAATTTACGATCCGAGAATTTACAGATCTCTTTAAAAGCCTCCATGTGGTACACAGATGCCAATAATGGACAAAAGTATTGAGAAATGTAATTTGGTTTGTAGTAATACGAAAAAAATGCAAAGTTTCCGTAGAAATCATTAAATTTTTATTGAATTGTTAAAGGGAAATGAAAAACATTTGTTTTACGTAAACAATTTATTCTATGATTTACAGACATTACAATAAATCTAGTAAGAAATACAACACTGTATAAATATTGAAATCTTATGTAAAAAAATCACAATTACAAAAATAATAGGTACATTTGAAAATTATATATGTATAGATAGGATTTAAAAACCAAAACAAATTACAATGAATCGATCCTAATTAGTACTAATTATCACTTTTTTTGGCTTCATTACAATTCGCGGTTTACTTCCATACGTCTTCTTCCTCTTCCTCAAAGATCTCTCAATGATTATTGCATCTTCTTTACCATTAACGCCAATATGCCCTGTAGGTTCGATCTTCTTCTCTTCTTCTGTTTGACTAGACCCGTCTTTCATTTCCACCTCTTTCTTCATCTCTTTCTCTATCGGTAAAGGTATCGGAATCGGGATAGGTATAGGAATAGGTAGGATAAGAGGATAGGGGACCATAACTGTAGGCGGGGGAATCAGAGAATCGAATGGTTTCCTGAACAGATTCGAAGTAGGTATAGGAACTGTTCCTATTTCTGGTTTCGATGATGGTACTCTTGGTTCTACTGGCAATTTTATTGGTTTGAAAACTGCTTCTGGTGCAGTACTGTCGAAGTCTGTAGGTGTTTGTCTAATCCTCAAATCCTGCGGTGCATCCTCCATTGTATTTGTAGAAGGACTACTGCAAGTTATAGTAGAAGGAAGCCTCTTTCTAACTTTCCTTTGAGATTTCATCCTGTTTCTTCTACTTTCTGTAGGATCTACTAATTTAGAAGGGTGAGTTAAGCTGAGAGGTGATGTTTGTGAAGGTGTTTCTGGTGGTTTTGGAGATATATCCGGAGAAGGACTTCGTAGTTCCGGTGATTTACAATTTTTTAACCACAAATCCGGAGTGATTAAAGTTCCGCTGCTGGATTCTTCGAGTCTTAGATGAGGATGTAGTTCGAGATGAGCTCGGGTTTCTCTACAGAAGATGTGCATTTTGTATTGGTTCAAACACTTGTCTGAACAGAATTGGAGTTGGGATGCACCATCCTGAAAAAATATATAATTTTGTATAAAATATGAAGATCTGTAATTTACAATGAAAAGCAGGTTACTCTCTTGTTATGTAGATGACGCTAATGTTGTTTTATATTTATTACAGTGCCTTAAAGGCACTAATATTTATTATAAATGAATTTAATATATAAAAAATATGAGAATTAGTTGCCAAATCTGTATCATTGTTTCCGTGTTTCAATTGGGAATACTTTAGCTGTAATTTCTCCAATTACAATTTGAAAAAAATATAGATTTAAACTAATAAAGCTCAATATGTAGATTTCTACTTTCTTGTCATAATTAATTAAAAAAAAGTTTCTCTATTGCCCTATACAAAATATGACGAATTTGTTGTGACTATTTTCCAAATATTAATCAATGTCTTAATTCAGAATAATCTAGCTCTAATTTATCTTATAACAATTTGGAAAAAATAAAATCTTTGAAATATAAAATAAGGACTCCAGTTGCAGATATCTACATTCTCGTAATTCATAATAATAAGAAAGTTTATCTACTCTTTTGTAGATGACGCGACAACAGTTTTTAAAAAATGTTTATAACCATGCTTCAATTCAGAATAAACTAGCTCCAATTTCTCTTATTACAATTTGGAAAGAATTAAGTAACTGGAATTTGAGAAAATTTGCAAATGTCTATATTCTAGTAATTCTTAATACAATATGTCGTAGATGGCGATAAAGTTATTTTAGAAATGTATCTATAAGGCATCTTTAGTATTTAATCATTTAAATACAAAAAAATTGAGAGGAATGGTTTGTGAGTATTTGCCAAATCTAAATCATCATATCCATATTTGTACGAGTATTTGAAATAATCTAGCTTCAATTACTCTTATAACAATTTGAAACCAAAATCATAAATTGAAAAGAACGAAGGTCAATTTACAGATTTCTACATTCTAAAATAAATCGGAGTTTCTCTCTTATTTTGTAGATGCCGCCACGTACAAAAACTTTATAATCACAGATTTATGTTTTTTATTACATAGAAACAACTCATTTCAACAATTATATGTTTTTATTTTGTTTTTCTCACAAAAAATTGCGTAACTTGAAAATTTACAGATTCCTTTAAAAACTCATTGCATAGATGTCAGTATCGCCCGTATCAATAATTTGAATTTGAATTAAACCGTTAAGATTTATAAATATATATAATGAATAAGGAATAGAAACAATAAACACTGAAGGAAATTAGACGAAACATGTATTCACAGCTGTATCAATATTAGACATCTACTATACTAAAAACGGTTTTTCACTTACATGGAAATCCACATAAGATATAGTGTGTCTGACATGTCTGCACCAATCACAGGTTTTGTTCTTTTTGAAGTTAGCTCTTCTGGATTGGGAAAAGCAAAGTTCTGTACAAAATACTGATGTACCAGAATGTATGGCAGTACTGTCGTCAATCGGTTTACCACACCAACCACACGCATCTGTAAATAATAACAATAATAATACTAAAAACTACATTATTTCAATTCGTTGGTTTTAGTGTATTCTTTTGTACATTAATTTAATTAATTATACATATTTTTTATTTCTTTGACCGGTTCCTGGTAATTATATTATATCATTCAAACAATAATTTTAACCTTTTGCGCGCCCTTTTGGTTTTGGTGATCAAAGTCATGCGCGGACGTCTCCTTCTGACCCTGGTTAGTTTCGTCCATAAACATAGAATTTCTTATGTTTTTTTCTATCTCTAAGGTTCCGTCGCACAGCTTGGTTGTTGCTGTGCTTTGTTATAATTCATCAGGTGGGACGGTGTAGATTTGGTGCGTTATGCGATGTTGTAGAGCGACTTTTAATTGCATCTTAATTCGATATGGATACTACAGATGTGTCTAAATGTCTACTATAAGATGTTTCCATAGACATATGAATATATGCCTATGGATGTTTCAAGCCTAATTTTGCTTTACATATTTCATATTTGGTACTTATATGATTGTGAGTTGATTTAGTTCGACCTAACGGCACTATAGTCTCTGTTGTTCTACGTAAGCGTTCATCTAAATTTTACAGAGAAAAGCCAGGATTTATCAATAAATAGACATATTTAAAAATAAATGTTAAAAAAAAGACGCACACTGGCGAATCAAGA
Organism: Galeruca laticollis; assembly: GCA_963921935.1. NCBI lineage: Eukaryota > Metazoa > Arthropoda > Insecta > Coleoptera > Chrysomelidae > Galeruca > Galeruca laticollis. Next base: position 84,427,226 of record OY998177.1, read on the forward strand.
ACTCGCAATCATCTAAAATAGTGTACATCTCATATATTGAGGTTAAAAGTATTAGACAAAAGTGTAAGATAACCCGAGTTATTTTCAGCTGTTGGTGTAATATCGGACGGCGCGTGCTACATATTATAAACCGACTTTCAGTTGTTATTTTAATTCGCTCGAAGGGTCGAATTTGTATTTTTTTATAAAATACAAATTAAAAATAGTTTTTTGAAATATATCAGTATAACTGTTAACTGTAATAAATCTTTTAATAGCAATGTAATAAATTCTCTGATCATTGAAATAATCATATGAGGTCTGGTTGAAAGTTCCTGCAAGTATCCTTTTTTTTAATAAAAATTATTTATATTTAAAATTTGAGTTCATACAATACAATGTATATACAAATAAATTTTGCACAAAAAACCAAATAAGATATTGGTTCACAATGAAAATATACAATTTAGAAACTAATAAAAAAAATTATTAAACTTAAAGGTGGGACTTTGTGTCATCTTGTTCATAGAAGAGAACATATGCTTCTCCACTGACTAAAGATTTCCACGATATTAATAGCACCCTTGAATCGTTATTTTCGTGCCACTGTTCCGTGTAGGGATGTAGGCAATATGATGTGTAGTGACCATTGTAAGTGGTTCCACTGTAATTTCATATAGCGTAGAGGTTGTACATACAAGGTGCCACATTATCAGCCGCGTAATAGCTCATATCAAGCCCTTCTATTGGAAAATCTATTGCAACATTAAGTTTTCCACTAAATCTTTCTGTTTGCGAAAAGCTCTTCAGGTGAATAACTAATATTTTTGGAAATTTATGAATTGAGAATGATTTAGTGCATCGTCTTCGTTCCTTATATTTCAAACATGTTGGATTCTCATCACCGTCGAGTGTTTCTTCTCTTGTAAACGAATCTAAACATTGGGAAAGTCTTAATTGACCTGTTCTTTTGGGTATAGAAAGGGATAAATCCCAAAAGGGATCGAAGGTAACTGAACAGTGACGACAGTGTGTGCACTTGAGTGTTGATTTTAATTGACCGACAAAGTTATCCACAATCTTGGAGTTGTCCATTCTCGGATATCTCAACCAAGATTCTTGTGCTTTCTCAATGTCACTAAGTTTGTCATCAATTTCTGTTAATATGGGTTTTGGTTTTTCATATACCTTGTTGACATCTTCGTGAAGTCCTGCTAATAGGTGACGAAGAAACTCCTGTGCATTATGTTGAGTGTATCCCATGAACCTTGAAGTAAATCGTTGAATCTGACTTTTCAATGATACTGTATTAACCACTCTGTCTGAACCGTCTTCAGACCAAAGCTCTTGAATAACTTCAGCATATGCTTTAATTAGTGCTCCTTTCGTGCTAGATATGTTTATGTTAATATCTCTTATGTATGCGTCTTTCTTTAGATATCCACCTTGTGTTTGATAGGCATTGGATAATAATATTCATGAAACATATGTTACCAATATTTTTGAGGCCTTTGAGACCCAAGAATTTTTTGGGAATACCCTTTATGGATCTGATTGTGGAGTTATTGTTAAGAGCTCTTTCGTAACTACTATCATTGTCCGAATAATCTCGGATTCTATTATTGTCTCTCTCACTTGATCGACGTGATAAGGAATTTGAATTGATGTTGTTTGCTATTGAATTAGATGGAGATATTGCGGTTTTAGAAAGTTTGGGTGATGTCGATAGATCGTTGGTCTGGTTCACTTTGTTAATATATTCCTTGTTATCTACATCATTTTTAGACGTGTCCTTTTGTTCTTGTTGAGTTTCATTCCCTTTCTGAAAAACTTTAATCGAAAATGAAATGTATGAAGAGAAGTTGTTAAATCTAGGATTATTTTTAGAAAGTGAACTGATGTTTATTGATTCTTCAGTTACTACGACCCTATTGACTTCTGACCCATTATTTTTTTCTATGTCTTCATTCTCTTCCAATTTTGAATTTAACTGCAAAACATCGGGGTTATTTTGACACTTGTTGGAGGCAATGTCATTTTTTTGGTCACCGAAACATTATTATTAGATTTTTTAACTCTGGTTGATATTGCTTTTGTAGTACTTAGTGGTTTCACTCCATTGGTTCCATCAGATATTTGGATCTAACCTCAGTTGTCTTATTGGCGAGGTTAGTACCATTTTTTACTGTTCTGGAGAGTTTGTCATTAAAATTATTTTTACTCAAATCGGCTACTGATGCGCGATTTCCGTTATCATCTTCATCAGACAAATTGTCTGTATTAGTATTGTTAAAGTATGCCACACTGTTAGTATAAATACCTTCCATTTGGTCGTTTACCTTTTTATTTGATGTCTTCAACTGTATTGGGGGTAAACCAGTTTTATATTTTGTTTTGGTCAAATATAATTTATTGCGCATAGGAATCGCACCATTCTCTAGCATAGTCATCTTCTTCAGTATTCCTATGAATGGGACATCATCTGGCTGGTGGTTATCAGTATTTTTTAGTACACTGAGGCCCAAAAGCTTGTTGGAGGCATAATTTATAAAATTGTCAATGCATGTATTATCAGAAGGCACGCATTCTGAAGAAGAGAATGAAGATGTTAAAGAAGAATTTCGGAAAAAGGAAAGATCACGATTTAGGGTCGGTAATGTGAGAAAGTTTGAAAGAGGTAGAAGAATCAGGTTTCTTATGATTAGGTTTCATAAAAAGTTCTCCTAGAGGCTTACAATGGGTAAACGTACCGAGAAAAGATGAAGCGTTTCCTCTTTGAATTGCAATACTTATTTGTTGTATAAAGAACAAAGTTGCTCTTGAATCATTGGTTTCTACTAATATTTTTTTACCGATTTCTTCAATGAATTTTAAAGCTTCATGACCGAAAACACCAGAGGTTTCAATTGCTAAAGGAATAAAAATATAAATGTTCTCCAAATTTTTGTATTTATTGATTTTAAAAGTTTCGCCTTGTAAAGCTGCAGCGCCTGCGGAAGTAAATGTGGAGACATGGAACCGAGCCCAAGTGTCAGTGCAAGTGAAATCCCATATAACTGGTCTGCTGCGTTGCCATGGAATGAGGGTCATACCATCTGGACGTTTACCGTCGTCGCGGCAAGTACCTAACGGCTTCAACGAACAGGGAATCTTTGCAGATGACAGGCCTCGTTTGATTAGGTCATTTACTGCAGAATGACGTGAAAAACGGCCGGCACTTAATTTGCAGCTTAGGCCGTGTCTACCATATTCATCAACATCAGCTCCGCAACGACAGCGATGTTTTACACAAATTTGACAACCTAAACGGAGACCAATAGAAATACCGAAACTTTCGTCATCTAAAAGCGTACCTAATGAGGCCGACGGTACGGCGTTCAACCATGCTCCTGATTCCTTTGAAAATTCTGCATTCAAACGAGCCTTGTCTGGTAAATTGATAGCTTTCTGAAGCAGATTTTCGTTTTCAATGTTCAATAAAGGTATATCCCAGGATTTTTGAAAGGATTTATATTCATCGGGTACAACTTTGTTAGACTTTAATGACCAAATATTTTCTACCTCCAATAATAAATTTTCTTGTGTGTGGAAAAATATAGGCAGAATGTAATTAATGAATTTTTTTTAACTATTTAATGATGACAAAAAAGAAGGAAGAGCTACTGAAACGATTGAGCGAATTCCTAAATCACTATATGAAACAGGTAGTGAAGCTTGTTTTCAAGAAACAATGTTAATTAATGACTCTAATGAATGACGAATGGTATTGTCAAAATTGATTAAGATATCATTATGTAACTAGGTTGGACTACATCTTAAGATATATGTTAATTTTGGAATTAATAGGCAATTCTTGAGAAGGTAATAAGCAATATGTGTCGGTAACCAGGATAAACGAGATGACATTTTTTTTTGAAAAAGATTAGTTTTTCATTGAAAGCTGATAGAAAGGATTCGTTTAATAAAGGAGCACCTAATAGAAATAAATTTTGTCTGTTGGTAATTGTTATGTCTGGTGCTACAGAATTAAATTTATCAATGGTTTTAATAAATTATCACGATGAATTGCATTGAAAGCATTCCTAAAATCAATTTTCAGAAAAACTTTATTATTAACCTCTGGATGATTAAAGACGAAACGTTTTGCTGCATGTGCAACTGCTTCACAACCACCTTTCGACCCGAAACCAAATTGTAATGAACGAAGTAAATATCCTAATTTGTCTCTGATGTTTGAACAAATTATTGTCGGGGGTAATACCACAAGAGCTCAGAATTAGCCAGATATTTTTTGTGGTTGTTTTCGAATACTTACTTTCATTGGAAATTTAACGAGAGCTGTTCTGGCAAAATCACGAGAGCGTAGCTCGAGTGATTTTGCCTGAACAGATCATGTTAAATTGCCAATGAAAGTAAGTATGAGAAAACCACCGGAAAAAATATCCTGCTAAATCTGAGCTCGCGTGGTATTTGGTAAGACAATCCCATGAATAAAAAACTCAATTCAATTAAACTTTATTCAACAAACTAAATGAACAATGAGTAGAAACATAATGTTTAGAAAGAACAATTGTTAAAAATACAATTATTATATACAATTGGAATTGTTATATGCTGTTTAATTCATTCTGTTTTTGACATTTATAATTGTCAAATTGACGTGCATTGCTTGGTAAACAGTCAGTACCTAAATGCTAGGGTTGCTACGGTAACGTAATTTATCCGATATTTTTATCCACTTGCAAACTCTCTTCCTTCCTATTTAGCCGACAGCAAACTACGATTTTTGTATTCACAAATGGGAATTATTATACATGAATGGGATTGTCGCTACTAAACGACGGCAAACTGTACCAATAGCAATTGCTCTGATACCCCCTGCTTTTTTAGTTAAAGCTAATAGTGACGCTCCGAATAAAATAGGACGAATATTGATGTCATTTAAAATAAAATTACATAATTTACACAAAGATGATAAGAGATTTTTTCCTGAAGGGCCAGTACTGTAACTTATTAAATATTGTAGATGTGAAGGTCTTAAAGAGTCTAAAGTGGCTGGCACTGACTGTAACTTATTAAATATTGTAGATGTGAAGGTCTTAAAGAGTCTAAAGTGGCTGGCACTGACATCAGCAAAACTGTCATCTGAAGCTAAGATTTTGATTGCGGATGTCAAGTCGCCGTCAGAAACTTTATTAATGACATTTATAATTTTACTATTTTTTGATAAATTTATGTTTTTCCGAACTGAGAAATTTGTGATTTGCTGATCAGAGAATTTCAAATGATGATCTATATTATCAAAGGTTTTTAAATTATTCTTGATTATAGTAGAGAGAGATACTTTTTTATTAGAATTTTTAGAAGGAAGACTTAAAACATTGTATGGGAAAAGCAATATATTTTCCCAGGTAGGAATAGAATTTCGTCTTACGCATTCATCAATGAGACTAGGGAGCGTTGAAGCACAAAGAGCCCTTGAAGCTTTTGGGACTCTTCTGATGACTGATCGTTGGCTCTTCAATTTTGCTAACTTTACATGAAAATCCGTATCTTTTAGTTCCTTATTGATGAGACTTTCTTTTGTAATAGAACTTCGACTTTGTCCACCATGGGTCTTGTTTTGGTGTGTTTTCAGGCCTCGCTTCTTAAAAAATTTACCACAGATTTCACATTTTATGGTCACTGGTGTTGACATCAGGCTTCAAAATATATTAGATAAATAAATTCGTTATAATAATAAATATTTCTACTATTTCTTGTTTTAAACTACGCGCAAGATTCCCCCGTAGGCTGGGGAATTGTTCGCAAATACACTTTTGTACTTTTGAATTTTTTTTGTGATTAAGGTAACTACTACAGTATTTCTGATGATATTACTATTTAGTTATTTCATCGACTGATTTACTAAAACGTTTGGGATTCATTTTTTTAATTTCTTCAAAATTTATGAGTTGTTGTTGTTACGCGCTTTATTTATTATGGTCAGCTCGCTAGCTCCAGAAGCGCAACCTCATGCGTAAGCTCAGTTCGGTCGGGGGTGGGTATGCAAAAATTCCTATTTTATTTTGTTGTTAAAAATGGGCGCCACTAGTTAAATTTTAATGAGCCAGCCCTAACTAGTAGATCGCCACGATAGTCAGGATGGAGCAGACAATATATAAGAAGGTAGGTATTACCAGAGGGGAGAACAAGAAACACCCTTATAATGAAAATCTTTGATATTTCTAAGTACTAACACAAAGTATTCATAACTGAATCCTCAAGTTTGCAATTAGATCAATTTTAAATTTTATTTCGATTTTAATTTTATTTTTTAACCTCGTTATCACACTACTTCTACGGAATGGTTAACTAGACTATACCATCCCCATTACCTTCTTTTATAGCATATTCAAAAACTCATGAAACTAAACTAACTTAATGACCAACCCCTGTACACAAAAAATATCGTACGAATCGTATAAATCATCTTTATAATCCAAAGTAATAATGTTAATATTAATAATAATGGAAATGCTAACGAATGTACTCTAATTGTGATATTCCAATACTTTTTTTTCAATACGTACCAATACTTTGATGAAGTAATATGATAGTGATTGTGTTATAATTGTAATGAACGTTTTGTTAAGTTATAATCGAATTTCAATATTAATGAAGAGAGGAAAATGACCGGAAACCGAATAAATATTCAGCGTATTGTATTTCCCACAGTGATTTTTTTTATATATCTGATGCAAAACCATTTATTCAGTGAGATGAAAGCAAAAAAAAACGATATTAATTGAGTTTTTCGTAACGTTATTTTGAGTATATTAGAATTTTTATCTGTGACCGCATTAAGAAAATATACTTAATGTAATTAAATAAATCGTAGGAATTAATTCAGCTATTTAATTAATAATTACGTACTTTTAGACAAGATGGCGTTATTGACCATAGGTCAAACTACAATTGTGATACATCTGGCAATCATGCGTAAAAGTCGTTCTATAACAGTTTGAAAGCATAATTGTATATTAAAGAGCAAGTTTCATAAGGCATCATTTTATCGCACGCGTCCAAGTTTAGAAAACGAGCCGAATGCGAGTTTTCTAAAGGACAAGTGCGGTGAAAGGTTTTATGAAACAAGTTTTTCATACTATTTTTTCCAAAAAGTAACAAAATTTAAAAAATAGGATAATTAAATTGATTTAAGAATTTTTTTTCATGACGTAGCGATTGGTAGCGTCAACTTGAAACATTTGAAAATCGAATAATTGTGTCCATTTGCAATACGTTTGTGCTTTTTACTCTGTTTAATCGTCTACCTGCGAGAAAATAATGGAAAATTATGAACGGTCTACCCCACCTGAACTGTTGTAGTATTTATTGTTCAATGATGCACTATGTTACGATTAAAGCGTTCCTTGGATTGAAGTTGGGTTATGTTATGTGTGAGCTTGATTTAATATGTGACAAACGTTGACTCTTCATTATTAGGGTTCCCAACTTGGATGAATAAAATATTAAGTTTCGAAAAATACTCTCTTTTCAAACTCAACGAGGCTTCATAAAATAATCATTCGAATCGCAAAGTAGAAAAATACTTTTTTCTACTACTATATTCCGACGTAGTTTTTGATTATGGAATAGCTTCATTCTAGCACTAGTGCAAGAACATTCATTCTCGACCTTGTTATGGAATGAATACTTGTGGCGCCTTATTCTAAATATCACGGTTTATTTGACAGAAAGAGAAAATAGGCGTGTTCCGTTTTTGTACACCTGCTGTACTACGCAGAGTAGAAGTAGTTCAAAAATACCAAAATGCATAAAAAAGCCTCTAAACTCAACGTAAAATGACTAATATGGTCGTTGAATATTAATTGTTAGAACCAGAAGTGCAGAGTAAGTGTACTTTATGACATTTTCTAATAAAAAAAGAAAATACAATATCTATAATACTTTTCAACACATGACAAACGCATGCGCAGCCGCCATGTTGAAAGAGCAGTAGTTTAAAAATTTCGTACTGTTTTGTGCAATAATGACTGGGATAGCAAAATATTATCTACGTAAACAAATTCATCATTCAAACAAATTAATGATGATTCTGTACCTATTAACAATTCAGTTGAAGCGCATAATTGTGAACAATTGAAAATGTGGTTAAAGTGTCATGGGTGTTTTCAAAAAGATAATATAAGTAAGCTAGTTGTGAGGTTAACTGTCAATACAATCCATTATCTAAATAAAATTAGGTAAATCATTATTGAATTCAAATTAACAATAATAATTTATTGTTATCACATGTAGAAACTTTAAAATTAACATCTAGGTTGATAATTAATATTATTAATAATATTAAAATTCAAAATTTTCCTGATGCTATAAACATATTACATTTAACATAGGATTACTCGTTTATATTACTACAATAATATATATATATATATATATATATATATATATATATATATATATATATATATATTAAACAAGGTTTTAATGTTTTATTATTAATTTTAATTGTTTATTGAATTTGTCTGTGTTTGGCTAGCTCAGTTATGATTAATTATATGTTATAATTATTATTTATTATATTATATTCGGGAGCATGAGACTCATTCTACCCTTCGAGTTCTGGCTTTGTTTGATATACTTTGCTTATATAAAATAAAAAGAAATACTGTACTTTCAATGATTCAATTTTATAACGAAATTTTTATTTAAATATTTATAAAATAGTTACGCCTATGGAATTACCAATACATAGTCATAAATGATATCATACACCATCCTATGCGCATGCTCAACTAAAATCGAATGGATGCGAGACGGAACGAACGATTCTTATTTTACGTAAGCAAAATAATCCAAACAAAGCCAGAACTCGAAGGGTAGAAAGAGTCTCATACTCCCGAACAATATCATATAATTAATTAATAACTGAGCTAGCCACACAAAACAACTAAATCAATATAAAGCAAAATCTAAACAATTCAAATTAAAAAATTAAAAATATATATAAAAATATATATAATTAAATTAAAACATATAAAATATTTATAATATATATATATATATATATTATAGTGGATATGTTTTATATTTTAATATTTTTACTTATATGATTTACCTTTATTTACCCGTTTTTACCTTCGGCTAGCCCTATATGATTATATGAAAATTTTTTCAATTGTATGTATTGTTTAAATTTTATATTGCAGTCGGAAGCATGAGACTTCTCTCTTTGAGTCCTGGACACCTATTAGAAATTTTTTTTACATATATGAACATTTACTTATTATGATTTCGTGATAGGTCTATTCCTGAATAAATTATATATCTTTATTTCAATCATCTCACCATATGATAATCGAATGAATGATTTAAACAATGTTCGTGAAAAGTGTTATGGACATTGACTGGAATAAGAAAAATACCAACACTTAAATAAAAATATTTTAATAAATTGTTAATGAAATCTTCAAAATTTTACACACACAAATATTCCTGAACCTCCTCTGTATTCTTTGATGGTCATGCGCACTGAACGCTTATAGTAGCTGCTTCGGCGCAACGGAGCAACTCTTCCGGTTCAACGTTTCTCGTCGTCACAAAATTATAGTACACAGTTAACATGGAGGATGCAAACGTTTAACAGTTCAATGTGCATCAATTTAGTGCATTTAGAATAATATGGTTGAAAACTTATATTAAACAGTTACATATATAATTCAAGTTGTGAATTAAGTGTGTGTTTGATAGTTATAAGAATAGGTCAGCATGCAAAGCGGAAATTAAGATTGGAAAAGCATTTATGAGTGGTGTGAACTTTGATTATTTTACAAACGAAAAACTTTTTACAAGTAAGTACATATTTAATATCTAAAATTATTGTTGCAGAAAATTAGAGTTCTTTAATTATCCATGGATAAATTTTGGTATTGATTATTTTAAAGTTTCTTTGGCCAATTTTAGATTATTCAAATTTAAATGTTCAAATTAATTTCAAAAGTTCACTTTTTCTTTGTTTGTTTGGAATTCCAAATTAAAAAAACTCAAATAACACAGACCTTATATTCCATTCTCGGCGTGGTGGACCTGCAACATCCCGTCTCTTTTCTTAGGTATTCCTTACCCAAGAAATACTCGTTCGGCACGTTTCACTTTTTCACAGGGGTTAATCTACATTAATATTATGAATTTTTTATGGATTTAGATTTAAAATTATTACTTTTACTTTAAAGTTTTTACAAAAATCTTCTCAGAGAATTACATCCCAGTTCATCATTCCCCAACTAACTCTCGACTCTCTTTTCTTTTAAAAATCAACATTTTTACAATCTCTAAAACACAGCCTCCTAATTTGTTATTTTATTCAACAATTGTCAATGATAATGTTTTTTTTATGGAAATACTGAATTCTTCAATTAAAATAGTCTTGGAGAGTGAAATCACTTGTATAAATGGTTTAACAATATCTTATAGAATATATAAATAATCTTTTACATGTATTACAATGGTTTCAATCCTTGTAATTCCTTTTTTTTTAGTAAATTTGTTTACAATTAATATACAATTTCTACAATCTAAATTTATGATTTATATATATGGAACTGTTTATTTTTTAATTCTTTAATTAGCACTAATTTCGCTTTATATAAATTCTAACTTATTTTCAAATTTACATTCTCTGTTTTATATTAACTTCCAACTCATTGAATTTAGGTTGGCAATATTATAACTAGATTCAATCACTTCCTTCATTGATTTCGATTTGATTACTAGATTTCTATGACATACAATATGGCTCTTATTCCGAATGTCATATTTCATACAGTTTTACTTTTATAAATTATTTTTTTCAAATTGTAACTTTTTATTGTATTTGCATATCGTTAATAAATTAGTGATTTGATTATTAATTCTTATTATTTTAGGTTTTGAACAAATTAACATCCTTTTCCTGATTCAAGTGTGGACATAGCAGCGTTCAGATTGATTTTAATGAAAATTGTTGACATTGACTTGACCTTAGGATTTATTTGTGAAGGTAACATTTTCTTAAGAATTAATTTCTATATTATCATTACCATTCTATTCCTTATCCTTAATCCATTTCTTAAATTGATGTACTCAATATTTTATAATACATTTGCTTAAGTCATTCATTCGTTTTATGTTAAACTTTGTTCTTAATTAGGTAGTGTCTAATGATACACCATACGTATATACAAAAAAAAATTCCTTTTTTAATTCAATCTAATATATGAATATTTATCTATACTAGAGGACTGGCTTAACTCCCCTCAAATTTAAATTTTAAAAGGTGTCTATTTAGATAACTTCTTAAAATTTCAATTTTCAATCTGTAATCCATGCTAATCGATCTATAGATTTCAGCTCAGTACTTACATTTCTGATAACATTTTTATTTTTATTCTTATTATTAAAATTTTTATGATATTCTTATAATTTAACCATATTAAACTCATTCCAAAATAATTTCTCATTAGGGACATAACAATAATGATTCTTACATTTTATTCTCATAATTCTTATTCTTATTAAATTATTCATATCTTATATTCCTTACTCTTTTCCATCGTTCCTTATTCAAAATCTCAATACTTATACTTGCTCCTTTACATATTTACTCTTCTATTTTTTCTATTTCATCTTTTATACTAAGAACATAATTTTTAATTATTTCAATGATTTCCTATAATTTCATATCAATTTTCAACCTATATTCATGTCAATTTATCTATTCTTATAGTCGAACCTTTAACTCTTTACTTTCTATCCATATTTATATTTATTTTCATATTTCTTAATCATAATTCATCAACTTTATTTCATAACTATATTCATTATATCATAATTTTCTCATCATATCTCCCTATCTCATAATAATTAATCATATCATATACTTTATAAATATTTCTTTCCATTATTTCACTATACTTTTCTCCCTAATTCCTATAAAATTTTTCTTCACATGAATATTTCCTACTTATATCTTGATTTGAAAACTTTCTTTCCTTCTCATCTCTTTTACTGTTTATTTAATTATTTCCTATCTTATCCTTCCTATTTCCTACCTGTCCTTATTAATAAGTGTTTATTTAATTTTATCATGTCCTTTATCTAAGAAATTCTCATAAAAATTTACTATTATACTAAAGCTTAACTAGCCATCTTTCTTTGATATTATTCATTTATCATAAATACATTATATTTCTTTATGCTTCAATTTTTTAGATTACATTAACCACGGATACTGTATGCTGCCTACTAGTACACTACCTATGAAAATTGAAAATCTTATGTTTAACTTGGTCATTATCTTCACGTTGTATATGAGAATACATCTTATGAAGTAAAATCGAAAAAAAAAACCTTACATCTACCTATACTACTATCTATTTACATGTAAGTAACATAATATTATCTATTCCTCTTATCACTCTTTTATGGTGAATTATACTTATAAATTGATTCTATATTAAAAATACCCCTAATCATGTTTGTTCCTGGGTATGCCAATTTATAACTATTTTGTGCATTATCATTTATTATTTCATAAGGTCCCTCGAATGGCAATTGCAATTTAATACATTGGTCTTCTGCTTTATTAGATGTCTTTAATGCTCTGATTATAACCAATTCTCCTTTATTAAAGGTTGTTTTCTTCTTAATTTTCTTGTTCTGATCCCGTATATATTTTTCTGCATTCCTCCTTATTCTGATATTCACCTTTTCTAGTGTCTCTTCTAGAGTAGTATCTCTATTCAGAATCCAGTTTCTTTTAGGTTGGATACCTTTCATTGAATAAATTGGACTTTCCTCTGTTACCCCATGTGGTAAATTATTTATAAATTCTTCAATTTTGTCCATATTTTCATCCCATCTAATATGTGTCTTTTGACAAAGAATTCTTAAATATTTTAAGATTTCCTTTATATATCTCTCAGCTGGATTGGAGCTAGGTCTTCTAATACTAATAAATTGTAGTTTTATTTGTTCTTTATCACAATACTGCTTTAATTTTTTACTTTCAAAGTATGTAGCATGGTCAAGTATAATTCTCTTAGGTCTTCCTACTTCTTCTATATATTTTTCCAAACATTCTATTACCACCTTAGCCGTTGATCTCTTACATGGAAAAGTTTTAACAAATTTGGTATAAACATCAACTATTACTAGTAAATCCTTATTACCCGATTCACTCCTAATTAAGTTTCCTATAAAATCCATTGCCACAATCTGTAATGGTTTATTTGTAATTATCGATTTTGCTGTCATGCTATTGTGGTAATTTTTTTCTTTGGCCAGTTGACATATTTGACAATATTTACATATTTCTTTCACTATACTCAAATCCTTCTTTGCCACATAATTTTCTCGAAACAAAGTCCATAGTTTTCTTGTTCCTATGTGTCCATTCTCTTTATGTAGATGACGAATAATTTCCTGTGCAAACTCCTTACTTATTACAAATACTTCTCTGTCCTCCAATTTCTTATACCACACTTCATCAATTTTATAGGCACCTTTAACTTTCTCATTATCAAAATGTCTCTGATCTTCTTTAACCTTTTCCAATGTAAATATCCCCTCTGTTTGGTACAATTGGTTTATTCCAATTTGAAATTTGGTTTGATTGTTCCCTACTTCATCTACTCTACTCAATGCATCTGCTACCACGTTTAATTTCCCTGGAATATATTTGATTTCGAATTCATATTCTTGTAACAACAAGATCCATCGGTGTACACGATTATTGGCATAGCGGTTTTTCAACATAGCTGTAAGTGCTGAGTGGTCAGTTTCTAAAATAAACTTAGCTCCTAATAGATAGAATCTTAGTTTGCTAATGCAAAATACAACACTTGCCATTTCTAATTCTGTTATTGAATATTTCTTTTCTGCTGGCTTAGTCACTCTGGATATAAAACTAATAGGTACTTCTTCTCCATCTTGTATTTGAATTAATACCCCTGCCAATCTTTCTATTGAAGCATCCGTTCTCAAGATAAAAGGTTTGTCATATTGTGGATGAAATACTTTTAGGCTGTTAAGAAAAATTTCCTTTAACTCCTGAAATGCCTTTTCTCTCCTCTCGTCCCATTTCCATCTAATATCCTTCTTTAATAATTCTATAAGAGGAATTTCTCTCTTACTTAGATCAGGAACTAACTTCTTGAAATAATTGATGATACCTAGAAACCCTCGTAAAGTTCTTAAGTTATGTGGTGTTTTATTCTCTAGGATTGCTTTAATTCTCTCAGGATTCATTGTTATACCAGTGTCACTTAAAACATATCCTAAATAATCCACTTCTCTTTTATAAAACTGACATTTCTCTAAGTTTAATTTAAGTCAGGCATTTTCTAATTCCTTTAATATTATTTCCAGATGTTTATAATGCTTCGTTTCTGTTTCAGAAAAAATCAAAATGTCATCTATGTAGTGGAGAGTGAAATCTTCATACGGATTCAAGATTGTATGCAACGTTCGTACTAAGGCTGCACAAGAACTTTGGAGTCCAAATGGCACTACACAAAATTGATACACCACTCCATCTACCATAAATGCAGTGTATTGTCTACAACGATGATCCAATGGAATTAACCAAAAGCTATGCTTTAGATCTAATTTTGAAAATATATTAGCCTTTGTAATTCTTCCAAATATACCTTCAATATTTAATGGACTTTCGTATTGTTTTTTAGTAAATTTATTTATATTCCTAGCATCCAAACATATTCTAATATCCCCCGATTTCTTTTTTACACAGGTTATTGCACTTATGTATTGTGAATTAGATCTTTCAATAATACCGTCTTGTAACATTTTATTAATTTCCTGATATACCTCTTGTTTTAATTTATAAGGTATAGGATAAGTTTTGATCTTAAAATTTTTTATTTCTGGTATGACTTCAATTTTGTGAACATATCTAGTCGCAACGCATACTTCCTCATTGAACAGCTTTTCGTGAGAATCAAGTAATTCATAGACTCTCTGTTTGTATTCCTCCGGACATAATTCCTCCCTCATGTTTTGTTCTTCTTCAGCAATGTGATTTATTTGTCCAATTGCACATTCGTTTTTTTCTATATCTGTTTGATAATTTGTTATAAACGGTATTGTATGATTATTATATATTATGTTTTGCATTTTATAATTTATTATAATTCTATGTTTACTTAATTCATCTGTACCCATGATTATGTCATATTTTAAATTTTTCACAATCAACAATTGTACTGATAAAACCTCACCATTTAATTCTAGGTTTGTCATAATGGTTTTAGTAGTTTCATATAATTTTCTTCCATTTGCCCCTATTAATGATATTTTATTTGTATTTATCACCATAATATTGTCCTGTTTTAAATTGTCTACTATATTTTGATTTATAATGGAAACTTCGGAACCCGTATCTAATAAAACTCTACATTTAATGTTATCTAAATTTCCCTCTATAAATACTAATCTATTTAATTCTGGGTTTGTTGGTTCTTCTTCTAATATAAATTCTCTAGGATGTTGATATTTAGAAGAATAGACAATATTATGCACATAAGAGCAACTTACTCGAAATTTGGATCAGAACTCGGGCCCTGATCACTATTCCTTCTTATCTCTTCCTGGTTTTGTATCATGTTCACCTGTCTTCTATCTTCACCTCCTCGACTATCTCTTTGATCATAATTCCTGTCTCTGTTTTCATTTCTTCTGTCCTCTTCATTATTTCTCCCCTCTCTTCTGTATTGTTGCCAGTTCCGATTACGATTGTCGTTATCATTCCGTCTTCCATAATTTTGGTAATTTCCTCCATTATATCCATTATTCCGATTCCCATTATTACCATTCTGATACCCATTACGATAGTTTCCATTTCCGTTTCTGTAATTATCATATCTCGGATTTCTATCATCCCGTCCTGGTCTTCTTCTCTCGTAATTTCGATTTTCATAATTTCTCTGATCATTTCTCCATTCATTTTCTCTTCTATTCTGTCCATTCCCATTTTCATTTAATCGATTGTCTCTTGTATCGTTATGATTTGTATAGCTCCGTTCCACTCTTTGTAGATATCTTGATAAACTATCCATGGCTTTAATATTATGAAGCGCTATTGTTTCAGCTACTTCTGAATTGAAATGTCTGCCAATGTATAGCACTAATTCCTCCTCCTTCATTCCCGGATCTAAGTACTGGGCTACATTATATAATTGCATCGCATAATTATTCAGGTTTTTGCTTTTCTTATAATCAAATTTCCCGAAGTATAACCGCTCTCTGAATGTTGCTTGTTGCAATTCTCCCCAGAAATAGGCTAAGAATTGTTGCTCGAACTCTTCTAGGCTTTGTATTAGTTCTTCCTTATTACAAAACCACAATAAAGCATGGCCCTGTAATATGCTCCTTATAATAAGCTTGATCTCAACAATATCTCTGATTCCTTTAATTTTGTTTCTAATTATTTTGAGAAATACTTTGGGATGTATATTGTTAATATTCCCATCAAATTTCACTCCGATTTCTAAATTGTGGAAATTTCCTGGGTATATATTGTTTCCTCCATTTCTTCTCAAATTTTCCTCCATTTCCTCTATCGTGATCCTTAATTTCCGATTCATTTCTTCAATTTCTTTATTCATTTGTCGATTTATGTCGTCGGTTATTGTTAGACTCATCCCCGTTCTCTCTTCAATCCGGCCATCCAAATCCTTAAATTTTCTATTTACGTTATCTTTCATCTGTTCCACTTCCTTTGTTATTTGTTTATTTTGTTTTGAGACCTCTACTTTAATATTCTCTGGTAAATATTCTTCTAGATCTCTTCTAAATTCTAATACTTCTTCTACTATGTTTTCTCTGATTTTCATACCATTTTCCTGTATTTCTTGTCTTATGTTTTTATTATTTTCCTCTATGTCTTCTTGTATTTGCCGAATACTCTTCTTATGTTCTTCTTGATTCTCCTTAAGTTCCTTAATCTCTTTGCAGTTTTCAAATCTAACCTCTTCTATCTTCCGTTCCAATCTGTTCATGTTTTCATGAATATTATGAATGTCTCCCCTCAAATTAAGCTCCATTCTATCCATATTTCCGTTAATGCTATTTATATTTCCATTCAACTTTTGATCCATTTTGTTCATGTTTTCATTTAACTCTCCCTTCATTGTATTCATCTGGTTCAACAATTGTTGCATCAAATCTATCATTTGGTTATCATTCCTTGTTCTTGTTTGTTGTTCCCTTCTCTCTTGTATTTCTTGACTTCTATCCAATCCTTCTTCTACTCGTTCTACCTCTATTTCATATTCTTCATCTCCTGTTCTCCTTTCTTCCTGTGCATCATCTTCCGATTGCTGTCCTTGGATGAGGTATTGCACCTGGAAATCTCCCATTCCATGGCTTCTTCCTTCTCTTTCCTCCTCAGATCCACTATCATTTCCAACCTGCTTCCCATCGCGCAACATCATTTTCCTATTTTCCATTGTTCTTTGTTTTTAATTTATTTTTATTTTTTTAATATATTATTTTTATAATCGCCCCACGTTTTTGGGTGCCAATTTATAGTGGATATGTTTTATATTTTAATATTTTTACTTATATGATTTACCTTTATTTACCCGTTTTTACCTTCGGCTAGCCCTATATGATTATATGAAAAATTTTTTAATTGTATGTATTGTTTAAATTTTATATTGCAGTCGGAAGCATGAGACTTCTCTCTTTGAGTCGTGGACACCTATTAGAAAAAAATTTTACATATATGAACATTTACTTATTATGATTTCGTGATAGGTCTATTCCTGAATAAATTATATATCTTTATTTCAATCATCTCACCATATGATAATCGAATGAATGATTTAAACAATGTTCGTGAAAAGTGTTATGGACATTGACTGGAATAAGAAAAATACCAACACTTAAATAAAAATATTTTAATAAATTGTTAATGAAATCTTCAAAATTTTACACACACAAATATTCCTGAACCTCCTCTGTATTCTTTGATGGTCATGCGCACTGAACGCTTATAGTAGCTGCTTCGGCGCAACGGAGCAACTCTTCCGGTTCAACGTTTCTCGTCGTCACAAAATTATAGTACACAGTTAACATGGAGGATGCAAACGTTTAACAGTTCAATGTGCATCAATTTAGTGCATTTAGAATAATATGGTTGAAAACTTATATTAAACAGTTACATATATAATTCAAGTTGTGAATTAAGTGTGTGTTTGATAGTTATAAGAATAGGTCAGCATGCAAAGCGGAAATTAAGATTGGAAAAGCATTTATGAGTGGTGTGAACTTTGATTATTTTACAAACGAAAAACTTTTTACAAGTAAGTACATATTTAATATCTAAAATTATTGTTGCAGAAAATTAGAGTTCTTTAATTATCCATGGATAAATTTTGGTATTGATTATTTTAAAGTTTCTTTGGCCAATTTTAGATTATTCAAATTTAAATGTTCAAATTAATTTCAAAAGTTCACTTTTTCTTTGTTTGTTTGGAATTCCAAATTAAAAAAACTCAAATAACACAGACCTTATATTCCATTCTCGGCGTGGTGGACCTGCAACATCCCGTCTCTTTTCTTAGGTATTCCTTACCCAAGAAATACTCGTTCGGCACGTTTCACTTTTTCACAGGGGTTAATCTACATTAATATTATGAATTTTTTATGGATTTAGATTTAAAATTATTACTTTTACTTTAAAGTTTTTACAAAAATCTTCTCAGAGAATTACATCCCAGTTCATAATTCCCCAACTAACTCTCGACTCTCTTTTCTTCTAAAAATCAACAACATTTTTACAATCTCTAAAACACAGCCTCCTAATTTGTTATTTTATTCAACAATTGTCAATGATAATGTTTTTTTTTATGGAAATACTGAATTCTTCAATTAAAATAGTCTTGGAGAGTGAAATCACTTGTATAAATGGTTTAACAATATCTTATAGAATATATAAACAATCTTTTTACATGTATTACAATGGTTTCAATCCTTGTAATTCCTTTTTTTAGTAAATTTGTTTACAATTAATATACAATTTCTACAATCTAAATTTATGATTTATATATATGGAACTGTTTATTTTTTAATTCTTTAATTAGCACTAATTTCGCTTTATATAAATTCTAACTTATTTTCAAATTTACATTCTCTGTTTTATATTAACTTCCAACTCATTGAATTTAGGTTGGTAATATTATAACTAGATTCAATCACTTCCTTCATTGATTTCGATTTGATTACTAGATTTCTATGACATACAATATGGCTCTTATTCCGAATGTCATATTTCATACAGTTTTACTTTTATAAATTATTTTTTTCAAATTGTAACTTTTTATTGTATTTGCATATCGTTAATAAATTAGTGATTTGATTATTAATTCTTATTATTTTAGGTTTTGAACAAATTAACATCCTTTTCCTGATTCAAGTGTGGACATAGCAGCGTTCAGATTGATTTTAATGAAAATTGTTGACATTGACTTGACCTTAGGATTTATTTGTGAAGGTAACATTTTCTTAAGAATTAATTTCTATATTATCATTACCATTCTATTCCTTATCCTTAATCCATTTCTTAAATTGATGTACTCAATATTTTATAATACATTTGCTTAAGTCATTCATTCGTTTTATGTTAAACTTTGTTCTTAATTAGGTAGTGTCTAATGATACACCATACGTATATACAAAAAAAAAATTCCTTTTTTAATTCAATCTAATATATGAATATTTATCTATACTAGAGGACTGGCTTAACATATATATATATATATATATATATATATATATATATATATATATATATATATATATATATATATATGCAGATAATACAATTATAGTCATCTTGAAAAATGCACTTTTCAATTAAGACATTTATTTTAATTTCTTTTTTATGAGTACTATTTGTTCAATATTTGTTGATTTTAACTATTTGTACAAAGGTATTTTAACATGCTTGTTACAAAACAGTACGAAAAGATGACTGAACTTCACGCATGCGCGCAAAATAAATTAGCGATGAAAAGGTCTATTAACAACAATTGTGAACTGTCAAAATTGTCTAATTTTTTAAATTTTAAATTTAAATTCATATTACTTCATAAAAAGTAAGTAAATTTATATAATTTTATTTAAATAATAGCTATTACATGGCTTCATTCCTTTTTAGTGTCTGATACTGACAGCAGTGGTAGTTTTGCCCCATCTCCTCCAGAAATTAGAGAGTTAGCAGAGGCGACAGCAGGCAATCTGTTGCCTGAAAAATCTAAACATATATATCTTCAACAATATGACCTATTTATCCAATGGCGTATATTAAAAAAAGCCCAATCATTTTCAGAGAATGTATTTTTTGTATACTTTGCAGAATTAGCAAAGTCAAATAAACCATCTACTCTGGAAAATATACTCAATGCTAAGAACCACTATTACCAAAAAACATAAAGAGGATTTGTCAAAATATGCCAGGTTACGAGCATTTTTAAAAAGACAATCTCAGGGATATCGAGCGAAAAAATCAAAAACATTAACTGGAGAAGAAGTTAACTGAACAATGTGCCTGATGATAAATACCTCGCTACAAAGGTAAATACATTATTAGCTTAAGTCTAAATTAAGTTATAAATAATGTATATTTATCAAATAAACCCTAGATTCGTCTTTCCATTATTGGATAATTTATATTCGCAGGATATCTAGCATTATTCTACAGTTAAGTTATTAGGAGCTATAAGAAATAAACTTGTTCGAATTGTGAATAACAACCGACCGAAGTCGATTAACTACGAATTGATTTTTTCTCTTTTTAATTAATTGTTTCTATTATTGCCGATTCTAGCCTAGTTTAAATTAAAAATGTCAGATTAATTTTTAAATGGACATTTTTAATGATTTCAAGGAACTTCAAGACCAAGAGATACAATAATAGTAGATTTTGTAAACCCAGGACGTGACGCATATAAAGTGACAGGACGTATTGACCATGTTCAAAGATGGGATAAGGGAGAATCCTTACACCGTTTTCGATACAATTACAGCAATTATTTAAAAATATTTATATGAAATACTGATTTCAGTGCTGTCAAGCAAGTGGCAGATAACCTATAATCTATTTTGCTACCTACAAGGCGACCGTGAAACATAATAATTGTTTATCCTTTTCTATCATATACATATTGTTACGAAACAGCACACTGGTATAGTCCCTAAACCCGACTCTGCCTAAGCCAGATATAAAAGTTAAAATTATGGCGGATACGCAGGGTCTTTTTTATAACTGTTTACGACTATCTTATCTAAACATTGTTTTTGTGACCAGACTTATCTAGAAAATGCTAGAACCAATTGTTTTTGTGTGTGTAAGCCGCAGTCCGGAATTTTCTAGTAAAAAGGCTTTAATATAAATAAAGGACCGATCAGCGGATACGTTCAGTTGATAATTGGACATCGTGAGATAAACACGTGAATCTAAATCAGTTAAGTGTTTATTAGTTTAACTGAATAAAATGAGTATATATAAATTAAGTGTTAGTGATTAGTTTAGTGTTTAAATAAATTAAGTAAGTGAACCTACCGTGTGTTTAAAATTTATCCCACCCATTTACAGTTTAAATAAATTAGAATAACATTACAATATTGTGCATCAAACTATCTTTCTCTACACATATTATGAAGTCAGTTATTGTAATTTCATTGTAGCGAACGTTAAAATAATTATTTTTGCTGTGTTAACTCAACGAATAATAAATCAATGGTTAAAGTGAGTTTGAAAGAAATTTACACTTCATTTGTTAAAGACTTTGTAATAAATTTATTTTCCCGTCATTTTATTCGCACTTGAAAAGACCGGGCTTAACATTTACAATCTAGTATAATATTATTTTTTTCAGGTCGCTATGATTATTGGAATTATGGAAGCCTGTAGAAAAAATGAACTCTACTCAATGAAAATACAGGATATTGAAGATTTGGGTTTTGCAGTCGTTATTAATATTCCGGATACAAAAAACAAAAGACCCAGAAAATTCACGATTACCGGAAAGTTTAATCACTTATCCAAAAAATATGTTTCTCTAAGACCTCCAGATATTGTGACAAAAAAATTTGTTATTAATTTTCAAAAAGGACGCTAAACAAAACAAGTTATAGGGATAAATAAACTTGGGAATATGCCTAGACAAGTGGCACAATTTTTAAATTTATCTGACTCAAAATTATAAACAGGACATTGATTCCGCAGGGCCTCATCAACAATGCTTGTGGATTCTGGGGCAAACATAGAAACCTTAAAACGGCACGGGGGCTGGAAATTCACAGAAGTTGCAGAAGGGTATATAGATAACTCTTTACAGAACCGCCTAAATGTATCGACAAGCATAATGGCTCAAATTGATAAAAACCAAGAGCTATCAGTCAGCGAAACTAATTTTCATGAACAAAATTAGCCTAATTCGCATATGGGGCCTTCTTGTTCCAACCAGCAGCAACAAAATATATTTGCCTCAATGCGCACAAAAAATATAAGTGATTCACCTAAACAAGTCACATTTAATTGTATTGTACAGTTACTGGCGTAACTATAAATAATTATATATATATATATATATATATATATATATATATATATATATATAAATTATTTGATTTTCTTTAACCTTTATATATAATTTTTTTTTCCATTTTTCGTGGGCATCAGGTTAATAGTAAACACAGTATCAGTTTATGTTTTAATTTGACGTTTCGCTCCTTCAATTTGGAGCATTTTCAAAAACTTCACATATCGATGTTTTACAATAAAATGAACAAGTTTAAACGATTAAAATTGAATGTAGACATACAGGCGATAAAAACTGGTAGTTAATATATATAACACTAGTTCAGACAAGGAAGATTAAAAAACTAATATAAGCAGATATTCTCAATTATTAATAAAGTTATATTTGTTCGTTTGTTGTTTGTTTTTTATTTAATAGTCGTAGAAAAAGTATAGTCTAAAACACGGGTGGAATTCAAAAGTTTACAATCGTAGAACAGTTTCCCTCGCCAAACAAATATTTCTACTCGTGTAGAATTTTGCTTATTCCACCCTTGTTATAGAATATAACTATTATTATTAGTTCATCTCGCTTTTATATAGGTACTTTTTTCTTCCTTTTGGTCTAGTTTAATTAAGTTAACATAACAGTGATTGAATCCTCAGATTAACAAATAAAATAGATATGTTTGTTTTGACTTTTTCCTGCCCCAAACATTGAGTCACATTTTAAGCTCACTTGCGGACACTGCTTTGCCATATTTACAAATCCTCTTTAGTTGCGGAAAAAAAGAAATTAGAAGTTTAATTGAAAATTTGTTAAAATGTTGCAAATAAATAAAAAGTCATACTAATTTATGCATTTGCGTCGCTGCTTTTAAAATTAATTAATAATACTTGAATTTCATTTAATAAAGGCATATTCTTATATATATTTTAAACAAGTATTTGTTGTATCCTTAGATACCTTTATGGTTATAATTAAAAGTGGCAACATTGTTCAAAATATCAGTACTATTTAATGTGTCAATAGTAATCTATTTAGTAGTTTTCTCCTTGTTTAATTACCATATAAAGAGAGATGCAAATATCGCCAGAGATAATACGCCGTAGTATTGTAGTAAATAATGTCAAACGTGGTTTGTTTATACGAGCGCCATTACGACTAGAGAGCAAACATTTAGTTCTTTAGTTCGTTTTGATGTGTTTTTCATGACTTTAAGTGACAAAATAAACTTTTAAGTTAATCAATTTAATGTTTTTGGATTATCATGGTTCGTCGGTCCCAAGTTTGTCAGAAAACCAGCCGAAATTACCAAGCCCATGTATCTACAATGCCATCCCCACTTTCTGTAATTCATTCATTATTTCACTACTGGCGTTTAGGATTGTTGGCCGCAAAAATAAACGTGTTTATGAATGAATAGCCCTCTCTATGTCTATTATTACTCTAAGATTGAATCCAAGTCCCATTCGTGGTTAATCTATGGAAACAACGCTCCATTTATGTGTCAAAGCTAATTTATTTCAATACCTACCAGGGGCGGATCTAGGATTTAACAAAGGGGGGGGGCTTGAATAATTTTTTTTAAGTTTTTTAATTTGACAAAAAAATGTATTATAATATAGTATATACATAAATACAACTTATATTAACGATAATCTAAGTAGACCAATTACAAGTTTCAATTCTTCTGGCCTTCATTTGACAAAAAGTTTTAACTATATCATTTATATTAAGTTCTCTAGATTTATTAATGTATGTCAAAGCTAGCCCATTGAGTCTCTCCTGTCCCATCGTTGATCTCAAATAGGATTTTAGTAGTTTTAGCGATGAAAAACTTCTCTAGCCCGTAGCACTTGTTACAGGGATTGTGGCAAAAATTTTTAGTAGTATCTTTATATTGGGAAAGCATTCTTTAGACATACGTTTTAAGGTTTCTGTTGATGATTTTGGTAGATCAACACTGACAGTGGCACTCCACTTTGTCTCCTCATCGCTAATTCCGCCTGTAATTCCAGCATGGATCCTGGCATATAATTTTCATATATTCTTGCAGCCTCAACAATTTTGGCATCAGTATATTTTTTAAGGTGTATTGGATTAATACCTTCTATGGGTATTACAGTAGAAAGTTGATTAAATCGGTCTTTCATTTGGATTATAATATGATCCAGGAAAGGTATGAATATCACCCTTCTGTAATATTCTTCTTCGATATTTGCCTTTATATTGCTCCTGTTTGTTTGTTTGTTGCAAAGTCTAGGCATAGTAATAGTCGTACCAATTCTCTGAAGAGCGTGATGGGCCTCCAAGAAAATTGGTTTAAATTGGAGTTCTTCATTTTGCCTTATATTTTCTAGTTTGCTTGTAATATCGTTTATGTATGAAAAGGCAGTGGAAAGATCAATTTCAACACTCTATAAATACTTGCTTAAATTTACAGTGTACGACATTAAAAACGAGGCGACTTCTAAAGCTATAACAAAATCACTTCTTCTAATGGCGGCATTAAAAGCCATTGCCTTACTTGAAGTCTCTGTATGCAAGAGCATTGCAAATTGCTTCATATAGTTCTTTAAAAGTTATTATGCTATTATGACGCTCAACCCAGCGGTCATTTCTAAGTCATCAACGGCTTGTTGAAAAACTAAAACTCTTTTTGCAGAGCAACTAAAAAAAGAACATACCCTACCCAAAATACCCATCATGTTCCTAATTTCAGAAACTTCACAACTTTTGGAAATAGCTAAGTTAAGGCAATGACTTAAACAGTGTAAATACATAGCTGTTCTTGTCTTGTTAAGGCTTGGACTCCATTGAACCTTGCAGCCATATTGCTGCCTCCATCATATCCTTGTCCACGAAGATTATCAATAGAAAGTCCAAGCTGCTTAATTTGATTTTTGTATGGCCTCTTTGATGCATTGGCCAGTTGTAGAGTGCAGCTCAATGAAACCCAAAAAAACTTCCTTTATATCATACGTACTATCCAAATACCTCACACAGAATGTCATTTGTTCATATAGTTCTTTAAAAGTTATTATTACTTATATTGGTTGTTTCGTCGCAAATTATTGTAAAAAATTTTGATTGTTTTATAGCATTAACAATTTCAGTAGTTATAACCTTCCCAATGCAAAATATTATTTCATTTTGGATTATTTTACTAATCATTGTACAGTTCTTTGGTGCTGTTAGTATATGATTTTTAAGGTTTAAATCTCCAGAATCTATACAAAAAGTTAATAAGTTCCTAAAAATGCCATCATTACTTTCTGAAAGATTTTGGTTTGAGCTATCTTTAATATCTATATTACCATCATCTCTATGCGCTCTAAGTGGTAATTTGTTATGGGCACAAAATAGAATTGTTTTAATAATCGGCACTAACCGCTGTCGATTAGCTTCAATTATTTCTGCTTTTTGTTTATCTAATTGCACAGAAATATTGACAGACTTTTCAGACATTTGTATGTTTAAAAAATCATTTGCTTTTTTAACTGAAAATGTATGGTAGTTGGTGTTTTCATGCTGCGTAAGCATTTCCCGGGCTTTTTTAAACTTAGTTAGCGGTTCCCTTACAAGTATTTTAAGAATCTGAAAAATAATAAGCTTAGGTTACGATATAGTTTAGTTAGTTTCAGTTAGTTTTTTAAAACCTTATTTCATTAAAACAATAGGCTCATTTACCAATTTTTTTTTATTGTAAATTCTGAAATAACATAATAAATTTAGTAAGTATGCAAAATATCAAATTTTTTAAATGATTTTTAACCACCTAAAAAATTATTATAGTTTATAAAATTAATTAAAAATATGACGTCAAACCATCTTTTTTCACCAGGTAATTCGTTGCCACAACACATTACCTTTGCTTTGCCTCTGTCAGCCTGACGGAAAAATATTAACACTTTTTGTGACAAATGTCAGAAAAAGTTAAGGACAATGTTTTTCGAAGCAGGTAGCGCAGGTGTCCAAGATCGCAATTTGTATGTAAAAAAGATTGTATGACGTCACATTTTAAAATAGCCTTAGGTTATTCTAGTTCTAAAATTTTTGGCAATTTTCGTCCAATTGGGCTAATTCTTTTTTTAGCTTAAAATAAAAGGTAAACTACAATAATCGTATAAAAAGAGTAACTTTGGAAATATGACTAAATGAGCCTATTATATAACTATTTTATTCTTACTTGGCTACCCATTCCTCAGTCATCTGGTGCAAATAGCACTCAAAATTTACAAAATCCTCCAGTTTTACTTTCGCTATACGCAAGCCAGTTATACTGTTGTAGCCAATGAACACCGAATTTACGAATTTGCTGTTTCCCTTCTTGTTGCAATGGAAAAACATATTTATTTTTTCATGGACACATAAAGATTGTCCGACTGCATTCTCAATATCATATAGCTGGCTGCCATTCTTAAAAAAAATTAACAAATTTAATTCCATAGTTGTATTATAAAGTTTTTTTATTTTTATACGATATTTTTGACGTATTGTATTGACGTTACAATATTTAAAAGCAAATTTATTTGACTTTTGGTTGACCTATACATTATTTAACAAATAAAGCAGTTCATAGGTATTAAATTCAAAAAAGTATATTATTTATAATTTTATTTAAATTAAGTTAGAATTATATACCAAATTTGAACTTTACAAATATGACAGAAAAAAAGTAGAACGAATAGTACGAATTCAATAAAATCCCTTTTTTGCCTATGTAATTAAGATTGTAAACTCAAACGCAAAGACAAAATACCATTACCATTACCATCCTATAAAATGCTTAAATAAACCAAAATCAATATAAATTCCTTTTATTTCGCTCTAAGAAGCTTCTAACCCAAATCAACACTCAACAGTTTTCACATATTTCAAAAAAACGGTAAAGTAAAACTAAAATACAAAATGTTAAAATATTTTTTTTTAGATCTAACTGTACGTCACATCCTGTAATTCTTTGAACATACAAAAAAATATTGTTTATTTTTATCCCTTTTTCCTTTTTATCATTTATTACGAAATATAAAAAGGCATATTATAATTATATACTTACGCTTTGCTGTGAGGGCTCCTCAGGAAAACGGCTAGGTTGACTACTACTACTTGCCTCAAATTCTTGCGAGCCACTGTAAGTACTGTCACTACTTGTTGATGCTACTATAACGATGTTTTCTTCTATAACACTACTACCACAATGTCCCACCTCCACAACCGTATTATTTTTTGGCTTTTTTGTAAAAAAAGATGTTAATGTCGTTTGTGATCGCTTCATTTTACGCAGGTCCAAATGAGACAAAAAATAACTTGTATTCGCTATGAACGTCAAACACAATCTGAATAATAAAATAAATTTCTTCTTATCTTCCAGAAATATAGATTTATTATTTAAAGCCATTTCACAGAGAAAAAATGCATAAAAACAAGTTTTTATTTCAATATTCTGCAAACCAAAGACGCGGCCTGCGATTGTCTTTATCTTCAATCGGGAAGCGCCGCGTTTGAGCATTTTGCCGACTACCTGAATTCAGACGCACTCGGCGCGGCTGGTTTTGTGGACGTAAATTAAATAAAATTAAAGGATTATTTTAATAAAATGATATTTATTTTATTATTTATATTCTCAAATAAAGCTTTTGGTAAACATAATATATAATTACTGTATTTATTATTTATTATTAGTATTTATAGCGATGTTTCACTTTTTATGTCATAACAAGTCTTCTTAAAGGGGGGGGCTTGAGCCCCCAAAGCGCCCCCCCCGTGGATCCGCCCTTGATACCTACGATACTCTTGACACTTACGTGTGTGACCACCTATAGGGCATCAAATATGAAAACGGTGTTTTTTTCATAACAATTGCAACATTGTGTGTATTTCATTATGATTGTGTGACATAGTTCCAAGAACTAAAACTAATTTCTAACGTGTCATCAATCAAACGAGCAAAAGGCAAAGGGCATACTTAATATTATGACCGTGAGTGTGCGTTATTCCCGCAGTTTTAATACTTAGTTGTTTTTCCTAGAAAAAGGGGTGAAACAGATTTATTGACTATTAATTTATAGAAGTAAATGTATACCGGGTTTTCAAATTGAATGAACAAATATAGGAAAGGTATAAAAAACGATGAATATTTTTCAGGAAGGAAGTATGACGTTAATGACAAATTTATATTATTAATTAATTATAGGTAAGTGCTCTCAAAGGTATAATGGATCAACTTTCGTTTAGCAGAAATCAGTTACGTAAGAAATATTCGATTATTTACTATTGGGAACCCTTTCCAATCAGATAAACTCGATTTTTGTGTGCGGAAATGCATCATTTTCATTTTTCCGAGTTTAGAATACCGAGATGAAACCAGTTACAAGAATAGTATTTCTATATCAAGGGTGGAATAAGCAAAATTCTACACGAGTAGAAATGTTTGTTTCCCGAGCCGTAGGCGAGGGTTACGGTTCCACGAGTGTAGAATTTTGAATTTCACCCGTGTTTTAGACTATACTTTTTCTACGACTGTCAAATAAAAAACAAAACAACATATATTGAAATGCTAACTCCATAATTTCTGGAGGAGTTGTGGTGGAAGCATCACTGCTGTCAGTATCAAACACTAAAAAGGAATGAAGCCATGTAATAGCTATTATTTAGATGAAATTATATAAAACTATTTACTTTTTATGAAGTAATATGAATTTGAATTTTAAATTTAAAAAATTAGACAATTTTGACAGTTGACAATAGTTGCTAATAGATAGTGTATTTTCTTCTTTTTTTATTAAAAAGTGTCATAAAGTACACTTATTCTGCACTTTTTATGAAGTATTAATCAATAATAAATAATAATTAAACTATTTTGACAATAGGTACTTTTAGCTTGTCTTAAATTTCTCACGTATCCGTAACGAACTGCGCATGCATCGACCCGTTACGGCTCAACCGATACGATGCGTTGAACGGATTGTTAGGTCCCCTACTCCGTATACGTATCCGTATCCCAACCAAAATCAGTATTCTGGCTATTAGTGCTATTTTACAGGTCTTCTTTGGTTTGGTTTAATTGTAACCACAAAGTTCACTTTCAGTTTTATTTTTCACTTTTACCTAAACAAACTAGTGACAACCTAAAAAAGTTTTGAGGTTATATAATTAAAAACAGGGGTGGGATCTCGACAAATAGAATTCTACTTTAGTGACGTCAGCCAAAAACAGACGATAATCTTGAAATTTGGTATCACGTCACATCTCTTGCGATTATAGAAACCTAGGTTCGGCAATCTTTGGCATAATAGTATCTATTCAGAAAACATCTTTGTTTTTTGACATTTTGAGCAGTCTCTAACTTAAAAAAGAAGTGATATACAATGAACAGTTATAAACAATACTAAAATTAAATAAGTTTCCAAAATTATGGGCACTTTTGTGCTCCTCAATATAAGGTAAATTATTAACAGTAACTATTCTTATTGTAGATGCTGCCTGCCCAAATCTTAGGTGCAATTTTGGTTGATAATGATGAACATCTACAAGAAATTCAACAATATAATATTGAAAGAGAGATACACAATTTACTGATCTGTTTCGATTAACTGAAGATATGAATTATTTATGTGTTACAATATGACAGCGAAGGGTTGATGGATCTTTTTAAGCCTATTTCCATAACTTTGGGATTTCCCTCAACAGCTACCTTGCCCATTATAGCTAAAAGCCTTTCCTCAATGAAGTCAGTATTATATTTGGTGGTGGTCCACCTCCTTTACCTCCTAGGTGGGGGCTTATTGAAACTGCTTTAGCTTTGGTTTTGCTTTTATTTTATTGTATATTATGTTTTTTTTTCCATTCTTCTGTCTCTTCCCCTATACCAAGGCTGTTGGAGAACCTCTCGCCATTTTATACTTTTTGATTTATTTGTTATAATTTCGGGGTTTTCCTCTGCAAAGTCCAAAATGACTGTCCAGTGATGGGACTGAACCCTGATATTTGTTGATAATTAGGATTTTTTATTATGTGCACCGATTAATACATTTGGAATTAGGTACTATTGGTTGAAAATTTGAAAATAGATACGAAAAGTCGAAAACGATTCGGACCTAACATCAAAAGTCAAACAAATAAAAATCGCGTCTTTGTCGGGAGTATTAAGAAAATAGAGAAAAACCATTTTTTCTATCACTTAAGACTTGTAGAATGAAGTCGATTCTACACGGGTTTAAATTTTATGTCATGATACCAATTTATCGCTTGCGAACGATTTGAAACGGTTGCTAGGTAACGTGACGTCACTAAAATAGAATTCTATTTGTCGTGATCCCACCCCAGAACGAAACGATACGTTATTTGCTAAAAAGATTTTCTTGACAACTTCTTCACGTCAACGTAACTCCAATACGGATACGTGTAAAAATTTATGACAAGCTGAAAGTGTATAGGTAATCGACATTTTTGACAGTTGACAGTTGACAATTGTGGTTCTATATTTTTTTCTTAAAACTTGCCATAAAATACACGTATGCTGCACTTTTGGCTCTAACAATTAATACTCAACGAACATATTCGTCATTTTACGTTCACTTTAGAGGATTTTTTATGCATTTTGATATTCCTGCACTAACTCTACTCTGCGTAGTGCAGCTGGTCTAGAAAACGGAATACACCTATTTTCTCTTTCTGTCAAATGAACCGTCATATTTAGAGGGGCCCTGTTATATAGTTCATTTTGCTATTATGTTCAAACGATGCACCTCAACAGTGGACCCATTGGATTCCCTCTTTCAAAAATTTCATCGAAGCTGCTAAAGCTACGGAAGAAAAAGATCGACTGAATCTTCTCATCAACTATGTTATCCCTACCATTTATGGATTGTAGTACATACGATAAAGCGATCGACATCTTGAAAAATTTTTATGTCAAACCAAGGAATGAAATATTTGCCAGACACTCCCTTTCAACGAGACGACAACAAAGTAGTGAATCCATTGATCAATATTTTCAAGTTTTGAAGCAAATGAGTAAAGAGTGTTATTTCAAAGCGGTATCTGCTGATGAGCACAGGGATGAATTCATCAGTGGTCTTATATCATCACAAATTAGACAAAGACTACTTGAAAATAATACACTAACCTTGGAAAATGCTTTTGACAATGCGAGAGCATTGGAAATGGCTCAATTTCATTCTGAGGCGTATGTATCACCATTTGGATCGTTCAATGCTGCTGCTCCTGCTAACAGAAACGAAGACCAATCTCAAAAATTCACAGAAAATTCAGATTTGCCAACAACGTCTGCTGCTTATTCCAAATGCTACTTTTGTGGATATGATCATCACCTTCGTAGTACGTGTTCCAACTGTCATGCATGTGGCAAGAAAGGTCATTTCACAAAACTCTGCAAATCCCGAGGAAACTCAATGAATTATACCAAACAGACATTATCTCTACTAGCGACTATTTCAGCTGCCTCGCCAGCTTGTCTATCGAAAGCCATCCTTCAAGTTGAAGTTGATGGAGTTGTGACAGATGCATTGATCGATACGGGAAGTTCGGATAGTTATATAACAAGTAAAGTTGTAAGATTCAGGAAATTGAAGATATTTCCTTATGCATGTGATGTAGCAATGACTTCCACATCGTTAGTATCACAAGTGATTGGATATTGTATCGTTTCTATAAGAATACTGGATAACATCTATCGAGATTTCAAACTGCCAATAATGGATGAATTATGCGCAGATATAATTATTGGTCACAATTTACTTAAAGAACACTCAGATGTGACAGTAACTTTTGTGGATCGAGGTGTCCACACACAGTATGTAGTTTAGCTATTGCTAATCTGGACCCAATTCCTCTATTCTCAAATTTATCTATAGACTGTAAACCTATTGCAGTGAGATCCCGTCGATATTGTCCTGACGATCTCGAGTTCATAAAAAAAGAAGTCGAAAGGTTATTGAATGAGAACATTATAGAACCAAGTGATTCACCCTGGCGTGCACAAGTTCTGATAACTTCAAACGATAACCATAAAAAACGAATGGTCATTGATTATTCCCAGACAATCAATAAATTTACTATGCTTGATGCTTTCCCTCTACCCCGGATTGAAGATATCGTGGAAAAGGTATCAAAGTATGATATAATCAGTTCCATAGACCTTCGTAGTCCCTACCATCAGATCCCCATCAGAGGAGAAGAAAAGAAGTTCACCGCTTTCGAAGCTTGTGGTAAACTTTATTAATTTCTTAGAATTCCGTTCGGAGTTACCAATGGAGTTGCCTGCTTTCAGAGGGTAATTCAAGACATCATCAACAAAGAGGGTTTGAAAGATACTTTTGCGTTTTTAGACGACGTGACGATTTGCGGATCCGATAAAGCACATCATGACCATAATCTTCATCTATTCATGAAAGCTGCCGAGAAGTATAACCTAACTTTAAATAAAGAAAAGTGTGTGTTTTCTTCGAACAAAATAAAAATTCTTGGTTATTGTATAGAGAATAAAACAATCAAACCTGACCCTGATAGACTGAAGCCACTTCTGGAACTACCTATACCAAACAACATGTGCTCTCTCCGTCGAATAATGGGAATGTTTGCACATTACTCAAAATGGGTTCCCAGATTTCTGAAAAGAGATGAAAGAATATTTGCAATCCAACGGTATTGCTTCAAGTCGTACAACTGCGTATAATCCTCAAGGAAACGGACAATGCGAGAGAGATAATGGTATAATATGGAAAACATTCAGTTGGCACTGAAATCTAAGAACCTGAAGATAGATAAATGGGATTCAGTTTTGCAAGAAGCTCTGCATTCAATAAGGTCCCTTCTATGTACGGCAATTAATTGTTCTCCTCATGAGAGAATGTTTATTCATCCACGATCGCAAAATGGATTATCAATTCCAACATGGCTATCTACTCCTGGCACCGTATTCTTAAGAAGGCACGTTAGATCGAATAAATACGAACCTCCAGTGGAAAAAGTGGAGCTGGTCGAAGTAAATCCAGATTATGCTCACGTACGGTTTTCTAATGGTAGAGAAACTACTGTTTCATCTCGACATCTGGCACCTCGAGGAGATACATCATTGCTGAAGGAAACCAGAAGAAATCTGGATCAAGAAAATTTGGGTTCAGGTTCAACTTATGGTTCGGTGATATTAGAGAAAGGCTTAGACAAGGAAGAAAGCAATCCCAATGTTCAATTTGACAGAGTGAAAGATATTTTGCCTCGTCGTTCAGAACGAAATAGAAACCCTCCAAAGCATGTTGAAGATTTCGTAAGAAACTGAAGAGGGGGAAGAATGTTATATAGTTCACTTTGCTATTATGTTATTTGTTTATTGTCACTGTCAAGTTGAAAGTTGATTAAAGCCTCAATTCAGTTTAGGTTTATTATTACAGGCCCCACAAGTATTTATTCCATACCAAGGGCGAGAATGAATATTCTTACACTAGTGCTAGAATGAATCAATTCCATAATACAAACCTACGTTGGAATATAGAAATTCTATAATAGTCGTAGAAAAAATACGTTCCTGCTTTACATTTTAGACATATTTCTAAACAAAAACACGCAAAAAACTTCTTGCGGAAAAATCCCATTTTTATTTATTGATAAAATAGGTATCGTAGAATTTATTCGGCAATTGCGTGTCGTGCTAGATGCGGTCAGTGGTAGATGCGGTTAGTGAGAGATGTGGTCCATTTTATTTTGTTACCTGAGCGAAGTGTGAGATGCGTTCAAGGGGATGCATCGAATCTGCACACCCTATTGTAATACAGTAATAAACCCAAAGAATAGTTAACGAGGGTTTCGAATTGTTCAGCATATTAAAAAATAAAAAAAAATACGAATTTGTTACCTGGAGGTTTTGGTGAAAGTCCAGAACTGTTACTACCGGAATGTGAGGTTCTGCAGTTTCTTGATATTCTCAATTCGTCTCTGGAATTTTCGTACCCATACCAACCGAGTAATTCTGTCATGGCGTTTTGTGCGAATTCCTGAAAAATAAAAATAATCGATTTCTTATTTCGAATGAAAAAGATTCGTAATAGAAGATTTGCTGATTGTTAGGAAATGATTTCTTTTTTTTTCAATTTACCGATTATTTTCTTCTTCTCTTTTAGAGAAAAAGGTTTAGCAAAGCTCTATATTGAGAGAATCCTCATCTACCGAAATACTTAATAATTGTTGGTATTCTATGAATAATAATATGTGATCCCATACGTTGGTGTCACTTCACTTGTCAGTTTTCAATATGTTGTAAAAGCATACTTCTGTTTTAAAATTGAAAAAACATATTGTTCCAGTCATATTAAAGTTAGTGTTTTTTGTGTTTCTGTGTTATTGATTCTAAATCAACCCCTAGCATATAAAACAACAAGTTATAGGCCCAGAAGCTAACACAAGGTCTTTGTATTAAAAAATTAATCTCAGTTATTAAATATGGGTGAAAATACAGTACAGATTTTACCAGCTCAAAAGTTAAAAGGTAGAGAAAACTATCACGATTGGAAATTTCAACTGTAAAATATTTTAATCTTGGACAAATTATGGACTGCAGTAGTGGGTTATAGTTCAGATGATTCAACGGCAGATGATGTTCGCAAACGTCGTGATGAAAAAGCGTTAGCAAAGATCAATCTAAGTGTTGACAGATGTGTGTTTCCATTAGTCATAAAAGCAAAAAATGCCAAAGAACCTTGGGATGCACTTTCAAATGCATATGAAGACAAAAGTTTATTAGTCGTTTAAAGTTGCTGAGACGTCTGTGCAACATAAATTTGATTAAATTTAAATCCATGGAAGATTATGTGAATGAAATATTAAACTTATCACAACTTTCTGCCATGAATAAACCCTTAGATGATGAGTTTCTCGCTGCAATTATGTTATCCGGTTTAACTGAAGAGTATGATCCAATGGTTATGGCTTTAGAAAATTCTATACATACAATAACTAGTGATCTTGTAAAACAGAAGCTCCTTCAAGATGATAAATATAAAGAACAAAAATCATTAGATTCGGCATATTTCACTTCAAACAATGTAAAGAAAAAGCCTTGGTGTTCATATTGTAAAAAATCATCTCACTGGAAAAATGAATGTAGAAAACTTGCTGTTAAAAACACAAATTCCAAACAAATAGGAGAAACAAGTAAGGAACAAAAATTTAATAAAAATCAACCTGGAAATCAAGTTCAACCTTCAAGAAATAAAGCACTAAAAATTTCAGATAATTCTTTAAAATCCAGTCTTTGGTACGTAGATAGTGGTGCAAGCTCTCATATGACGGGCAACAAAAATTTGCTAATAAATTTTACTGATAAGCACAATGGTCAAAACATATATGTTGCTAACAACAATGAATTGATATGTGGTGGTACAGGTGATGCAACTGTTAAATTGTTACACAATAATCAAACAAAGACAATCTCAGACATTATGTATGTTGAAAACCTAACTGCCAATTTACTTTCTGTTAGTGCAATAGTTCAAAAAGACTATAGTGTTATATTTGATAAGCAAGGTTGTCGCATAGTTGACAAAGAGACATATCCAGTCCAGGGAGAGATTGTGGCTATAGGTACAAATGTTGGAGGGTTTTTTATTCTGAATACTAAACAAACTGAAATGGCGCCCTTGGCAGATACAGCAAACTCTGCGGAATTGTGGCACAAGAGGCTTGGCCATTTAAATTAGGTCAGTATGAACCTTTTAAAAAATAGTCATGCTAATGGGATTAATTACCCTCCAAATTCAAAGCCAGATAAATGTGTCTCATGTGTTCAAGGAAAACAGTGTCGAAAAAGCTTTATATATTAATTCAAAGCTTTCTAAAAATAAACTGGATCTAATTCATACAGATTTATGTGGACCAATGCAAGTAGAGTCATGGGGTGGAGCCAAATATATGTTTACTCTAATAGATGACCATACCCGTAAAGTATTTGTTTATTTCTTTAAGGCAAAAAGTGAAGTTACAGATATTTTTCTAGAATTCAAAAATATGGTTGAAAATGAATGTGAAAGGAAAATTAAAGATGTCCGTTCAGATAATCAATATTTTCAAGACATTTGGAATAAAGCATCAGGTAACAGTTCCATATAACCCTTAGCAAAATGGATTGGCCGAAAGATATAATCGAACAATCATGGAGAAGGTACGTTGCATGCTCCTTGATTCAAAATCTGATCAGAAAATGTGGGCAGAAGCAGCAAATACAGCTGTCTATATTATCAATAGATCTCCAGTCAAGAAAATTCCAGGGCAGACTCCAGAAGAACGGTGGTCTAACAAAAAAGTGGATCTTTCTCATCTAAAAATTTTTGGGTGTCCAGCATATGTCCATGTATCATCTGAAAACCGCAAAAAATTGGATGCTAAGGGCAAAATGTATATATTTGTAGGATATAACCAAAGTTCATATAGAATAATAGATCCTGTTACACATAAAATAATATCGGCATGCAGTGTGGATTTTTTTGAGCATGAATTGTTCAAACATTCAACTAATTCTGACAGTAATGTTCAATCTACTGAAGAAATAATTCTTACAACCAATGAAGATGTGACAACGGAAATTGGCGATCTTGTTGAAGAATCCCTTCCAGATAATGATACTCTGTTGGAATCAGATCCAGATGAAGAAAATCGTCGCTATCCAGTAAGATTAAGAAAGCCTAAGGTCTTTCCTGATTTTGTAACTTATTTATGTAAAGATACTGAACCTTTAACTTATGAAGAAGCTTTGTCTTCTCCTAATCATAAGAGTTGGCAATCAGCTATGTTAAAAGAATATGATAGTCTTATTAACAATAATACTTGGTCATTAGTTGATAAGCCTGAAAATGGTTGTAATGTAATTAAAAACAAGAGAATTTATGAACTTAAAAGGGATACAACTGGTGATATTGTTAATTATAAAGCAAGGCTTGTTGCAAAGGGTTGTAATCAAAAAGCAGGGTTGGATTATAATGAAACCTTTTCTCCGGTTATATGCTATAGTTCACTTAGATTACTTTTTGCTATTGGGGCTAAATTAAATCAAAAAATAAATCATTTAGATGTAGAAAATGCCTTAGTTTGGCTGGTCAGTGTCGTTCTGTATATAAAATTTTGGTCACATCACTTATGACCCCCCTATAAAATATCCACAAGCCGCCACTGGAAACGATGTATGCGTTTATACAACTCATATAAAAATAAAAATAAAATAAGAGATTACCAACTTTCAACTTTTATTTTTATCTGAAAACAGACGTGCGCCTAACCAAATCCGTCGCGATTCGCACGTTTCATGCCACCTAACCTCTTTTGGACTTGTTTTGGTATAGGGCACTCTACGAAAACAGCTGATTGAATTCAATATGGCCGTCAGAGGACAAAGAGTTCCGTTGTGCCATACAACGTACGATGTTTTTCGATTTTTGTGAAGACTCATTTATTTGTGCGAAACAGAGTAAACAGACAAAGATGTTTTAAAAAGACTTCGTGAAAAGGAAGAAGAAAAGCAATCTAAAAAAAACAAAACCAAAAGCAGCCATTGGCAAACAAAAAAAGAAAAGGCACAAAAATCACAAGAACCTAGCTCCAGTTCGTCTGAAAGTGAGGTAATTTATGATGATAACAGTGACAATGAGCCGGAAGATTTTGAGGATTTGATCACTGCAGAACATGAACAAGTAGAGAATGAGATAATTGAAGAAGAAAGGAGAAAATGGGGTAATTGAGGCTAAAGCAAACAACAGTCAAAGAAGTACCCATGCTGACATTCAAAACGGTAAACTTGGGAATTGGGTGGTCGTCAAATATCCTGGGAAAAAAGATATCATTCATTACATGGGAAAGGTTGTACAAGTAAATGATGGCGATATTAAGGTTAACTTTTTACGTAAAAATGGTTTGTATTTTGTATATCCTGAAGTTGAGGACACAGAGTCGGTATTATTAAATGCAGTAGATGCAATCATTGACGAACCGGCGATAAATAGAGGAATGCATTTTTTTAAAGTGCCCCACATTAGTGGAGTTACCAAAATTTATTAGTTTAGTAAGTAGTGTTACCTTGCCAAAGGCACGTACCAAAATTTAGTTTGTCTGTTTTTAAGTTGCAATTCCTAGTTTAAGTTCCAGTTTTTGATAATAAGGTTCCTACATTATATTATTTTTGTGTAACTCAGAATAAAAATATGATTTCATTAAAAACAACAAGGTTTTTAGGCTGTTTTACCCAATAAACCCTTAGTTTTGAAAAAAAAGGAAAAATTGTTCGTTTTTAAGTACCTAAAAAGGCCATAAAACAAATGTATGTGTCAATGTTGCTTAACGATTCCCTAATTGTTTTAAACATTTTTTTTGGATAAAGTAAAAATCAGAACATTACGTACATCATTGCTTAGTATTACTATATAGTATGCCTGTCTCAGGAAATTATTAGATTTTTAAAAAAAAATCAGATCTAATAAAAAAGAAATTATGAGATATGTCAATGTTTGACACTATTACCTTATTAATTTTGAGCAAATTCGAGTGTACATTAATTTAATTTCAGTCAAATCTTCCATATTTAGGGCTGCAATTCATTTTTTCCATATTTTTTCAAAATATTCAGCTTTGGTTTATATTTGTTCTTTAACACTAAATAGGAATAAATAAAAATTCACTTTATCCCTCATTACACGGCTTCCACAATCAACGACATCACAAAAGCTAGGCATGTTAAGGGTCAAAAGATTTAAAAATTTTAAAATAAAAATAACTGCCTATTCACTTTCGTTATAATAATCCCTTTGTTTGTCCTCTGGACGCGATTGAACAGCTGATGATGACATTAGCGTAGAGTACCCATAGCTTTTGGTGTTGTTTTTCAGCTTTTTATCTTTGCGTTGTGCTGTTTCAGGCGTCTCAACAAAAAAAACAAGTATAAAAAACTTTGCACATTAATAGGAGTTTGTTTTGCAATTGGCAAGTGAAGTGTAACGTTTCCTAATTAGCATGCGC
The DNA here is from genome assembly GCA_963921935.1 of Galeruca laticollis. Lineage (NCBI taxonomy): Eukaryota > Metazoa > Arthropoda > Insecta > Coleoptera > Chrysomelidae > Galeruca > Galeruca laticollis. The sequence goes on from OY998177.1 coordinate 84,466,813, forward strand.
AAAAATGATTCTAATTTTTATTTTATTTCTGTATAAACATCAAATTATTGATTATTTTTATTATAATTCTTATTTTTATATGTCTGTATAAACCGGCTTTATAACACTTTTTCACATTAAAAATATCGGCGCCTATGTGTCTAACCTCAAAATATTTGACAAGCATCAACTTTTCAGCGCATACTATAATAAATCACACTATATTTAACTAACGTATTTTATCATCGAAATGATAGTAATCAAGATATACGAATATCAGAGTTGCGAAGTCTTTGACAAAATTCCGTTTTGTTACGGGGCATACGATACTGTAATGACTGTTAAACATACATACAGACAGAAAATCGAGTAACGAGATCGCGTATATAGTCTAAAATATCGGGAGAGGCTAAATTTACACCTCTGCTCCTCTCTGTCTCAGCTTGGGTAAAAAGAGACGAAACTCGATCTCCATCGTATCAACTTCATACAGTAATTTTAATATGAAACGCTAATGCAGTCTACGTAAACGATACTACATAGTTCTCTATTCACCTATACGCTATCAAATACGTGTGCTTTTACTGCATCCATATAGATACTTAGCTTAATATATAAACTGACATTATATTTATACAGGTTGTATCGAAAAAGGGGTGAACCCATCGCTTTGATAAGTAAACTAGAAATATAAGTAGACTTTGCTTCAAAATTATCGTAACAACAATGTGTATTTGCGATACAGGGGGTGGTAAATATTTACATAATGTTTACGATTAATAATTGTAACGAATACGTTTTTGAAGTTGACTCATAGAGGGAGCTACAATAAAGAATCACAAAAAGAAAATATATTCATTGAGTTACAGTAAGTATTCAAAATAGCCTACGTTTTTACGAATCGGAAAATGGTTGACCTTACACCATTTAGCCTGGAGGTTAGAGAGAAGGAGAACGATCGTTGTAGAAAAAAATGTCTCAGAAAGTGAGGAGATGTCTCAATAAAAATGAAAAAATTATGTAGCACGATTATTTTCTCACCAATACCGGGAAGAAAATGTCTACTTTATTCAACTAACTTCATCTACTTGTACTCATAAGCAGCTAACTTCGCAGATACCACTTACTGTCGGCAGCGCGGCTGAAAAATGAATTATAAATTCTTCAAATTTTCAGGGACAGGCGGGCTAATGCTTTAGCACGTATCGATCGTTCTCCTTTTCTCTAAGGTCTGTCGGATTTACTGGGCCATTGTTACGGTTAATTATGATAAAAAAATTACAAAAAACGCGTCCTCCCGGTAATTTAGTTTTTTTTCAGCGAAGTTCAACAGTGCTTCCTCTTTCAAAATTATGTACAATGAACGATGTAACCTCTCATTATTATTTTTTTTTTTTCAAAATTGTGCCTATGGTCCAGCTGCCCCAAGAAAATGGAGTAACTGGACCATGCTCATATTTTAATGTATGTTGTTGCTTAATTTTAAACCGGGGTGTCTGAGACTTTTAAGGCTCCAATAGAGAATGTATAAAAAATATACAACATTAGTTAGAATAATATTTTCTGTTATTAACTGCCAATGTAATTAAGGTAGGTGATGATTAGACGAGAAATAAAGGAACTTCTGTTCAAGAAATTGTAATATATTTTTATCATATTGATAGCACGATTTCAGGTAAGAGACCCTAAAACCGCAATAAACCATAGGCGGACATTAAAATTTAGGCAGTATAAAATAAATGAATTGTATCTCAATTCTCCAAAAGCGAATAAATATGGACAATAAGTAGGATATTTAAACGTGGGAACCTTAAACCTAAAAACCTAAACATAATAATTACGCGCACATACTACCTTTTTTCCGGTGGGGGGAAATCTTCTAAAGACCTTGGGAAGGTGTCCCAAGTTGCGGTTTCAGCCGAGGTGTTGCGTCCTCTCTCTGCTAACCAGACAGTTCTCTCCACAGCTTCCGCTGCCACTACTCGACCGCCTATCTTAGGAACGTTACAATAGTTACAGTAGTGCAGTCTATAGATTTTCTTAGTTTCACACTATGTTCTACCTTGGTCTAATCTTTCTTCAGTCTCTTTGATTTTCATTATTTTACTTACAGCCTCCACTATGAAGTTGTAGTTTCTGCTACTCTCTGTTGCAATCTCTAGGAAGTTTTCGGGACTCAGATGCTTTCCTACGAACATATTCATGTCTCGTCGTGTGGCGGAGAATCTTTCGCAAACGAAAACCGTATGATGCGCTATTTCCCCGCAATATATACAAATGTTGTCTTCTGTTTTATTTATGCATTGAGTATATATTCTGAAGTAGCCATGCCCGGACAGGAACTGAGTCATATAATAATTTGTCTTTATATGTTGGCATTTATACCACACTCTCACATCAGGTATGAGCCTTCTCGTCCATTGTCCAGTGACTGCATCAATTCATTCGCTCTGCCACTTATCTAAGATGTCTGCTCTGACCCCTCGCACGCTTGCTTCGTGTCGACCATTATACAATATGGCCTTTTCCAGAGCTTGTAAATGGATGGGAATCATTTTTCCTATTACCTGTGCCGCCGTTGTGGAAACGGTTCGATAGCCACTTATTACTCGGATACTCGGAGCAGTGTGTGTCTTTGCAATGTCGCCAACATTTTTTTTATATTTTTTCTTATCCAGTATTTTATACCATGTTGGTGCTCCGTAAAGTATCGTAGAATGGACAACACTAAGCAATAGTCTCCATTTCTGAAATCCGGGACCCTTTAGGCTTGGCATGAGCTTATTTAATGCTGTGATTCCACTCTGCACGTTATCGTTGAGTGATTCTATGTGTTTACCGAAGCTGAGCTTATCATCGAATTGTATACCCAGGTATTTGATCGTTTGGTTTGGCATAATTTCTTGTCCTTCTAGATGGAATTTATTATCTTTTTTGTTCCCTGGGCCTTTAAGTATTATCGCTTCCGTTTTGGAGGCGGCGATTTCTAGCTCGTGCTCTTTCATCCGCATAGATATCCTCTTTAGCGCCTTGTTTCTTGCTATTTCCATTTCCCGTAAGCTCCCTGCTTCTACTAGCACTATCAAGTCGTCCGCATAGGCTAGAGTTCTTGCCTTGCAGCCCAGGTCAATGTTTAATACTCCATTGTACAATATGTTCCACAAGGTCGGTCATAGGACCGATCCCTGCTGGACACCTGCGGTAATGGGCATAGTATAATTGTTATCCACTATGAGGGATCTGTTCTTGAGGTAGTCCGCTATGTTTATTAGGTATTCACTGATTTGGAGTTCTTGTAGTGCTTTGATTATAAGTGGCCAGGTGGCTGTGTTAAACGCATTCTTAACGTCAATGGTATCATAGAAACATAGGCTACTGTAGAGTTTAGAACCTTGTCTCTTATCCTGTTTGATGCATGGATAGATGAGCGTCCCTTTCGGAACCCATACTGGTGATCCGAAATAGCCTCCTCATCTATCAATTCTCTTTCTAATCGTCCCTTGATCATCCTTTCCAAGAGTTTGCTCGCACAGTTTAAAAGGCATATAGGTCTATAGGACGTTGGTTCCCCTATAGGATTACCCAGCTTCAAGATAAGGACTAGTTTCGCAATTTTTTGCTCTGTTGGGAATTTCTGTTTTTACATTGTCTCGTTAGTTATACTTAGTACTATATGCGGTTTTGTCTGTACCAAAGTAGGGATGCGCACGATGTATCGATGTTTTGAAAATATCGATTTTTATGTTTTGATTTTCGATGTTTATATCGATGTTTTTCCATTCGATTTTATTAGTTAACATCGATATTTTTTGCGATGTTTTTTGAATTAAACGAAAAATAATAGCTTTGTTCGCGGGTTAATCCCGAATCAATTCCGAACGGGGTCTAGCCAATTAAACAAAATAAATTTAGTTCTAAAACAGTTCAGGATTTTACAAACCAAATAATTTGCTTCAAAATAGTTCGGGATTTCACCGCGAAGCCGCGAACAAAGCTAATATTAAAAATAAAATTGACCTACCAAGAATTTCTACTATATACTAAACATAAAATTAGTGATTGATAAACTAAACATTTTTAGAATTAATCATATTATATCTAACTTTCTTGTGTGTTCTTTTATATGTGCGGCCGCGGCCTATTCCTATCTCGGCAAGCGGCACACGCGAATTAAGGGTTGCTGCCCGAAAAGTCACTTTTTAAAGAGATACTCTATTGACAATACAACTACACAACTTAAACACAAAATACACTATATCCAATACATTCAATTAATCGAACTTATATACTAAAATAAATGCAGCTATAGACTAAAAATATGCAATTCTGCAGAATCATCATTTGTTGTACAAACATGGATCAGCGGTCGTGAGTTATGCCGGAAGCTCGAAGGTTAATACCATGCATGAACCATGGGTCAGCGAACTGTAACTTCTCCATCCCCTGAAGAAGTTTTGTAAGGGACGAACAAAACTGATGGTGATGATGGTGATGATGGCACATCCTGATGAACCTCCGGTTCTTCTGGAGTTTTACGTTGACGTCCTCGAAGTTTATATAATCCCAGTATTATACAAATGGTTATGATGATGTAGATTGGAGTCATCCAGAAGTGTGTGGGGTCTGTTTTTTGCTGATTGGTAGATATTGATTGTAGTCGTTCTTCTTCTCTGGTAAGGAGGTGGAGTTGGTAGCGGGATTTTCTTGATTGTCAACGGTTTGGTCTTGGCTATCTGAGCCTGTGAGGAGGTTTTGATTCTTGGCAGGGTTAAAGCTTCTTCTCGTATTACCGATTTTGTGTTTTCAAATGCTTCCGTATTTGTTCTGAAGCGACATCCTGGAGGAAGTTCGATGAGGTATGTTCCTTGAAGCACCATAATTTTTGAAGAGGAACACTGTGTAGAAATCTTTGTAGCCTGGGGAAAAACTGCTATATAATGGGCTTCTGACATCTCTTGAATGAATGTGGAGTTAATTGAGATAGGCAGATGTTCGCATCGGGCTTCTTCGTTGGTGAGCTTCAGGATTTCGGTAACACAATCATAGCTTTCTTGAAGTAGCTGTTCTACACATAGGTATTCTATGCCCATTGGTTCACAGGGTGTTTCCATATATTGGTAAAGGTTTTCATTAGAGGCTAGGTAAGGACCAGGTGGAATGATTATTGTTTGGTTATATGTGGGAGTTGAAAATAGATGAAAATATGAGAACGGATCGGGATAGAAGACTGGAAAGTGGATGACAAATACCAATGTGTGATTGGTGTAATAACCGTCAACTCTTAGAATGTTGAAGTATTTCGTGAAACCTTCTTGAACGTATGCCAATTGTTCGGACGAGTGATGTTCATGCATTTTCTCTACGGCCCATTTCAATTCTTCTGGGTTGATTAGGCTGCTATGAATGATATTTAATCTTGCAAATGTGATGGCCGTTTCTAAGTCCGTGAGAAGCTGTAAGATAGTCTAAAGAGTTAGGTTGAGCTGGTCTAATATGTTTTGTACTTCCATGTAGTTATTGAAGTCAAATACAAATTTGTTCATATCAGTGCTGATTTTGTTTATCTCAAAAGCAATGTTTTCTTGGTTGTGTGTAATGAGTGTCACTGTAGTATTATAGTTTGCCATGATTAGTTTGTTTAGACTCGTATGCCTGTCAATTTCTGATATAATGTTGTTTTGGTTTTTCTCAAGTGAGGCGATGGCCTTGTCGTATCTTTCGGCATCTTCTTGATCCAAATTACCTGATATTACTTTGATTATGCTTCTCAAACCATTAATTAATCCTCTCTTCAGTTTATATTCTGGATAGATGCTGTGGAGTTTCTGCTTAGCAGCGATTAGTAGGTACTGCAGACTCTGGTCGAAATTTTGAAGCTGGTCGAAGTAAGGTTGTGTTAGTCCTTCTTGAATTTCTGATGTTACTGTTCGATATTGGTTTTCGAGTGCATTTATTTCTTCAGCTAATGGTCTCAGGTGAAAATAGTGGATAAAGTCGTGTTTACTAGTTCGAATTCTTGCTAGTCCCAGCTTGAGGGGTAAAATTCCTGGGTTGTCCTTGAGATCCTGGATCAGGACTTCTTGGGCCATGATGTATGTACATCTGCAATATAGGGTTCACATTAGATTTGTTTGGCTGGTGTTTGACATTTTTCTTGTGTATAGTTGTATTTTGAGTGTCAACAGTGACCTCGTTGTCTTTTGTAACGATTTTAGGAGAAAATCTTGGAAGTAATTTATTTCTTTTGACCATCTTTTTGGTATAAATTTTGGTAGAAGGTTTGTAGGATATAGGAGTTTGTCGTTTCTCATTCCTTTTTTCTATGGCTTTGTCTTTGATGTCTTGGATTCTCTTGTTGATTTCTTTATATATTTCTTTGGTTTTTTCCCGATGGCCTTGTGTGTAGTTGTTTAACAAAGCTCTATCGATGTCTATGTCAAAAGGGTCTTGAGCGCCGAAATGACCATTCAGAACATCTATTGGTTTTTGTTTAGTTACAGAGTGAACAGAACTGTTGTAACCCAAGATGGCATATAGCATTTGTTCCTTAATGCTTAAAGTTTTCTTCTTTGTTCTGAGGATTCTGAGATGTTCGAGTATTGTGGAGTGGAAGCGTTCAACTATTCCATTCGACTGTGGGCTATCCGCAGTTGTGTAATGAATTATAATCTTATGGGTGTCTACAAACTCTTGCATAAGTCCATTCTTGAACTCGGTACCGCTGTCAGCTACCATCATGTGTAGCATTCCATGATGTGTTACATAGATGAGGAGAGCATTTAGAACGTTAATAGAATTAGATCCTTCTATCGGATAGGCTTCTCCATACTTGGAAAATGCATCGACGATAGTCAGAAACTTTTGACCATTTGCTTGGAAGGTATCGAGATGAATTATTTCCAAAGGTTTTGTTGGCGTTGGTGTTATCATGAATTTTGATTTTGGAGGATTTCTGTCGTATTTGCTGGCTAGACAAGTATCACACAAATTGATAATTTCTTCAACATCTTTCTTCGAGGTAGGCCAATAGTATAGTTTCCGAATTTGGTTTTCGGTTTCATTTATACCTCTGTGGTTGGTCTTTCCTTCATGGTATTTATTTATAATGTCTTTTTGTCTTTGGGAGCTATTAACATCTTCTAAAACTTGATTGCATTTTACTAAATCGTAGGCCGTGTTCTTGAATGTTTCTCGTTCTTTGTTACAGAGAAGTGGATAAAGATCATCATTTTCGAAGTACAGAGCATATTTTTTCTTGGGATCGAGATAGTCTTTGAAGAAATTGAAAAAGTCTCCTTTTAGATTGTTTTTGCCAACTTGAATATAAATCCTTTTCTTATTAACAAAAGTTACTTCGGTAACTGGTGGAGCTGGACTATGGTTAACTAGTTTGAATATCACTTGATTGTTGTAGTGATTTAGTGGTCTCTCGCTTATGGGAATTCCTGGGATAGGGTTTTCTTGAGCTGTATGTCTTGTTGCTTTTGAATCGGAATCGTCTTCTCTTTCTTGAAGTAAGTCTTCTATAGTTGGGAGTTCTTCCATGTTTAGATTGTTTGACGAAGAGTGTTGCTTCTCTCCTTCTTCTAGTAATTCCTTAATTATTTGGAGTTCTTTGGGATTTAGATGGTCTGTCGTGCGAAAAATTTCTGTTTCGATATCTTCTAAAGGATCGAGGATAGATCCTGGGTGATTGTACATTGATGCCGTGTCTTCGTTATCTAATTTACCTATTTCTTCTTGAAGGTGTTTGTCAAGTTCATGTGCGTTGATCTCAACTCTAGAGAGGGTGTCGGCGTTAGTATTAGATTTACCTTTTTTATATGCAACTTCATAGTCGAACTCTTCCAATTTCAGTCGCCATCTTACTAATTTAGAATTTGGGTCCTTCAGCGAGAACAACCATTTGAGGGGTTGATGGTCTTGAATTTCCTTCCAAAAAGATACGGGCGAAAGTATTTAGTAGCCCATATTATTGCTAGCATTTCTTTTTCTATAGTTGAGTATTTAATTTCTGTTTCGTTCAGAGTTCTGGACGCGTATGCAATTGGCTTGTCGTTGCCAATGGGACCTTGAGAAAGTACGGCTCCAATGGCGAAGTTGCTAGCATCTGTGGTGAGGTTGAATGGCTTCGTGAAGTCTGGATATTGAAGCAGTGGTTCATTGGTTAAGAGGTTCTTACAGGTCTTGATACATTCTAGGAATACTGGTGTGTGTTCTATTTTAGCATCTTTCTTCAAGCATGAAGTTAAAGGTTTCGTTATTCGAGCAAAGTCTTTGATGAATTTTCTATAGTAGCCCATTAATCCCAGAAATCCTCTGATTTCTTTGGCTGTTTTCGGAATTGGGTAGTCGACAATAGCTTTGATTTTGTCTGGATTCGGCTTAGTTTCTTCTGGAGTCACAATGTGACCTAAGAAGCTAACTTCCTTTTTCAGAAATTCACATTTGTCTACCTGTATCTTAAATCTTTTGAAGATTCTCGTGAGGTTGACAAGATGTTCATGTAGGGACGTAGAAAAAACGATTATGTCATCCATATATACAAGACATATTTCTCCTTGCAATCCTTTGAGAACATTGTCCATTACTCTTTGAAATGTTGCAGGGGCGTTCTTGAGTCCAAATGGCATTCTGAGGTATTCATAGTGACCGTTCTGGACGTTAAATGCAGTTTTAGGGATGTCTTCTTCTGCCATTTCAATCTGGTGGAATCCACTAGCTAGGTCGAGGGTAGAGAAATACTGACATCTTCCTAGTTTGTCTAAGATATCTGTGATGTTTGGGATTGGATACCTATCGTCTATTGTCTTCTCGTTAACTTTACGGTAGTCTACCACTATTCGCCATTTAATCTTTCCAGAGGCGTCGGGTTTCTTGGGGACGACCATATAGGAGATGACCATGGTGATTGGCTTGGTCGAATGATTCCTTGGTCTAACATTGATGCTATTTGTTTTTGGACCTCTTCTTTATGAATGTGAGGATAGCGGTATGATTTGGTGTAAGTGGGAACTTCATCTCTTGTTCTGATGTTATGCTTGATTTGATTGGTGAAGGCGAGGGGTGACTCTGGACGATGGAAGACATCTGAAAACTTTTTGCACAATCGTTTAATGTGCTCTTCTTCTTCTGGATTGAGATGATCGGTTCTAAGTAGATGTTCGACATCTGTCTTCTGGTATTCCTGAGGTATAATGTCGGCTGTGTAAAGATGGTAATCGGGTAAGTGGATCCCCGAACTTCTTACTGGATCTGTTAGTGCTATCTGTATTGGTTCGTCTGTGGCATTGATGAGTTCTGTCCATGCTAGACCATTGGCTGCTGTAGTTAGACTTTCGTTAAGGAAAGCTCCTTGTATCTCTTGTTTCGGAAGTATGATAGTTCCTTGTGTTTCTTTAACGGGTACTCGGACTTGAGAAATTGTCTGTGGTTCGAGTTGGATGGAGTAAAATTGGGTTTTGTTACTTTCGTAATATTGAATAGGTAGAACAGAATTTTCTGTGACGAGTTCAGAATCAGGAAAATTGAGTTTGGCTTTTAGAAGTTTGAGATTATCAAGGCCTATTAGGCCATCAAAGGTTTTGTGGAATTTGAAGAGGTAGAATTTGAAATTTCCGTTTTTTTGGAATTCGGAAAATATGGGTATGTCGGCACAATAATCTTGAGAATGATTTTGGAAAATGGAGGTTACTATAAAAGGTTCATGTTTGATATTATCATGGAAATATTTCGAGGCGATGTCGGGATTGAGGAAAGATTTGGTAGCACCAGTGTCGATAAGTAGTTTAAGAGGAGGGTTGGAGATGGTTATATAGGGTAGTTTCCTTTTATCCTGGTAAGAATTTAGCTCTATTACGTCGCGTTGTTGCTTTCGGCATTTTCCCGAAAATTTGTCGATTGTTCTTCGTAGTCATTTTGAAAATTTTCTTCATACGATTCTGTTGTCTCGCAAAACTGATTTCCTTGGTGGTAATAATCGTAAGCTGTTTCATCATCAAATTCGTTGGTATCATAACCATATGCTTCGTTAGCATGTTCAATGTTAAATAATTCTTCAGATGTGAATCTTGGCGGATTTTGCTGTTGTTGAGATCTCCAGTTTCGGTTCTGAGTCGTAGCTCTAGTGCTAATGCTCATTGGTGTAGGTTTATGTGGCTGAGATATTCCAGGTTTATTACTCCAGGTGTTCTGTTGTTGAGGCCTACTGAACTGTTGAAACCTTGATGGTCCAGGGAATACTTTCTGGCCTTGTGGAATGAAATTATTTTGTTGCGCCGGTGGTCTAAATCCAGACTGTTGAGCTTGTGGCTGCCATTGCGGTCTGAAAGTTGATGGTTGCCATTGTGGTCTAAACGTTGATGGCTGCCATTGTGAAGACATAAGAGGAGCTGGTGATTTATGTTGTTGGTTTGCGCTGATATGCCTGCTGGTTGTTGGTTGAGGGTTTACTGCTTTCTGGAGATACCTTATATTGTTTTCTTCCTGGATGTACTGTATTGCCGTAGATAGATTGCTTGGTCTCATTGCTCTGATAGTGGAACCTAAGGGTTCCCGAAGTCCTGCTAGGAAAGTTGTTAGGGCTTGTTTCTAGAAAAAGCTCTTCTTACTTGCCTTTATGTTGATATCGCCGTTGTGAAGTTCTATGTAGTTAGATATTGTATTTAGCAGACCCATTACTTTCTCGTAATACTGCTGTGGAGATTCATTGGGTCCTTGACGTAAATTTACTAAGTCTCTTATGAGAGAATTCTCATTACGTTGGTCGGCGAAGTTTTGGATCAAAGTTTCTTTGGTATGTTCCCAATCTGTACATCCGTAGACTGAGATGACTTCCTTAGCTCTTCCTGTCAGTTTACTTAGGATTCCTTGGAATAGGAGGTGGTTTTGAAAACTTTGGATGTTGTTATTGTCCCAGAAATGGCTTAAGAGTAGAGTAGCGGTATTAATGAAGTTATACAGCTCGTTGGGATTTCCATCGTATGGGGATAGGATGTCTAGATGTTTTGGATTAAATTCAGGCATGATGTTGATTTGAGGTGGGGTAATTATGAGTCTAGGTGTGTTTAAATTTAGGATTGATGGACGTAATACTGATTGAGAGGTATGAGGAGTGTTTGCTTGAGGTGTTTCTGCCATATAGGTAATAAAAAGGGAAAATTATAATTGCTTACAGGCTAACGATGATGCTGAGGTGCATTCCGGTTACTAATGTCGTTTTCTTCTTGCTTCTTTAATTCTAAAGCTTTTGGATGAACTTCACTTGGTTTTCCAAAGGTATTTCTTCTTAACTTAAATTGATTTTTTTTCTTCTAATAATTATGGATACACTTCACTTACTTTTATTCTTCTTTTGGCACTTTTGGACGAACTTCAACGTTTCCCAAAGGTTCTTGAAGTGAATAAACGTTAAAAAACGAAGAGGATCACTAAGGGCTCTTCCACTATACTACTGACTGCGCCAATTAAGGGTTGCTGCCCGAAAAGTCACTTTTTAAAAAGATACTTTATTGACAATACAACTACACAACTTAAACACAAAATACACTATATCCAATACATTCAATTAATCGAACTTATATACTAAAATAAATGCAGCTATAGACTAAAAATATGCAATTCTGCAGAATCATCATTTGTTGTACAAACATGGATCAGCGGTCGTGAGTTATGCCGGAAGCTCGAAGGTTAATACCATGCATGAACCATGGGTCAGCGAACTGTAACTCGCGGAATCGGTTTAAAGGTAAAGACGGCCGCCTTTAACCTTTGACTTTGATCAGGCGGCCGTCGCCGACGCCGCTTTTGTCGGCTAAATCTTCTGGAATTTATTTCCTAGAAACTATTTTGGCGTTTCTATATAAAAGATAATAGTTTTCGTATTCAGTTAAGTGTGTGTAATCAGCTAAGTGGAGTTGGAGGTTGCATGGGTTGCATTGTTTTACGTCCAGTGCGCGTTTTAATTTTTAATTTATTTTTAAATGAATTTGTCTGTACTGTTAGTAGTATTCTAAAATGGCTCCTCCAAAAAGTGATGTGTGGAAACATTTTTTAAAAAATAATGATGGGACAGCTACGTGTCGGTATTGTAACAAAAAGCTAAGAACTTCTGGAAATACTACGAATTTAATGGGACACATTGTGTGATTGCATAAGTTGTTAGTAGCTCAAAAAAGTTCAGCAAAAATAAAGTTACATGAAAAAACCTGTGCCAAAAGTTCCGAGACTGCTGGGCCGTCAAAAGAACAAGAAAGTGAGATGTTAAGCCCAGCTTCGGAGATAACACAGATATCGGATCCGGATACTGATGACGATACAGACACTGTCGCTGAAAATGCAAGTATTGCAAGTTCAAGTACTTCAAGTACAGTTTTTAGCGAGGCCGTGACTCCAACGACTGCATCAGGCTCCGTAAGTAGAAGTAATTCAGCTTTAAGTACATTCCCGCCATCGGTAAAAAAAATATTTCAAAATATAACATCTTACGGAGAAGGAGGTAGAAAATTTGAGGATATTACTAACGCAATTCTATTTATGATTTGCAAAGATATGCAGCCATTAAACATAGTTGAAAATGAAGGGTTTCGACACCTTATGAAAATCGTTGTACCTCAATATAAGTTACCGAGCGAAACACCTTTAGTCGTAGACTGGATACCAAATATGAAGTAGTATCACAAAAAATCAAAGAAAAAGTATCACTTATTGACTCGCTTACCATCACGACTGATATCTGGAGCGATACAATGCAAACACGAAGTTTCTTAGGCGTCACAGTGCATTATGCAGACCAAATGAAAGTTTGTTCATTTACACTAGGAGTATTTGACCTAAACGAGAGGCATACATCGGCTTATTTATCTGGAAAGTTGTTAGAAATTTGCGACCTATGGCACATACCTAAGGAAAAAGTTACAGCTGTTGTAACGGATAGTGGCGCGAATATTGTAAAAGCAGTGATTTATCTTTTGGAAAAAAAATTACACATACCATGTTGCGCTCACACATTGAATTTAGTAGCCGAAAAATCAATCAGCTCTGTACCAAATTTGATGGACATTATCAGTAAAGTAAAGAGCATCGTCACTTGGTTCAAGCAGAGTGTAGTAGCCAGTGATGAATTAAGAAAACAAACATCTAAAAAATTAATCCAAGAAGTCCAAACACGTTGGAACTCCAAATATTATATGTTAGAACGTTTTATAGAACTACGAGTTGAGATTAACAATATTATAATCCGACACACTACAGCACCAGCGATGGTCAGCGCCCTAGAAATTCAACAAATAGAAGAAATTTTAAAACTAGTACGAACCTTGGAAACGGCTACTAAAGAGTTATGCGGTGAAAAATACGTCACGGCAAGCAAAATCATTCCTATGATTTATTGCCTTAAAAATAAAATTCAAAGTATCGATTGTAATCTAGAAATGGGCCGGGCCTTAACTTGAAAGAAGTATTACAGACCGAATTACAAAAACGATTTGGCCACATGGAGGAAGTACGCTTACTAGCAGTAGCTACTTTACTCGACCCAAGATTTAAGCGAATCCATTTTCAAAATCCATTAGCCTGTTCCCGAGCCGTATCATATTTAAGAACAATGCTGCAAGAAATGGAGAATGAAGCAGAAGAAACCCGGAACGGAGAAGAAACGATAGAAGAAGGTAAATAATTGTAGAAGGTGGGGGTGGGGTCCGATTGAATTTTCATTAGAGTATGATTAGAGTATTGCTTATTAGAAATACTAATATTCATAAAAATTATTATATCTTATTTATTTTTTCAGAACAATCATTCAGCATTTGGAGCCATCACCACGAAGCGGTAAAAAGAAGTTTGGAAAATTATGTCTCCGATGATGATAAATCAGTTGAGTTAACTCAGTACCTTCAGAGTCCCTTAGCAAAATTTCATGACAATCCATTGAAAGTTTGGGAGGAGATGAAGAATGTGTATCCCCGACTTTCAAAAATAGCTTCAAAATACTTGAGCGCTGTTGCAACTTCAGTCCCATCTGAAAGACTCTTTTCAAATGCAGGGCACATTTAAACACAACGTAATAGACTCTTAGGACAAAAATTGTCAAAACTGCTATTTTTTAATCATTGCGATTTAAGTATATTTTAGGATTTATGCTATTTTTGTTTGTTAGTATTTTTTTATTTTTAATGTTTACTGTTTTCTTTACGTTCTTTGATTTCAAATGTATAATTTAAGTATACATGAACATACTTATGTTTATTTTTCATATATACGTTGTGTTTTAGTATATTAAAGTATATTGTAATAAACTTAATAGTGCGGGAGCCAGGTGCAAATTTGGTCAATTATTTCCTCTCAAGAGATAATTCGTGAGACGCATCAGAGTATAGTACTATAAAGCCCCGTGAACGTCAGCTGGCGCTCGGTTGGGGGGATGAGCGGTTGTAGCCTCCCACGCACGAAGAAAAAAAAATACATTCACTCATTTCCTCTCAGCTAAAAATTTGTCAAATTGTAGCTTATCTAATATCTCAACGAAAAAAAATAATCAGCTGGTTCCAACATGGTGTATTGTACGTCAGCTGGTCTTTCGAACATGAAAAAAAAAATTATAAACTGGCCTTATTGAAAATCGTTAATTTGTTTTTCGCTTTTAATCAACAAAATTATGCTCGTTACTTAGTTAAATATCTTGATAACTTATTAAAAGTTGACGAGACTCATCCAGGATTACGCGAAAACTTTGAGAAAGGATCATTCGGTATAAAACGAACAAAAAAGCCTTTCTCAAAGCAGCCGATTGATCTGACTCTCGAGCAAACCATTAACGCTGATGCTGCGAACAAGCTAACTGGAGTTTCGCATATAACTAATTCAATCTCAGCTAGGCAACGATGGTGTCGCAGTCATACCATTCGTTCTACTATCATCAGTCACACAATGAAGGAATCTGGACTGCGTAAAGTACAAGATGTGACCGCTGATCTCACAAATAGTCGAATAAAAAAAAGTACAGAATATCTTCATAGATTCATTGATGGCATTAAACGTAATATTAATCCATTTGATAAAAATTTAAATAAGCAAGATTTATATAATATTTCTACTGGTGAAGCAGCACCTAAGAATATTGAAAATTTTTTGCTCAATGATGAAAAAGACGGCAATGAAAAACGAGAAGATTTTATTCTTGGTTGCGTAAATGACTCCAACCACTTTGAGAAGGCTATTTCTAGGGTTAAATGTCATACTTTTGTAGATATGACTAAGAAAAAAAAAAGTTACAGTTGCTGGAAAAAGCGTGGAGCTGCGAATGCAACGTGATTTATTCGGACAATTACTCCAAATTTCTTTAGAAAAAGAACTTGATTTAGATAAAGTTCTCACTTACCCTTTAACACCAGTACCACTGTCTCTCTTTCACCTCGACGGCACCATGTGCAAAACACAAAAGTCAACACTAATGGCTTTATTAGAAAAATATTATCATTCTGAGCCACCAGAAAATACAGACGTTATAGTGTATGACGGGTACTTTATGTTACATCAGATGAAAGATGTACCTCTTAGCTTTGGAAATATTTCAAAAAATGTGCTGCAAATGATATGTGCAACCAGTGCTAAGATCATCTTCATCGTCTTTGACAGATACATTTTTCCATCAATTAAAGATACTGAACATAAGTTACGAGGCATGGAGCAAGGAAACTTCCATATCGACGGCCCTGACCAAGTGCGAAAAAGAGATTTTTCACTTGAGCTGAAGAACGTTAATTTTAAGGACGCACTGGTACAGTTTTTTATTGAAAATTGGGAAGAAGATTATATGTGGCCGTATATTAAGGATAAAACTGTTTATGTAAGTGCAGACGCTTGTTACAGATACACAGTTGATGATTCAAAAGTTATAAAAGCTTCAGTTGAAGAGTTTTCGTGTCCGGCTCACGAAGAAGCGGACACAAAAATGATTTTCCATGTTTGCCACATTAATATTAATGCGAACGTGACAATTCGTTGTTTCGACACTGACGTGTTGATAATTATGTTAGCTAACATCGCTAACATATCAGAAAATATCCACATTTGCATGGAAATTGGTGTTGGAAAAGCTCAAAGATTTATCAATGTTACTCAATTATATGAAGCTTTAGGATCTGATTTGAGCGCAGCACTCGCGGCATTTCACGCGTTCACAGGGTGTGATTTTAACCCGGCCTTTTTCGAAAAGGAAAAAAACGTCCTTTTTCAATAATGGCTAAATTGAAAAGTTTCATCGAGTGTTTCATCCAAATGTCAAAACCATCAGAGAATAGAGAAAATATTTTTGAGAAGATAGAAGAGTTTGTTTGCCATATGTATGGATTTAATCGTCTAAAAAAGATCAATGAGGCAAGCGTAGCGTCGTTTGAAAAAACATACAAATTTTTGGATACTGAAACTTTCAAGTTACCAAAAAAAGGTATTGATGGCTCTTCTTTACCACCATGCAGATCAGAGCTATATCAGCAATTTTTAAGAGCATGTTACATTGCTCAAATTTGGTCACATGCACACCTGAAGGTTCCAACTTCAGATGATCCTGTAGATTATGGTTGGGCAGAAATCGACAACACGTATGAATTAACCTGGTTTTCTGGAAGTCAGTTACCATCATCGATTAATGAAATCACTATTCAGCCTGAAAAAGGTAACATTTTTTTATCATTTTGATTATATTATGCTAAAATACGCATCCTAATATTTTTTTAAATTTTTGTACAGATGATGACAATGAAGATATAACAGCAGACAGCTCTGACAGCGACGGTGACGATGAATCGGAAAGAGAGGAAAGAGAGGAAAGTGACTCAAGCCAAAGCGAAAACGAAAATGAATAAATCACATTGTTATTCTCATTGTCATTTTTCATCACGTTTATATAATAAATATTATTTATCGAGTAACTAGTTAATTTATACTAAGCTAATTGTTTATTTAATTATTTAAATATATCTAATATCATTTGATTACATACTTATTCGTTTCAAAAACATTGATACGGAATATTTATTTCAACTCAAATCTCATATTGAAGCAGCGCTATGTCGAATAATTAAAGATACGCCATTTCCTCCCAGATGAAAATTTGTAAGCTGATTGTTTATATACTGATACGATAAATAAAAAAAATCAGCTAGCAATAAGTCGAGGAAAAGCTAGTCAGCTGATGCATTTAAATTGACAGTAGATGCTCCTGCCTAACTCCTAGGTAATAACTTTCAAAGTATCAGCTGACGGTTTTTCCACCAAGATACAGCCAGCTTTCATGTTCGAAACACCAGCTGACGTACAATACACCATGTTGGAACCAGCTGATTATTTTTTTTCGTTGAGATATTAGATAAGCTACAATTTGACAAATTTTTAGCTGAGAGGAAATGAGTGAATGTATTTTTTTTTCTTCGTGCGTGGGAGGCTACAACCGCTCATCCCCCCAGCCGAGTGCCAGCTGACGTTCACGAGGCTTCATAATACTATACTCTGATGCATTTTACTAATTACCGCTTGAGAGGAACTTGGTCATGAAAATCTGTCGCTGGCTCCCGGGCTATAAGCTTATATATATTTTCTAATGGCATTATTAGCATTATTGACCAATAAAACATCGATGTTTATAAATATCGATATTTCCCGTCCGATATTTTTAGAATATCGATTGACTATTTTCGACGTATCATTTGATTTAACATTGATGTTTTGAAAATTGCGCATCCCTATACCAAAGATTTTATGATTTCGGGAGTAATCCCGTCGGGTCCAGGTGCTCTGTTAGGTTTAATATCAGCTATAGCTTGTAGTAGTTCGTGTATTTTTACTTGGGGTACGTCTAGCGTGCTTTTTTGCGGAAGTATGAATAGAGGTTTCTCTGGGTAAATAATTTCCGCTGCTTTCTTCCTCGTTTCTGGCGGCACCTCATAGAGGGTTTGGATTCTTAGGTTTTTGACTCCAATCCTATATCAATCACCCCATATATCCTCATCCAGTTGATTCATAATGTCATTCCACTTATTCCTTTTGATACCTTTAATTAATAGCATAGTGCTATCCGCTTATTTCTGTACGTCACCTCAAGTTCGAGTACTTCCGCACCTAGTTTTCTCTTTCTGGTAAGCCTTCTTTTAGTGTCGAAGTATTCGTTCCTGCTTTTTTCGATATCCTCGTTCCACCAGTATGGGTATGTGTATATACCTCCTCCTTCGTTTTTGCTGGCTGCCTTGACTATTTTTTTCAGACATCTGGTGAGAGCGTTTAGATCCTTAGCATCTTCTTGCTTGATATCCTTCAAACACATTTTGACCTTGTTTATGCTTCTGATTTGCCGCTGATCATTTCGTCCACCCCTGAATTTAATTTCAAAATAGATATACTTATGATGGGTAAATATCTCGGCTTCCTCCAGTATCTGCCAGTTTTCTATTTTGCGAGTTATTTTTGAGCTAGCACATGTGACGTCGATGTGTGAGACGCTCTTATTTCTTACCAATATTGGATCTCCGTTATTGATTATGATATAGTCGAGTGACTCGACCCATTCCATCCAATACTCTCCTCTGTGGTCGAACCTAGGTGCACCCCACTGAGGTGCTTTAGAGTTGATGTGCCCCATCACTAGGATCTTGTTTCCCTCTGCCTTGCAGGCATCCATGATGTTGTCCACTGTCTGATTAAATACTTGCAGCTGGATGTTTGGTGAGATATAGCAGCATATCAGTGATGTATCCTTGAAACGTAATACCAGGAATCCTTTGCCAATTTTTGTGCTTGTAATGCTACATTTTTTATTCCTGATCCAAACAGCGACATCGATATTGCTGTCATGGACCCAGCTACTTCCCAAGGCTATTTTTTTATTTGGCTCAGATACGATTACCAAGTCTACACTCATATGCATCGCAATCTTGCTCGCGATATCGTGTGCCGCTTTGGCCCTTCCTAAATTCAACTGGAGCACCCTCATGTGTTACAATGGTTATGTGAGTAGCTGTTTGAAACTAGTCCGCTGATGACTTATGTTTTTGCCAGATGTTGTGTATGGTACATGTTGCTGGTCTGCCGAGGTTTCAGTTTCCTTGGTGTCCTTCGGTTCACTCGAATATTTGTTTACATCTGCTGGGAGTACTTTATTATTTATACTGTCCTGACTTTTCGCATTATTTAGTACTCTTCTAAAGTCTGGACATTTAATTGTGCCTCCCATATGTCCTTTTATTTTACATACTGGACATGCTTCCCCATTTGTGAAGAATTTCGCAACATGCCCTTCCTCGCCGCATTTAAAACATCTGTCGGGTCTCTTTGGTGCTTGGCATAACCTTGTTTCATGAGCATACGACCAACAGCGTAAGAATTTTCTCAGTCTTATCCTCTTTTCCACCTGGCAGCATACCAGCCCTATTCTTAGAACCTTGTTTGCCAATAATTTCTCGGCATTCGACTTCGTGGTAATATATGTGACTGTGCTTCTTTGGTCTCTCTGGGGCCTGACTTCTTCAAGTTTATCTTTCTCGTCCTTCCATTTACCTATAATACTTCCGACTGCATCCTTAATCTCCCGGGCCGACACTCCAGCTTCCACTCCCCTTATGTTCAATATATTTCTCTCACCTTCATTAACTACGCCTGATACTTTTAATCCTGTATCGTACTACCTACTTATACTAGAAAATCCGGGTCCACATCAGTAGATATGTACGTAGTTCGTCGCTGTTCGTCGGGGTATTTATTGATGTGGAGGGGGTCTCCAGGTGGCGGATAGGAGAAGGGCCTCTGAAATGATTTTATATGAGGAGGAGGTCTGCGGGGAAATACCTGGGGCTCGTTGTATCTAAAAACTCAACTGGCGGCCCTCGAATACCCTGCCGTGGACCAACTTTACCTGTCCCAGCTGTAGTATCGTGGCTAAGGGATTGCACACAGGGTTACGATGCCGGGTGAAATTTCGAGCTTAACTTGAAATCACCTGTTATACCAATGTCTCCTGGCTGTCTGTGGTCTCGCGGGCCAGTGGGATGGGGAAGGGGTCTTGGCTTTACTGCCCGGACCAAGAGGAGACAACCTCATTAAAAACCTAAATTCAAGGTGGGAAACCGGGCCGAAGAATGCGTGGCTATATAGAAGAATAGTCCTTACTGGTTTCGACCTTGGAGCACCGGGGGGAACTCCATTATATTGAGCCCCTTACCTCTGCATGCGCGGCTCTGCAGCGGTGGACCGTAATGACCCTAGCTTCTCGTGGGATCACTCATGGAAAGAAAAAGTAAGACTTTCACCGGAAAAGTAGTGGAGAAAACCTCCACCTCTTCATCCGGGCCCCTCACAGAGGGAAAAAAGGCCAAACGGCACAAAGGCCGTATGCCGTTCGACCTCCCAAAACCGGGGGAACCGGGCGGCATAGACGACCCACTGAGAAAAGGCCTCAGTGGAGCAGGGGTGCAGAAACACCTGCGACTCCTCAATCAGGGAATATCCCCTGCAGAGGCCGGGAAGCAGGTAATTCAGCGCCCAACCCCCCCGAAGGAATCACCAGCGGGGAAAACAGAGCTTAAAAGAGGCCCGGAGCATATTACTCCTCCGCTTAGGCGTCAAAGCAAGAAATCAAAAACAGCTGCAACGGTAACCGGGCAAGCCACTGGTTACGCAGCAGCTGTCAAAACAGAGAAAGCTTTTAGGGTGGGAATAATGCCCAAATATTATCCAGGGGTCATCCTGAAAGCGGAGCAGCTCTCCACACTGGAAGACACTCTGGTGGAAGAGCTGTGCCAGAGCAAAGAGAAGGGAATCCACTTCTCAGGTATCAATTTCCGTTGTGGAAAGATACTGGTGGACTGTGGGTCACAAGAATCGGCAGACTGGCTTATGAGGTCAGCGCCGAAATAAAACTCTTGGGAAGGACCCGAATTGGTGGCTCGAAGTGGAGACGACATCCCAAAGCCGGTCACCATAACAGTGTTCTTCCCAAGAAGCCAAGACATGAAACTGGAGAAGATCCTCCTACTTGTTGAGGTTCAGAACTGCAACCTCAGTACTGAGGCTTGGAAGATCCTAAACTCTAAAAAAGAGGGACAGGGAACTATCTTCACGATTGGGATCGATCACCAATCAGGGGAGGCTCTGAAAGCAGGAGGTTACGCGCTAATCTTTCGTTTTGGGCGTATCCCTGTCTCGGGGCTGGGACAGAAGAAGAATCCCGCGGAGGATCCAAAGGACATGGAGATACCCTCCACATCCGGAACCTCTGGAAAGGGGAAACAAGGCGAAAGCTTGAACTTGGGTCAGCCCGAGATCTCCTCCGGCTCTGCTGGGATGACTGGGAATGCGGAGACTGCCTCTGCATCCCGGGAAGCTGGGCGGAGCAGCCTGGGGGTCGAGAGTCTGACTCGAGATCAAGAAACCTGCTCGATTACCGAGGGAGATACTGCCATGGTGGTCAAGGAGGGTCAGGGAGAGATAAAGGAGGGGGATGAATAGAGGCTGAGTAACTCGACCTCTCTCATCCATAATTATTCACCTTCACGTTCACGAATGTAGGTTAGATTAACCTGCATCACGCGAAGGGAGCTTCAGCCGTGATTGCAAGGTTGTTCGCTAGACTACAACTGGATATTGTACTAATCCAAGAAGCATGGATCAACAAAGAAGGCCAAATCAAAGGTTTGGCATGTAAGGATTCTAAATTGATTTATGATCAAAGGCAAGTAAGTATCTCCGCGCGTGCCTGTGTAATCATAAGAAATAATATAAAATATATTTGTGTTTCAGAATACGTGTCACGGGACCTTGTTCTAATCATGGTTCACCTCAACATTGGGGGTATGTATCGACTTAGACATCGTCATTGCCTCTGTCTACTTCGCTGGAGACGGGCCGATGACACCACCAGTAGAGGTACAAGAGCTAGTGAGAAATTACCAGAAATATGACATATCGATCCATTCTGATAGTCAAGCAGCTATCAAAGCATTGAGCTCCCACGTCATTGACTCAAAGTTGGCATGGGAGTGCCGAAAAAAACTTGATGAATTAGGCAAGAATAACAGGGTCTCTTTAGTCTGGGTTCCTGGCCACTCGGGAATCACGGGAAATGAAGAGGCCAATACACTTGCCAGGAAATGAGAACAAATGCCCTTTATTGGCCCGGAGCCTTTCTGTGCAAAATGCTCCTACAAGAAAGAGTTTTGGAAGAAAGAGGAAACCGAAAGAGAAGCACTCTGGCGGTGCCTTCCCGGGTTGGAACATTCCAAAAAGTTCCTGGGGAACTTTGACACTGCTAGATCCAAAAAATATTTGGACCTCAGTAAAGATAAGCTACATCTCCTCACGGGCATTCTTACAGGACCCTGCCACCTTAGGAAGCACTTAATGAGAATAGGTCTAGCAGAGATTGACGAGTGTAGATTCTGTGGGGAGGAGGATGAAACTCCTGATCACCTAGTTCTCGAATGCCTCGCCATTGCAAGCCAACGCAAGAAATGCTTTGGACAAGAAACTTGTAAGAGTGGGGACCTAATCTCGTTGAAGCCCTCCCAAATACTAGAGTTCATTAGAACCTTGGAACTCGAAGACGAGCTGTAGTAGTAGCGAGAACAGCTCTGATAGGGGGGCACAATAAACCTTTGGTTTCAGTGCACTGTAACCCCGTTAAAATCTAATCTAATCTAATCTATACTAGAAAATAGTACTCTCATAGTTTCCGCCCAATTGCATCTTGCGCCTTATTGGATGACAACTTACTTGATTTAATGGATGGAGGCTACGAGAGTAGTACTTTCTAGAATGGTATAAATAGAAGTCGTTTTCATTTAATGGTTTATTTTGCAAGTGTATATAATAGATATTCCTGATTTCTTGTTAATGTATTGGCAATTTATAAAGAAAGTTTGTGGAATCATCACTCCGAGTATATTTTAATTTAAAATGACGTCAACAAGCTTTGCCTTTACCCCAGTTAAGCCTGTTAGTAAGATTACAACGATGGACGAGAAGATTGAGAATAAGATGAAAACGATAGACGAGAAAATCAAGGAGTTAGAAAAAAATATGGCAAATATAAGGGCTCAAAACACGCCAACGGAAGAAAAGAAGACCGAGCAAACAAAACCTTGCAAGCCAGAAACACACCCTAAGTTAGAAGACATTGGTAGTTTTACCCGAGTCAAGGCCCCAACGTTCGATGGAAAAATGTCGTGGACCAATTATGTGAAACAATTAGAAGCAGCCGCTAGAGTGAATAATTGGTCCGATAGAGAGAAGGCAGTGAACTTAACTATCGCGTTTCGGGGAGATGCCTTAGATGTACTTCAGACGATACCTCTGGAAGAAACGGATGACTTCGAGCAGCTGAAGAAGAGGTTGGACATGCGATATGGTCATGAACATCTAGAACATTTGTACCAATCTCAGCTGAAGAACCGAAGGCAGAAACGTGATGAATCCCTTCAAGAATATGAAGTGGATATTGCCCGACTCGTTCGATTTGCTTATCCCTCAGCAGCAGAGAACATGTTGGAATGTCTGGGCATACAGGCGTTTATTGATGGCTTACGTGACCCCGATATGCAGAGGACGCTTCGCTTAGCCCATCCCAAAACATTACTTGACGCATTGACAGTTGCTCTTGAATATGAAGCAGCAACGAAGGCTTCGGGTTACAACAAAGTTAGGACCATCCAAGAAGTAGGTGACGAAGACAGATTTGACCAGTTCGTCAGTTTAATAATGAAAAGTATGATGGACAAGAAGCCGAGAAAGATCAGATGCTGGAATTGTGGCGAGTTAGGGCATGTACGTAGTTCGTGTAAGCGCCCCAAGACTCCTGCAAACCAAGAACCCCAGTCACAGGAAAACTAGAACGGGTCGGCTACGAGGGGGAAGCACCGACCCATGATCGTTCCAAAGACCCTCTCATACTGATAGCTTCGCTCAGATGTCGCAACGACAGTGTATATGTGGATGGCGAAGTAAATGGCAAGAAATATGCTCGGCTGGTTGACACTGGAGCAACTAGAACCATTATACGACCAGAGATAATAAACCCCAAGAAGAAGCTTCTACCAACGAGACTGCGACTGCGGACCGCCATAGGCGAGAGTGCCAACGTTCACGGGGAAACACAAATCCAATTGGGAATTGGCGCAGAAAAGTTCACGCATACGGTAATCGTAGCTGACATTGAAGAAGACGTGATTCTGGGAATGGACGTAATGAATATACATGGTTTCCAATTAGACTTTAGAAACAGAACCATTAAAGTGGGTTCCGAGGAGGTATTCCTTCATCCACATGAAGGCAGCGCGGTGTTGGCAGCTGTACAGGAACACAGGAAGATACCGTTCTACCTGCATGAAGCGAAACCATGATAGTAGAACGGCTACAGGGAATCATGGAGGAAGGTACACCGGTTATGATAGAACCAAGGAACCACGACGAGGAGGTTGGCAAAGGAGTACTAATTGGGAAAGGATTGGTTACGTCGGCGAAGGAAATCCCTGTACGATTGATAAACGTGAACGATTACCCAATTACCATCAAGAAGGAAACCAAGATTGGATCCTGCGTACCAGTGACGTCTATAGTTCGTCAAACAACGACTTCTGACAATTCTAATACCAAATTCGAACAAATCTTATCAGTAGCTGGTCAATCTTTGGATCGAGCTGAAAAAAAGAGAATGAGAGAATTTCTCTTGCAGTATCGAGACTTATTCGTACCAAAAGGAGGAAAGACTGGTAGAACATCAGCCGTCAAACACAAAATCGATACTGGTAATGCTAAGCCAAATAGGCAATCAGCTCGAAGACTTCCACGAGCGAAGAGAGAGGAAGCTGAGAGAATAATTCGAGAGATGGCAGAAGAAAAAGTAATAGAACCATCTACTAGTCCATGGGTGTCTCCAGTAGTGCTCGTCAAGAAAAAGGATGGAACTATGAGATTCTCCGTGGATTATCGCCAGCTTAACAACGTAACGAAGAAGGACAGCTATTCTCTGCCTCGAATGGACGATACGCTAGATACTTTGGCCGACAACAAACTGTTTTCTACCTTGAACCTGAAGTCTGGCTATTGGCAAGTGGAAATGGACCCAAAAGACAAAGAAAAGACTGCTTTTACCACCGGATCTGGATTATGGCAATTCAACGTCATGCCATTCGGGCTCTGTAATGCGCCTTCAACATTCGAAAGACTCATGGAAAATGTCTTGAGAGGGTTGTCTTGGAAGACATGCCTGGTCTATTTGGACGACTTCGTAGTACTGGGGAAGACATTTTACGAACACCTGAAGAATTTGGAAGACGTATTCAAACGACTCCAAGCTGCCCAGCTCATGTTAAACCCGAAGAAATGTCAGCTGTTCCAAAACCGAGTCAACTATCTAGGTCATATAGTGAGCAATGAAGGAGTGGCGGTGGATCCAGAGAAAATTGCTTCCATTCAGCAATGGCCGCAACCAACCGACAAACATCAAATTAGGAGTTTCCTGGGACTTCGCACGTATTATAGAAGATTTATCAGGAAGTTTGGAGATATTGCCAAGCCTCTAACGCGACTTACAGAAAAAGCAAGAGCTTTCCAGTGGGACGAAGATCGTCAAACGGCTTTTGATACCTTGAAGAAGTATTTAACCTCGGCGCCGGTATTAGGATACCCATTACCAGAGGGAGACTTTATTCTTGACACTGACGCAAGCAATGTAGGAATTGGTGGAGTGCTCTCACAGATCCAAGGAGGGCAAGAAAGAGTGCTGGGATATTTCAGTAAAATCCTCTCCAAACCAGAACGAAACTACAGCGTCACAAGACGAGAACTTTTGGCAGTAGTGAAGTCCGTGGAACACTTTTACCAGTATCTCTATGGTAGGAAGTTTTTAATCCGGACTGATCATGCAGCAGTCAAGTGGTTGATGCAGTTCAAGAATCCCGAGGGCCAGATCACTAGATGGATTGAACGACTTCAAGAGTATGATTTCAATATCGAACATCGAGCTGGTGTGAGTCACCGAAATGCCGACTCCCTGTCCAGGCGGCCGTGCCCAACAGACTGCTCCCACTACAAGGTGGAATCTAGGGAAGCTGCAGTCTCAAGTCAACGAGGAATGGTCACCCACCAGGATACGAGAAGATCAGGGGAATGATCCACACCTGAAGATGATCCAGCAATGGAAGAAAGAAAATCGGCGACCTACCTGGCAAGAAGTGTCAAAATTTTCACCGAAACTCAAGGCATATTGGGCTCAGTGGGACTCCCTTTTCCTGGAAGAAGGGCTGTTGAAAAGAGTCCTTGAAAACGATGATGGTTCTGAGATGAGGAGACAGCTACTTATCCCGAGAACAAGAGTAGCTGAAGTACTAAAGAGGTTACATGGCAGTCCATCGGGAGGTCATCTGGGAGTGAAGAAAACCCTTCAGCGAGTGAAAGGTTTTATTGGATGAACAGCTCTGACGATGTGAAGGACTGGTGTAAGAAATGTACGACTTGTGCTACGAGTAATGGACCACATCGCAAGAGAAAGGCACCTATGAAACAGTATAATGTTGGAAGTCCTTTCGAAAGGATTGCTTTAGCTATCGCTGGGCCATTTCTGACGACAGAAAATGGTAGCAAGTACATACTGGTTGTAATGGATTATTTCACAAAGTGGGTGGAAATTTACGCTATCCCGAACCAAGAGGCCACAACTGTCGTGGATGTATTGGTGAAGGAATTTATCAGACGGTATGGAGTACCCTTGGAAGTCCACAGTGACCAGGGAAGAAACTTTAAAAGCCATCTATACCAGGAGATTTGCGACAAGCTGGAAATGGAGAAGACCAGGACAACAGCTTTACATCCACAGTCAGATGGAATGGTGAAGAGAATGAACAGGACTGTTAGAAAATACCTGTCCAAAGTAGTTTCCAGCCATTAGAGAGATTGGGACCAGTATCTTTCCCTATTCGCATTGGCTCATAGATCTGCCGTCAATGAGTCCACGTGTGAAACACCTGCGAAAATCATGTTTGGACGTGAAATGAGGCTTCCTTGTGACCTGGAATTTGGCTGTCGGCCTGGAGAAGATCTAGCAGGCGAAGAATACGTGATCGAATTGAGAAGAAGGCTGGACGATATTCATGAAATAGTTTGAACAAATCTTCATGACCTGGAGGAAGGAGTAAACCTTATTCGAGATGTGTCTGACCCTACCTTCGAGGAATTTATGGGCACGTATGGAGGTACCGGGAAAGCTAGATATGGAGTCCCTTCGGAACAACAACAAGATTTGTTCACTCTCCCGGAAGATTATTCACTGGCATACAACATCCCCGCCGGTATTAAGAACGCACGAGGGTTGGCAACCGTCTTTCGAAAGAAGTTCGGGCAATTAGAAAAACTTGAAGACCAGATTCCAGCCCCTGGCAAGACACTGAAACAGAAACATAATTCGCGGTACGTCTTCTACGTGGTAACTAAGAATTAATTTCAAGATCGAACTACCTACCGCGATGTGTGGGAAGCACTTCGAAACCTCCGAGACCATGTGTTGGAATCCAGCGTGAAGAAACTGGCTATGCTTAAGATAGCGAGTAACCAGTTGGATTGGCGAATCATCTGGAACATGGTAGAGATTATCTTTCAAGATACCGGTGTCCAGATATTAATTTGCAGCTACAACCCCCATTATCAGTAACCGATGAAGACGGTGCCCTGTTATTTCTATAAGATCGGAAAATGTAGAAATGGGGCTAGTTGCCGATTCAAACATCCAGTCTCGGCTACACAAAAGTTCCAGGAGGAACTTCCATTAAAGGAGGGGGTAATGTTACGAAAAAGCACACTGGTATACTCCCTAAATCCGACTCTGTCTAAGCCAGGTATAAAAGTTAAAATTATGGCGGATACGCACTGTTTTTTTATATAACTGTTTACGACTACCTTATCTAAACATTGTTTTTGTGACCAGACTTATCTAGAAAAGGTCAGAACCAATTGTTTTTGTGTGTGTAAGCCGCAGTCCGGAATTTTCTAGTAAAAAGGGCATTGATATAAATAAGGACCGATCAGCGGAGGAGTTAGTGGAAAAAGTGATCTTGCGAAATAAACAAAAATACGCCGAACAGTAAAGTGCTAATATAAATTGATAATCAAGTTTGTGTGCATATAAATTAAATTTAAATGATTAGTTAAGTATATATAAATTAAGTGTTAGCGAGTTAGTGTTTAAATAAATTAGTAAGTAGTCATACCGTGCATTTAAAATTTATCCCACCCGTTTGCTGTTTAAATAAATAACAAAAACATTACAGTATCAACCGGGTTAAATAATATTACCATCGGAAAAGGGACGTAGACTTATTATAAGCCATACCGGAAATGAAAACGGTTTTATCCATGATGGATTATTAAGTTTTGTGTCCAAATCAACTAAAGATTACCACGAAGAAATGACCGCCGAAGTTTTTGAAGAGTATTTTATGCAGATGCTGGATTTAATTCCAGAACATTCTGTAACTGATCTAGATAATTCTAGCTATCATTCAAGACTTGTAGAAAAATTGCCAACAACTGCTTGGCAGAAAGCTGAGATAATCGTTTGGTTGGATAACCACCACATCATATACAAGGAGCATATGTAATTGACGAAATGGCGTTAGAACGTAGAATAACTGTGCTACGATTACCACTATACCACTACGAACTCCATGCTATTGAATTTATATGGGCGCAAGTAAAGGGCAACGAAACAATAAAACTTATAAATTGGAAGACCTACATCAATTACTGCAAAACTCTTTGTCAAACGTGTCTGCAGAGAACTGGAAAAAGTTTTGAGTCATACGCATAAAGAAGAAGAGAATATGTGGCGACTGGAGAATATCATGGATGGAACCGTTGAATCTATAATAATTAATGTTGGAGTTAAAGATTCGTCAGATTCTGATAAAATGGAATTTTGATTAGGTACATCATATGCAAGTTTTTAACAAATTAGCCGTTTTTAGGGCTACAAATCATTCTCATATGTAGAACTTACTAATTAATTAATTAAATAAGTTAAGTAATTAGGTACCTCAACATCAAATATGATCTCATTCATACCTAACGGCCCGATATTGTCACAACAACACATTAATTGCTTTTAAATGGATTCTGAATAATCTAGGATTTCCGTGTGTATTGTTATCACTACCTGTAGTTTACTAAATAGCGTAAATGCGTCGAAAGTTATTAATTAAATATCTGTGCTACTTATATCAATGAAATAAATATTGTAATAAAATACATCTATGATAAAATACCTAATAGGACCTTATCCAACTATACTGCACTGTCACGGCAAATTTATCACTTCTAAATATACTTGAATGGTAATAGGGTTCTACCTGCGGTTCACTATACAGGAAGAATCTAGCGAAAGTTGCTAACTGAGCACTTATTTACATGAAGAAGCGCTTACAATTCTGTTTAATTCTTTGAATCACCCTGAAGTGTTTCAGACACGTTTATGAATTTATAATGAGCTCTTCAGCTATCAATATGATAAAAATACACTATAAGAACATTTATTGAGGAAACTACAAATATACATCATACAAAACATTTACAGCAATACAAAAAAATACATGATAAGTAAAAAAAAACGAAGTATGCATGTTCATTTAATATGTAAGTAACTGTAAAGACCTAACATAAGTTGGTGACATCTGAAAGATCAATGCAAAAGCCCATCATATCTTTATAACGAGCTGAACTACTTTTAATCGGTTTTGACAATTTACGAGTCGTTTTGTTGCCATTTTGAACATCACATAACGCCTTTTCTGGTATATTTAGTACCGGCCCCGTTCTGCGTTTTTCTTAAATAGTTACGTACCATTGTCTGCAAAACATAATAGGTACGTCCAATTTAGAATATGCAAGAGGGTTGTCTGAACCCTACTGGTCCAAATATTTCAAGCGTATAGCCCAGATACACCATTTGCCACTTTTTTAAGGAGTAACTGGGCCATCCCTTCCACGTTTTTAACCTGGAAATTATTAAATATTTAGGAACGTAATTCCTTACAATAAATAAAAATTATTACCCAAAAATAAAATATATTGTTATTGCTTACCTGTGGGTAGATATATTTCAAAATAATTATAGTATTAAATAAATTGATCAGCAAAGTATATTCTAAAACACGGGTGGAATTCAAAATTCTACACTGGTAAAATCGTTTCCCTCTCCTACGGCTCGAGAAACGAATCTTTCTACTCGTGTAGAATTTTGTTTATACCACTAGAATATACCCTTCTTTTAAAATGAAAATATTAACAATAAAAAATTGTAAAAAAGAAGTAGAAACATTTACCTATATCAAAATAATATAATAAAATCTTGATATTTGATTTAAGTGCGTATACGGGGATGTTTTGGTACAAAAACATTTCGGAAACGCAATCTATTTACCAGAGAATCATAATTCAATGGATTTTGTAATTTTGTTTATTGAAAGTTACATGTATTGACGTACTTCGTTTAAAAATAATCATTTAGAAATTCGAAACTCTCATAATATTACAGAAACAAAAAACTTCAAATATGTTTGAGATAAAAAAATTCAAACATACACTGTGTCCACAAAAAAGAAGCGGGTTTGGTTGCATAACTGTCAGGAAGAAGACGGAATACATATTGGACAATTATTGTTGAATATATTGTATAGTGTCGTACCTGTTCACTCTATATAATTTTTATTCGAGAATTTCGACGTTATCCAATTGTGTAGTTAACAAGTGTCAGTGTCAAAAAGTTAATTCAATTGATATATTTCATAACAGTCTAAGAGCCCACAACACTAAACCTGTAATGATAGGGCTTCCAAAGGTCATACATATAATTCGTCGTTTCATTCATAGGAGAACAAAAAATGGCCGTTCTGCCACGTGTACGACCGGTCAACGCTATAAAAATAAATAAATAAAAAAATATTTTTTTTAGGTTAGGTACTGTAATGCTAAGTCTCTCGTATTGTGATTGTTCCTAGAGACAGGGGAGAGGTAGGATCTTGACGAAGAGATTTTTATGAGTCAGGCAGAAGAAGCCAAAGTATACATCTTGAAGAGATCTCTCTAATAGACTGAAACAATCAGGACGCCAACAGTACAAGAAACTTGACCAGTATCTGAAAGCCATTGGTCTGAAACAATTAGACTGTGACAAATGTGTTTATCTTTTGCAGGATGAGGGTCTGATTCTTGTATGGCTGTAATCGTGGATAATTTAATTATCGCCACAAATTCAGATGAGATGGACCTAAAGTTGAAGCAAGATCTGATTGCAAAATTTCAGATAAAAAATCTGGAAACACTGCACTATTGCTTAGGAATTGAATGAATTCAAACAAGATGAATCCTCTCATACAATTTCAATATCCCAGAAAGAATACTGTAATGTTTTTCTAATTTATTAAAAACATAAACGGGTGGGATAAATTTTAAACACACGGCTACTTACTAATTTATTTAAACACTAACTCACTAACACTTAATTTATATATACTTAACTAATCACTTAAATTTAATTTATATGCACCCAAACTTGATTATTTATATTAGCACTTTACTGTTCGGTGTATTTTTGTTTATTTATTTTACGAGAGCACTTTATCAACTCCCCTCATCCGCTGATCGGTCCTTTATTTATATTAAAGTCTTTTTTACTAGAAAATTCCGGACTGCGGCTCACACACACAAAAACAATTGGTTCTGGCCTTTTCTAGATAAGCCTGGTCACAAAAACAATGTATAGATAAGATAGTCGTAAACAGTTATAAACAAACCCTGTGTATACGCCATAATTTGAATGTTAATACCTGACTTAGACAGAGTCGGATTTAGGGACTATACTGTGCTATATGCTGTTTCGTAACATAACCCCCTCCTTAAATGGAAGTTCCTCCTGGAACTTTTGTGTAGCCGAGACTGGGTGATTGAATCGACAACTCGCCCCATTTCTACACTTTCCGATCTTGTGGAAATAACAGGGCACCGTCTTCATCGGATACTGATAACGGGGGTGGTAGCTGCAAATTAATATCTGGACACCGGTATCTTGAAAGATAATCTCTACCATGTTCCAGATGATTCGCCAATCCAACTGGTTACTCGCTATCTTAGGCATAGCCAGTTTCTTCACGCTGGATTCCAACACATGGCCTCGGAGGTTTCGAAGTGCTTCCCACACATCGTGGTAGGTAGATCGATCTTGAAATTCATTTTTAGTTACCACGTACAAGACGTACCGCGAATTATGTTTCAGTTTCAGTGTCTTGCCAGGGGCTGGTATCTGGTTTTCAAGTTTTTCTAATTGCCCGAACTTCTTTCGAAAGACGGTTGCCAACCCTTGTGCGTTCTTGATACGGACGGGGATATTGTATGCCAGTGAATAATCTTCCGGGAGAGTGAACAAATCTTGTTGTTGTTCCGAAGTGACTCCATATCTAGCTTTCCCGGTACCTCCATACGCGCCCATAAATTCATCGAAGGTGGGGTCAGACACATCTCGAATAAGGTTTACTCCTTTCTCTAGGTCATGGTCTCCTTCGAATGGCACTAGTCGGTTTTGGTGAACTACTTTTGGTTTTCCGTTGGGGATCTTGCTTATGCGATATAAAAAACCATTGATCCTTTTCTTGATTAAGTATGGGCCTTCCCAGGATTTTTGTAATTTTGGAGCAAATCATTTTCTCCTCGTCGGGTTGTGTAACCATACTTTGTCCCCTTCTTTAAAACCGCTTTCTGTGGCCTGCGTGCCGTACCGACTTTTCATTCTGCCGCTGGCAACTTGAAGATTTGTTCGAACTAATTCATGAATATCGTCCAGCCTTCTTCTCAATTGGATCGCGTAGTCTTCGCCTGCTAGATCTTCTCCAGGCCTACAGCCAAATTCCAGGTCACAAGGAAGCCTCATTTCACGTCCAAACAGGATTTTCCCGTGTTTCACCCGTGAACTCATTGACGGCTAATCGATAAGCCAATGCGAAATTTTCCAATAGTCCTGTTCATTCTCTCGACCATTCCATCTGACTGTGGATGTAATGTTGTTGTCCTGGTCTTCTTCATTCTCAGCTTGTCGCAAATCTCCTGGAATAGATGGCTTTCAAAATTTCATCCCTGGTCACTGTGGACTTCAAAGGGCACTCCATATCGGCTGATGAATTCTTTCACCAATACATCCGCGACAGTTGTGGCCTCTTGGTTCGGGATAGCGTAAATTTCCACCCATTTTGTAAAATAATCCATTACAACCAGTATGTATTTGCTATCATTTTCTGTCGTCGGAAATGGTCCAGCGATATCTAAAGCGATCCTTTCGAAGGGGCTTCCAACATTATATTGTTTCATAGGTGCCTTTCTCTTGCGATGTGGTCCATTACTCGTAGCACAAGTCGTACATTTCTTACACCAGTCCTTCACATCATCGGAGCTGTTCATCCAATAAAACCTCACACGGATTCGCTGGAGGGTTTTCTTCACTCCCAGATGACCTCACGATGGACTGTCGTGTAACTTCTCCAGTACCTCAGCTACCCTCGGTCTAGGGATAACCAGCTGTCTCCTCATCTCGGAACCATCATCGTTTTCAAGGACTCTTTTCAACAGCCCTTCTTCCAGGACAAGGGAGTCCCACTGAGCCCAATACGCCTTGAGTTTCGGTGAAAATCTTGATACTTCTTGCCAGGTAGGTCGCCGATTTTCTTCCTTCCACTGCCGAATCTTCTTTAGGCAAGGATCATTCTCCTGATCTTCTCTGATCCTGATGGGGGACCATTCTTCATTGACTACTGCAGTTCTTTTTGTTTGCTCGGTCTTCTTTTCTTCCGTTGGCGTGTCTTGAGTCCTTATATCTGCCATATTTTTTTCTAGCTCCTTGATTTTCTCGTCCATCGTTGTCATCTTATTCCCAATCTCAGATTTTAGAGACGAAATTTCATTTTCAAAGTCAGCGACAATGTCGTTTTTCATTAATAAGATATCGGCAGATATATCGTTCTTCAATGCAGAAATATCGTTTTTCACATTCGTTGAAATCTTCTCTTCCATGGCAGAAATCTTCTCGTCCATGTTAGCCGAAATATCATTCTTCATAGTAGAAATATCAACAGAAATTGACGAGATTAAGGTGGAAGCCTCGTCATTAAATAAAACTGTTTCTGGATCAAAGCCGTCATTTTCCAGTGCCACTTTAAGTCTTTCTACTAATTCACTTTTCTCACCGGATGTTTCCAATTCACGATCTTCCAATTCTGCTCTTAATTCCGTGACTTTCAGATCACATAGTCTCTTGGCCATTTTTACGTAGCAATTAATTTATATTATCCCACTTCTGACAGCAATGTAATGTTTTTCTAATTTATTTAAAACGTAAACGGGTGGGATAAATTTTAAACACACGGTATGGCTACTTACTAATTTATTTAAACACTAACTCACTAACACTTAATTTATATATACTTAACTAATCACTTAAATTTAATTTATATGCACACAAACTTGATTATTTATATTAGCACTTTAGTGTTCGGTGTATTTTTGTTTATTCATTCTCCCCTCATCCGCTGATCGGTCCTTTATTTATATTAAAGCCTTTTTTACTAGAAAATTCCGGACTGCGGCTTACACACACAAAAACAATTGGTTCTGGCCTTTTCTAGGTAAGCCTGGTCACAAAAACAATGTTCAGATAAGGTAGTCGTAAACAGTTATATAAAAAAACTGCGTATCCGCCATAATTTTAACTTTTATACCTGGCTTAGACAGAGTCGGATTTAGGGACTATACCAGTGTGCTGTTTCGTAACAATACACAGAACATATTCTGCGATAATTTGGAATGCAGAACTGCAGACCCATTTCAACTCCTTTAGATGTGAATTCAAAATTAACGAAGGAAATGGGACCATCTTCGCAATAAGAGAAACAAGAAATGGCAGATATTTTTACAGATAGCCTTCAAGTAGTTGACTTACTCAATATTCTGTCCCATCAACTACTAGCTTATCTCCTTTTATGAAAGATTTTTTGTTTGGATTTTGCCTCTGGATCAGTAGATTCCTTTTAAGGACTAAGAACTTTGACCTTCAAAAGACTGCAAAACAATTGCACGGGTATGTTGATGCTGACTGGGGAAGCAATATCAGTGACAGAAAGTCATACACAGGATTTGTTTTTATAATACCTGGTGGTGCAGTAATCTGGGAACCAGGTAAACATAAATCTAGTTGTGAAATAGTTTTTTGACCAAGTCAATGTGTGTAAGTACAGGTTATGGGATTATGGTCAATAAAACAACGAAAATCTATTATTTTTTCAGCCAACGTTTCGACCTTTATTGGGTCATCTTCAGGGCGTCGTCAAAATTGATTTTCTTCTTGAAAAAATTCCCTATCATATCAGGCCTTCCAAAAACCTAACTTCAAAAGACATATATCCTGACATTATAATGTCTGCACAGATAGGTGATAGACAGTTTCCCATCCCCAAACCCGAAATTTGTTCAAAAAAATGTTCGTTGAAATTAAAATAACTACTTTTAATACATAGGTTGAAAACAGTCTCAAAATGGTCAAAGGTGATAGTAGAATTACTGTGAAATTTACTCCAGTTTCTTTCAATAATATTTAATGTTTCATTTACTGGAATATTAGTGAAGAGAGAAATGACATCTAAATAAAGCAAAACATGATTTGAAGGAATTGTTAAGTTCTTCATTTCATTAGAAAACTCAAAAGAATTCTTAACGTATCTTTCATCTTTGATGACGAAACGTGATAAAAGTTCAGATATAAATTTAGATAAGAAATAAAGGGGTGAACCCACATAACTGACTATTGGTCTTAGGGCAAATCCTGCTTATGTATCTTTGGTAAAAGATACATCTTTGGAAAAACACCATTACTACATTTTAATTTTTTAACTACATCTTTAGTTAAAATATTCCGTGTTGTCAAATTGTCAATTAATTTATTTAGTTTATTTTGAACTTTTTTAGTAGGATCTTCAGTAATTATACCATACACAGATTGATCATTAAGAAGAAAGTTTGCTTTTTCCAAAAATGCAGCCCTCTCCAAGATCACAGTAGTATTACCTTTGTCTGCCTTTGTAATAACTATTTCGTCTTTATATTTTTTTTAAAACAACGTTGTTTCTCTTATAGCTTTGAGAATATCTTTATCACTTTTGTTGATTTTAAATAAAGTTTGTTTTGTTGTGAAGTTAGTTATAATGTTAATAGCTTTGTTTCTGGTATCGTCCCTATAATGCTCATTTTTATAATCTGATAAAATCGATTCCAGATCAATTAATATTTGTTGTAGAGGAAAGCCCTGTTCATCATAGGGTAAGTTGAACTTGTCGCTTAAACTTAAGATATATTCTACATTATGAGGAATATTTATGTTTGTCTTATTAACTAGCCATTTATTTTCGAAAGATTCATCATTTACTTCTAAAAAATGAATGTTTCTGAGTATAATTCAATTTTTGGAACTTTCCCCTCTGCCTTTTACAGATTCTGTGTGATTCTAATTCATGGAAGTTTTCCTGATTCATGCTAAAAGAGTTTATAATGTCGGTAGGTACCATATCGGCAACAATGCGTTTAATTCTAATTATTTCACACTTAAGAGTCTTAATCTTCCAAAATGCGATTTCATTTTCCACAGATAAAAATTGAGATTGAAAACGTTTTAAAATATTGCTCGCCTTATTTACAAACGGACTATTGCTCGCTAACAAAAAATTTAAAAAGTTACCAGATTTAATGATATGGTTTGGTAAAAGGTGTTCCCTTCTGCATCTACACAAGAATTTGCTGTGGTTTTCATAGTTTACAAGTTTTTTATTGTAATTCCTACTGTACCCAAACATGAACACAAACAACAAATTGAAATGTTATTTCCTTTTTTGATGGAAATTGTTTTTGGAAGGCCTGATATGATAGGGAATTTTTTCAAGAAGAAAATCAATTTTGACGCCCTGAAGATGACCCAATAAAGGTCGAAACGTTGGCTGAAAAAATAATAGTTTTTCGTTGTTTTATTGACCATAATCCCATAACCTGTACTTACATAAATCTAGTTCTTTCGAGTACCGAGGCGGAGTATATGGTTTTATCCGAGGCAGTAAAGGAAGCTATATATCTGAGAAATGGCTTGAACGAAATTGAATTGCCTCTACAGAAGCACAAACCCAAATTGATATATTGCGATAACGAAGTATATTAATGTTCGTTACCACTTTGTGAGAGAAGTTTTCGAAAGAAGATAGATAGATGTATATATTCCAACCTAACATATGACCGCACACATTTTCACGAAAACAATACCAAAAGTGGCCTATGAAAGACATTTGAATAGTATGGACCTCGGTACTACACTTTGAGATGGGGTATTGAATATATTGCATAGTGTTGTACCTGTTCACTCTATATAATTTGTATTCGATGTTATCCAATTTTGAAGTTTACAAGTGACAGTGTCAAAAATGCATCACATGACAAGCGCATGCGCAGCCGCCATGTTGGAAGAGTGGTATTTTAAAAGTACTGTTTTGTGCAATAATGACAGGGAAATCAATATTATCTCTAAAAACTATCCATTATTAAAACAAAATATTGATGATTCTGTACTTGTTGACAATTCAACTGAAGCGTATAATTGGGAACAATTAAAAGGATTGTTAAAATGTCATGGAGGTTCTCAAAAAGGCAAAATAAGTAAGCTAGTTGAGAGTTTAGCCTTCAAAATTATTATTTAAATAAAATGAGGTAAATAAATATATTGAATTCTAATTAATCATGATAATTTATTGTTAGCACATGTAGAAACTCTAAGATTAACATTTACGTTGATAAAGAATATTATTGATACTAAAATTTTAAATTTTTCTGATGCTATAAACATATTACATTTCTAATCATATTACTACTATATATTGCAAGCAAGGTTGAGGAAAACTTATAAAATATATTTATAAAAATAATACACTATATATTGGCTTTAAATTATTTATACCGTGAATCACTCTTAAATGCTCTACAACAACACCTTTTTATTTTTCGTTTTCATACAGATAATATAATTATAGTCAACTTGAAAAATATGTTTTTTAATTAAGTCACTAGACTTATTTTTTTTAGTTTCCTCTTAATCTATTTTTAATAAGTATTATTTGTTTAATATTTGTTGATTTTAACTATTAAACACAGATATTTTGACATGCGAAAAAGATGGCTGAATTTCACGCACGCGCAGATAATAAATTTGCGTTGAAAAGGCATATTGATATTTTTTATAATCTGTCTGAAAAAAAAAACAAGTTCATCTTCATATTATTCCAAATAGTTATTTTCTCATTGTATAAACCAACAATTATATTACTATAAAAATCCGTTTTTAAAACTTCATTTATTAAATGGACCTTAATTTTATTTATTTAATTACTCTATCACAACAAATCTAGTCCCAAAAAACATTAATATGGCTATGTAGGTATTGCCAATACCTTTCCAACAAGATGTTACTTACTATAGTTAAAATTATTGGCTCTGTGACGTCATCTATTACTATTACTTCACATGTAGATTCTTTACCCTCGGTCTGGCTCGCCCTATATAGTTTTTGTTAATGAAAACGTTAAAAATATAGCCTAATGACTAGTATAATAATTACAAATAATAAAATTCCATTTATTTATATCATTAAATAGATAATTTTGTTGATATTGTTAACAGGAAATTAATTGATCATTGTGATCAATAAAACAATGGCTTAAAATACTTTTATAATGATAATAATTAATGAAAATACGTGAGTGAGTCAGTTCAAATTGTTTATCATTAAAATTTCAACTATATCTATAACAATACTAATTACATTAATTTCTATTAATTTTATCTCACCGGTAAGTAATAATAAATACATCCGGCAACATAGCATTCTTCGTTTTCATGTCACAGATGACTTTTATATTGCAAACAATTGACTTTATACACACTACTGATTTATATAAATTAAAAAACGATTTAGAAGACGTCGACACTTATCCAGCTCAAATCTAGCGTGTAGTCAAAAGCATTCGTATCCGTTTTCTGTATAAGTTGTACCTACACCTATTGATATATTTAACACTCGGTTTGCCTTTGCTTGTAATAGAATACTCGTGAAATGAGAGAAGTGAAACAAAATCAGCGAAGTTTATAAACAGAACATTAGCAACAGGGACGAGTATATTGAATTTTGTTTCCTACCTTTACTGTTTATTTTTTAATCTCTCGTAAACAAACTGTAAATTGAAAAAAGAAGTTACTAGATTTCAAAGGTGCCTCAAATAATGTTTTTTTGAAGTGAAACTTTATATGGGAGTTTTGATATGAGAGTAAACTCAGCGCTAACAAATCTGTTAAACTCCTTGTCCTTTCCTAATTATTATTCAGTTGAGCTGAGAGGGGCGGGAAGAGTAACAAGGAGCGCAATTATATTATCACAACCAAGAGAGGCGCAACGCTGTTCTACCATATTCATAATAAATAAAACGGGAAATTAATTTAATTCACAACATCAATATTTTTACACTGCTTTAAGTTACCCACAACACAACAATGTATATTAACTTAGTTACATAAACACTAGTCAGAGGGAGTAGATATCGCTTATGGAGATTTACCTATAGTCATCGAAAATAAATAAAAACATCTCATTTAGATATTGTTACACATAGATTTAAGTCATAACGTAACTAAAGTAATTTTTTATTGTTTTTTGCAGTGAATACTATTGAAAAAACATTTTTTTTATTGATGCCTCATATTACCTTTTTAAAGCACGCGTCAGCGTGTTTAAATCGAACTTTCAAACACGCGCGTTTTTTAAAGTCCCCATGGTAACCACAACAACTTGAGAAACGTAAGTATCAATGACAACTTTTTTTATTAGTTTTTAAATAGTATATTTTCATTGGGAACCAATGTCTTATTTGGTTTTTTCTGCAAAATGTATTTATATATTCATATATACACTGTATCCTTTTAAATATAAATAAAGAAACTTTTTGATTATTGATCTGACAGCAGTACCCCGTAACGTCAAATAAAAATAAATACTATTTGACGTTCACGAAACTTGGCTGGGCATCGAGGATGGACTTCCATTTTTTTGTAGTAATAATATAATAATAATATTTTATGATTCCAAAGTGCATCAATAAAAAAAAATAGCGTAAAGTATTCGTGGATAACTGGTCTTTCAAACACTTGCTCTATTTCGCTCTAATCGCGCGTGTTTGAAAGACCTCTTTATCCACTTATACTTTAATATACTATTTTACAATAACACATTTGAGTAGCGCAAAATGATGCTCGTGCGTTCTAAAATCTGAACTGTCAAATTTGAGGTTATCAATAATCATTAATTTTTACCAAATATTTTTATAAAATCTGGGGTAGTAGAAGATAGCCGTCAAACTTCTCGCTCAGAGCGGCAATGTATCACTTTGCACTCTTAATATACAAATAGCTATTGTGACATCGAACACAGTTTCACAAAATAACCATTTCAGCATTGTCTTTAGTAACTTTGTATACAGTTGGATGCATTGTTTAAATTATGGCTGACACACTGGCATTTATAGGTGACTTGAACATTTTAGGCACGTTTTTTTACATCATATATTCACCATTGGTTGACTGACGTCAGTCTCCGCTGCACCGACATGTTGGAGTCACCAATGGCACATAAAGAAACGCTGTTGTTGTTATTTACATCATTATATCTGACAACTGACAATCGATTTTTAAATTGATTGTTGTTATTAGCAAAAATTAACGAAACGAATAAAAATACTTGAAAAGTGTTGTAGTTATTTTAGCCTCCAGATCTCTGAGTAGCTGTTCATCTGATAGTTCCGAGGATGAAATAATATGCATGTTTTTTTCAGGTTAAGCAGCATCCTAGTGATGAAATTGGAAGTTGAGCAGGCTTTAGATAAGCCAAGAGCAGAATCCCTACTGCTGCAAAGATGGCAAGAATGGTGGCAGGAAGATGCTGACACAGGGACCAGGACAAAGAAACGTATACCGAACATACAAGTATGGGTTAAAAGGAAACACGGAGAACTCGGTTACTACCTGACACAAATGCTGACCGGTCATGGATGTTTCCAAGCATACCGAAAGCGATTCCGCCATACCGAACTATCAACGTGCATATACTGTGGTGAAGAAGAAGATACAGCAGAACACACTATATTTATCTGTAGTAGATGGCAAAATGCTAGAAGATCTAAAAAAGTGGAAAGCAGTACAAACTTTTACAACTACCATACTAAAACCGAAAGGAAACGACGTTAGGCAAAGAGAATGTAGAAGGTAATAATTCAGAATGTATAGATGCAACAACAACATGACAGTCAATAGCAAAAATCATAGCCGTCGGTAAGTAATCCTAAACGGCGGTTCCGAGTCCGACTAACACCGGCTACCGAGGTGTGGTTTGGTGGTGTAGACAGGGACTTGCACTACTTAGAAACCTGAGTCCCACACTTCCTGTCGTATAAGAACCATAGCGCAGGAGTTGAACATGAGTTTCCACACCCGTCAAAAAAAAAGTTAGTCTTCACCATGACCCAAATTCAAGTTTTTTGCCTTCAAATATTTTTCTAAGTATTTTTCTCTCCCATATTTCAACTTTATTTTTAGTATTTTATGTGAGTATCCCAGATTCGTAACCGTAAAGTACTTTTGGCCTAGTTATCGTTCTGTATTCGTATTTTTGTATGTTTCGAGAGTAGTTTCGGTTTCAATAAATTACTGAGAGGTCCAACTGTTCTGCTTCCGATGGAAAGTCTTTTATCTATTTCGTCATTATTATTGTTAATTTTTACCCCCATGCAATCAAAACTGTTGACTTTCTCGGATTTATATGTCTGGCTATCTGTTCTGAAAGTAACCTCCTTCACCCCGTCGATTGCATCTTATTTCAACTCCGTATATTTTGTTTTCATTGTGTTTATTATCAGGCCATATGTCATCGCTACGCTTCTAAATTTATTAAGTATTTTTTCCAGCTCCCTTTTTGATCTAGTAATCAAAGTAGCATCATCGGCATAAGCAATTACCTGATGTTTACAATTAAATAAAACCGTAGGTAAAGGATCTCCCTGTTTCAGTCCTTGTCTTGAAATAAAGATTTTTGAGACCTTTCCTTCTACCAATACCTTCGATGATGATCTGTCAAGGGTTCGACAACCAAGATCGACACGGAGGCGCATATAGCCCCTCCGCCATGAACCTTCCGACCCATAGTAAATAACAAAGAAGATGTAGGAATATCGCGTGATATGTTAACAACAAC
Source organism: Galeruca laticollis (assembly GCA_963921935.1). Classification (NCBI taxonomy): domain Eukaryota; kingdom Metazoa; phylum Arthropoda; class Insecta; order Coleoptera; family Chrysomelidae; genus Galeruca; species Galeruca laticollis. The sequence goes on from OY998177.1 coordinate 84,509,183, forward strand.
AACAAAGAGATTCGTGGGTAATTCACGCAAAAATAAAGGGCTACTGAAACAGAGTGGTAACCGCGGACATGCATGTTTCTCGCTCATTTGCCTCTTCAGCACGGTATAACCAAATAAGGATGGGAAATTTGGGAGCAAATATGTTAATCGAAACATGGGAAAACACAAAACAACGGATTTCAGCAGGGAAACCAAACGCTCATTTGTGCCTTTAATTGGAAGATCCCGAGTTTTCAGGACAACAACCAAGATCGACACGGAGGCGCGTATAGCCCCTCCGCCATGAACCTTCCGACCCATAGTAAATAACAAAGAAGATGTAGGAATATCGCGTGATATGTTAACAACAACAACGAAGAGATTCATGGGTAATTCACGCAAAAATAAAGGGCTACTGAAACAGAGTGGTAACCGCGGACATGCATGTTTCTGGCTCATTTGCCTCTTCAGCGCGGTATAACCAAATAAGGATGGGAAATTTGGGAGCAAAGATATTAATCGAAACATGAGAAAACACAAAACAACGGATTTCAGCAGGGAAACCAAACGCTCATTTGTGCCTTCAATTGGAAGATACCGAGTTTTCAGGACAACAACCAAGATCGACACGGAGGCGCATATAGCCCCCCCGCCATGAACCTTCTGACCCATAGTAAATAACAAAGAAGATGTAGGAATATCGCGTAATATGTTAACAACAACAACAAAGAGATTCCCTAAATTCATTACTTACCGAAGTATTTCCAAGTTTCTTCAGATTTTAATAATATTTCGTTAAGACGGGGGCCAAAACTTGGGAAGGGGTAGATGGTATGAAAAGAATGTCAGCACTTTATATAACTTTTTTCCGACGGACCTCCTTTGTTCAGGTATAGGGCTTTAAAATAAGAAGTTAAAAATACATTCTTATTTATAACTCTAAAACTATGTTTCAACATATGAAAAATTGATGAATTGTCAAACATATTAATGCATTTATTTTGGCAATATCAGTAAGAATACTAGTATTGCGTGTCGAGTATTAAAAGGCATTGTAATCAAAATGTCTCAACTTCCTAAAGCTTCTACATCTCTTTTAAATCAAATTTATGTGGATGACATTTTAACCGGGGCCCATACAATCCACGACTTTCAAACGTTAAAGAACGAATTACACACAATTTTAAATAAACATAATTTTACATTGCACAAAATAAAAAAGAACATATTAACTACCACAACACCGGCAACCGATTATATCGTATCCGTGAGTCTTGGCCTTGAAGCTCGATATAAATACCCCAAACAAAGTCTTAGGATTGCAGATGTATGTACAAGGTTGGCAAATTAATTTTGGCAGTCGGAAGTTTGGCAACATCCGATGCGCCGTACCAAAGGCGTGTGCGGATTGCAAGAGCTCACTTCTCTGGCAGAATTCGTAAGCTTCGTTTCGACAGTACAGTTCAGAGAAAAGTGTGATTGTCGGGGTTTTGTGCAATACTAACTTGTTATGGCGACTCCAAAAAGTAAAGTTGTTCATGTCGTGAAATAATTATGAACGTTTTAAATTTCATGACCGAAGAGGCAAACAATGGCAAGTCGACAATGCCATTAACAAAGGTAAGTTTTAATTATTGCAATAAAATTTATAAGCCAAAGTAATTATTTAACAAATTTACACTCGATAGAAAATTTTTTAAATCGATTTTCGAACATAAAATATTTATTTGTTAAACGATTTAAAAAAGTGACATTAGGGTGAGACAAAGTATTTTATGCACTCATGTGTCAATTTTATGCACTGTTATGTCATCATTACAAACAAATCGACGCCATTTTTAGTCCATTAAGAGCAACCTAAATGAGACATTTTTTGGTTTTTGCATGCCTGAGGCTCATGCGTTAGTTTTTCCATTCGTGAAGAGAAGCACCACTTTATGCTCTTGTTGCATAAATAACTGTTCTGCTTCTGTCAGGAGTATATAAAAGGGCATATGTTTATTTTGTGTAAGATACATATTTAAATGTAATAGGTTTTTTAGCTTATAATTATTATATTCATTTCATATCTCTATTACGTTTCGGTTTTATTATTTGAACCATCTTCCGATTTCAGTTACAATTGCGGCTTGGTCATATTAAAATATGTTTGAACTAAAATCTAAAGATCGTTTAAAACAACTAATGAAGTGAAACGTTATATAGTATTTTTGAATTTAATACTTCTTTTAAATGGCCGAAAACCACGACAAAAATTTTTATTTCAAAGAACGGTCACTGTAAACAAATTTAACTACTTCCTCATTTTATTTGCATAAAAATACACATGAGTGCAACTTTTAATACAATATTTATATCGACTCTTTTTATTGTCAGGTCATTGAACGAGTTTCTGCTGCTACGAAAGTTAGCCAAAGAATGCTTTCCCGTATTAAAAAAGAAGGTCTGGCAGGAAGTTATGCTGATACTGATGTGCCTACTAAAAAACAAAGCATGTCCAGTATCCGTATGGATTATTTCGGCAAAACTGTGCTTGAAGGTGCATATTAAATTATCACATATTCGAGAAAAAAGTACCCACGTTAAGAAATGTACACCAAACCTTTGCAGATGGTTATGGCTTCGCAGGAAGTCACGAATCTCTGCGGAAACAAATACATTCTTTAGGTTTTCGTTGGACCAACATGAAAAACAATAGAAGTTTGTTAATTGAACGTCACGAAATCAGACATTTACGCCTACTATATTTAAGAAACATAAAAAAGTGCAGAGAACAAAACAAACCTATCATATATATGGATGAAACATACATTCATTTATGTCACACGCACCTCAAAGGATGGAGCGACAAACGTAACGAAGGATTAAGAAAACCCGTTTCAAAAGGTAATAGGCTCATCATTGTGCATGCACGAAGTGAAAATGGTTTTGTACCTAATGCTGGTATTATGTGGAACTTCCAGTCAAAAAAAGAAGATTATCATAATGAAATGGCGTACGAAAATTATGAGAAGTGGGTACAAGGAAAACTTATTCCAAACCTACCAAAAAACGCTATTGTGGTCATTTTACCGCCCCATATCACAATGTTCTAAATGAAAAATTACCTACGACTGCTTGGACTAAACAACAATTAAAAAACTGGCTTTCTGAAAGAAACATATACAGTTAACGAATGTTAAAACCGGATGTTTATAACGTTGCAAAAATGTACAAACCCTAATATAAAACTTATAAAATTGATGAATTGTTTATTCGACATGGATCGCAAGTTTTAAGGCTACCCCCTTATCACCCGAACTTAAATCCGATCGAAAGTGTTTGGGTAGCACTTAAAGAATATGTGGCTATATACTATTAAGAATAACAGTTTTAGAAAGTTTAACAGGTAGGTATGTTATTAACTATTACTACGAACACATAGGAAAAATTGTTGGCCATTGTTAAATTTAGAAAGTCGTTTAACAATTCTTATCATATTGTACGCTTTATCTACAAAATCTACCTGACTTCCAATTTATATATAAATAAACCTCATTGACGAATATTATGAAGGGACCACTTAAAAGACATTAATTTGAATTAAAGGTGAAAGTTTATGTCTCTTGGAATATATTCATTATTTACATAAAATAATAAAGGGTTAGATTATAGAATTCCCCGTATGGTTTTTTAAGCAATAAATAATTATTTCTGTACAAAAAACCCCAATTTTCGTAGAAAAATCTAATGGTTTTTATTTCCTTATTCATTTAATTAATAATAAAGAACACATTAATGTTATTTTTTTTCTGTACTCGATTTTATATAGATGGGCCACAATTTATTATTTTTAAATCCAAATTCACAATATTGTGTTACCCTCGTACGTATTAGCAGTCTCACAACCTTTAAAACTTTGCATGCGGAATGTACGTCGCCTGCTCTTCTCGGTAACTGCGTTTACAACGTTGTCAAGTTGTATGGCTTTCTCGCGCATCGTCAACTGCCAAAATTAATTTGCCAACCTGTATGTGGATGACATTTTAAATGGGGCCCATACAATCCACGACTTACAAACGTTAGAAAACGAATCACACACAATTTTAAATAAACATAATATTACATTGCACAAAACAAAAAAGAACATATTAACTACCACAACACCGGCAACCGATGATATCGTATTCGTGAATATTGGCCTTGAAGCTCGATATAAATATCCCAAACAAAGTCTTAGGTTCACGGGTTGAACCGCGTGGGAAATTTGTAATTTCTCGACGTTTCGGCTTCCCCTTTGGAGCCATTATCAAGAGGGGGAGGGGATATGTTATTCGTTCATTAATCTAGGAAGTGATCCGATTTCGTAGTCTCAATCTACGCAACGAATCACCCCCTTCGGCTAATTCCAAGGCCTCAATCTGCCTACTCCTTGGAATTTCACTGAAAAAGGACATGAAAATAAAAATAAAATAAATAAAATTAAACAAACGTTTTCTCAATGCCCATTCCCATCACCATCCGGTCCAACTTAATTCTGTCATCAACACACTCGTATCCCGATCCATCTGTTTGTCTAACGAACCCAATCGACTATAAGAAATCAATTTTCTAAAACAAACTCTAATTCAAAATGGTTACAAAGAATCCCAAATCCACAGGAGCATTCAGAAATTTTCAACTCCCACTGCATCACCTTCCACCAATGACTTAGACAATCAATTAAAAATATCCCTTCCTTACATTAAAGGAGTTACAGACAGAATCTGTAAAATCTTGAAACCCCACGGTATTCGAACAATCTTCAAACCCCAACAGAAAATCTCCCACCTAATCAGATATGTCAAGGATACAATTCACAATGAACAGCATGGAGTATATGGAATCCCTTGCTGTCGGTGAGGCCTAATAAAAAGCGCACGTTACAAATGCAATAATATGAAAGCCTTGTCAAACGAATCGTTTCAGTATCCTAGTAAACGACCGAACGAGAAACTTCAAATCAAGAACACGTGTTATTTCAAATCACATTAAGTAAGTGTTGTTATTTCTATAGTTGTTACTGCGTGTTGTAACGAAGTTACTAATTTTCTCCCAGGCGAAAAGCACTATCACCGATAGGTGCATTCGTATCCTTATAATGAAATAACGATAAATTAGATTAATTTCTGTCAAGCGGCGTTAATATTTAATAGATGGTAATACACCAATGTGTATTAACTGTAAGTACCAAGTAGAATTCATTTTAAAGAGAAGGTAGTTCAAAATCCTCCGTCAAGCGCAATATCAGCCAGGATCCACAGCCAAGTAAGTTTAAAAAGAGCTGCGAAAAACGAAACAGCTTCCCCACTACCGTTCTATGGGTAAGCCGATATTCTGACACCAAATCGCAAATCAGTTATGTTTCAGATCCGCCACCGTCTGCCAGCCAGCCCACAGGACCGACCGCACAGAAAATCCGTGGTGAGTTATTAAGTTATATATTTTGGGTATACTGTTCTCATTCTCCGGATTTTATAATAGTGTAAGTAAAGGGAGTTGAAACTAGACATGGGGGGGGGACTGCTGTTGGGGTCGCTGAGCACTCACGCTCCAGTAGTAGACGTGTTTTAGGTCTTAAGCAACTTGTTTAAGCCGATTAGGGGTATTCGTATTTTGGGCCATAAGCCATAACCGTTGGGGGAAAACTGCTGCAAAGGTCGCTGTGCAGTCCCGCTACAGTAGTAGTCGTGTTTTGGGCCAAAAGCCATAACCGTTCAGGGAAAACTGTTACTGGGGTCACTGCGCAGTCACGCTCTAGCAGTAGTCGTGTTTTGGGCCTTAAGCCAATTGTTACAACCCATTGGGGGGAAACGGTCACTGGTGGTGCTAAGTATTGAACCGCGAATATGGGGATTTTAGGGAATAGATACCTCGAGACCTGAGAACCGTGGCCCCTAAAGTAGTAGAGCTTTGACCATCCGAGAACTCCATTGCATTCAGCATTTGTTCCGCTTTTTACCCGCCTGTTTGCCGTTTACACCCCGCTTGTATAATTTACGCTATAGACTTCACTATATCCCGCTTTTGCTTGAATAAGGTTTGCAATTCCGTTTGTTGCGTTCACCTAGTAGGATAAATAATTCATGATTTCATTGATTTTATTTTTTCTTTTTGTACCGAATAAAAGCTCATTGTGTATATTTGGTATTTGACTACTTTTCTCCCATCTCCATTGTTGATAAGCTTCGTGTAGAGGTGAGGAATTTGAGCAGCAAATACCCAGGTTTCGAACCCAGGAAGGCAGTAAAATTTGCCCGCAGCAGCGCTTTCGTCGCCATCATAAGTGACTCCTGGAGTATTTTATTCTTCACTGACACTGCCCGGAGCAAACGGAGCATACCACGATAAAAAACTAGCGCCCGAGGCAACCCGTTATCTGGACTCTAGGCGTCAGACCTACAAGTAACGACGAAAGAGCGTTACAGTGTTGTGTAAAGAAGAATATTTTTACTGTGTAAATAAAACTGAGACGTTCTACTTCTCAGTTTTATTCGACCTCAACGTCTACGAAGACCACAATTCGAAAACCAGTCAAAATATAGAATACAGTCCACTTATAGCCCGACTAGTAAAATCGTCACATTGACGGAAGACGACGGGAATGTAGTAAGTACAGCAATTTGTCGAAAAAGTTGTTTATTTTTTTCATGTAGGGTCTGAAGACGTCGTTTGCAGGCTTTATCGTTAGATGCAATTGTGTTAGTTGATATAGTTGAAACAGTTTTTTATAGTCGATCCGACAAAGTATTGTTTTTCTTTTGGAAATAATTTTTTTCCGCAAACGTCAAAAAAAGTAGACATTATTAACGTCAATTCATGATGGTGAAGTATGATTTCACAGACGCCACTTTTTTGTACGGACGTGAGCGGACAAAAAAGTACTTTTTTGTACGCTGACGTCCGTACAAAAAAGTAGAATTTTTAACAGGGAAAATAATTATTAGTTGAACTTTTAAACTTTATTAATGATAATAATTATTAATAGTAAAATTACAGTTATTTAAGGTTGCACCGCACATATTTAATGCACTACCTGATTTATTCACTTCCAATATTTATAACAAGGATAAATGGCTTAATGGCTTAATAGTATAGACATTCAACTTAAAATTTTGTACGACCATCTCGCGCGGACTCTTCCGTATGCTGACCTTCAGTCATTCTTGAACGACATCGAGGATGAGGTGAATTCTTTGAGGTTTTTTAAATTTAATACTTTAAAATCTAAGTTGATGCGATTGGTCGGGAGATTTCAGGGCCGGACCTCTGGGGATGATCGGTCTTCAATTTTTACAGATTTTACTTTTCACGAGAGAGTTAAGAATCTGTCGGATTGCTTCCTGTCGGAGGGGGAGCTGGGGTTTCTCGGTCAGGGCTTGAAATTTTCACTTAAACCGAATTTAAACAAAAATTCACTTGAACTCTATTCGGTGGAGGTTGATACATTGATTGAAAGTTATTTTCATACGGACGAACAAAAGATAAGATTAAGAAACTTATGTTTAACAGTTTTTCAAAAACAGTTTAGGGATTCTAGAATTTTTAATAGATACAAATACAATAATAGTACATCAAGTCAACAATATCTTATTTTAAAATCACTTATGGCTAAAATCAAGTCGCACGACCTCATTATCACCAAATCTGATAAAGGGAATTGTTTAGTTATTATGAAGAAGGTCAATTACATACTTGAAGTTGAGGAATTTTTAAATAACAACAGTTTTGAAATTCTTAGTAGAAATCCAATGCCAGCATTTAATGCTGAGCTGAGAACTGCTTTGAAGGATAGTTCATTATTGTTCGATAAAGAAAACATAAAATTGAATTCACTTTTGGTCTCAAATCCGAACATACCTTTACTCTATGGCTTGCCAAAAATTCACAAAAATGAAATACCAATGAGACCAGTTGTCAGTTTTACAAAGACTCCAGCAGTGCACTTAGCTAAATTTTTGAACAATTTTTTGAATAGGGTGTTACAGTTTAAATGTACTTATACAGTCAAAAATTCAATAGAATTGGTAAACAATATTTCAAGGTTATTACTCCCCAAAAATTTTTTCATGGTTTCCTTTGATGTCAGCAATCTTTTTACAAATGTTCCCAGAGATGAAACAATCCCTATAATTAAAAGAATACTCACTCTTAGAAGTGTGGATGTCAGTATTATTGATATAGCCTTGAACTTATTGGAGATTTGTCTTAAGCAAGATTTCTTTATTTTCAATGATAAAATTTATAGACAACCCAAGGGTTTAGCTATGGGTAACCCCCTGTCTCCTCTGTTAGCGGACCTTTTTCTTGATTCTTTGGAAACAATAATTTTAAATAGTAACCATGAAATAATCAGCTGGTATAGATATGTGGATGATGTTTTGGCCTTTGTAGATGGTACATCTGATGATTGTTTCAAGATATTGGATTTCATTGATGGTTTGCATCCATGCATAAATTTTACAGTTGAATTAGAATTGGATAATCGGATTGACTTTTTAGATTTGACACTTACTAGATTAAACAATAAAATAGACTTCAATATTTACAGAAAACCAACTCAGACTGACCATATCATTCCATCAAACTCTAATCATCCTTTTCAACACAAAATGGCTGCCATATACTCCTATGTACATAGGTTGATCAGAATTCCTATGACGCCCCACAATTTTGATAAAGAATTTAACATCTTGAAGCAGATCGCAGTTAACAATGGCTATCCTTCAAATATTATTGAGAACACTATTAAGAAAATAAAACAAAAAGACATCAGACAACTGGCTTATCAAACCGTCGAGGTTAGTGATTTTCGATTTTGCTCAGTCCCATTCATAGGGAAGATTTCATATGAAATAAGCAACATTTTTAGAACCTGTCAAGATAACATTAGGGTTTCTTTTTCATCTCAAAATACCATAAAATCACTTCTTTCTAAGACCAAAGATAAGTTACCCAAACTCAAACAGAGTGGTATATACAAACTCCAGTGTGGTGATTGTGAGGCTGCGTACATTGGTAGAACCATAAGACCTCTTAATATACGTATCAATGAACATTTAAATAGGACAGAACAATCTGGCTTTGGTCATCACCTCACATTTAATAATCATAGTTTCTCACCCGGTGATGATAGCAGAATTTTGCACAAATGTTTTTCACGGAATTTCCACAAACTTAACCTTTTGGAAGATCTAGAGATATACAGAGAGTGCAAAAAGAACGATTATTGTATCAACACTCAGATTAATATTAATTCAACTTTCACACCTCTTTTCAAGTTGTTCGGGGCGTACCTTCTGGATTAGTCCGTGCGATTTGTTTCGTATAATTTGTACCGGTGTTTTCGTAATGAGCTCAATTTTAAATTGTATCAGTCAATTTAATTTAATTCAATTTTATTTTGTTTTATTTTAATTTAATTTTATTAACTTTCACTAAGTAATTTCTAATATATTTGTGAACTGTGTAACTTTAGACACTACCATTTTTCATCATAATAATAATCCTCGTTTCATTATCGAGTTTTGAGTCAACAAAAATGTTACTTTTTCTTTTATTTATTTCAACAACTTGATTGAAAATTCCATTAGTTGGTCGACATTGTTTGTGTAGTGTCATTTTAATTTGATTTATATGTAAATGTTTATAATTTATAATTTGTTGTTTGTTTTGATTTTATTGTGTCTCTGGACCTATTGACGAAGTAAGTTACATTTACTGTTATGTTAGATTTATAGGACAGTAGTTTGTAGTGTATGTAATTTATTTTAGAGCCCTGAGGATGACATAAGTCGAAAGCGCTTGGCTGGATTTAATAAAAAAAATTACACACAACTTTACAAATTCATTTATCCTTGTTAAAACAATAGTGTGTACACTCCATATTTTGATTTTTACAATATTTCTGACATTATAAAATATTATTGAACTGTCAAATTTGTTTTTGACTTGGCAATCACAAAACCAGTAACCACGGATATGTAGTGCGCAGTTTTATAATTATTATTCTCTGAATTTATCAACTTCGTTGTAATCGTTTTGATTTTTTGTTTAAATATTAATTAGTTCTATAGTCTGGATGCCGTTTGCGGAAAAAATAGCATGTTTCATTCAGAGCAAAAGCACTTTTTGTGGCTCGTCTGAAATTGTCGGCCTCACTAACGTTCGGCCATCAAACATTCAGACTCGCCACAAAAAGTTATACTTTTACTCCTAATAAATACTATTTTTTGTACATTTTCTTAAATAATTATATTTTGTTGATGTTTAAGAATTTTCATTGCATACTCATTGACATATAAAGTTTCACTTCTAACACTTATAATTTTCGACTGATGCATACATTTTTTCCCATATACTGGGCATCTTTTTAGAAATTAAAAATTATTTTTTAATCGTGGACACCGCTGCTTTCTGCTAATCTAAACATCCAATGAACGTGGCCTCTCCTATCGCCCTTCCTCGCGACCCATATCGGGTTACTGGGTTCACCTATGTACTTTTATGAATGTACGCTATACCTATCTCTAGATATTGTTTTACATGGTTGTTTACCGTTCTAAAATAACTTGCAGTCGCTTACATATTCGATAGCTTTTAGACCTGAATTTATTTTAAGGTCGCCTATATCTGATGATAATTTTATTTCTGATGAAACTGTCTTAGTAAGCAGTAGTATTATTACCATAATGTTTTAAGTTAAATATCTAGAAAAAAACTATAATCAGAGGCAAAAAAGCTTGTATATTTAATTATGGCGTAAAATTTATAAACACGCTGTATATATAGCGTGAAATAAGATATCCTCATCTTGAAATAAAATCTTGTACAATTGCACCTATTAATTATTTTTAATCTAGCGGCTAATCTCTTCATCTTATGTTTCGAAGAATCAAAGAATAAAAAGCAAGAAGGTATACAAACAACGTTATCTATTTATATACTTAAATATCTGTAGAGCACGAGCCCTTGCCTTGTCGGGGTTTGCAACTGGATACGCAACAGTAAGGCGATCGCCCGTATCATATGACAGATGGCGCGTTAACCGATATCCAACGCAGGCACAGTCGTAAATACTGAGATATTTTATGCTTGACAGCAGTGGTGTACAACATTGATTAATGCTAATTTTTTTAAAGTTGCATTTTGAATTCTTCTATTCTTTTCGTAATTAGAAATAAGTCGAACGTGTCAAAAATCAAATCTACAAATGAAGAAATCTAACCTAAAAATTATACATCGTTGCCGAGTCTAAATTTTTTCCTTGGAGTCAAAGAAAAAAGTTCATTAATTTTCCGTATTGCAATTCGAATTATTTGATAACTATTTGTTATTTTTATATTTAACAATATACTGAGTGATTCTTAAGTATGGAACGTATTATTTCTAAAATGATTTTGCGACTTTTATAAATTTAATTTTGGCTTGTGAAGGTATTAACAATTTCACTGATCTCATAGTTGTATTTATTGGAAAAACAAAGGTTTTATGGGGCTGAATTCAAACAACTTATACTTCAATTGAATGAAAGAAACGACGAGTACTGAGGGTGCAATTTATTATAAAAATTCAGCTAAGTGCTTTCAGCCACTAGGCCATTATCAAAGATGTCGTCAAAGACCTACTAAAGGTATCTAAAAACATCAAAATTATACACTTGGTCTACATCAATGGATAACATTATTAAAACACACAAATACTTGTAATGAATAACACTTCCGGTGACGACATATTAATTAAAAATTAACCCTGTAATAATGGTGTACAATTATATTGTTACATGTTTTAAGTGAAAAGTTAAAGTTTAAACTTGAAATATGTAACAATATAACAACATTATTTTCTTTTTTAAAATAAATTGTATTTATTATCAATAGTAATACAACAAGTGTAATGATGATTATCGAAATACAAATTTCTTCGATTTTGAGAAACAAATTGTTGTTTGGAAACCGCACGAGCGCGTAAGCGCGAGTGTGGTTTCCTAACACAACAATTTGTTTCGAAAAAGAGAAGAAATTTTCGATAATCATTAATTACACGAGTTGTATTTGTCAAGATTATTTCACGAAAACAATTAAAATTGAGCTATGATGACGTTAGTTGCAAAATTCCATGAATTGTTTCCACACGTACTTTTTAGATCCCACGGTATTTTGCGGCATTTGTTCTTTTACTTTCTTTTGAATCTCTTTTAGATCACACAGACCAAAATGGTTTTTAGAATTCATTCTTGATACAATAATTCTGACGTTTCTTTATTAATTTGACATTTTCTGTCAGTCACTAGATTTTTAATATCGAATAAAACAACTAATGACACACAGATAGGAAAATTGCATGTATCCAATCAGGTGCCGAAATACAAAATCGAAAACATGGTGTTTTCAGATATCAATCCTCATATTTAAAACAATCGAATGCGCGTATTTTGTATTGAGTGAAATAATCATATATAGGGGAAACTGTTGTATAGTGGGACAGGTTCCATAGTGGGACAATTCAAATTGCCCGCCAACGGTATCGCTTAAAATACCGAAAAAAGTTGTGTCAATTGCATCATATATGCGCAGTGGATATACCCTTGCCACTCGCCGCTAGAGTCTTCAGTATGGCGTCAATCTCGTTAATGTGAGCATCAGAGTGTCAAAGTTTTTTTATACGACCACGTGTTGGGCACAGTTTAGGCCAGAAATATTCATTTGGTTGTTCCGTATTTGAGAATAATTGTGCCCGAAGGTGTCTTGAAGGTGAATTGAGGTTATTTTTCAATGTTATTTGTTTGCTTGTTTTTTTTTATTCCGAAAATGTTAAAAAGTGTATACGGGTGTATAGTGGGACAGTGTATAGTGGGACAGAATTGCATATTGTTGTTGCAGAGTTGCATATTGGGACAAAATTTTTTTTTGCTCTCTAATAGAATATTTTTGTTTCTTCCAAGTTTACCTCTCTAATTACCTTTTTTTTCCAGAAATGGACAAAAAAAGGGGCCGCAAAAATAAAAAATCGTTTCTTGAGAGTGGGAGAATACACCTTGAGAATGCTGAAAAAATGCGAAAGGCAGTAGAGGCTGTTCTTAGAAATGAGATCAATATTAGGAATGCTGCACTTCAATTTGGAGTTAGCAAATCAGCGTTGCACAGACACTTGAAAAAACATAACAGGAAGTAAATTTTCAGAGGCGACATGGCTTTAAGCAAATTTTCAGTGACGATGAAGAACAACTGCTTAGCAAATATTTAGTTACTTCATCCCAAATGTGCTACGGATTAACAAGCAAAGAAGCTAGAGAGTTGGCTTATAGATATGCCGACGCAAATAAGAAAAAAATTCCAAGAAAATGGTCAGAAAATAAAATCTCTGGGGAAGAATGGTTCAAACTTTTCCAAATCCGACATAAGATAAGTCTGAGAACGCCCGAGGCCACAAGTCTGAGTCGCGCAACTAGCTTCAACCGCCACAATGTAGAACTTTTTTTCAAAAACTTGCGTACAGTTCTGGACAAATACAGTTTCAACCCCAACCAAATTTTTAACTGTGACGAAACTGGTGTAACTACTGTACATAAGCCTCCAAAAATAGCTGCACCATGTGGTCAAAAACAGGTTGGTAAAATTACTAGTGAGGAAAGAGGTATACTAGTAACAATGTGTGCCATAATATGCGCCACTGGGACATTTGTACCACCCTTCTTCGTATTTTCACGCATACATTTCAAGCCACACATGCTGTTTGGTGCTCCCCCTGGATCAAAAGGAATAGCGAATGCTAGTGGCTGTATGTTTGGTAGTAATTTTATAGAATACTTACAGCATGTTTCAGACACCATACATTGTAACAATGACAATAAAATTTTACTTATTCTTGATAACCACGAGAGTCATACAGATGTTAGGGTACTTGAATATTGCAAAAAACATGGCATAGTTCTTCTTACATTACCACCTCACTGTAGCCATCGCTTGCAACATTTGGACGTCAGTTGTTTTGGCCCTTTCAAAATCTACTACAACAGATCAATGGATGACTGGATCCTACAAAACCCCGGCATTCCTGTGACAATCTATAACATCGCCGATATAGTTGGACAATCGTTTCCACTAGCTTTCACACCTAAAAACATTATCAAAGGATTTGAAAAAACTGGCATTTGTCCTTTAAATGTTGAAATATTTCAAGATTGCAACTTTTTAGGCTCCTACGTGTCAGACCGAATTTAAACCGAGAAACCAGTTCAATTGGCCAATACAACTGCAGATAACTCTGTTGAAAATCCAATTCCAAGTTGCTCTGTAATGTCCAGCACTGGAATAAAATCACCCAAAGAGAATATTGTTACCCCGGAAGCTGTCAGACCATTTGCAAAGGCTGCACCTCGAAAAACAAATACTAGTGCCAGGAAAAAAACTACTTCTACTGTATTGACTGATACTCCCATAATTGAAGAGAAGAAAGAAATATTGAGGTTGAAGTTGGAAAAAACATCTCAAAAGCGACAGAGAATTGAGAAGGCCAAGGAAGTTAAGAAAAATTTATTCGCACCGAAAAATGACAGCTCAGGCGAGAGTGACTTTTCTGTGACTGAAATATGTGATGATGATTCAGATGCGGATATCCCCGATGAATTTATGAAGGATCAAAATGAGATACTTAATATATCTGATTTCATACTTGTTCAGTATCCCATGAAAAAATGCACCAAACACTTCGTTGGTCAAATAGAAAAAATAGAGAAAGATGAATACACAGTTAATTTCATGAAAAAAAATCCAAATAATAGGTTCAGCTTTCCTGAAAACCGAGATGAAGATGTTGTGCCGGAAGAAAATATCATTCAAAAACTTCCAATGCCTTTTGCTTCTGGTGGAACTGAAAGAGCAGCTAAGCAGTGGCTTTTTGATTTCGATTTCGAGGACTTTCATATGCAATAATGCCTCTCGCCACTGTTAATTTCTTTCTTGTTTTGAATGTATAGCCAGCCTAGTTAATACTTTCCCATTTGTACTACCTCTCCGAATACATTTATTTTTGATAGGTAAGATGAAAACTATAAGTTCAAGTTATGTTTTCTAGTTAAAGTTATGTTGAGAGATATGTTTTCCTATCATTACGATTGGACGACCTACTCAGTTTATTTAGAAGATTTATTATTTTGTCAATAAACGAACAAAATTTATTTTTGTATTTATTTATTTGGCTTCAAAAACCATTGTCCCACTATACACATGCATCTTTCCCAATATGCAACATGGGGTGGTTGCATAGTGGGAAAGTGTAAAATGTAAAAATTGTTAAAATGTTTGCAGGTGTTGATAAACAAACTAATTTTGAATATATTAGAATGTTCATAATAGTTAAAAATTATTCAACAAATTTTCTATTTCAATTACAAGAATATTGTCCCAGTATACAACAGTCTCCCCTAATACAACGAGTGGAATCATGACTATCGATAATCTCGTCAGTTGGGGCACGAAATGTGTCATAAATTAATTCCAGGAGTCTGAAAGACGAGTGGAATTATTTGACATGTTGAGTACACCAACCCATGCGATTATCAATAGTCAGGATTCCAAGAGTTGTAGAGGAAAGGGACCTAATATGAGACACCTTATTATTTTTTTGAATAGTTTTCCAAAAATTTAACTTCGAGAGTGAAATCATTACTATCGATAATCGCTTCAGTTGGGGCACGAATCGTGTCATAAATTAATTACAGGAGTCTGAGAGACGAGTGGGATTATTTGACATGTTGAGTGCACCAACCCATGCGATTATCAATAGTCAGGATTCCAAGAGTTGTAGAGTAAAGTGACCTAATATAAGACACCTTATTATTTTTTTGAATAATTTTGCAAAAATTTAACTTTGAGAAGTGGCTTTATTTCTAAAGGATAGATCGTTGTGTATACTTCGCACCCTAACACATCAAATTTATTAAAAATGTTAACTATTTTTGTAAAGTGGTAAGAAATAAAAAAAAATCACTTTTGTCATTTTCAAGATTGGTCTAATATGAGATAGTTAGAAACGACGAGTTCTCAGTGTGTATTTTATTATTAAAATTCCAGCTAAGCGCTTTCGGCCATTAGGCCATTCTTAAAGCTGTCCTATAAAATTATAATATTTATAAAAATTGAAAGAACAATTTAAAAAAGTTGAACTTACGTCAATAAAAAACCCTACAACAGGTGTCAAAAGACATCAAATCCTGTAATTAATACATACAATATGATGAAATGTTTGATGTTACACCATTTTTTGATTAAAATGGTTAAAAATACCCTATCAAGACGGCGTACAATTATAATTCACATAATGAATAGTCCTATTTAAAAGTATAAACTAAATGATATGTGATCACAGGCTAGGGACACTGCAGACCGTGCCATCTATAGAGCCTGTCGAGTAACTAAAATCGGTAGATAATTCCAAAACGTTAACGAAAACTCTAACGTCGTTAGTAATCAAATTTTATTGATTTTTATTACTGCGTATGCGCAATGTCATATTGCTCGTCCCCACAGGTTATCTGTTATACTGTTTTCGTTTGTTAGTTCAAGTGTTGAGGTTATTATAAGGTTTCGGTATTTTGGTGTATTTTTTAATTGCTTTAGTGTAATATTTATCTGTTGTTTCGTTGCTTTATTGTTATTAATTGAAAAGACAATGTCAAAGTGTACGCTGAAGGAGTCTAATAAGTGGTGTACTCGGTAAGTTTTATTAAAAAAATATGAGCATTTTTCTTTCTCAATTAACAACCATTTTCTTTATTTTTATAAAATACAGATATTTTACTAATTTAATCGACAACTTTAGAGATCATGGATGTTTTTTACAATAGCTGAACTGAAAATTGTTGCATTACTGAAGTAAATATTTCTTTTTACAGTTTTGTTACTCCAACCCAGGACGATTATGGCTGGAACCCAGTGGTAATAAATCATTAAATTTGTCGACGAGGAAACGATGGAGGATATGTTGCCTTCATTTTCAAAAACAGTGTTTCTTTAGATTTGAGAAAGACGAAGGGAGGTTATCAAGACAGTTTGATTTGCCTTCCCATATGAGAGGAAATTAACAAAAATTGATAGTAATTTTTATTGTATTCAATATAGCATGCTGGACATTTTAAAATGTAAATTGAGTGAATGAAAAGACGAGTACTGAGTGTGTAATTTTATTAAAATTCCAGCTAAGCGCTTTCAGCCATTAGGCCATTCTCAAAGCTGTCGTCAAGAAAAAAACATACAACAGATGTCAAAAAACATCAAACTCTGTAATTGCTACATACAATGAAATAAAATGTCTGATGTTACATCATTATTTAAGTGAAATATGTTAAAATTACCCTATAAAAAAGATGTACAATTGTAATTCACATAACAAAACGTCTAATTTCAAATTATCAACTAAATGATATGTCTGTACACCCTCTTATAGGGTAATTTTAACAAATTTTACTTAAATAACGATGTAACATCAATCATTTTATTTCATTGTATGTAGCAGTTACAGGGTTTGATGTTTTTTGACACCTGTTGTATGTTTTTATCTTGACGACAGCTTTGAGAATGGCCTAATGGCTGAAAGCGCCTAGCTGGAATTTTAATAAAATGACACACTCAGTACTCGTGTGTACACCATACTCAGACAATTCCATTTTAAAATGTACCCATTGAAAAAATTATAATCTGGGTTTTATTTTATGTTATAGCTATTCCCTCCACCAGCTATAGGTCGGAATGTATGACAATTTATAGGAAATGAAAGTGAGTATTAACTTTTGTTGAGGCATTACGTCTAAGTATTTGGTCTAGCGGTAACAAAAAATCCAAAATATCCAATAAAAACAAAAAATAAAAAAACGATAAATCAAAAAACAGTTAAAAACCAGAAAAAATTAAGAATTCCTAAAAAAATCGAAAACTCCAAAAAAAAAGAATTCAAAAAAACTAAAAAAATTTAAACATTCAAACATTTGTTGATATGTTTTTTGGCTTAGTACAAAAACATGAGTAAACTTATTATTTCAACAGTAAACGCATTTTGTTTTCTTTTGTTGATATAAACTTTCAAACATATTTGTGTGTTTACTTATTTATTGTTGTTATTTTGTGTATTTACTTGTAGGAGCTCAACCAAAAACGAGAAAAGACTTCCACAAGACGGTGGGATTTTTAAGAGCCCTTAAGAAACATTTTAACAATCATAGACTGCCAGGAGCTGCAGAGTAACTTAAACTGCCTTATGCGAATGTAGAATACAAATATGCAATATACTAGGTTTACGCTTGTGATATAAAGCTATTTAATACTTCCAGTGAAGAAATAAAGATGTGTTTCAAGTGGAAATTAAATGTTAGATATATTATTTTAAATTTTGAACAGTCACAAGTGCTGTTTAGCACTCTTATATGTAATTACTTGGCACCTTGTATTAACAGAGCTGGACAGTAGTTAAAAACTTTTCCTTTAAAAGTATTTTAATTACTTTTGTTCTAACATTTACAGTAAGTATACTCAAATGTTTTCTTTCACAGAAAATTGCCAAAAATAGTAGTTAACTACTCTTTGCTAACACTTTTTTTGATTAAGTAAGTAGCAGTTATACTCCAGTAGTTTATCCAGCTCTGTGTGTTTATAGGAGTATAATAATAAATAAAGAAACTAATATAAACTTATCATGAATAATTTTCTACTTTTATCTTGATTCAGCATCATTTAAAAATCTAATGATACTCCAATCTAGAATGTATGTTACTCAAATTATTTTTTAATTATTGCATTGTTTTTACATTATAGTTTATTTATTGTCATTCTGTTTGTTAAGAAAAGTACTTTGTGAAAGAAATTGTTGGTTTTGTATTTTTATACCAAAACAAATAAACTGTTTATATGATTATTGTTTTATTTTTCCCATTTTAATCATTTATGGTCCATCATTTGATATATCATTTAATTTAACTCAACATCTAATCATTATTGAGTTAATGAAGTTAAATTGAATGAAATGTCAAATGATGGACTATAAATGGTTATTTTGAAATAAAATAATTAAAATACAGTAGATTTGAATATGCCGACAAAACCTAAAATTACAGAAATCTTTCTAACATCACTCAATTGTTTAGCAGACAGGCTCTTTAGATGGCGCCACAATCAGTGTCTCACCTTGACGTTAATAGACGGTGGCTAATAAGCTAGTGAGTAATAATACAACGTGTTTGTATGATGAACATTGAATCAAATATGTGTTTTAAAGAATGAAATAATTAATATAGTGAATTGAAAATCGAAGGAAAATTGTTTTATTTTAAATTTTAAGAATGAAGTTAAAGTTGTGATAAAATTAAAAAATTATTCAAATTCAAAATTCCCAAACATCATCCAACTTAGATGAATAGAAAATGCCCCCCCCCTTGGTTGGATCCATTCCCCAGTCAGTCAGGAACCAAGCGCAGTAAACCTATATGTGTAAAGTGCTAAATAACAGAAATTAAACATTTGGTAGTAAATTCATCCATGGAGGAGTTTACATAATGTAGTGACGTAGGTGGAAAAGTACGCTGGCAAGGTGAACCCAACAGCTAATGGCATCCCATATGCATTAAATGTAAATTGTAAAGGGATTGGTATCTCTTGTCAAGAAACCCCGAACATTGATTATGACCTGATGACCCAAACTATGACCCATACATAGCCCGGCGTCAAGAACACAATGTGATTATGAAATTTAAGGTAATTATTACACACCTAGATCCATACTAGGCATGCACAAGTGAAGAAGTCAAACGAGTGTGTCAAGAGTAAAAGAGAAAGATAGAAGATGATAAGAGTTATAACATATAGACCACTTGTATACTGATGAACCCAACTATGACCCATACATAGCTAGGTTGCAGGGAAACAATGTGGATATGAAGTTTTTAGATAGTTATGACAAACCTAGATCCATACTAGGCATGTACAGGAGAGAAGAAACGGAGTGAGAGTGTAAAATGTGGTTGTGAAGTTTTAAGTTAATTGTGACAAACCTAGATCCATACTAGGTCTGTCACGAAAAAGAGGAAACCGATGAAGAGAGTAGCTAAGAGTGAAAAGTTAGCAGATGTGCTAGCAATACGAATAGAAGGTAGTATGCCATACCTAGAACCATACTAGGCATGCGCAGGAGACGAAATCAAGGAAAAGTGAAAAGGGGTTAGAATGATTTGCACAAATTTGTAAGATTGCTTGTATGCTGAACCAAACTATGACCCATACTTAGCCTGGTGTCCGACGTACACTGTGGTTTTCTGGAACCAGTTACAAGAACAAACCCAGATCCATACTACGCGTGTCTCTGATAAGTTCCAAGTGGGAGATTATTCCTATTATTGTAATTAATTATTATTTAAAAGTAAATTTGATTGTTTCCCAATGAGCCAAACCATGACCCATACATAGCCTGGTGACTAGCCAATAATGTGTTTGTGAGATGATTGTAGAACTAGCCGTAAGAATAAATCTAGACCCATACTAGGCGTATCCATGAGTTCTAAGGGTAGAAAGAAAGAACATTTTTTATCAAGATACGATGAGTTGGTTGTTGAATGGAGTATGAAAGTTTCTTTATAAGAAGTTGCCATTATGAACCAATTATGACCCATACACTGCGTGGTATCTGGAACACAGAGTGTAATACAGTGATAGATGTTGTGCACATGTGAGAGGTGAATAAGGTTGAGCAAATTTAAAGTAGAAGAAAAGAATGGATAGAAGATAAGAAAGACTCATTCATTCGCCTTTTACGAATCAGTAGAGTGCTGGGCGAAATATTCTTGGACCGGTTCGCCACGGTGCGGGGGTGAGACGAAAGTTTTAGAGGACTACAAGGCGATGGTAGTACTGTGGTACTGTCAAAACGTACCCTTTCAGATAATGTTCTCCTAATCGGGGGCCCCTTATTAAAAAAGGTAACTCTCGCGTAGTCAAAGAAATATGGAAATATATATTTTAAACTGTAGTGATGATGCTTGGAAAACAGAAAATATAATGTAAAATGTTGATATAATAAAAATTAAATGTTCTCCATGTAGGTTGAGTTGTTTGGAAAACATGTGATGTAACACACATACACAAATTGTACACCAATTTGAAAATATATATTGTAAACTGCAGTCATGATGCTTTCAAAATAGAAAATCTAATGTAAAATGTATGTATAATGACAATTAAATGTTCTCCATGTAGGTTGAGTTGGTTGGAAAACACATACACAAATTGTGTTACCCCAGAATTCCGAACACGATTTAGTACCGGATCGCTTATTCTTCTTCTGTTTAGGGGAGTTCGAGTGACTAAGACACCATGTCCACATCTACTTGAGGAAGATTAGTCGAATTAGCTTCGGTGAAACCTGGATCCATTTTAAAGATGTCTTTTAAAAGGCAAACAAGCAGAAGCACATTTTCTACTATAAAATAATATAACAAACAATTAAAAAGTTGTCGAGGATGATATCTGTTTGAGGTTGGTTGTAGATATTGATGTCAATTGTTAAATTCTTCTAGTCGACTTTCACTTTGTATTAATCAACTTGGATAGTCAAATAGGATTTGTCAACAGAACGTACTTTCAATCTGACAACAAGGGCCTCTGCCATTGGTCGACTTACAGCGGTTTACTTAAATCTAATAAAAATTTTAAATCTAATTTTCAAAGACATTTATAACTTTTTGAGATAAATATCGTTATCATAGAAAAATATATGTTATTCTTAATCCTTCTGATATGATTTCACTTGTTAATTCATACCCATGAAACGAGCTCATTGTCAATTTTTAGAATTTTTACCAATTTTCCAATATATTGTGGAATTATTTAAAAATAGTTAGTTTCATTTAAGAAAGTAATATGAGTAGCTTCCACAGAGTAAGGGTCGAAACAGTAAATTTCTTTGGAATGTTATATCTATATGTTTTGATCTCTTATGAGTTACAAGATTGTTGGCTATACTAATACATCCATTGTTATCTTCAACACGGATATCGGCTTATTTATTTCAATATTACTACTATTAATTAATTATTTAATCCAAATAGCTTCTTGATCACATTCAAAAAGTGCCACATATTCGGCTTCTCTAGTTGATGTCGCTACAGTATTTTGTTGCCTAGAATTCCAAGAGATAGTACTTTTTAAAAATTTTAAACAAATGTCCAGATGTACTTTTTCTGTTATCTTCACAATTTCTACAGTCTGAATCAACATAGCCAACAATTATGTCATCATTTTATTTATTTTTATTTATTTTAGGTGCCGACGTTAACTTATATTAAGCTCAAGGGTACCTTTAATATATAGTAAAACCATTTTTAATGGTTTCCAAAGTTCTACTATACATTATTTTTACTTTAATAACGGCTTAATATGTTTATTGATATACATAAATCTGGACGTGTGCATAGCATACATCAAACACCCAATTATATTTCTACAGGGCGCATCCTTTTCGGAGTTTAACTCAGCATAATTCAATTTTGTTAGAAAAGAACTATCAACAGGTTAGCGTACACTCATATTAAAGTTTGAATGAACAGTTTTTAGATAAGCATTTTGGACTAATGAAATTGAGGGTTCAGATCTTCTAATACTGATTACCAAAAATAATGTAGCTTCATTTAGATCGACCATACTAAATTTGGTCATTATAATATTTTTTTAAATTTGTTATTGTGGTGTTATCATAAGTTGCAATCAAAAGATCATCAACATATAACACCAAATTAATATTTTTATTAACATTTCCATTGGTTAAGAAATAAAGACAGCGGTCAACTAAAGAATTTTTGAAATCTGCCTCTGGTAGAATTATGTCAAATCGTTAAAACCATCACCTTGAGGATTATTTTAAGCCATATAATGATTTATGTAATTAGCGAACTTCATTATTTTTAACTTGAATTCCTTCAGGTATTTTCATATAAATTTCCTCTTTAGGTATACTATTTAAAAATGCCATTTTGACATCAATTTGATGCACTAATAAACTATAATCATTTGAAAATGTTAGTAAAAATATAATACCAGATTTCACCAACTAATTCCAAAAGTTAGGTAATACCTAAGCCGAATTTAGGAATTCATAAATGAAATATGCGTTTCACCATGTGATACAAGAGTTATAGAAAATACCTAACATAAGGATAGCCTCGCCTAAAGACCTAAAACTTTTAGGAAACACTTAACATAAAAAGTTCGTCAGTAGTCGTTGTTGAGAGGTTAAATATCTTTCGTTTTAGTGTTTTAAATGAAACTCACTGTTTCTAGCTAATTCCACAATATAATGAAAATTATTGAAAATTCTAAAAAATTGACAATTGTTTCGATAAATAAATATCATGGTCAGAATGACAGAAGTTACATTTTATTTGATGCCTACCTGATGTTTAGTATTTATTTTTGGCTAGACCAAGAAGTGACCTAACTTGTGATTGACTTAATATATGTT
Organism: Galeruca laticollis; assembly: GCA_963921935.1. NCBI lineage: Eukaryota > Metazoa > Arthropoda > Insecta > Coleoptera > Chrysomelidae > Galeruca > Galeruca laticollis. The sequence goes on from OY998177.1 coordinate 84,532,676, forward strand.
AATAGAAAAAAGAAGAAGATGTGATATTACAAATATTGAAGCTTAGATATTATTAGCCCTATGGTGATATCCTGGATATCATTTTTCCAATTAAGATCAGTATAACTGTGCAATGATATAGAAAACCAGGAAAACTATATCTGCTTATCTTTACAATTATCACTTAAGAAGACAGTTTATTGTTTGTTTTCTTTTCACAAATATGCAGCACTTCTAGTTCTGTGTTAGGTGTCAATGAATGATTGTTGTCAAGTAGATGTTTTGCGAAGTGGGATTTATCTGGTTGTTCACTGTATCGGATTTCAAAATTTCTAAGGGTCTGACTCAAATAGACAGCATTACATTCTGGACATTTTAGTTTATATATACCTGATTTCTTTAATTTTGGTATTTTTGTTTTTACATTTAATAATTTTGTACTTACGTTACTTTCTGTTTTAAAAGAAATTGTTGTATTCGTTGCTAAAGATATTATCTTCGAAATATTATTAGATATATTTCCTGCATATGTGATGGTTTTATATAAGTTTTTATTTCATCAGTTTGTAGTGTATAAGGAAAAAAGAAAAGAAAACGGTAAAAGGTGTGACACTATTGTTACTGTCAGGTTTGATTTACAAATATGTTTACCTACTCCACACCTAAAAAGTGGGATAGCATTTTATAAAAGGCAGTTATGGGTATTTAATCTAACTGTGTATGACATGAAGTATCAGGCACTAGTGGCAACAAATCGTGGTGGGCAAGAAATTGCCTCTTATCTTTAAAATATATACAAAACTTGAATTTTTACCCCCTGGTCACAATCTGACAGAAATTAATCAAAAATTTTTAATTTCTGGACATAGTCATATGGAAGCACATTCTGTTCATGCTTCAATTGAAAAAGCAAAAAAGCAATCTACCATGGATATAAAAATGCCCAGAGACTGGTCTATACTGATTAGAAATATTCATTGCAAAGGAGGTATTAAAGTAATTGACATGACACAAGATGACTTTTACAATATAAGTGCTCTGCAAAAATCATGTTTTATAAACCGAAAAAAGAGCAGAGAAGGTGAACAAATGTCTTTCATAAAAGCAAACTATTTTCGGTACACAAGCTTTTCGGAGGAAGAAGAATTTAAAGTCTGGGATATAATGAAGAAAAAGAAAGGACAATAAAGTGAAGTTTTTCCTACTTTAGAAAAGCTACATACTTCGTATCCACTCACTCTTCCAAAAAAAAATTGGATGATATTAAAAGTTTATTTTGTTATATACATCCTAACAGTCGACTGTTATATATGCATTTAAAGGCACTAAAAAATAATAGCGATGAAGATGAAATATTTTGTCCTATTGGTTTGGTAGACGATGACGAATAATGGAAACTTATTTTTAATTTTCTTGTTGCGAAAAATGTTTTTACTTATGTTTGCACTTATTTAGAATTCATAGTTTGTTTTTTTTTCTTTAAAGAAATAATGTATTTTTCTAATAAAGCCATTTTTAAAAATCAACTCTTATTTTTTAAGAAGGGCCTAAGTAACTTATTCTGTACATCAGGGCTCAAGTAGCTATTTTCGTGGCCTATCTACTAGAAGGAAGATTATATAATAGGGCTTATATAAATTAGTCCAAAATTGCAGGGGCCTAAGTAATTAAAATTTTGAAAAATTTTTAGCAGGTTTAAGATGACTGAAAAATTAATATGTCATTAGAATTATATTCTCTGTCGCTAAGCCCTGGCAGAATTTCGCTTAATTTGAATCAGACACATTGAAATTATAAGCATTTTATATTGAGTCATAAATCTTCGATTATCTCAAAATCCGTTTTTTGTAGATAGGCCCTTTTTCAACCAAGCCACAGCTATAGTTTTCCTATATCATTGCAGAGTTATACTGAACTTAAATTAGAAAAATATATGCAGGATATACCCGTAGGACTAATAATATTTAAGCTTTAATCATTCTAAAATCGTTTTTCTATTCATATATATTAAATCAATCACAAGGTATCCGCTCCTGTAAGCAGATCATCTACGTAAAAATCTGTCTAATAATCTCGGCTATATCGGGATAAATATTTTCAACATTAAGAGCAAGCTGAAACAAACAACGAATTGCGAGAAAAGATGCCGACGTAGTGCCATAAGTCACTGTATTTAGTTCGTAACAGTTTCGAGGTTCTTCGGCATTAAATCGCCATAAAATGCGTTTCAAATGTCTATCATATGGAGAAACCCATACCCTTGTTTATATATTCGCTACGCTCATAAACAAGGCCCATACAGACCCATAGATTTTTGAGCGATCGGTAGAAATAACGAACCTGTGCTGCCTAAATCGAATTAGAATTGAAAATAAATCTTGCTGGATTGTAGGTCCAGCCATCTGAATATAATTCAACGAAAACCCTTTACAACTTGGCAGTGCATCAGAAACGAAAGGAAGATTAGTCTTGATAACATCTTCCCGATATACACAATTATCACACATGAAATAATCGCATGAAGAAGTGACTTCAAATTTGAGAACTTTGGTCATATGCCCCAAATTAATATATTCCTTAATAAAATCATGGTATAATTTTTTATAATTATCATTAGAATACATTTTACATTCAAGATTCAGAAATCGATTTGTAGCTTGTTCAAAAGAGCTACATAATTTCGAAATTAGCATTTTTAACGGTAATTTAACTACAAATGAGCCATCTTCGTTTCTCCTTGTATTTTTTTGTAAAATATTTTTCAAACAACAACTCTTCGTCCGATAATTTGAGAAAGATTGTAAACATGGCAAAGAACCACACTATATAGAAGAAATACTTTCGGATTATATTCCCTATAACTAAACGCTATACTGTTTGTTTATATTTATTTATGATTGTTTATATTTATTTGCTTATACATAATTACGCTTTCAGTCGTTTTTCTTTGGTATGCTCGATTTATTGCATTATTTTGTTCTTCCATTTTCCGTCTTTTGTTGTTGATCATAACCTTACTTCTTCAAACATCTTCTTTTCTATTCCTATTTCACTATTTTGTTCTGCGTGACCAAAGCCCATTCAAAAAGTGTTATAAAGTTCAAAGTATCCTTCATAAAAAAATATATGAGCTGGCCACTGTACTTTAAATACAAATTTAACTAATTTCAACCGTACCCCCAAAATATATTTAAATAAAACTTTTTGTATGTAGTAATAATAAATCAAGGATATTTTCGTTCAAATTTTTTTGTTATTTCAATTACAAATTTTTGATACAAATAATTAAACATATTTTGTAAAAAAGTACGTTTCAAATATTCGTGATGTAATAAAAAATATATCGCGTTTGGTTACTTTTTCTATATTCCCTAAACAACACGCATTTTTATTTATAACCTTACCTTGATGTCGTCATTCAGGTTTTCCTTTTTCACGGTTATTTTCGTGATCGACACTTCGTTCTCGCCCGTAGATTTTTCCATCAGAATGAAAATTTATTTTTTCACCAATTAAAAAATTAGAAAAAGGTAAAAAAAGTATGAGATCGGCTGGAACGGCGCGAAGAGACACTATAAACTGAAAATAGTTGAACGCGCCGCCGAACGGTGTAGACTTTTGGCTTTTCGACAATGGTTAAAAGTATATTTTCGGACTTGAAGTGGGGTTTACTCTCGCGCCATACGTGTGTTTGAATGTTCTGCGGCGCACGTGCACGCTAAATACACCGTCTCAAAATTGATTTCAACACAGTGAACTATGTTTAATTATTTTGTTTATATTAAATATCCAATTTACTCACTTTTGAAAAAAACTCTCTCATTTTACTTGTATTTGTTTATTTATTTCGTCTCCATTAAGCTCTCCAAACCACGTGAGTCAATATGACGGCTGTAGGCAAACATTTTCAAGGTATGGATTAAGGAATTCACTACCAAATTATTAATCCACTCTTGAATTGTACTTAACTCTTAATCCCTTACATGAAAAACTGTAGGAAACAAACTAGGAAATATATATGGAATTTATAATTACAATCGTTTGATTCAGTATTATGACAACTCTTATTCCAATTGTAGGGTAAATTCGCCGGTAGTCGGACAGCTTAAGCAAACCTGAATGTTAAATGTACATCCCAATGACCAGAATTAGGAAAATCGCAACTTATTCTACAGGAAAGTTTTTTATTTGACTTTCCGCCAGTTACCATTATATTATTTCTATATCTCACCGGTAATTTCTAAAAAATAAAAATAAGTGCGATTTGCTGGTAATCGGACAGTGTATGCCAATGATCGACCAAGTAGTTGCTAGCAGTCGGACAGTCTCTGATTGGTTAAGTTTATACAGTCACGTATTTTAATATTTTTATGCTCACGGGTATCGGAGTATTTTTGTTTGATTGTAAATAATAAAGAAACATACTTTGAATTAAATACATCAAATTAGGAAATAACTTTATTTTTTGAACATTAAATATTTTAAAAACCTATACAGACTAGGTAATATTTGGTTGAGTTGCATTTAAAAAGGTACATATAAGTAATGCAAGTTCAATAATGAGTAATTTGTCATTCATCATTGCATAGTTTACAGACAAAATCCAGATTGGTGACCTCCTCATAGGTGAGCCCGGAAAACTGATACCAATGAGAGCATAAATCACAACCTACATTTTTTTTCAACTCAATTTCTGTATCGCTTTCCAGTTCTTCATCGCATTCGCTATATTATAGTTTACAGTTTTGGTCGTTTCTTTCGTCATCCCTTATAGTGATTATGGAAGATGACGACCCTGCCTGACAATTATTTGTTTCTTTTTTTTTCAGTACCTTTGACTTAGTCTTTTTATTCTCTTGTCTCGTTTCTTTCTTCTTCATAGTCTCTATTTTTCTCTTCTTTTAAGCATTTTCCTTCTCGTCTTCCTCCCTTGATTTATTTTCGAAATATTTTCTCCAAGCCCGGATGAAATTGCCGAAGGAATCTTCTCTCTTTGTCGTTTCTTGAATGTTTTTGGAAGAGGTTGGGGATACGAGAGGTGTTTCTCAAATCCTCAGGTTTCTCTACCTGTAGTTGTGTTTGAGAACTATCAGGTATACAATCAATTTGCTCTATTTCTACTTTATCATCTGACAAAGATTTTTTTATTTCTGGCTTCTCTTGACTGTTTTCTCTTTCTAGGCTTTTTTCATCAATTGGTTCAGCGAAGTCTTGCATTTCTTTTGCAATTTTCTCATTATCTATTTCTATTAGGTGCGGGTGGGGATTATTAATGTCTTTATCAATTTCTACTAATTTTCGTCAGTTTTTTCCCTCTATTTGCTTTTTATTTGATTCGCTAATATCCTCGTCCGCAAATATTTCTTCTAAAATGGACTCCCCGGTTTCTAGTAGATCTTGAACGACATTCATTATCTCTTTTTCTGGAATTTCATCACTTGAGTCAGATTTTTTGCTGTTTTGTTCTTTTTCATATGGATTGAGGAGTACGTCTTGATGTATTATTACTAAACCATTATTTTGATTTTCAACATCCTTTTCAACTGTGAGTGTTGTTCATCGAAAAGTATTTCCATTTCTTCAATTTTTTGTGGCATAGAAAATGAGACGTTGCTACCACTAGTATTTTGAGACAGCAATGACTTAACCATATTTAAAATATGTCTGAACACAATCCAAGCTCTGAAAGTTGAGGTTTTATCTTTGCAATCACTTTTTCGGTACTGATGATATCAGCTTCTGATATTTCGTCATGATCCTTCTCTATTTGATTTGGCAAATGGATACAATCCACAGGCTTTGAAGCCGTTTTTCATATTACTGCACATTTTTCAATTTTGAAGAGCTTTCTCAAATATGGGACAAAATTCAATTTTTGTGACTACGCGATTCTCATGTTTTACTTGCCACTCTCTCGCTTCATGGCGCCAATATTCTTTTAAAGGTTTGAATACGCCAACGTCAGCAGGTTGAAGGAGATGAGTCGTATTTGGAGGTACGCGTACAAGAGAATGCCACTTTTATCACAAAACTTGCTTAGGTCAAGTGACATATGAGATTTATGCCCATCTACTAAAAATAGCACAGGTTTCTGGATTTTTTCTCTCTCTAACCATTTATCTAAGCCATTAGCTACAAATTCGTAGAACACGTCTGATTTCATCCATCCAGAGTATGTTTTGCCGAGGATCCAATCAGGGGGCATGCTTTCCAATAATGCTTTTGGTGATTTTACGTATGGAAATATTACTAGAAGCGGGCAAAGTCTACCGTCAGCTGTAAACGTAATCAAAGCCGTTAAATTTTCCTTGCTATTTCCCTTTTTAACAATAAGTTGACTATGTCCTTTCAGACCTAGTACTTTTCCCGTCTTTGGACACAAGCTGAAGCCACTTTCATCAGCGTTCAAAACGCGAATTGAAACTTCTAAAATATCAATGGATTCTGAGTTAAAAAAGATTTTAAGTCAGCAAACAATTCGTCGTAACTTATCTTCAAAATCTTCCCACGTTATTGACATTTAAAAATTCGTTCATAAGAATGGAATGCATAAGTACTTACAACTATTTTTACACGGTGGGAGTTCCTGTTGTCTGCTTTACTGCAATGCTTCGGTTGATATCCCTTTTCAACGCTCTACGGTGCGTTTTCCATAATGACCAAACAAATTTTAAGATGAAAGCTATAGTTATAATGTATAATAATACCATTATGTGCATCGCAACATTGTCTTCCTGTACCATGAAAGTGTTGTTGACAATTCCCGTTTCTTTTGCCTCTTGTTTGGTTGATGAACCTCCCATTGTTTCTCTTCTCCAAGGTCCCAAATTTAAATAGGAAACCATATAGTTCTACTCTTATACCATCAATTGTACCATAATTTTTCGTTCGCAGAATGAAATTTTACCATTTACTTCGCAGGATAATGTACCATAACCATTTGTTACCATTATACCATTACTATTTCCATTTTACCATTTTACAATAACCATTAAATTTGCAGGATCGCCATGTGGTGGTTACTTAGTAAGTGTCCCTCGTATACTGGACGTTTACCATAAAGGCATATTATCTTTGAGGCAAACACTTACTTAGTAACCTGTATTCGGGAATAGAATAAACAATATCACTTCTATAAAAATCACTGGGATCGTTTAATACATTTAAAAATACACAGATATAATATCAATCAACTTATTCAAATTATCAATAACAATTCATCATCCTAGTTCATTATACTTTCGTTTTATAGGAAATGCACGCACGCTATACGCCGAGCCTGACCTCCGTCTATTAATTGTACGTGTATGTTTACATTGCAATTAGAACGGGCTTACACATATAACTATCATTGGCCTTCCTAGATCAATGCTCGCTAAATACTATAATTAATATTAACTTAAATTTAAATCTTATTCCTAAGCTAATGTCCTTTTGCCGTTACTGTCCTTTAGGGATCACTACACAGGACCGTATGCACTCTTCTGTAATTTGGGATCTATAGTTTTAGAGCGACTCTGCATTTTTCAGAGATAAATGCGGATGCCTCTTCATAAAACGGTAATACCATGTCTGACCAGGCCTTCCATTGGTAAGCGGAGTTTCCAACTTTTCTGCTTGAACAATTTTTGGAAGCCCACATTTTGACATATTTTCAATCCAGATAGCTAATTTTTCTTCATGGTCCTTTGTTAAAAATGGATTTGGTCCCATCTGGTTACAAATTTCGCTTACTTTCCGTTTAATACGGCCCTGTACCGTGGACTTCGGAACCCCGTATTGCCTACATATTTCTCTTAATTTACCTCCATTTTTGACAGTTTCGACTGCGTTCTTTAAGGCATTCTTACTGTAGTGGTGGAATTTGGCTTTCCCTTTCGGTTTCATGTCTGGAAATTAGGAAAAACCTTATAAAATCAAGAAATATCATTAAAAAAAAATCTTTAAAAAATGTTATTGTCCGATATACTGGACAGTGAAATTTCTTATTGGCCAGTGGTCGGACACATTTTATATTATGATTTACTATTTTGCTGTCCGTCCACCGAATGTGATTTAAAACTCGTTATATTTATGCTGTTGGAAAAAAAAGAGATGACTTCTTGACGAATATTACAATAGACAAAAACAAAGAGACCTCATATTTTCAGTAGTCGGACACCCGTCCGACTACTGAACTTCTAACGAAATGGTCAGCCAGTTACCGTACACCTAAATTTAACCTCAAAATATAAGAAAATGTAAGCTATTACTAGTTGTAATGCAAATTTAGACCATTCTTAAGATATCTAACAATAATACTACTACTTAAATTATCAAGTTTAAAATTTTACTTACCTTTCAAACGTCTTATTCTATCCTTAAACACTAAGAATTGAAGAGCACTTGCACCTGGTGAATTTGGCGCGCTTTTAACGGTTTCAAGGTGGCAACTTAAGAACTAGAAATTAGCTATATTCCATGTAGAGAGATTGTTGCAACTGATTAATAATTATTTGGGGACAGTGGGTTTTATATTTTAGAAGTTATTTCAGATTATACAAGCTTTGTCCGACTACCGGTGATGTCCGGCTTGCATATTTGTATGTGGCGGACATATTACAACTTGTATGTAAGAGACATATTACAACTAAAACTGGTAACTCGTCTCTTAAATACGCGTGATTGATTAGCCAAAAAGCAAAACAAAGCGCTAATTCTCATTTTGTATTTCGTAGAGGTTCATTCTTGCAATTCACCAAACACGATTTTATCCGTCTAAAGAAAATACAATAATTAGGAATGAAATAAGTGCGATTTCGTTTCCGAACCTGTATGATTGGAAGTTGGTTGATAAATATACCTACAAATTAACAATAAAAACAAAAGAAGATGTAGAGGTATGTAAACAAAATTTCTAGGTTATGTTTCTGAGCTTTAACTTTAATTGCCCTAATAAGTATAAAAGCGTGGAACTCGTTTGGTATACCTACTTAGTTTTATTTAATTTCGACACAGCGTTAATTTTGCCATAGTCATTTAACGAGAATAGTAGGTAGTAGGTATCAGAATTTAGATTATGCAATGTTGTCATTTAAAAAGCACAGGGTAATAGTTTTAAAACCTGAGATTGGCTAATAATCATATTTGAATAAACATTAAACATACACATTCAGAACCGCTTAAATTTTTGCAGCGTTGCCATTTTGGGCAAAATAGACTAAATTTTATATTTTTTAAAGAAAACAGCGTATTTTTTTTAGATAAATCGATACCTTTTTTTAATTTTAAATAAATAATTAAAATGTTTTTCCATAGTTTACTACGTTGCCAGTTTGGGCAGTATCTAGCAACAACTTTTTTATTTTTGAAAGGCAACATCGCATGTTTTTGTAGTAATGAATTCCGTTTTTCTTCTATTTTAGAAATGTATGGAAGAATACCAAAAAAATAGTAAAGAAACTTGGTCAATTTCAAAAACTTTTAAAGTTGCCTCTGATCGGCCCAGAAATCTATTTAAACGGATATATCACTGCCATTTTAAGACGACTACACGTAAAGTTACAAAAGGAGTTCGAAATAAGCGATCTAAAAATATCGATTGCCCCGAACAATTGTTTATAACAATTCAACGATTTATTAAGAGCAATAAAACATCAACTGTAGATCAAGAATATCCTTGTATAATTGAATTTCGTAACAAACACAACCATAGGCTGGACGTTGCTGAAGCACTTCGAGAAAGACCTACGATTGCACTTTGTACGCCAATAATGCAAAGAACACTTGAATTGCCTCAATGTTCTGAAATAATGTTTGTTGATGCAACAGGCAATTGCGATAACCAAAACCACAAGGTGTACTTTTTTATAACGCAGTCTGCCGCTGGAGGTTTGCCTGTATTATCAGCAGATGTTTTTGAATTGGGTGTTGAAGGTCTTTTTGAAATCCTTAAAATTAAAATAAATCCTAAAGTCATTCTTACCGATGATGATTTAGCGGAAACAAACGTATTACGTAAATATTGGCCATCCTCAAATTTGTTATTATGTACATTCCATGTCCTAAAAGCATGTTGGCGTTGGCTAACAATGGCAAAAAATTCTGTACCAAAAGAAAAAACACAAAAATATTATGCCATGCTAGAAATATTTTATATTCTAAGACTAGTAGAGACCTCGAAAATTCAAAGCAACACTTTTTGGACAACTGTGATCATGAAAACTTTGAAAAATATTGTTACGAAACAGCACACTGGTATAGTCCATAAAACCGACTCTGTCTAAGCCAGGTATAAAAGTTAAAATTATGGCGGATAGACAGTTATAAAAAACAGTTTACGAGTTTACGACTATCTTATGTAAACATTGTTTTTGTGACCAGAGTTATCTAGAAAAGGCCAGGAAAATTATTTGTGACTGTGTAAGCCGCAGCCCAGAATTTACTAGTAAAAACGGCTTTAATATATAAGGGACTGATCAGGAAGAGTTAGTTTAGTATATAATTTGACATCGTGAGTTAAACAGAAAATAAGTGAATATAAATTAAGTGATTATATAAATTAGTTTAAGTGAATGTACTTAGTATATATAAATTAAGTGTTAGTGAGTATTTGAAATTTATTCCACCCGTAATAAAAACTTTTAATAAATAAGAAAAACATTACATTGGTGTCAGGTGTGGGGTAATATAAATAAATTGCTACGTAAAAATGGCCAAGAGATTAAGGGATCTGAAAGTGGCGGAATTAAGAGCATAATTGGAAGATCGTGAGTTGGAAACGTCCGGTAAGAAAGAAAGAAAGGTAGAAAGAATTAAAGTGGCACTGGAAAATGACGGCTTTGATCCAGAAACAAATTATTTAATGACGAGGCTTCCACCTTAATCTCGTCAATTTCTGCTAATATTTCTGCTAACATGGACGAGAAGATTTCTGCCATGGAAGAGAACATGGACGAGAAGATTTCTACTATGAAGAATGATATTTCGGCTAACATGGACGAGAAGATTTCTTCCATGGAAGAGAAGATTTCTGCTAATATTTCTGCTAACATGGACGAGAAGATTTCTACTTTGAATAACGATATATCTGCCGATATCTTATTAATGAAAAACGACATTGCCGCTGACGTTGAAAATGAAATTTTGTCCATAAAATCTGAAATCGAGGATAAGATGTCAACGATGGACGAGAAAATCGAGAATAAAACGTCAACAATGGACGAGAAAATCGAGAATTAGATTACAACGATAGACGAGAAAATCAAGGAGTTAGAGGAAAAGATTGCCGATTCCAGAACGCGAGGCACGCCAGAGGAAGAAAAGAAGACCGAGCAAACGAAACCTTGCAGGCCAGAAACACTACCTAAGTTTGAAGACATTGGCAGTTTTACCCGAGTCAAGGCCCCAACGTTCGATGGAAAAATGTCGTGGACCAATTATGTGAAACAATTTGAAGCAGCCGCTAGAGTGAATAATTGGTCCGATAGAGAGATGGCAGTGATTTTAACCATCGCGATTCGCGGAGATGCCTTAGATGTACTTCAGACGATACCTTTGGAAGAAACGGACGACTTCGAGCAGCTGAAGAAGAGGTTGGACATGCGATATGGTCATGAACATCTAGAACATTTGTACCAATCTCAGCTGAAGAACCTAAGGTAGAAACGTGATAAATCCCTTCAAGAATATGAAGTGGACATCGCCCGACTAGTTCGATTTGCTTATCCGTCAGCACCAGAGAACATGATGGAATGTCTGGACACTCAGGACTTTATTGGTGGCTTACGTGACCTCGATATGCAGAGGACACTTCGTTTAGCCCATCCGAAAACATTAGTCGACGCATTGGCAGCTGCTCTTGAATATGAAGCAGCAACGAAGGCTTCAGGATATAACAAAATTAGGACCATCCAAGAAGAAGGTGATGAAGACAGATTTGACCAGTTCTTCAGTTTCATAAAATGTATGATGGACAAGAAACCGAGAAAAATCAGATGCTGGAATTGTGGCGAGCTAGGGCATGTACGTAGTTCGTGTAAGCGCCCCAAGACTCCTGCAAACCAAGAACCCCAGTCACAGGAAAACTAGAATGGGTCGGCTACGAGGGGGCAGCACCGACCCATGATCGTTCTAAAGACCCTCTCATACTGATAGCTTCGCTCAGATGTCGCAACGACAGTGTATATGTGGATGGCGAAGTAACTGGCAAGAAATATGCTCTGCTGGTTGACACTGGAGCAACTAGAACCATTATACGACCAGAGATAATAAACCCCAAGAAGAAGCTTCTACCAACGAGACTGCGACTGCGGACCGCCACAGGCGAGAGTGCCAACGTTCACGGAGAAACACAAATCCATTTGGGAATTGCAGCAGAAAAGTTCACGCATACGGTGATCGTAGCTGACATTGAAGAAGACGTGATTCTGGGAATGGACGTAATGAATGTACATGGTTTCCAATTAGACTTTAGAAACAGAACCATTAAAGTGGGTTCCGAGGAGGTGTTCCTTCATCCATATGAAGGCAACGCGGTGTTGGCAGCTGTACAGGAAGATACCGTTCTACCTGCACGAAGCGAAACCATGATAGTAGCACGGCTACAGAGAATCATGGTGGAATGTACACCGGTTATGATGGAGCCAAGGAACCACGACGAAGAAGTTGGCAAAGGAGTACTAATTGGAAAAGGATTGGTCACATCGGCGAAAGAGATCCCAGTACGTGTGATAAACGTGAACGATTATCCAATTACAATCAAGAAGGAAACCAAGATTGGATCCTGCGTACCAGTGACGTCTATAGTTCGTCAAACAACGACCACTGACAATTCTAATGCCAGATTCGAACAAATGTTATCAGTAGCTGGTCAATCTTTGGATCGAGCTAAAAAAAAGAGAATGAGAGAATTTCTCTTGCAGTATCGAGACTTATTCGTACCAAAAGGAGGAAAGACTGGCGGAACATCAGCCGTCAAACACAAAATCGATACTGGTAATGCTAAGCCAATTAGACAATCAGCTCGAAGACTTCCACGAGCGAAGAGAGAGGAAGCTGAAAGAATAATTAGAGAGATGGCAGGAGAAAAAGTAATAGAACCATCTACTAGTCCATGGGTTTCTCCCAATAGTGCTCGTCAAGAAAAAGGATGGAACTACGAGATTCTGCGTGGATTATCGCCAGCTTAACAACGTGACGAAGAAAGACAGCTATCCTCTACCTCGAATTGACGATACGCTAGACACTTTGGCCGGCAGCAAACTGTTTTCCACCTTGGACCTGAAGTCTGGTTATTGGCAAGTGGAAATGGACCCGGAAGACAAAGAGAAGACTGCTTTTACCACTGGATCTGGATTATGGCAATTCCACGTCATGCCATTCGGGCTTTGTAATGCGCCTGCGACATTTGAAAGACTCATGGAAAATGTCTTGAGAGGGTTGTCTTGGAAGACATGCCTGGTCTATTTGGACGACATCGTCGTACTGGGGAAGACAATTGACGATCACCTGAAGAATTTGGAAGACGTATTCAAACGACTCCAAGCTGCCCAGCTCATGTTAAACCCGAAGAAATGTCAGCTGTTCCAAAACCGAGTCAACTATCTAGGTCATATAGTGAGCAATGAAGGAGTGGCGGTGGATCCAGAGAAAATTGCTTCCATTCGGCAATGGCCGCAACCAACCGACAAACATCAAATCAGGAGTTTCCTTGGACTTTGCACATATTATAGAAGATGTATCAGGAAGTTTGGAGACATTGCTAAGCCTCTAACTCGACATACAGAAGAAGCAAGAGCTTTCCAATGGGACGAAGATTGTCAAACGGCTTTTGATACCTTGAAGAGGCATTTAACCACGGCGCCGATATTAGGATACCCTTTACCGGAGGGAGACTTTATTCTGGACAATGACGCAAGCAACGTAAGAATTGGTGGAGTGCTCTCACAGATCCAAGGAGGGAAAGAAAGAGTGCTGGGATATTTTAGTAAAGTCCTCTCCAAACCAGAACGAAACTACTGCGTCACAAGAAGAGAACTTTTGGCGGTAGTGAAGTCCGTGGAACACTTTTACCTGTATCTCTATGGTAGGAAGTTTTTAATCCGGACTGATCATGCAGCACTCAAGTGGTTGATGCAGTTCAAGAATCGCGAGGGCCAGATCGCTAGATGGATTGAACGACTTCAAGAGTATGATTTCAATATCGAACATCGAGCTGGTGTGAGTCACCGAAATGCCGACTCCCTGTCCAGACGGCCGTGCCCAACAGACTGCTCCCACTGCAACAAGGTGGAATCTAGGGAAGCTGCAGTTTCAAGAACTACTGTAGTCAACGAGGAATGGTCACCCACCAGGGTCAGAGAAGATCAGGAGAATGATCCTCACCTGAAGATGATCCGGCAATGGAAGAAAGAAAACCGGCGACCTACCTGGCAAGAAGTGTCAAGATTTTCACCGAAACTCTAGGCGTATTGGGCTCAGTGGGACTCCCTTGTCCTGGAAGAAGGGCTGTTGAAAAGAGTCCTTGAACACGATGATGGTTCCAAGATGAAGAGACAGTTAGTTATCCCGAGAGCGAGAGTAGCTGAGGTACTGAAGAAGTTACACGACAGTCCATCGGAAGGTCATCTCGGAGTGAAGAAAACCCTTCAGCGAGTCCGTGAAAGGTTTTATTGGATGAACAGCTCCGACGATGTGAAGGACTGGTGTAAGAAATGTACGACTTGTGCTACGAGTAATGGACCACATCGCAAGAGAAAGGCACCCATGAAACAGTACAATGTTGGAAGCCCTTTCGAAAGGATTACTTTAGGTATCGCTGAACCATTTCCGACGACAGAAAATGGTAGCAAATACATACTGGTTGTAATGGATTATTTCACAAAGTGGGTGGAAATTTACGCTATCCCGAACCAAGAGGCCACAACTGTATCAAATGTATTGGTGAAAAAATGTATCAAACGATATGGAGTGCCCTTGGAAGTCCACAGCGACCAGGAAAGAAATTTCGAAAGTCATCTATTCCAGGAGATTTGCGATAAGCTGGGAATGAAGAAGACCAGGACAACAGCATTACATCCACAGTCAGATGGAATGGTCGAGATATTGAACAGGACTATTGGAAAATACCTGTCCAAAGTAGTATCCAGCCATCAGAGAGATTGGGACCAGTATCTTTCCCTATTCGCATTGGCTTATCGATCTGCCGTCAATGAGTCCACGAGTGAAACACCGGCGAAAATCCTGTTTGGACGTGAAATGAGGCTTTCTTGTGACCTGGAATTTGGCTGTCGGCCTGGAGAAGATCCAGCAGGCGAAGACTACTTGATCCAATTGAGAAGAAGGCTGGACGATATTCATGAATTAGTTCGAACAAATCTTCAAGTTGCCAGCGACCGAATGAAAAATCGGTACGATACGCAGGCCACAGAAGGCGGTTTTAAAGAAGGGGACAAAGTATGGTTACACAACCCGACGAGGAGAAAAGGATTTTCTCCAAAATTACAAAGATCCTGGGAAGGTCCACACTTAATCAAGAAAAGGATCAATGATGTTATATATCGCATAAGCAAGACCCCCAACGGAAAACCAAAAGTAGTTCACCAAAACCGACTAGCCCCATTCGAAGGAGACCATGACCTAGAGGAAGAAGTAAACCTTATTCAAGATGTGTCTGACCCTACCTTCGATGAATTTATGGGCGCGTATGGAGGTACCGGGAAAGCTAGATATGGAGTCACTTCAGAAAAACGACAAGATTTGTTCACTCTCCCGGAAGATTATTCACTGGCACACAACATGCCCGCCCGTCTCAAGAACGCACGAGGGTTGGCATCCGTGTTTCGAAAGAAGTTCGGGCAATTAGAAAAACTTGAAGACCAGATTCCAGCTCCTGGCAAGACACTGAAACTGAAACATAATTCGCGGTACGTCTTCTACGTGGTAACTAAAAATGAATTCCAAGATCGATCTACCTACCGCGATGTGTGGGAAGCACTTCGAAACCTCAGAGACCATGTGTTGGAATCCAACGTGAAGAAACTGGCTATGCCTAAGATGGCGAGTAACCAGTTGGATTGGCGAGTCATCAGGAACATGGTAGAGATTATCTTCCAAGATACCGGTGTCCAGATATTAATTTGCAGCTACAACCCCCGTTATCAGTATCCGATGAAGACGGTGCCCTGCTATTTCCATAAGATCGGAAAGTGTAGAAATGGGGCCAGTTGCCGATTCAAACATCCAGTCTCGGCTACACAAAAGTTCCAGGAGGAACTTCCATTTAAGGAGGGGGTAATGTTACGAAACAGCACACTGGTATAGTCCCTAAAACCGCCTCTGTATAAGCCAGGTATAAAAGTTAAAATTATGGCGGATACGCAGTTATAAAAAACTGTTTACGAGTTTACGACTATCTTATGTAAACATTGTTTTTGTGACCAGAGTTATCTAGAAAAGGCCAGAAAAATTATTTGTGACTGTGTAAGCCGTAGCCCAGAATTTACTAGTAAAAACGGCTTTAATATATAAGGGACTGATCAGGAAGAGTTAGTTTAGTATATAATTTGACATCGTGAATTAAACAGAAAATAAGTGAATATAAATTAAGTGATTATATAAATTAGTTTAAGTGAATGTACTGAGTATATATAAATTAAGTGTTAGTGAGTTAGTGTTTAAATAAATTAGTAAGTAGCCATACCGAGTGTTTGAAATTTATTCCACCCGTAATAAAAACTTTTAATAAATAAGAAAAACATTACATTGGTGTCAGGTGTGGGGTAATATAAATAAATTGCTACGTAAAAATGGCCAAGAGATTAAGGGATCTGAAAGTGGCGGAATTAAGAGCATAATTGGAAGATCGTGAGTTGGAAACGTCCGGTAAGAAAGAAAGAAAGGTAGAAAGAATTAAAGTGGCACTGGAAAATGACGGCTTTGATCCAGAAACAGTTTTATTTAATGACGAGGCTTCCACCTTAATCTCGTCAATTTCTGCTAATATTTCTGCTAACATGGACGAGAAGATTTCTGCCATGGAAGAGAACATGGACGAGAAGATTTCTACTATGAAGAATGATATTTCGGCTAACATGGACGAGAAGATTTCTTCCATGGAAGAGAAGATTTCTGCTAATATTTCTGCTAACATGGACGAGAAGATTTCTACTTTGAATAACGATATATCTGCCGATATCTTATTAATGAAAAACGACATTGCCGCTGACGTTGAAAATGAAATTTTGTCCATAAAATCTGAAATCGAGGATAAGATGTCAACGATGGACGAGAAAATCGAGAATAAAACGTCAACAATGGACGAGAAAATCGAGAATAAGATTACAACGATAGACGAGAAAATCAAGGAGTTAGAGGAAAAGATTGCCGATTCCAGAACGCGAGGCACGCCAGAGGAAGAAAAGAAGACCGAGCAAACGAAACCTTGCAAGCCAGAAACACTACCTAAGTTTGAAGACATTGACATTGTTTTTGTGACCAGAGTGATCTAGAAAAGGCCAGAAAAATTATTTGTGACTGTGTAAGCCGCAGCCCAGAATTTACTAGTAAAAACGGCTTTAATATATAAGGGACTGATCAGGAAGAGTTAGTTTAGTATATAATTTGACATCGTGAGTTAAACAGAAAATAAGTGAATATAAATTAAGTGATTATATAAATGAGTTTAAGTGAATGTACTGAGTATATATAAATTAAGTGTTAGTGAGTTAGTGTTTAAATAAATTAGTAAGTAGCCATACCGAGTGTTTGAAATTTATCCCACCCGTAATAAAAACTTTTAATAAATAAGAAAAACATTACAATATGTTGAGAATATGCTAACAAGAATACAGGAGTGGGCAGTTTTCTATCGGCAAAACCTTCCATTGAGAGGTACAGACACAAATAACTATACAGAAGTTATGTTCCGCTTATTGAAAGATATTCCTCTCGAACACACAAAAGCCTTTAACGTAACACAATTAGCAGAGAGTCAAAAGTTGTTACCTCTAGATACCTCAAAAATTATAACACGAATTGTAAAGTGATATCAGCAAATATGGAGCAGATGGAGTTTACCGTTCGGAGTGAAACAAATAATCAACTAATTTACAAGGTTGATATGTTATGTTGCAAATGTACGTGCCCTGTAGGATTTAACGGCAAATATTGAAAGCATCAAGCATTAGTGGTTAAAAATTATAATATTTTATCGGTTAATAATCTCTCCACAAAGGCTAAATTGAAGTTGTACGAAATTGCAACCGGTAATAACGCACCTGAAAGAATATTTCTTCCACTGCAAAATACAGAAATAGCAGAACCCATTTTGGAGTGTGCTTTCACATCATCAGCTAATACGTCCGAGAGTGCGTCGCACCAAAATAAAATATCTTCATCTCTAAATGGAACATTGCAGCTTAATAACGAATCCTGCTTGCCTTCGGAAAGTGAAATTGCAGAACTAAAAGCTAAATGGATATCGTACTCTAATGATATAGTCACTAAACTTGAACAAGATCCTCAACAATATTATCCTGCTATACAATCACATTTAAATAATGTAGATAAATATGCACACACAACCACTGCATTACTTAGTGGAATGCATACTGCATTCAAATATAAAGGAATTTCGTCAAAAAATAGGACAACTGCCACAACAACTTGCCGCGAAGGAAATAAAATTCCTACTCAGTCAACGTCAGTGGCAAGAAGAAAAATGGGAGGAAAAAATACTTTTTATGGAAGAAGATCTATTGGAAACAGTGGGAAAAAAGGCAGCACACGCATTAAAAATTTGCGTAGAACAAAACGTAGGGCTTGGTGGTAATAAGTTCAGAAAATAATGTTTTCGTGCAATTGCACGCGAAGTCAGTATTTCGCGTTCTCAGCACAGTCCGCGAAATTTAATTTCGCAGCCGTTACCCATAGCAACGGCCGCGAAACCAAACGTCATTCCAAATTTGAATATCACTTCCAAATTTGACATTTCGAAAATACTACAAAGACAAGGATTATTTTTTATTGAATACCAACAAATACACAAGTACTTATATTATTTAGGATGAATACTTTTTACAACATTTGATTTCTGCGTCAAATAAGCCAATAAAATGTTTTCAGACATCGTCTTAATATTCTGTTTGTCACACCAATCTTTAAACTCGCCGTAACATTTTTCGTACTGCCGTTTAGATTTTTCGGGTATTAAAACGGAAAACGCCGAATTTATAACGCTTTTCAGTTCAGGAGGAGTGGAAGGTACTGAAATATCGCTATCAGTATCAGACATTTTGTATTTTGTCAAGAACTGTCAAAATATTTTGTATATATTGAAACATATCATTTCCATAGCACACGTTCCACATTGTCAAATAAATTGAACTGCTGTTGATTTTAGAGCAATAATATATTTATTTACAATTATCTAGTTTAATATCTTTAACGATTGCACGAAAAATAGTGTGTATGCTACGACCGCGAAACTTTTTAACGACCTCAAGATTATCTTGCCTCGGCCGCAAGCGGCCTCGACGATAACTATTCTTTCGGTACGTTAAAAGGTATTTCGCGGCCTAAGCATACAAACAACTATTGTAATCGCGTTTATATTAATTTTGTTGTTATTATCATTTAGTAAGAGTTGGATTCATCCCTAAGAGACAGAATACCGAACGCAGAAATTCGAAGAAGAACGAGAGAGAATCGCATCCATAAAATGGAACTGGGCGGGTCATATAGCTAGATTAACAGACAATAGATGGACTAAAAAGATTATGGAATGGAGACCGAGACATGAAGCATTTCGAAATATGGGAAGACCGCTAACACGTTGGCATGACGACTTGAGACATATTCATAAAAACTGGATACAAGCAGCACAGGATAGGAAGATATGGAAGTAATCAAGGGAGGCCTATGTCCAGCAGTGGACTGAAGGGGCTGGGTGATGATGATGATGATGAAGAGTTGTTAATAAATTAGTATTTTTTTTACTAAGCATCCATTGTGTGTTTTTTTTTAATTTAAATAAATAAATAAGATCACTAAACTCTTTTAACTAATCACTTAAGTATCATTGCATGATTTACGATATAAACGTTGTGTATGTAAGAGCGAGTTACCAGTTTTAGCTGTAATATGTCTCTTACATACAAGTTATACTTCGGAATTTTCCAATCGTTATTCGATGGTATTGTGCGTCCGCTACATACAAATACGCATCCGGCTTACCGGCGAATTTACCCTATCATTAGTATTTTTGCGTTTGCTGAAAGTTTGAGATTTTAGTTTTGTTCTTTCGGGAAAATTTTATAAATGCGTCATGGAGACTATGTTTAGTGAACGTGGAAAACTAATTTTGGTGTATCAAAACCACAAGTTTTACATGGGATGAGTGTTAAAAAGTTCAGGCGAAAATTATTGGCGTTGGATTAAAGAGAAATGCAATGCATAAGTTTACACTGTAGGAGAAAGGGAAAAACCAATTATTTCAACAGTAATTGGAAATCATAATAATGACTCCGGGGCAATCTTAAGCCTGTAACACCCTGTATATCTAATAACTCGTTAGTCAGGCCCTCACAAGGTGGTAGAGGTAGACAACTCTTCAGAAAGGCTAACAACGGTTCGTAGTCATGAGAGCAATAGGGGTAATGGAAGCAGATTGAATAATAACGTTGGGTCCAGGAATAACCAGGGCAGACATTACAACGGAAGGTCCAATCAAGATACTAGGTCGAATAATTACGCTCGTAGAGGTAATAACTTCAGAGGTAAGCAGTACAGGGGCTACAATGCAAGGGGTAGTGGTTGCATAGCCAATTACAGAATCAACAATCATGCTCAAAATATTAGATGCATTGAGTCAACTGAAGGGTTGGGAAACTTTACCCACCCCCAGCTACAACTGGGGGAACAGTAAATGTAATTAAAAATATTTATCATATAGATTTAGCGCTTTCCAATTTTGTAAAATTGTATTCTAACATATCGGACACACTGTGCACATTCATATTGGATACTGGTGCAGATATTTCAATTTTTAAAGAAACAAGTATCAACACTCCTCATTTAATAAACGATGAGGTCACTATTAATAGAAAAGGTGTAACAGCTGTATGTACTAAGTCAATGGGCACAGTCAATGCCTTATTCTTTCATAAAAATAACGGAGTTGTGTCAAAAGATTTTTCTATCCCGGCTGATGCAATTTTAGGAAGAGATTTTATTTCAAAATTTAAATGGTAATAATTTTTTTCTGTGCAAATTTTCAACAGCCTGAGTGACAACCACCTAGATGTGAGGTTATGAGAGTTGTAGACCGTTTTAAAGAGTTGAAGGAGGATGCTGTTCTAGAGCAGCAAGAACTACAACATGGCATATATTTAGCTAGAGGGATAGTATCTAGCAATAGTCCATATTGTTACGAACTCGCACACCGAAGTAGATACTAATTACGATCCTGTAACCTTATGTTTACGGTGTTAAAAAAACGGCGAGCCAGCCGAATTCTGAGAAGGTCTATTGGGATTTTTTGTGACAGATTTTATATACATGTTCTCCGAAGATCTTTTGAGGATCGAGCCGGCATTCGAGAAATATCTCGTAAGGCGATTGTTTTTGTGTAAGCCGCAAACTAGAATTATCTAGAAAAAAGGCAGAATTGGAAAATCGGGAGTTGAAAACGACCGGTAAGAAGAGCCAGTTAGTAGAAAGACTCAAGTGGCACTGGTAAGTGATGGTTTGGATCCAAAAACATTTTTATTCAATGACGAGGCTTCCACCTTAACCTCGTCAATTTCTGCTAATATTTCTGCTAATATGAAAAGCGATATTTCTGCCATGGAAGAGAATATTTCAACCATGAAGAACGATATATCTGCTAACATGGACAAACTTTCTGCCGATATCTTATTAATGAAAAACGACATTGCCGCTGATGTTGAAAATAAAATTTCGTCTCTAAAATCGGATATTGAGGACAGAATGACAACGATGGACGAGACACAAGACAAGCCAGCAGAACAAAAGAAGATCGAGCAAACAAAACCTTGCAAGCCAGAAACAGTCCCTAAGTTAGAAGACATTGGCAGTTTTGCACGAGTCAAGGCTTCAACATCCGACGGAAAGACATCGTGGACCAATTATGTGAAACAGTTTGAAGAAGCCGCTATAGTGAATAATTGGTCCGATAGGGAGAAAGCAGTGAACCTAACTATAGCGCTTCGGGGAGATGCCTTAGATGTACTTCAGACGATACCTCTGGAAGAAACGGATGACTTCGAGCAGCTGAAGAAGAGGTTGGACATGCGATATGGTCACGAACATCTAGAACATATGTACCAATCCCGGCTGAATAACCGAAGGTAGAAGCGTGACGAAGCCCTTCAACAGTATGAAGTGGATATTGCTCGACTCGTTCGATATGCTCATCCATCAGCACCAGAGAACATGATGGAATGTCTGGGCATACAGGTCTTTATTGATGGCTTACGTGACCACGATATGCAGAGGACGCTCCGTTTAGCCCATCCCAAAACAGTAGTTGACGCATTGACAGCTGCTATTGAATATGAAGCAGCAACGAAGGCTTCGGATTAAAACAAAATTAGGACCATCCGAGAAGAAGGCGACGATTACAAGCTTGACCAGATCGTCAACTTGTTGAAAGATATGGTCGACAAGAAGCTGAAGAAGAGTAGGTGCTGTAATTGTGGCGAGCTAGAAAATGTACGCAGTTCGTGTAAGCGTCCCACGACTCCTGCACACCAAGAACCTCTTAAATGCAAAGCAGCCACGAAGGATTCGCGGTACAACAAAGGCAGGACCATACAAGAAGAAGGTGACGATGACAGACCTGATCAGATCGTCAACTTGTTGAAAGGTATAGCAGACAAGAAGCCGATTAAGATCAAATGCCGGAAGTGTGGCGAGCTAGAGCACGTACGCAGCCCGTCCAAGCGTCCCAAGACTCCTGCAACCCAAGAACTCCAGTCACAGGGGAAATCAGACAGGGGTGAATATCGAGCTGATTTGAATCACCGAAAAGCCGACTCCTTGTCAAAGTTCGGTTTGGAATCCTTGAGGTGTTTTGTGGATATTGATGTCAATTGTCAAATTCTTCTAGTCGACTTTCACTTTGTATTAATCAACTTGGATAGTCAAATAGGATTTGTCAACAGAACGTACTTTCAATCTGACAACAAGGACCTCTGCCATTGGTCGACTTACAGAGGTTTATTTAAATCTAATAAAATTTTTAAATCTAATTTTCGACGATATTTATAACTTTTTGAGATAAATATCGTTATCATAGAAAAATATATGCTATTCTTAATCTTTCTGATATGATTTCACTTGATAACTTATACCCATGAAACTAGCTCATTGATTAATCATAATATATATGTTAAAAGTCAAAAGTGTTCAGTAAAACCGGCTGCAATCTGACCAATCAGGAATCTACTGAATTGCCAACTTAAATTCAAATAAGTCCTCCGAGTTTAAAAACAGACTATACCCCAGTAGATATGAGTTAGTCACTAATAGTTGGTTAATCTACCGAAAAGTTGGTAGAGTTGGTAACACTGTGTGTGTTAAAAAAACGATTATGGCTAATATTCCAACCATAAAAAACTGGATATGTAACTTGACCGATCAATAATGATAAATAAAAACTGTCAATGTTAGAATGATGTACGTGTTTCTCATTTTGTGGATGCCTTTAGTTTGTTTGGCTAGTAGAGATTATTGTTCGTTATGTGAAAATGGATTTCATACTATGTGCTTGTACCCAAAAGTAAGTAGATTCAATTTGAAAAGAATATTTAGATAAGGATAGGATATTATGTTCTATTTATGGTAACTGAAATGTATTTTAGGACGGTCCAGGACCTTCGTGTTTGGATTATAAAAAAATAGACTTCACACAATACCAAAAAAAGTATATTGTGGATATACACAATGATATTCGCAATCACGTAGCTTCTGGGTTAGAAACTAAAGGAAAATTAGGCAATCAACCGCCTGCCTCAAACATGTTACAACTGGTAAATAATACAAATTTATCTTATATAAATTTCTAAA
Source organism: Galeruca laticollis (assembly GCA_963921935.1). Classification (NCBI taxonomy): domain Eukaryota; kingdom Metazoa; phylum Arthropoda; class Insecta; order Coleoptera; family Chrysomelidae; genus Galeruca; species Galeruca laticollis. Next base: position 84,556,724 of record OY998177.1, read on the forward strand.
ATGGTAATAAGTTTTTTTCGTTTAAATGGATATTGAAATGTTTTTCTTCTGTTATATAAGGTAAAGTTACCAGTAGTGAACACGTCTCCCATAGTGGACACCTTTAAATTCAAACTGTAAAACTAAAGTAAATCTATATTATTGAAGAAAAGTAATACATTTGGCAACTGCAGAAGCTTGTTACACCTGATACCAGTAACTTTCGCCATCTTGTTACCTTCTTAGTTGAAATCTAGGAGGTTTTAAATTTGACGTGGACAATTTGTAATTTATGTTGTGATTTGTTAGGTGTTTAGGTAAGAAGTGATCAGCACATTGTATTTTATTCAAGTTTATGAGAGTTATGCACTTACTGTTCCATTAATCTATTGAAAATACTTCTGAACATTCAATTTTATGATGCTTAACCATAAAAATAAATGTAGACAGGGTGTTCACAACTGGAACAATAAAAATATATGTGTTCCTATAGGGAACATTAAGAATTTGAACAGAAATTGAACAGAACTTGTTACTTGTATGTAAAACAAACAACAACTTATACATTTCAAGTTTTGTTAACAACCGAGGATGGAATCCAGTAGTGTACATGGGTGTTCACTATTAGACCGTATATGTGTTCACTATTGGATCAAATGTCCGTACATATTTATATGTTATTCACTTGAAATAATAAAAAAATGTAACTGCCACATTGAAGAAAATCTAAATAATATTTTTATTAACATTCTCTTTTTCAATATTTTAATATTAATGCTTCAGTAATTCTTTAATGGTACCAGTTAATAAGTAGACATATAAAGAAGTATTTTCATCTTTTAACGATTGTTTAGGTCTTTGACGTTTTTATGTATTTAAAGGTAAATATGGAGAATACATTTGATTTTAAAATATCCAGAACAGAGTATGCTACATGCTGTTGAGGCTGTAAACAGGGGGATGTCCTATAAAGCTGCAGCAAAAATGTACGGTGTTCCCAGAGTGACATTAATGCGGAAGCACAAAGGCATAGTACCTAGTACCCCTAAAAAAATTTTGTAATTTTTCAAGGTACAATACGATACAGTAGTAGAAAATGAAAATTCTGAAGTGGAACATATATCAACGCCAGTAAACCTATCCATGATAGAGCAGCCTGGCTCATCATCCACACCAACAAAACCGGCTTCTTCAAACCCTGATATGGATTGTGCATCTATGTCTGTAATAGAACAACCTGATCAATCAAGCAATAATATGCCAGTGCAGAGAACACCACCTGGGATGGAGTCTTCAAACGTTGATGTGGAGCAGACACCAAGTACCTCATATTCAGAGTTTCGCCCATCTCCCTTTAAAAGAGCACTGCGTTGGATACAACCAGACGATAAACCTTCACTAGTGAAAAGACGAAGAGAAGTACTACCGGCATCAGCAGTAGCCACATCACCACAGCTGTTGGAGTATTTTAAGCGCAAGGAAGACAATAAAAAAAGGCTGAACTTGAAAAAGACAAACGTAAATTGGCTAGAGAGGAAAAGAAAAAGAATGCTCAGAAGAAAGCAATAGAGGCCAAGGAATAGAAAGCACAAAAGCTGGCTGCTAGAAAACGAAAAAGATCTACTTCATCTTCTTCCCAAAGCGAATACTCCCTTCAAGGGTCAAGCCGGTTGGAATGGGAAGAAGATGATGAAAGCAATGATGAGGAAAATGCTGCCCCTACTTTAAATTTCAATGACTTGAAATAATGTGACTACCTACATACTCGCAGAGTTTAAGGGTGGCAAAAGAAACACCGCAACATTTAGATATGTGTGTGTTATTCAGACATTAACTTCACCACTGTCGATAATTATTATGGGATATAAAAGCATTAACTGCTCAAAAAAAGAATTTCTGTCCAATGATAAAGAAATATCAGAAATCAACTCGAATCAAATTGTATGTCGACTTCCCCCGCCTGAACTTCTGATACGTAGTGAAAGGATCATTTTTAAATTTGAAAAATCGTTAAATGTTACTTCTTAGATGATAAGTACGAGGGCAATTCAGAAACTAACCTCCGGTTGATTGAAAAAAATACACCAAGTTAAGTAAAAATATTTTAATATATACATCTTACAACTACATCTTTGCACTATTTTTCGACATAGTCTCCATAACGATTGAGGCACTTATCGTATCTCTTCACAAGCTTTGAAATTCCTTCTGCATAAAAATCACCCGCTTGTGCCTTGAGCCAGCCTGTGACCGCATCTTTGAGCTCTTCGTCGTCATCAAACCGCTGGGACCCGAGCCATTTCTTCATATGCATGAAGAGGTGATAATCGCTTGGCGCCAGATCTGGGCTGTAAGATGGATGGTTGAAAACGTCCCACTTGAAGGACTCAAGAAGGGCTGTTGTTCTGCGAGCAGAGTGAGGACGGGCGTTATCGTGCAAAAAAACGATACCGGAAGTCAGCATACCACGGCGTTTGTTCTGTATAGCCCGTCGTAATGTTTTTAGTGTTTCACAGTACACGTCTTGATTAATGGTCGTCCCACGTTCCATGAATTCAACCAACAACACCCCTTTGGCATCCCAAAACACCGTTGCCATCAGTTTTCTGGCAGAAAAATCTTGCCGGGCTTTTTTTGGTTTGGTAGGCGAATCTGAATGTGCCCACATCTTTGATTGTTCTTTGGTCTCAGGGTTCACGTACTTAATCCAGGTTTCGTCACCGGTCACGATTCTGTTTAACAATGGTTCTCCTTCGTCCTCATAACGTGACAGAAAGTCTAATGCAGAGGCCATTCTTTGACTTTTGTGGTGGTCGGTAAGAATTTTGGGCACCCATCGTGCACAGAACTTACGGTAACCCAATCTTGCTGTCACTATCTCGTACAAAAGAGTCTTAGAAATCTGTGGAAAATCAGTAGACAACTCCGCCATTGTGAAACGTCGATTTTCACGAACTTTTGCATCAACTGTCTGAACGAGTTCGTCAGTCACCAAGGATGGTCTACCACTCCTCTCTTCATCATGAACGTTTTCTCGTCCACTTTTAAATAAACGTACCCATTCACGGACAGCTCCTTCACTGATAACTTTTGGTCCGTACACGGCACAAAGCTCACGATGAATAGCTGCTGCAGAGTATCCTTTGGCTGTAAAAAACCTTATAACAGCACGCACTTCACATTTGGCGGGAATTTCTATTGCAGCACACATTTCAAACTGCCACAAAAACTAAACTAGCGCAGGTACGATGTTCACTCGACTACGGCTTGATGCCGACTGACCTGCTGAGCGTGTGAATGCACAGATCGCGCGCTACTCCCCCCACTACCCGCACTGTGACCAATCGGAGGTTAGTTTCTGAATTGCCCTCGTAATTAAGCATGTATAACAATTAAATGTTTTTTAGTGATCTGGGTGTCCACTATTGGATAACAAACACTGTCCACTATTAGATAAGTTTCAATTTATTTTGTGTGTTCACTACTGGAGCATAAATATGAATTGAATTTTTTATTTTTTTATATAAGAATGACTTAATATATTATTATTTATTAAGTAATGCAATTATGGAAGTCTAATGATATGCTCTTTTATGTGGCATTGGCATTATTATTGTTTTTTGTCTGCTAAACGTCAGAAACACGCAATGATTCTCTTAACATGCCCACTACTGGCACTTGTACCTTAGTATTCAATAATGTTTTTTATCAATTTTGTTTTGACTGGCCTATAAAATCTCTCGACAATCTGTAAGTAGTTTTATTAATTGCTGTGGCACCATCTATGGTTTTATTAGCGAACTCACATTCAACTACTCTGGTTTGATCTGTGAAAACTCACAAACTGCCAATCGATTCAGTGCTTAAAAAATGGACAATGGAGTGACGCTGTATGTTATTGCATTCAATTTTTGAAGTGATTACCTAATGGTACACTATATGCCTATAATTGATATTGTAATGAAATTATGATTAGTATAAATATATTTCTATAATTGTTTGAATGAAGAAAGTAAATAAAAACTCATCATTTATATAAAATTCCGTCTAGTATTGTTTTTAATCAAGTAATACTTCGCCAAAAAGTGAATTAGTGTTAACAATTTTTTACGTTTCAATGGAAATACTTTGTTGCTAGATTTCTTCGGTGTCTTGTATATCATTAAAAATTTTAGGTGATATAAAGCATATCTGTGATATAAAGTCATTATACTTAAGCACACAGGTGTGTAACTTGCAAGGTGTTTGAGAATTAATTCTAGAGAAACGGTAGTAGTTAAAAGCCACTAAAAATGGGGATGTTGACTGTCTCCAAATAAAAACATTATTTTAACGTAAGTAGGTAGTTTTTATCATATAAATACTAAAGTTCTCCTCAAATATTTCTAAGCCAGTTGTTCGAATTTGGTTTTTAATTACCAAATTCTCCCGTGATTTTATTTCAACTTCCCCTGTATACTACCTTTCGAATATTATGCTCAAAACAGATAACTAAATATATCCTTATTTTCAACAGTTAATATTTCTTTACATCACCAAAAAAGTCATTTTAAATTTACTAACACCTAAGAAAAACAGATAAATATCGTTTTCTGAAATTCTACTGAACATATCAAAGTCCCCGACATCTTATCTTTTCATAAAAACTCTCGTCCAAACTCTGTTATCTGTATCTACGAAACCATTGAAAACCCCAAAAAAAACATCTTCATAACTGCCAAATTCACTTGTTGTTCGAACGTTACATTTTAAAATACTTTTATCCCATTGGCTAGTTTCTAATAGCTTGCTCATTCCTCGATCCTACGTCATCAAACATATAAATACTCCATATACCTTACATTTTGCCTCTCTTCATCGTACAACGTAAAACCTAAGTGACATAAGTGTTTCATTACATCATATACATCATTCCTAACGTGAAAAATACCCATTTGGTCCTTCGAGTGCATCGTATTTACAACAAAGAAACTACATTCCCTCTAATTAACCCAAAGTAAAAGGGTTAATTTAGAACACCAGTTAATTAATATTTAATTAATAAAATTTAAATAGATCAGTCTCAAGTCACGTGACATTGAACACCAATCAGAGTTTATGACGTCATCTGTTCCCAAACATCATATGAAGCTGTCATAAGTTTTCGTTGTTTGGTTGATGTCATTATTCGTTTCTAAGGGCCATTTGCACCGTACTAGTGCAAAACTTCTGTTAACAAAACCAGGTTTAACTTATTAAAACTTAGATTAACTGTTTGGCTTGCACCGTCATTTATTCAAGCTAGATTAAAGTTAAGACACAGTTCTGGTAACTATATTCACTTGCATAATTCTTAACCTAGATTATACCTGTTTGGCCAATAAATGAATGTTTTTTGTGGCAGTATTTAGTTTGTGCAGTAATCCTAAGATTCTAAAATCTTCTGTCGATAATTTATTATGATTTTATGTCGAGCAATGACATATAAATCATGACCCTGTACATGGGAAAACAGGGTTTAGTCAAAAAGACCATTTAAAATTCAGTAATGTGTTAATAAATACCTTAATATATATTTTTTAATTGTTAATTATTTTTTGTGACCACTGTTACTTAACAATTTTTTATTATCTGGTTTGGATAAACTAGAAACAGTTTTAATAGAACAAAAAGCTTGTTATTTTGTTTAAATATTTTTTGTGTATTTTTTCTCTGGACTGTTTCTCAAAGGTGACCTAAAATCAAACTCCAGACAGTTTCTTAAATATTTCTTTATTATATAGTATAGATAAACAGTGCGATTAATTTAGGATTAATAATAAAAATTATACTCTCGAAATGTTTAAGTTCTCTTTGAACTAAAAATAAAAAGAATCTCACAAAAAGTGGGATCATTTTAGTTAGTTAGCAGCTGGTATAACTGGTGATACGGTATATGGTTTCTAAAAAATAAAGAAGTAGTAATCCTGTACTTTTATTTTTCCCTTTTTCCCTTATCACTAACCAAAAAATAATGATTCTATGATATACTTACAAATCATGGGGATTTTCTAGTTGATCTTCTATTTCCAGGAGTGACAGCTGTCACTCAGAATCTTCTAAAAAACTCAATTCATCCAAGTCATCAAAATAATTTGACCTTTCATAAATACGCCTACGAAAGCTGAAATCGTTAATTTCCAAAGTATCTAAAAAATCCTCTAAGAAAATTTCTTCTTCCAGTACCAAATAATCCATATTCTTATAAAAAAAAGACCACTTGTAGGCAGCGTAGGCGTAGATACACATAAAATGTAGGGTTAAGATTCAAAGCTTAGCTTTAAACGTTGAATAATCCCTCGAATTTGGGAGATTAAATTTAACAGCTAGTTAAGGCAATTAAACTCGGTTTAAGTGACGGTGCAAGATAATCATTTACGTAAAACTTGGTTTAGGTCATAAACCATAGTTAACAACTACGGTGCAAGTGGCCCTAAGTAATTGAACATTATTAGCTTGTCTCATCTTTGAAAACTAATATAAACATAATGGAAAGTGTAGGAAAACTGAACAAATGACGTCGCAGAGGTGACGTGGCAAATATTGGCATTTTCGCACGAAATTTGAAACGTTATTTGAAATACATTATTTTTGAGGCTTTAGTCATATTAAAAAAAAATAATAAATATTTGCGGCTTGAAACACTTTCCCGAAAATAGTCAACACCCCTATTGATTTATTCGATTTCTATATGGAAATAGAATTCGTAACGTAAATATTTTTTAGGAATGGAATGATGAACTGTCAAAAATCGCGCAGAGATGGGCCGATCAATGTATACCTGTCAACGCTACAAAACAACACGATACCTGCAAGACAACAAGTAAATAGAGATTTTGTCGATTATTCAACGACAGAGCAAGCGCAAGATATTGATTTGTGGATAAATGCGTGTTGATAATCGAAAATCAGTGTGTCTTCGATTTTGTATTTCGGCATTTAATTGGTTGATTAACAAACCAAAATAAATATACGTAGTTACCTACAATAGAAACGCGAGTCTTTTCCATCACGTGACTGATACGACATCAACCACATGCATCTTAATCAAAACAATACGACAAACGCTTGTATTGAGTTTCGCTCTTTTTCTGTTATTAGAACAATACAGTACCAACATAGTATGTGTTGAATAATATCGTCAACTAAGTCACGTGATGGAAAAGCTTCAGCGTTTCTACTTTACAATGATGTGAAAGACATGTCATAAATGTCAGACGTATATAGTGATTAAAATGAATCCTCCTACGGCAAATAGATTTGGTAATTATAATCTGAAGCAGATTGCAAAGAAACTGAAAGAAGACGTTCCCTATAATACCGTAAGATCGAAAAAGAACATATGGAAACAATTTAGTGAATTTAGCGAGACACCATATTACCAATTATAATAAATAAATATTTATTTGCTTCACTTACGTTATCACTGTCGTTGAATAATCTTGATTATCGCAAATACCTTCTCTTTGTTGTAACATACAGTGTGACCCATTTTTAATGGAAACACCCCCCTAAAATTTGAAGTTGTAAAACGATTTTAATAATTTTTTTTTGAAATGTCAAGTACTAAAAGGTCTACCTTGGGACAAAATTTGAAATGTTTATTCCAATTTTCAGGGCATACTACGATATTTTTTATTAGTCGAAAATCGGGATTTTTTATTAGCAATTTTTTTATTGAAAAAATCACTACGCCACTGGATTCGGAGTGCCTCTAAACAGGTGTAACCAAAATTTCATGAAAAGATATCTATCAATAACAAAGTTATGGCAACTCAAAAATTCGAAAACTCTCACAGCTAACAGTCACAAAAACACCCTATAAATATAGCCATCAGAATATTTTTTCATGATTTCAACAATAAAATGCCACCAGATGAGAAAAAACAAATAGCGTAAATATTTTTAATGAAAATAACGGAATTACATTCATTCAAATTTTCACGCAAATTAACTAAAACTAAGACCTAATAGAATTTTCAATTTAAATCTTAGTTGCCATGGAAATGATATTACAGTTTGACACTTGTGAAAGATTTAAGTGTACTATTGTCAACAATATTCACATTACAGTTCTTCGGATTATTTTTTGTCATGGCTGCAAGATTGAGCGTAAGAGAGAAAATTGAAATTGTTCGCCTTTCGGGAGATGACGTTAGAAGTGCTAGAGAGGTTTGTAGAGTATTTAATGAAAGACATCCAGATCGTCCTCGTATTAGCTGCGGTACGGTAAATAAAATAAATAAAATATTCAATGAAACTGGTGCAGTATCAAAAATGATGTTAAAGAGTAATCCTGTACAAAGACGAAACAGAAATGACAGGAATGATCAAATCATTTTAGATTATTTCGGAAATAATCCTAATGCCAGTATAAGGAATGCCACTTTAGATTTGAATATTCCACGAGAAACTATTCGGAGATGTCTCAAGGCGAAGAATATTAAACCTTTCAAGCCAACATTTTTACACACACTGCAAGAAGGCGACGAAGCAAGACGTATGGAATATTGTTTATGGGCCCAAGGGGAATATTTAAACAATAGAAATTTCCTACAAAATATTTTATATACCGACGAAGCCAGTTTCACTACAAATGGAGTAGTGTCATCACAGAATTGTCGCTATTGGGCAGCGGATAATCCTAACTGGGTAATAAATTGTAAAAGCCAGTATTCCCAAAAAATCAACGTCTGGTGTGGGATATTGAACGAACGAATTATTGGTCCTTTCTTTTTTGAGGAAAACATCAATGCGCAGAGGCTGCTAGAATTTTTAAACACAGAGTTTTGGGATTTTATTCACGAGCTGCCAATCAATGAACGATTAAATTTAATTGTTCAGTTAGATGGGTGTTCAGTTCATTATGCCAGAGCTGTGAGGCAATGGCTTAACGAGCATTTTCCAAACCGATGGATAGGCCGTGGTAGTCCGTTTCTAGATTGGCCCCCCAGATCTCCAGACCTCACAGTTTTGGACTTTTTTCTCTGGGGACTTATCACACAAAAAGTTTACAAACACCGCTCAAGAGATAGAAATGAACTTTGTGCAAGAATTCGACAGGTATGTGCAGATATTACCCCTCAAGAACTAAGGAACGTGATCAGAAACATTCGTAAGCGCTACGACAAGTGTATCGAAATAGATGGTGGGTTAGTAGAGGCTACTAGAATATGAGTTAGAATTAATTGTTGCACTGACTCGAAACATTTCAATGATTAGTTATCATAGTTACGTTTATAAAATTTTTTTGCTTCATAATTAGTTGAATTGTGTGAATGTAATCCCGTTATTTTCATTAAAAATTTTTTTTCATCTGGTGGCACTTTATTGTTGAAATCATAAAAAAGTATTCTCATGGCTATATCTGTAGATATAGGGTGTTTTTGTGACTATTAGCTGTGAGAGTTTTCGAATTTTTGAGTTGCCATAACTTTGTTATTGATAGATATCTTTTCATGAAATTTTGGTTACACCTGTTTAGAGGCACTCCGAATCCAGTGGCGTAGTGATTTTTTCAATAAAAAAATTGCTAATAAAAAATCCCGATTTTCGACTAATAAAAAATATCGTAGTATGCCCTGAAAATTGGAATAAACATTTCAAATTTTGTCCCAAGGTAGACCTTTTAGTACTTGACATTTCAAAAAAAAAATTATTAAAATCGGTTCACAACTTCAAATTTTAGGGGGGTGTTTCCATTAAAAATGGGTCACACTGTATAATGTTGCTTTAAGGAAACCACACTCTCGCTCGTGTGGTTTCGAGGCAACATTACATGTTACTCAAAAATGAAGGTATTTATATTTCGATAATCATCATTACACTTGTAATACTATTGATAATTTCGTTTTAAAATTTCCCGTATTTCATGTTATTTTAGATCAATTTGACAACGTTGGTCAAAATATATTAACGGCAGTTACAAACGTTACTGACGTATCGGAATTGGCGATTTTAATATTGAACTGGTACAAACAAGTTGTGAACGTCATTCCGTCGGATATAGATCATTTCGAAGGGTGAGCAGAATTCAAATATTAATTTTGATAGATGAAATAAGATATTTTGAAAATTTATTTGGATTTATTGAGAAGTATCATTGAATATTTCATTTACACATGCCTCCATCAATAAAAACTCATGTATTTAGTCACATGGTACGGAATATGATCGACTATTCAGGTAAGTATGAGCGATTATATACCTCGATCCGTTTCTAACCAATGCCATTTTGCGACCAATCAGAAGCAAATTATACAAGATATTTTTTGACATAAGAGAATATACCCCGGCCTACCTGCCACAGCCAATTTTTAATGTTGTCACATTAACGTCTCCAGCGCTGGATTTAGACTTCGGCGGCCCATAGGCAGAGCATGTGGTGGAGGCCCTCAAATCGTTTGTGGTTAACTGTTGAAAGTTTCTATTAAGGTCAAGGTATAGAAGAAAGCAACTAAATAAGTTGGCCATCACAAAATTTATTCAAAATTGAACTAGAAAACAACTAACATAATTTTAGTTTACCTACAAGCTAAATTATTTTTCATTGTTTTTACACAACAATTCATATATCCATCTCTCATAGCTAATATCTTTCTCTTCTGTTCAAATTCTTCATACTGAACTATAAATAGTTTGAAATGTATGAATTCGTTGCCAAGAGAATCATCTACGTCGTCGCAGTAGGTTTTCACCAAGTTTAGGCGTGCTGTGTGTATCTTTAAACTGTTTTTATAATAATTTTTATAAAGCTGTGCTTGAAATACTAGGAAAGTAAGTATATACTTGATACAAAACATTGTTAAGAACCTAAAATATGATGTTAGTTTAAAAATTACTATAACTATAACTTTCAGTATTATTTCTAGAGGAGTTATGCATATTTCACATTAGATATTTTATATAGTTGTGGGGACATAATATGTATAATTCATGAAGAAATACCAATACGCACATTATGCGTAATATTCAAATAAAAACATAATATAATTAATTATAATTATTATCGGCTTGAGTATAATCGAAAATTATTATTAGCAGTAATGGACTGTAATTCTAGAGGTTTCAAGAAGGTAATGAATATTATAGGATAAAAAAAAATAAAACTAAACCAGTTAAATTTGAGCCAAAAGAAAACTGTGACCACGACGTTGGAATAAATTTAAAAATTTTAACACCAATAATGAATCACGATTCAACAGAAATCATTGAATCAGATTTTAATAACTTGATAGAAGAAGTTCAACTAACAAAAGAGCTCTATCACCTGGAAGGAAATGACGTAGAAAATATAATTTTTAAAGTTGATAAAGAGGACAACATGTTGAATGAGTGCGAGAAAATAACTGAAATTTCTGAAAATGTTCCTAGTAGGGATGAACTGAAGGAAATACCAGATATTTCGAAGAAACTGTACCTGGTATAAGCACCATTGATGAGGAAAGTCCAAATGAAAAAGCCGACGAAGAAGAGGGCTCGGAGAGTAATGAAGAACCATTATTGAAGCAGAACAAGGAACGTCTGATAGATCAGAAGAGGAAGTTTTAATAAATGAAGGTACTGAAGGAGAATCTTCAAATGAAGACATTCCAAGAAGTAGAAAGAAAAGAATGTTAAGTATTCCTGCAAAGTGGAAATATAATACCATTAAGAAAATAGGGAAATGGGTTTGGAATACTTAGGTAGAATGAGCAATCAATTTATCATTGAAAAAAATTAGAAAACGCTGAAAGCACGATATAACTGTACAAAAAAAACAAACTAAAAAGGAGGAAACAAAAATTCAATGTTACAAATCAACAGAAGACAATAGAAAAGATATTTTTAAAAGGTTCTGGCAACTAACATAGTCGGAACAAAAAATGTTTCTGCAAGAGTTTTCAAGAACAACGTAAAACGAGCCAGGCATAGGACTAATACAAAAACTAGTTAGCGAACAGCTTCCTATCAATATTTCCTTTACTTAAAGTGAACAAATAAGAGTATGCAAAATGATGTTCTCTAATAGCTTGGGAGTTTCTATGAGAACCATCTCAGAACGGATAAGAAACGATAAATCTAGCCCTATACGAAAATATGGTGGCGATATTGTTGAAAAAGAAAATATTATGGCGAGAAGATGTTCCAGGTTTGAGAGTCAAAAAGTAGAGTTGAAAAGTTTCTTTGATAGTTTGCCCAAGCTTGAATCTCATTATTGTAGAAAAGCATCGAAGAAAATGTATCTGGAACCCCTATTTAAATCAAAAGCTGAGATTTTTCACTTTACAAAGAAGATTGGTTTAAAAACCATGAAAGTGAAGCACTAAGTATTGCTACTTTTTCAAACACGTTTGAAGATTTAAACCTAGCACTCTTCTCACCCAAAAAAGATTAATGTGATGTTTGTGTGGAATACAAAACCAAAAATATAGAATATGATTTATATACAGACCATATTGCAAAGAAAGATAAGGCGCGTAATGAAAAGATACAGGACATAAGTTCGAACAATATTGTGTTCACAATGAATCTTCAATCCGTACTTTTATGTCCAAAATCAAATGTGTCAGTTCTGTATTACCGAACTAAGCTGATCGTGCACAAAATCACTATTTTTGATTTACAGACAAAAGATGGATATTGTTTTATCTGGCATGAGGGTGAAGGGGAGCTTACTGCTACTGTTTCACATCCATAATGTGGAAATTTGTCAGTAACGAAGTCATTTGCAATCTGAAACCTACACAACAAATAATATTATACAGTGATGGATGTAGTGCTGAAAATCGTAATTCCATTCTAGCTAACGGTTTGTTGAATCTAGCAGTTGAGAAGGGAGTTTGTATCATACAAAAATATTTAGAAAAGGGCCATACTTAGATGGAGTTTCACTCTATGCACGCATCCATAGAGCGGAGATTGAAAGGAAGAACAAATAATGTACCTGCTGATTATGTAGAGATATGTAAATCAACACGAAAAACTCCGAAGCCCTATGAAGTCCACTATTTAAATCATGAATATTTTAAAGACTATTCAAAATTGAATATAATGAAGTTGATCCGACCCGGATTTCAGACTGGTGATCCCACTGTAGCAGGTCTGAGAGCCTTGAAATATAATTCTAATGATACAGTTGAATACAAAACGAATCATTTCGAAATATTCAGAATTCTACCAAACCGAATAAGTATATTTTAGACGAATCATTACCGATTTTATATCGGGATCAATTGAAAATCAAAAAAGAAAAGTTTGAACATCTTATGTTCTTGAAGAAAACTATGGAAAAGGATTATCACAATTTTTATGATAATTTGAAACATGAATAATAATTTTTTTCATGTTTGTTAAATATTTAAAAAAAAAACCTTTAACCATTCTAGTAGTATACTTTTTTATACAGGAATTTTGAAATTGAAAACGAATTTTGCATAACTCCATTTTTCACTCTTGGAATCATAACATTCATAAAAAACAATATCAAGAAATTCTCCCATATAATTAAGTGACATCCCTAGAAAATCAACAACCAATCTTATATTTTCATGCAGTAAATCAGTTATACCTCTCTCCTGTAAAATTATAGTTTTTGCACTTTGCACATTAGGCCGACGATATTGCATACTCGTTTTTATGCTGGCGTACGGTACGTACCTATATACAAGTGTTAAAATTGTAAACTGTTCAGGTGATTATTCCGTAATTATTTAAGATATTAAAAACCTTAAACTGATATCAAAAGTACGTTACCTAATGACTAAAATGACATCACTAAACTAATTCAAAAAACAACGAATAGTGTTTTAATATTAAACTCCCCAATACTTTTTATTTCCGTACAAAACTTTGAACTCACCATCTAAACAAAATATCAAAAGATTGGTTTATTACTTTGTTAGGTTTATAAAAACTTTGTTTATTATACTCAATCTAAAAAAAATATCTTTTTTTTAAATAAGTAGACTGAAACTTAGAGAAACGTTTTAGTACTAATTTCATATATACAGGGTGTCCCGGGACTAATGGGAAAAAAGTCAGGAGCGTATAATCTGAGCCAAAATAATGTCAGTACTTCATATAAACGTTTTCTATGTAGGCCCTCGTTCTCGAGTTATAGGCCTCCAAAGTTTTAATTTTGAATTTGGTTTTTATTTTTATTTTTTTTACTAGTTATTTGATCTTTATAAAATGTACGGCAAAGCTACGTGTATGTTTATTTTGGAAAGGTAAACAGATTTACAGTAGTGCCTTGAAGCCCGGGACGGACTACTCGCAATGGTTAGTGATCCAAAAAATTTGCAGGGATGGCACACCCTGTATGAAATTATCGAAATTGACTTTCCCACACATTAAGCTAACGAAAAGGTACTCTTGCTGGAATTCGATAAAATGAGCCGTTTGGCTAATATTTACAGTTTTATTAATGTACTACGTACAAATTTACCTAACTAACTTATTAATACGATGTCCAAGATTTACCTACAGTACTACAAAAAAATAATTTGATGATAGCAGATGATAAAAACATTAAGAACTTATTTAATGGGAATTAAATGGGTACGCAAACAACATAATTAGTTGCTTTTAATCAAAATTACGAACACAATATTATTAAACCATTAAGAAAATCTCAAAAAACACAAGTTATAAAACATTGGACTAAAACTAATTCCTAAACAACAACAAAAACTAACGTTATTCTAATAAATGTTCAATATGAGCTCCTCCCACTTCCACGCACATTCTAAGTCTACTAAAGTTGTTTCTTTGTACTTGAAAGAGCAATACCACATTATTTCTAATAACATTGCAGTGTAACACAATTCTGTCTATTAAATCTTGCCTTGTTTGGACAGGTGTTGCGTATACCTTACTTTTGAGATAACCCTAGGGAAAGAAATCCATAGGATTAACGTCTCCTGATCGCGGTGGCCATTGAAAAGGGCTTCCACGACCAATCCATCTATTAGGAAACCTTGTGTGTAAATGCTGTCGTACATCTAAAATGAAATGAGGAGGGGCCCCTTCATGCATGAACCATAAATTCCTACGAGTTTGTAGTAGCACATCATCAAACAGGTTCCTTAATTCATTTTGCAAAAACTCCAAATATCTCTGACCGGTCAAAGTACCGTCAATAAAGTATGGCCCTATCAAATGATTGCCAACTATTCCTGCCCAAACATTAACCATGAATCTATGCTGGCTCCTAGTTTGGATAATGCCATGTGGATTCACATCATCCCATTAATGCATATTATGAGAATTTATGACTCCATCTCTGGTGAAACCGGATTCGTTCGTAAAGAGAACGTTACTAATAAATGTATTCTCTGCATGTTGTTGTCGCAGAAACCACTGGCTATACTCAAGTCGTGAAGGATAATCAGCCACTGTCATACTGTGTACTTTTTTCATGTGAAAAGGATATAACAGCTGTTCTTTTAGGACGCGATGAACAACTGATTTCGAGACGTTATGTTCTCTTGATAATTTTCGTAAACTCGTTGATGGTTCATTATCAACTGCATCTAACAAGTCTTGTTCAACTGCCACAGTACGTACGCTTCGTACTGGACCTTCTCCACATTTTTTTGGCAAAATACTTCCTAAAATTTAAAACTTTGTTTTGTATACATGGAAAATTACATTTACTTATTCATACCTGTTTCTCGTAACCTGAGATCAATACGCTCAAACATTCGTCTGTCTGGCAATGCTCTGTTTGCAAAATGTTCTGCATAAAGCCTTCTGGCCTCTATACAGTTTCGAGAAACCAGTCCATACATTGAATTCATATCTGCGTACTCAATAAAAGTGAATTCTGCCATTGTAACTGTTAAATTAAGGACTCATGAATTATTGACAAGTACTGACTACGAACTATTCTACGCAGTGTTTGACAACTAATCCTGTGGTTACTTGATAAACGGTAAAAACACTTTTAAAAAGTTTTTACCAACTTTCCAATTAATAAGTCGTTAATGTTTTTTATCTTCTGCTATCGTTAAATTATTTTTTTGTAGTACTGTAGGTAAATCTTGGACATCGTATTAATAAATTAGTTTTACCTCGTTGAGTACTTATAAAAATGGTGAATGCGTAAATTGATACGTAGTGCATTAATAAGACTGTAAATATTAGCCAAACGGCTTATTTTATCGAATTCCAACAAAAGTACCTTTTCGTTAACTTAATATGTGTGGAAGTGAATTTCGATAATTTCATACAGGGTGTGCCATCCCTGCAAAACTTTTGGAGCACACTTTGGAGGCCTATAACTCGAAAACAATGGCCTGAATAGAAAAAATTTATATGAAGTACTAACATTATTTTGGCTCAGATTATACGCTCCTGACTTTTTCCCATTAGTCCCGGGACACCCTGTATATACAAATCAGTTTATAACGTTCTCCGCCGTCTTCTGATTTCCAGTCTTCATTGTTCTCGATCGGTCCAGAGATTCTTATCTACTCCTCTTTCTCTGATGTCTCTATCTATTCCGTCTCTCCAACTCAGTCTGGGTCTTCCTCTCTTTCTTCTTCCCTGCGGTGTCTAATTTAGTATTTTCTTTGGGATTCTGTCTTCCGCCATTCTTTGAACGTGTCCATACCATCTAAGTTGGTTAATTTGTATGTCTTCCGTCATTTTGTGTTTGACATCCATAATTTCTCTAATTCTCTCATTTCTCACTCTTTCCAGTTTTGATTTTTCGGCGGCGCGTCTCTAATAATCCATCTGGGTGGCTTCAAGAGACTTACGAGTTTTTTCCTTTAGAGGCCACACTTCACTACCATAGCTGATGACACTTTTCACTATGCTGTTGTAAATTATATGCTTATTTTGTTTTGATACTGCCTTATCCCATAAAATACTGTTGAGTTGTCTGATTGCTTGTCTTCCTCGGTTGTTTCTGTGTTTGATTTCTTCATCCAAACTACCGTCATTAGTGATGTGTATTCCAAGATATTTGTATTTTTTACAGTGTTTTATCTGATGTTGTTCCAAGATAAGGTCCTGTTGTTCTCCACCAATGCACATATATTCCGTTTTCTGAAGATTTACCTCCAGCCCCCATTTATCGTATTCTTCAATTAATTTACGGGTCATGTATCCTAAGTCGTTGTAGTCTTGAGCTAGGACTATTTGACCATCAGCGAAGCAGAGAGTATATAGTATGGGATCGTTCAGTGGTATTCCTATCTGTTCGCACTTTATATTCCATGTTTTCAGAGCTTGTTCTAAATAGATTTTAAACAAAGTTGGTGACAAGCAATAACCCTGCTTAAGACCCTTGTTAATGTTGAACCCCTTTGATAATGTATGCCCTTTCTTAAATTGGCTTGTGTTCTCTTTATAGAGTTCTCGAACAGCTTTTATCAATGTTATGCTGATGTTGGTTTTCTCGAGAGCCTCCCAGAGTTTTAGCTGGGGTACACTATCGTACGCTTTCTTGAGATCTACGTAAAGGAGGTGTATTTCTTGATTCCGTGCCGTCGGTTTCTCAATTATCTATGCTATTGTGAATAAGTGATCCACAGTGGATCTACCAGCTCTAAATCCAGCTTGTTCTTCGGCCTCACTATCACAATATTCATCCTCAATTCTCTTTTTCACTAGCTTACCATAGACTCTCGAAATAGTTCCAAGCACAGCGATTCTTCTATAATTATCACACACGTCTCTACTTCCCTTCTTATGTATCGTTGTTATGTATGACGTTTTCCATTCTTCTGGCAAACTTTCTCCTTTAATGCATTTCTGGAACAGGCAGGCTAATTGTCGATATAGCTTTTCTGTACCGTGTTTAAGTAACTCCGGGGGGATATTACCGGGGCCAGGAGATTTTCTGTTTTTCAGTGCTTGACAAATCAGTTTTACTTCTTTGGTGTTAATTCTAAGTGGGACTATTTGTCATAGTCTCGGGATATTACCTCAAAATATATCGTGTTAGGTTAGGTTTAGCCAGCAGTTTATAGTCGGACGTTGCCTGTTAAATCCAATACGGCCGATTCAAGTCTATATACGTCATTAATGTGGCGTTCTGTCAAAATAATCAACATAGTCGCCTACTGGACTCGTTATAAAAACCAGTTTAGTTCAACAATTTTGTGTACAAAACATTTATTAATAACAAATTTCCACTTTTTTCAAAATTTTGATTGATAGATATGTTCCAGGATCAAAAGAGGACAATTTTTGATAGGACAGTATACGCAGTTGGTTTGGGCCAACACCAAAGCTGTTGGTTGTGGAATGGCGATATACAAAGAGTCGCCGAGAGGTTTTTATAACCAAAGATTGGTATGTAATTACGGTCCTGGAGGAAATATAATAGGACAACCTGTATACTTGCAAGGTATACCGTGTACCGGATGTCCGAAAGGCCGTTGCGACAATTTTAGAAAAAATTTATGTGAAAGTAAGATTTTGATTTTTCTATTTATTGAGTTTATTTTTGAAAATTAAAATTTAAAATATAGAGGATTAAACAAGAAACACATTCCAATTTTATACTGCTGCATTTTCTCGTTTGATATTATTCTCGTCGATAGGGCCGTTTGTACCAAGCAAATCGGATCTTTAGTAATAAAGATATAGGTGCGCTAGATTTCCGCTTTGTCGTTGTTCTACGTTAAAACTCATACACCAAGGTTAATAGATGTATAGGTTGTCTGGTAACTTATGCCTGAAACGTCGCGAGGGAGCCCAATCGTATGACTATCGCTCACAGTTAATGGATTTTGTTTGTTGTTTAAAGAGTTTAGTTGTGTTTTTTATTATTTTTATGCGGAGCTTTTATTTTTTTAAATCTTAATATATTAAGCTAATTTATAAACGAACGTTATGTTGTGATCATAAGCTTGTTTTTTTGGTGTATAATTATTGTAGTTTGTGAAAAGGACAAGAGCTATTTTGTTTTCAAAGTAAAAGTGAGTTCTATCAAATTATTTTCTTTTTAATCATTCCTATAATAAGATTTTATTCTTTATAGGCAGCTATGCCGGGAGGAATAGTTGGTAGCGTTGCAACATGTAAAAATAATTCAATGAAAGCAAAGGAAACAGGGTAGAATTTATTATTTTTCACATTCCCTAAAGACCGCAGAGTTTGCAAATAATGGGAAAGAAAATGCCTACGTAAGGATAAATGGTCTGCTAAAAATAAAAGAATTTGTAGCAAACATTAAGACACAAGATTATGAGACGAAACGCAAGCAATATCTAATTTTCCATCCACTAGCAATGAAACAAACCAGGAATGTGACATTTTCAGAAGCAAGCTTGAAGCTCTGCAAAATGAAAACGTAATGCCAAACAAAATAATTTCAGCACAAGAAAATGTGGAAAAACTTCGCTTTTCTGGACTAAAAAATTAAATAAAAAAAGATCAGAGGGACTTTTGTTGTTTATATTTGCAGTAAAACTCATATATATTTTAGTTAAGTAAATGGAAGACGTCGATTTGCTAGTTATATTAACAGCATTAGCAAATAACTACCGAAAGCACGGAAAAGGAAATGTTCTAGAAATAATCTTCAGCTCTTCGTCTCTCGAAAAAAATATAATAAACGTAATACAATCAAATATCTACTTCTTCTTCACGCTTTCAGCGGTTGCGACACATCAGAACCGTATAATCTGCCACGCACTATTTCATTGAATTTTTTTTCTTTTGATGAATTTTGACAATTAGTATGAGGACCAACTGTTCTTTTTTATTAATTTTTTTTTAACAAAATTATGAAACTACATTAAATTTAGACAAAAGGCAAATTAGCAGAATTATTAGGCTATGCCAGTGGTTTAAAATGGTGCGAGCAACACCAGCTAGGAATTATTATGTAAGTAGGTTCGGCGCCACCATTTTACCGACTAAACTCTTTATGTTTCTATTTTTATTTAAAAACCTAATGAATGTTTAACCACAATTAAAATTCTAATAAATATGTTTGTTTTGTTTTATTCATGCTTATGTGTAAATTTACAATAGTTATTTAACAATTTTCTTCTATTGGGCATACTGGGTGACGTCAGTCACAACCCGCCAAAAATTCGGCACTCTGATTGGTAGAAATTTCCCAGGCAACCTATACATCTATTAGACCTTGGTACAATACTATTTGTTCCATGTCAATCGAACCATAGATTACACGTTCCGTGTCATACATGTGAAACAGCGCCATCTAGACTGTGATGTCATTGACGTAGACCATAGACCTTCACAAAAGTGAACACTCTCTAAAAAGAGACAAAGTGACTGTGCAGTCAATGGGTGCGTTCAGCCACGCTAGCTCTGAGCAAGCGCTGAGTAAGTGGAGGGCGAATTTGACCGCTAAGTGACAGCGCTAGCTCTAGTGGTCGCCATTTTTCCCAGCGAATTTATTTTCCGCTAAGTTGGTCAGCGGTTCGTTGTGTCAACAAAAACAAACAACAATTGTAACCTCTAAGTTAAAATTTCTATGTTATATATTTTTTATTAGTGTTTAATAGGGTTTAATTATGGCGGAAAATAATGAAACGTATTCTGTAGAATTTAATGTTGATGGAAAAATATTGCGGGGAAATATACCAACGAATATAGTAGAAGTTATATGAAGGTAAGCTATAATAATTAGTCTTATGGTGAGTATCTGGGAATTACTTCC